>OZ005680.1:44195801-44880801 GCA_963930675.1 Gnaphalium uliginosum | reverse complement strand
CCCAGGGAGGAACTACAGCAGCTGGAAGTAGAATTTTGGAACCTTACTGTAAAGGGAAACGACATCGCTGGATACACCACTCGTTTCCATCAGTTGGCACTTCTGTGCCCATCCATGGTGGACCCTGAGTACAAACGAATAGATAGATACATCTGGGGACTCCCAGCGCAGATCCAGGGGATGGTCACTGCTTCAAACCCTGGAACGATTCAGAGCGCCGTTCGCATGGCCCACAACTTAATGGCACAGGTGGTCCGGCGTGGAACACCTACAACTGGGGACAACAAGAGAAAGTGGGATGGGAATCCCAATAATAATCAAGGTCAACAACAAGCCAAGAGACCAGAAATGGGTAGGGTCTATGCTACGAGTTTTGAGGAAAAGAAAGGGTATAAAGGAAGCAAGCCCTTTTGCTCCGAATGCCACAGTCACCATGAGGGACCCTGTGGTACTCCTTGCAACAAATGCAGAGGCTATGGACACCGGACCGAAGACTGTAGGGTCAGAGTCTGCTTCGAGTGTGGAATCGTTGGACACTTCAGGAATGATTGTCCGAAGTTAAACAACAACAACAACGCCCGCTAGGATCCGTAACCTTGTTTCGGGTATGATACTTCCCGACCACTTAATTAATTCGACCTTATTCGATACTGGGCAAGCTTAGTTCACTACACTATTATGCTTCAATGACTGAGATACTAAGCACTATTGTATGACTGGCACCATAGAATCAGGATCGTAGAACTTGTCTTTGAACTTAGCGAGCGAATTCACTCACACAAACTACGAACCACATAGGAATGTTTTTCCTACTACGAATCACATAGGAATGTTTTCCTACTACGAACCACATAGGAATGTTTTTCCTACTACGAATCACATAGGAATGTTTTCCTACTACGAACCACATAGGAATGTTTTCCTACTACGAACCCTATCGGAAATGATTTTTCCTACCATTGACTAATTAGAAATGTTTTCTTACAATTTGTAAACTGGAACACTTTTCCAAATATATGCGAATAGATGTGATTACATCACGAAAACGAACTTTCTCTCCTAGGCTTGATGACCGCTAGGAAATACCCGCACTTCTCCTCCGACCCCACACGACCTAGACTACGAACTAAATTTCGGGACGAAATTTTCTTAACGGGGGGAGAATGTGACACCCGGCGAATTAGGCCATCATTAGTGACTAATCATAGATCATTATTACTTGTATTTAGTATGAAATAGGACTAAGTGCAGTAACAGTTCGTATGTATGTAAATATATATACGCGTACGTAATTAAATTTTAATTTCGCAAATTCGATCGGATGGGATCCGACACGATAATACGGACGTTGGTGAAAACTTTTTCATAAATAACGTAAATCTATTTTAGAATTAAATAGTAGTTATTTACATTATATTATTATAGTACAATAATATACGAACACTTTACGTTTTATGCAAAACGTATCGTACGCGACGAAAACGCGCGAAACGCGCCCGACAACCGAACGAAACTCGATTATTATTTTAATAACTTAAAATTAAATATTTTAAATAAAACTTCAATCAAAATATACGCGAATAAATCATTAACGAAAAACTTGAATAATAAACGTTTAACGTTTAAACGAACGACGAAACGAACGGGTAAACGAGCACCGCGCGTAACACAAATTGGGGAATTAATTCAAGACACTCACATGTGGGTGGGACCCACAAAAATCTGCAGCCCCCTCCCCTTGCCTCTTCCCCATACTCTCTTTTCCTTTCTCTTTTCCCACACTAAAACACAAACCTACTTTCTCACACAATCTTTTCTCCCAACTCTCTCTCTCTCCCTCCCCTCTTCTTTTTCTGCAGATTTCAGCCCCAAGAAACTCCCAAATCACCACCACAAACCACCAAGATCATCACCACAAACCACCATAACGCCCCCCTTCGGTTTGCAAGAAAAAGCAAGAAAACGAGCTCTCGACGTCTATTTCTTTGTGCTTTCATCATCCTCTTTGTAAGAAACTCCATCTTCCTTTTATGTTACTTGAAACATACATATAAACATGTTATAATGTCCATATAACAAGATTATGTCCAAAAATAAAGTCGAAAATCGTTTTTGAAAACACTAAAACACTAACAGTTTCCGGATGAAAATTCAACCCGACTTTGACACACGATATCTAACTCATTTCTTAACCAAATCGAGCGATTCTTGGGTCTAAAATCAAGTTCAAGGAGTCTACTTTCGAACCCAAGTGGTTTGGTATTTTTCTGAGGTCATTTGATATACGAAAATGATTTTACAAAAAGAAGTGTCCGGACTGTCCCGTTGGACAGAAAATTTGACCAATTTGGAAAAAGCATAACTCGAGCTACAAGACACCAAATGACTTGAAACCACCGCCAAAATCTCACAAATTTTGTTAGGTACAAATGTCGTTTAGATAACTTCTTCTAAATATGTGTGGATGTTGCCCAGAAATCCGATCTTGTTGCATGTATCCGGATTGGTCACTTTCTGACCTCAGGGAACAAACGAAATTATTAAAAATACTTAGACTTATCTAAAAATTCTAGAAAAATTACTGAAAGTAGTTAAGACATATATGAACAACAGGTAATTTTCTCGGATCTTATCTCGACACTTTGACTAGTCAAAACGAGCCACAAAAACGACCCAAATTTCGGAAAAACTAAGGTGTGGACTGTTTTAACCTGGAAATTTTAAAACGACACTTTCGGGATCGCTATAAAACGTAACGACAATTTTCCTAAGCTCTAATAACATATTTGAGACTCCCCTAAAAGTTTCGGGTCAAACCGAGCACATTTGACCAAATTCCCGACCACGAAAACATATCAGACCCTCTGTGTCGCAGATAGCCCAAAACCATTGCGACACAAGCCCTGTGTCGCAACACTCAATCTCAGTCTGTACAACCTTCGGTCTGTGAATATAGCGACACAAATCTTGTGTCGCAAAACCCTTCGAGTTTGAGTCTGTGTCGCACAGACTGAACTTCCGCGAGCTTAGCGACACTACCCTTGTGTCGCTACCTTTTTAAAACCAACAGTATTAACCTGCGACACAACCCTTGTGTCGCAACATTTATAACCTGCAGTACTAACTAGCGACACTAACCTTTGTGTCGCAACTCGTTAAAACCAGCAGTATTAACTTGTGTCGCAACATTTTATAACAAACAGTACTAACCTGCGACACAAACCATTGTGTCGCAGCAGCTCATAGCGACACAACCCTGGTGTCGCATAAAACAGTTTAATTGAAATCATATTCTGCACTAAGGAACGTTTTTGCGAAACAACAGCTTTATCATATACGACACTACTCGTACACGTAATACATATACTCTCATAAGAATACATCGAAACAAAACATAATAATAATGTCTTTGAGAATTATTATTACAAAACATCACCAACGGGCCGTACACGTTTTCTAAACACACATGATAAACAAACTTTGGACATAACTAGTTGAGTGGACAACTAGCATTGATGATCTTTTGAGACATCTACTTACTTATAACCTTATGCGTTTAGGGCGCTAGAAGGTTACTTTTGGGAACACTTGTTTACTATTTGTAAACACTCTGTACAAGACTCAGGTGAGTCTCATAGCCCCACTTTTACTTTTACTGTTTTACTTACTTTGGGGTGAGAATACATTGCTCTGTTTTTATGAACACAAGTACTATGAAAACTTATACGGATTGCATGGGTAAACTAAACCAAACTACGATGGTCTCCAACAAATATCATAGCCCGTTAATACTAAGCGCGAACATTATGGATAGATCTATCGGGAACTGACAGTCCGCCGTCCGTGGTTAGTCGCTCTAACTACTATACGGATGCATAATAATTCGTAATCCGAGTGTACCGGTTTATACACTTAACTGGAGACACCAACTACGGTTAAGCTTCGGAACTATGAGCCCATGGCAATAGTATACTATGATTTACTTTGGCATTCGTGCTACTACGATAACTCTGAAATCTTGTGGTTCATACTATGATTTTAACTACGTAAACCTATGAGCTCACCAACATTATTGTTGACCTTTTAGCGTGTATTTCTCAGGTACTCAACAACCGTAGGGTTGCCCACAGGACTGCCTGCTAGCTCGAGTCGCATGCATTATACGTATATGAAGATTTGCTTACATTATTTTGTATAATCGCTATGTACTAGAATCTTCAGGATTTCATCTCGCGAACTCGAGACTAATGTAAACTTTTAAATTATGTTAATGTAACTACTTTTGTACTATTTTCTCAAAACGTCTCATATAGAGTCGTTTGCTTTTTCCTTTGTGTAATGATCCATGATTAGTCGTGCCCCGACCCGACTTCCGCTGCACAGTAAATCTGGGGGTGTGACAAAAAGCATGACAAAACAAAAGGGTCAACTATGGCCATAGTTGGTGAGTTCAATGTTTGTAACCGTTAAACCAAAGACGTGTCCAATCGGGGACATAAGTAAGGGTATAGCCGTCCAATCAGGGACGCTATCACCCATGTGTTCGTCCAATCGGGGACGTAAATATAATGAGCATTTGATTGTTAAATGTTGATGTAAATAAACATGTGGTAATAAAGAGAGAGATGTTCAAGCCTTGAGACCACTACTAATCCGATTATCTGACCGAGGTTTGCCCCAAATGCGCCATGTTCTTCAACCAACATGGGTAATGGCGATATTATGCACTCACGTTGAAGTGTGAGTGAGAGATGGTCTACCCTAAATAGCATGCTACCCATAATATCTACGGCTCGTCGCTACGAGTTAGTTAGTAATGAATGAGTTGCCGGGGACTTTATACAAGAATTCTCAAGCTTAACATAATGACATACCACAGTTTGCGTAAAACAGTTCAAAACAGTTAAAGGAACAACCAAAAGTTTAAATGTAAATTCATGCTTTTCAGCCCCAAAACAGAAATCAGAAAAGGGGGACAGTGAACTCACCTTGTGAGTTGAATTAACGAGTATTATCTGAGCAATTTATGTTCTGGAATGAATCTCTAACCGAGACCTACTCCAAGTAAAAATGTGGTCATCAATGTCTAGTGATATGCTTTAATATATATGAGTTCATACGAGTTGGTCACCCACTATTAATGAATCTGCCCGGGTTTTGTTGTTTATTTTGTGACTCTTTTATCAACACTAAAACGTTTTCTGGACATTTTCTTGATACACCTCAAAATACTAGGTCATTGGTGCATGATTTTTATGTTTTGTGTGATTTTTCAAAGCATTAACCCATGCAGCAGTTCTCTTTTGTATGAAATCAGTTGGGTTTGGAAAATGTCACATAAATGCAAGGTTTTTAGAAGAAAATTATTATGACATTACCGATTCAAACCCTAGTGCACGTACATTATGAAGGCAGATAGAAGTAGTTGGGTTAGTGCAAGATGAAATATAAACATTTTGCGCTTCATAATTAACTCTTCGACCAGGAATGTGTTTGTTGAGTGATGAGGTTCCGTCCACAGAATGTTGAGATCGAGCGAGCTTTTGGAGTGGTCAATTATTTGATGAAAGGTGATGAATAGGTTGGGTGTTTAGTTAAAACCGGGTATAAGTGTTGAAGGAGTTGAGAGAGAATGGGTGAAAGTGGTTTGAGTATGTGTGTGTATGTGTAATCTGCCGTTTGCAACAAAAGGAATAAGAGGTAGAGTGTGTATGATTAATATCAGAGAATGTGATTGGGTGAGGGTGGAGGTGATTTATGGGGAGTGTAAGTTAATTGATTTGGTTTTATGGGAAATAGGTTTGCTGGCCTTTTTTGAGATGAAAGAGGTAATCATAATCCTTTTTGCGTGCACAGGTATCTTTATTTCAAATATTAATGTTCCCTTTTTACGAGATGTGCATGCACGGTTACTTCTCATTTTACACAACTTAGATGACTTTTAAACCGGGCAAAATGATTTACAAGTGTGTGGGTAACACTTGGTTGGGTTTTAAAAATTGTTTAAGCATATCACTAACAGTAGATTGACGCTAAGTAATTCATGATTTGCTTGCGACATAAGTGTGCCAACCGTATAACTTTGGGCTACCAGTAGAAACCCTAGTAGTAAAATGTTCTTGATGACAGTAGTAATTTGCCTTAGCAGTAGGAACTAACAGTGGTAACTGAATTAGCAGTAGAAACTGAACTAGCATTGTAATAATGAAGGCAGTAGTAACTCGACTACCAGTAGAAACTCAAACAGTGGTAACCAATGGGTACAGTGCTAACAGTAGAAACAGTGGTAATTGAGCTAACAGTGGAAACTTTGTGCTAGCAGTGGAAACTGAAGTATGTGCTAGCAGTGGAAACTAAGGAATTGTGCTAGCAGTATTAACTGAGGAGATTGCACTAGCAGTATTAACTAAGGCATTTGTGCTAGCAGTGGAAACGGTGACAATTGTACTAGCAGTGGTAACTATGATAGCAGTAGTAACTTTCAGATTTTAGCGAAAGCAGTGGAAACATCACTAACAGTAGAAACTCCTACTAACAGTACTAACCGTACTAACAGTATTAATTATAACCAACAGTGGTAACTTTTGCCGAGCAGTACTAACTATGGCTAGCAGTACTAACCCCCAATTAACATCCCGACTAACTGTCATACCCTTATACTAACAGTATTAACTGGTGTCATGTCACACCCCCAAATTATGATGCAGCGGAAGTCGAGTCGGGGCGCGACTAATCATGGATCATTACACAAAGTTACATCGAACGACCACTATATGCGTCGTTTTGAAATCAGTACCGAAATAGTACATTAATAATTAAATTGTTTACAGCAATTTCTGAGTTCGCGAATAAATGTAGAGATTTTAATACATAACTAATAATACAAAATAGTAATGCTAGGAAATCTCCAATGTTTGTAAATCATGCGACTCGAGCTATGGTGATCCTGGAGTAATCCTACTCCTGTTGTGAACCTGAGAATACATACTAAAATGGTCAACAATAATGTTGGTGAGTTCATAGGTTTAGATATCAAAATGTAAATGTGAACCACGAGATTTCATATGAGTTGCACGCATGCAAAATAATGTATACTATTGCCATGAGCTCATAGTCCGAAGCTTAACCAATATGAGTTTGCCTCCTGCAGATGCCTAATCCAAGGTAGCGACACAAGGGTGGTGTCGCTAATTCCACAGACTGAAGGTTTCACATAGTTTCTACTGCTCGTTTTGTTTCTACTGTTCTCTTAGTTTCTACTGCTTGCTTAGTTTCTACTGTCCTCTTAGTTTCCACTGTTCTTTTAGTTTCTACTGTTCCTTTAGTTTCTACTGCTCGCGTAGTTTCTACTGTTGGTTCTTTTCTTTTATTACTACTGCCAGTTCATTTCCATTATTAGTACTGCTAGTTCATTTTATTCGGTTACTACTGTTAGTGTATTTCCTTATTTTCCACTGCTAGTTCCATTTTACCCGGTTACCACTGTTAGTGTATTTCCTTAGTTTCCACTGCTAGTTCATTTTACCTGGTTACCACTGTTAGTGTATTTCCTTAGTTTCCACTGCTAGTTCATTTTACCCGGTTACCACTGTTAGTGTATTTCCTTAGTTTCCACTGCTAGTTCATTTTACCCGGTTACCACTGTTAGTGCGTTTTTACCTAGTTTCCACTGTTAGTGCGTTTTTCATCGTTTCTACTGCTAGCACGTTTTCCTTTATTACTACCGTTAGCACATTTCCTACTGTTTGTTTCTGAGAAATCATTTTTGTTCAAGGGTTTCGATTTAGTAGACTTTCGCTTAGGACCCGAAGCTTTTACACGTTAAATCTTACTATTTTTACACACGTAAAAGTAGGCCGGTTTTCGGTAAGAAATTATAAAGGGTTTTCTGGTAAGTTTCTTTAAGAAGTTTGTTTTAAGATCCTTTCAAGTGGGTTTTCAGGTTATACTTCGTGAGTGAACTTACTAGCATGTTAAACCCAGAAATCTTTCGAATAACAAAATAAGTTGAGAAGAGTGTGTTCTTACCCGAAAATGTGTGACGAACAAGTTGTGAATGAAAAATCGTGAAGCTTGACTCCTAGTTCCCCGTTAGTCTTCTTGTGATTTTTGGTGAGATTTGAGAGTAAAAGTGAAAGAAAATGCTTTCTGTTTGTGTTTGCTGTGAGGAGGGAAATGAGGGAAAGTTTTGAGTAAAGTCTTCTAAGATTTTGATCAATGAAAAGTTGGATTGTGTGTGTAAGTAACCAAAATGATGATATTCTCTGGGGAAGTGTATGGAGCCGGTCTAGGGTCCTAGACTTTGCAGACTTTTATCTTGTGTGGGCTCCCACCTTATTTCTCACTTGTCCATTAATTTAATTGATTGTTTGTTTAATTAAAATTGTTACATTTTAATTTGTGTTTCCTTTGTGTTTTCGAGCGGGTTTGCGTTACGTATTATACGTTTTGTATAAAACGTAAGGTGTTCGTATATTATTATATAATAATAATATAATGTAAATAACTACTATTTAATTATAAAGTAGATTCACGTTATTTATGAAAAGGTTTTTCCACCAACGTCCGTATTTACCGAGTCGGATTGCATCCGATTGAAATTGCGTAATTAAAATCTAATTACGTATGAGTCTATAATACAATATACAAAATATTCCGTAATTAGTCCTACTTCACACTAATTACAAGTGGTAATAACCAGCAATTAATTACTAATGACGGCCTAATTCGCCGGGTGTCACATGTCATCAGTATAAACTTTTAACTAACAGTACTAACGGTTTACTTAAGAAAATAATTTCCAATTTACGCAAGTTTAAGTTAGGTTTCAACCTGATATTTTTGATGGTTGTTACATCTTTGACTTTCAAACCTTGGAAGGTTTAGAAGATTGCTTAATAGCAATGTTGGGCTTTAGTTTGGGGGGTGTATCTTGCTCAACATTACTTTGCTTTACAACGGGTTTGGGAGATAATGATGTAAGCCTAGAAGCAGGATTTCAAAATGAATTTCTATTAAAAGAAGTTCTAGGCATATTTCTCCCAAATCTTTGTCGGGAAAGCAATGGACAATCACGAATAAGATGTCCCTGTCTCCGGCAGTAGAAACAGGAACGTCTCTCAACAAATAGTTGAGAAACAGGAACGTCTCTCAACCTCAAAGGCTTAGAGGATGGGAGATTCATCCAGCAAGCACACTTATGCATGCAAGCTGAATTGGATGCCTTTAAGGATATGTCAGTTGATGTTGAAGGTTTATCTGATTTTGTGTTAACAACTGAATTTTCTCTCTTTAGAATTCTCACTGGTGACAGTGGTTTAGCTGAAGATTTAGATTTTAAAGATTGTTTAGAATTTTTAACTTTCTTAGATACAGCTTTAGAAACCTTAAATTCAGAGTTAACCTTAGTTTTACCTTTTTTGTTAAAATACTCAACGGATTCGTTGGTGATTATGTGATTTTCAGGTTTAACATCAACTTTCTCAGCCTGTTTTGTAACATTTTCAGTTGCATCCTCTATTTCAACTACTTCTTCAAACTGACTTGTGCATCATTCTCAGCATTTTTAACAGATTCATTAACAGATTTTGTGTCTACTATTGATGCTGAAATAGGCACAAAGTCTTTGATTTCATCTTTCACAAGCATTTGCAGATAATCTTTTGGAGGAGGTACTTGGTGATATCCAAGTCCAGTCTTACTTTTAGTATCTGTCCGCTGCGAGTGTAAGATTTCGACAAAGACAACTGAGGATGTTAAAAAATTTAAGAGCTTTCTTTTTAAATCGACAACCTCAGACTGAGACTCAGCAAGTTCCTTATTAAGCAAAGAGATTTCCTTCAAATAGATATCAATAGCATCTTCTGACTAAATATTTTGGCCTTTAAACCTTTAGTCTCAGACTGAGAGGCTTCCAATTTCTTATCAAAAAGTTTTTCATTAGATTTCAAAATTTTATTAGCCTCTCATAGTTTTTCAAGATTAGTTCTCAAATTTTCATTATCCTCTTTGTAGCTCTTAACAGTATAGTTAATTTAGTGCACGAAATACAAGAGAATGGTTCAGCATCAACCTCATAAGCATTTGTAATATGGGCCATAAGAGCAAGTTATTGATAATCTGCTTGCTCTGTCCAGTCGTAAGCTTCAGGATCAGTTGCTACCAGTACTGTTGAAGTATTGATGTTCTTTTCTTTCTCCTGCAACTTTGGATAAGGAGACTTCGGGGCAGAAGGTTTGGTTAACCCAGAAGATGACTGCTTAGCCTTTTCGCATTCTTTAGCAAAGTGCCCATAATTCTGACATTTATAGCACTTTACTTTACTTTTATCAAAACCGAAGCCTGACTTTCCATCTCCCTCCAAGTTCTTGCGACCAGTTCTCTGCAAGAACTTCTTTGCTCTCTTCGTTAGCATAGCCATGTTCCATCGCAGATCCATCTGTTCCAGATCATCCTCATCAATCTGTTCATAGTCTTCCTGCGTTAACTCAAGCGTACTGGTCTTTTGTGACAAGAAACTTTCATATGAGCTCAGAAATGCTGTAAAAAATGGCAGCATGTTCCTCAATTAATGGAGAAGCAGTAGCCTGAGTTCCTTGAGGTTCTAGAGAATTATAAGAAGAAAAACCAGAACTTCCAAATCCCGATATAGTAGGCCTGAACTTTGATGTTGAAGAACCACCAGCAAGAAATGCCATTCCACCATATGATTCACCAGACGATGTCTTGGCTACATACAAACTTGGATTCTGAACGAAATCACCCATTTTGGTCTCCTTCTTCTTCATATCCAGAGCATATGCCTGCAATCTTCCTATTAAATCATCAAGAGCCATAGTATCTAGCTCATAATCATCCTTCATGATAGTCACTTTAGTATTCCAATTTAGAGGCAAAGCATCTAAAAGTTTCTTGTTTACCTCTAACTCATTAACGATAAGACCACCGTTAATTAGATCACTCACGAGTTGTGAGTATCTAGTGAAAAGTTCATTGGTTGATTCATTTGGAAGAATATCAAATAGATCAAACTGTTTCTTGACTAGCTCCAGTTTGCTTTGTTTGTACTTTTCGTTTCCTCCACATCGTTTCTCGATTGCAGCCCATAAGTCAAAGGCTATATCATGGTGCTTGAATATCTTAAGGACTTCTTTGGTTAAACACATACATATAGCAGCATGTGTCTTTCTTTCTAAGTCAAATGCTTTCCTTTCTTCCGGAGTCATGCTTTTAACCGACTTAGGTGGTGGAACTCCTCTGTAATTTCCCTCAGCAACGGGTCTCTCATATCATTCAGTAATAGGAATCCACATTTCGAGATCATGGAATGCAATGTATTGCTCAAATCTAGACCTCCAATATACATAATCGGTATTGGGAAGAAACATAGGATGTTTATTACCACTACCAATTTCATTATTATGTTTAAGACATTTAGATTTTGAAAACTTTGATTAGACATTTTAAATTAAAGCAGTGGCGACACTGAGGAAGTGTTGCAAAACACAAATGCGACACTAAGTTAGTGTCGCTAAGAATTAATTTTGAAAAATCACAAGTATCAGTCAAGTGCCGCAGGTAAGTGCCGCACTAAAGACAAAAGCGACACTAGAGTTAGTGTCGCAGGTTTTAACTTGGTCAAATTGTTTAAAATTAATCTAGCCTAGTGTCGCATAGAAAACTAGTATCAAAAACAAGTTTCGCACAATTTAAGTGTCGCAACTTAGTGTTGCAAGTCGCGAAAACAGCAGCCCAACAAATTCTAAAATCAGAAAAATTCGAAACCCTTACGAATTTCGAATGAAGATCGACGAACTAACCCAGAAAACACCTCCAGATAGCAAAATCTTCAATGCAATTAGCCCAGAAACAAGTTTAAGCACATAAAACTTTCGCGAACAAACCGAAAAACGAACAATAACACGATCTAAAATCGTCGAATAAATGATTCACGGCTCTGATACCACTTTGTAGGTCCTTTAGGTCAGGATCTAACAGATCGTTGCTCAATTGTAAGTGCGGAATCCAAACAATTAAGTATTGAACGTTAAACGAATCACACAAACGCAAATATATCAAAAGATTTTGATTTCTATTGATTTAAACGTGTAAGATTAACAGAAGAACACTCACAACTCTCAGGGTTTCGTCAACCCTCAACTGAAACCCTAAAAACTATATTTATACAATTATGCTCAGACACCTGCGACACTAGCCCTAGCCGACTATTGCGAGACTAGGCTAGTGTTGCATATGCGACACTAAGCAAGTGTCACAGCTTCACACTTGGGTAATTCTAATATTCACTTTTCATTACAAAATCGATTCTTTACAATTTAAAGATTACAGACTCTGACCAACTGACTGACACACATATATGCACCAATAATAACTCCACCAGTACTACTGCCTCCATTCACACTCTCCTTTCCATTACTTATACCAGATAATAAAGCAATACCCTCACCACTAGGCTCTAAAGAAGATACATAGACTTGGATTCTGAACAGCACTTTTTCCTGTAGCTTTGGTTTGCATATCCAGTTCATATGCTTGTAGTTTACCGATAAGCTCATCCAAATCCCATTTTCCTAACTCCGATTTCTCTTCCAGCAACATAACTCTAACACTCCATTTCTGAGGTAAAGCATGCAACAACTTTTTATTAATCACCAACTCAGAAAGCTCCTCATCCAATTCTCTGAGTTCACAGATAAGAAGAGAAAATCTAGAGATTAACGCATCAAATGTTTCATGTGGTAATTGAGTGAACATATCAAACTATTTTCTTAAAAGATCTTCACGACTCTGCTTATATTGATATTTCCTCCAAATCTTTTCTCAATCGCCTCCCATAACTCATAAGTAGTGACCTTCTTTTTAAACAGCATCATCATATCTTTCGATAATAACATTGTGATTGCAGCATAACACTTTCTTTCCTTTTCATACTCCTTCTTCTCTTCTGGATTCATCAAATTTATGGTCTTAAAATCACGACCATTATCCTCTGGATTCATCAAATTTATGGTCTTAAAATCACGACCATTATCCATTGGAGGAAGAGTATATGGAGTTTTAAGAAAACCAAGTAACTCCGGATTACTAAACGAGATATAATTCTCAAAACGAAACTTCCAGTTTGCATAATCACTAGCTTTGACAAATCGAGGTGGTTTGTTTGGTGTGCCTGTTTCGTTAACAAATTTCAACATATTCGCCATATTGTATGCCATCTCAGAAAAAAATTAACAAACACTCAAACTTTTCTTGCGAACCTATTTTAAGTTCGCAGCCTTCACTGACTTCAATCTTGCAAACTTATCAATAAGTTCGCAGTAACAGTACCAAGTAAGTTCGCTAATAGCAGGTTCGCTAATAGCAAGTTCGCTATTTCACTAAGTTCGCTAACTTCAATAAGTTCGCTAAGTTCAACAAAATTGCAAAAGTCAAACTCGAAAAGTTCGCGCCTCAACAAGTTTGCAGAAAACGGTTTTCTTCAATAAGTTCGCTAGACCAGAACAAGTTCGCAGTCAGAAACCTAGAAAATGCAAGTCTTCCAAAAACTCGAAATTATCCCGTAAAACCTCAACGTTTCACCTGTAATCAACTTAGACAATTGATGCGAACTTGTACAAACCAGAAATAAGTTCGCAATATACAAACTGATAACTCTCTTAGTATATGCATTCTTAATCACAGACTCGATTTCTATATTTATAGACACTGTTCATGCGAACTTAATGCAGACTGCGAACTTATCAATAAGTTCGCATAACAAGTTCGCACAAAGGATAAGTTCGCAGAACACTTAACAAAAAATCCTAAGTCTAATATCTATACATTTACAACTTTTGAAGCTCCAAGATGCATGACACACTTCTTGTACCAACACAAACTCATAACTTAAGTTTGTTAACTGACATTGAGAAACTAAACAGGCTAACAAGGTGTTGAAAGAAAATGAATCACTTTTCTTAGAGAAACTTGAGTCTTCTCGCATAGAAATGCATGATTTAAAAGTAAAAATTTTAAATCAACAAACTGCTATCGACAGTTACATAATTGAGATAGATGTGCAAAGAAATGCGAATGCAGAAGCTCAAAGTGAAATCTTGAACTTTAAAATAAAACTCTCTAATCTTTCAACATACTCTCTAATTTTAGATCAAATTATCCATTCACAACGAACGGATACTAAATCTAAGATTGGAATTGGATACACTTCTGGTCCACCGCCTAAAACATATACCTCAATGCCAGTAATAGATGAGGTTACTGAGTTTGTATCTACAACACCTCTTGATGTAGATTTAATATCGGTTGAAAAGTCTGAAAGTGCTGATAAATATGCTAAAGTTGAAGATTTGGATATAGTTTGTGAGATTGAGGACTGTACTGAATCAGAAAAGATCATTGTTGATAAATCTGGTGTCAAGTCTGAAAATTTTATAATCGCCATTGAATTTGAAATGGCTTTCAAACAAGGAAAGTCCAGACTTGATGCTCAAAAGGAGATTTTTAACAATAATTTTCAAGAGAAGACATCTAACGTCTCAAAGGATCAAAGGAAAGCGCAAAAGAAAATTTTAAGAATTTTAAAAAGGGAACAAAAAGTTGATAACTTGTCAACTGAAAATGTTTCCAAATCAAAAGCTGATCCAGATCCTTTTGAGACTGTGTCTAAGTCTGAGTCTCAATCCACCACTTATGCAACCTCAATGCAATCCAAATCTAAGTCTGAAATCCCATTGAAATGCACAACTTCTTCATGTGCATATTCAAAGATTTCTCTAAAGCTACAACCTAAAGCATTTGTTGAGAAACGAACTTGCTATTATTGTGGTTTTAGAGGACATCTAGTAAAAGATTGTTTGATCCTTTTGAGAAAACAAATGAGGAAGAATGTGAAGTAAATTTATTTCAAACGAAATAACTTGTCAAAGCAAGTTTCAAAATCTTCTTCTTCCTCAAAAGTTGTTCAAAATGAAGATAAAGTTGTTAAGAACAAAATTCTTAAACAACCTATCTTTGGCAAATAATCTTCCAAACAAAAACAAGTTTGGAAAGTTAAAGGTGTTAACAACAATGCATCAAATATCTCAAATGATTTCAAAAGTCATTTAAAGTAAATTGATGTAATTGTTGAGGATGATGCTGGATGACCCAAGGCCAGCAAGGCTTCGGTCACCCCCTTGAATTAATTATTTATCTTTGTTTGTGCTGTAGCAGTCACCAAGATCTATCGACAATATTTGTGTTAGGATAAACTGATTTGGGGTTAGATTACCACTGTTTTATAAAGGTGAAAAGAACAAGTGATTACCACTGAAGGTTGAAGATTACAACTGTTTGAAGAACTGAAGGTTAACTGTAGGTTCCCTTGTTTTGGACCTAACCGGATCAACACACACAATCGAGAGGCGGAATTCAAACGATTGTATAAAGTACGTAAAACACAAATGAATCAAACACAAATCGAATGTATATTGATATAATAACCAATTAGCTTGATACACTGAAATGCCTTACAATATACTCTCTGGAACCCTGGATTCGTCAACCCCACAAATGAGGCCGAAATGCTCTATTTATAGGGAAACCGAAACTGACCTGCGACACAAGCTCTGTGTCGCACAGCCAGTTCATGCGACACAAGCCTTGTGTCGCATAAGCGACACAGGCTCTGTGTCGCCTAAACAGAACTTGTAATATACTAATAATAAACAAAACATCGTAATTACTTAACAAACTATTACAAGCTAAGACCAACTGACAGACATATAAATATGCACCAACAAACTCCCCCGTGTCTTCAGCTTGGTCTTCAAAAATCTTCACTCAACTCCAGCCTGCTGGGAATGTGCCACCGGCATGTATTCCCATTTTCAAACAAATCTCAACAATCTTTTGAAACTTCGGAGCCTCTTCTTGATCAATAACATAATGCTGAATCTTGTTGGCATGAAGGACTTTTAAGTCATATTTCGTTTATTTGATGAGGCTTATAGGATCAAAAACATGAACAAGTGAACCTCTTAATTGTTGAGAATAGATCCACTCTCCCGGACCCTGTTCCTGGTCTCTCTCAGTTAGATATTCAATCACGGCTTCACCAGTCTTCGGGTCGTACCACCAATATTTAAATTTCTTTAACAAATTTAGTGGTAGTTTCTCAAGTGGAACCGATTTCAGACTTGCAGCTGGCGGATATTTAATCTTCACAATAGACTCTTGAGTTCTTGGATCTAACTTCTTCTTGAAACGATAGCGAACTCCCAGCTCAGGTCTTATCCATACATAGTGTCTGCTGTAGATCTCTTTTCAAAGAACCTTTTGAATAAAAGCGCCTCGACAATCATTTGAATTATTTACCAATTCTAATTGCGCAAGACGATTAAGTTCAACCTTCGGCAAAGTGCTGATGCAATTGAATCTCGGCCGAAAGTATTGAACGCCATCCTTTCTTTTAATTAAAATGAGAGAGCTTTCAGCATCGAATTTCCAGCTATAAATTAGACCAGTGAAATCTCCTCGAACTTTGTAAGATTTACAAATAGAAGACGCCACAGCTACAGTTCGATATTTCACAACAGGCTTGGACTGTACTGATGGCAACGGTTCGGAGGATAGTTCATTTTCATCATCAGAAGAATCCGATTCAATGATAGGTGCATCAGGATCATACGGTTCTTCTGGTTGAGCATGAGTAGGCTCACTTTGTCTTTCAATAGGAGATTCCGGACGATTTGACTCTTCATACACGTCTTCATCTGAGGGAATCTCCGGTTCAACCTCAACATCCTCAAAGTCATAAGATATATCATCATTATTCACCGGATTTATTAAGCTTTGTAGATACGTGATATTTGCTTCAGAGTAATCTACAGCTATAGGAATCGGTTGACCTGGAATGTTTTCAGACGATGCAAAATAATCTAAAAGTAAATTTTCATTAATGTCTGAATTATTTACATCTACAGTCTGTGTTCCGGCGGAAGTCGTAGTTGTTGTTTCAATGGCACGCAGGCCTGACTCTCCCGAAACTACAGCTAGGGCTTCTAATTCTAAGACCCGAGTCTCCAAAATGGGAACTCTGGCAGTCTGCAGCTCCAAATCTTTAATCTGTGCAGCTTGAGCTTCCAGAACCGCAGATTGTGACTGAATAAATGCAGCTTGGGATATCATCGTTTGCTGCATCGTGTCCAACCGCCTCATTAATTCTTGAATGACAGACGGGAGAGGTTGGACAGGAAAATTCACACGGGGAATGTCGACCCGTGGCGTGGAAGAAGAAGTTGGAGCCGATTGACGTTGACGAACCATCGGAGGCACCCAATCTTCATCCGTAGGTTCTGATTGACGAGGCCTTTTGCCCACATCGGGTCGCACATAACCTGTCCCTGCCCTTTTGCGTCGTTGAATACGCTTAAAGCGTCTTAAATCGAAACGACGAATATTTTCCAACGAAGTGTCGGAAGGGACTATCCGAGGGGAAGTTGGTGGAGTGGAGCCACCATCAGAAGAGCTGGCAGCCATGTCTTCGACAATACGCGGCTCTTGTGCCTGAACGTTTTCTCCTTCAAGATGTTCAACATGACCAAAAGTCTCAATGTCGTCCAAAATTGCCTCAAGCTGAGGATTTTCTGCTTGTACAGGCACATTGACATAAAGATCCTCTGGCTGTGGAGGAGCAGCAGGAGTATCCAAAAAATTGTCGTCAGCTGGAGGGAGATATCCTTCATTGATGATATGTCCAAATAAAGGAACATCTTCTGGTACAGGGACACCTTTGGCGTTTTGAGCACAAATGGAAAAAATCCGTGAGTTCATCGGAGTCTGACGAAAACGATGAGCAGCAATCACCGGCACCCCTGGAAGAAGATGATTGATAAGCATCTGGATGAAACGGGGGTATAAGTTCCATCGGTTGTCCCCTGCATGGACATTTTCAACCATTGCTTTAAAAAGATAGCCCGAGAAGTTGAAGGGCTTGTTGTATACGAGAGCCAGCATGGCAGAAGCCGTAGAATGGCTCATGCCGTCAAATCCTGCCTTCCTGCTGGAGAGGCATACGATCATGATATGCATGAGGTACCTCCAGAACTTTGTGAGGTTGGCCTTCCGGTATTGATCTCGAGGGATACCCGGATAACCTAGACGGAGCATGCCGCCGTTGATAAACGTGTTGGAGAACCGAATTGGCAAATCCGGGTGATCAGCAAAACCAAAAAACTCACGTAGCAGTTGCTCCGTTATAACCACTTCTCTGTCATCTACCCTGGAAATAATACGCGTGACTGGCATATCAGAGTTGATCACAGCTGAGTCCCAGAAGGAACCAACTTGATCCTTGTAAATAGGGGCATTGGAGGAGATGGCGGTATAAATGCGGGAACGGCGTAAGAACGCAATCATCGGCCTAAAAGGCGCGGCCGAATCCCGATCATCCTCGAGAAAAGCTACTATATTGTGCCTCGGCTCCCAATCATTTACACTAACGTTGATACCTGCCATAGCTACATGCACAAAAAATATAGCTCGAAAAGCGTTAGCATCAATGCACGTAGAAAATTATTTTTCACAAAAATGCCATCTGCGACACAAGGGTTGTGTCGCTAACGAGACTATGCGACACAAGGGTTGTGTCGCTAACAAGTTGTGCGACATCAAGGGTTGTGTCGCATTTTGCAATAAATTAATTGAATTCAATTACAGCGACAGAAAGCTTATGTCGCACAACTTGTGTCGCTAAATAAGCGACACAAAAGCTTGTGTCGCAAGACAGCAATGCAACAGACACAAGTGCGACACAAGGGCTTGTGTCGCATATTGTGTCGCAATGACGAACAGATGCAACCCAGAAAAAAACCCGATTATAAAATTTGGGGGTTTTTGAAATTTAGCACACCAAACGATGCGCCAATGTATGAAGAGCATAAAACCATGAGTGTTAACATGTTAGCAACATATCCCGTGTCCAATTTTACCCCAAACCAAAAACCCTAACAAACCGAATTTTGCATTCAACGATTAAACAAAATTAGACGGTGGAATTGGGTAAAAATGGTACCTATAAGTCGAGAAAGATGTGGAGAACAAGAAGCACGGAATGGATTGCAAAGAAACAAGGCCGAAGATTGAAAATCAAATTTGAAATAACGTCTGTGACACCCGGCGAATTAGGCCGTCATTAGTAATAAATTTTTGTTTATTACCACTTGTAATTAGTGTGAAATATGACTAATTACGGAACATTTTGTATATTGTATTATACACTCATACGTAATTAAATTTTAATTACGCCATTTTAATCGGATGGAGTCCGATTCGATTTATATGGACGTTGGTGAAAACCCTTTTTCCATAAATAACGTAAATCTATTTTATAATTAAATGGTAGTTGTTTACATTATATTATTATTATGTAATAATATACGAACACTTTACGTTTAATGCGAAATGTACAATACGTAACGCAAACCCGCGCGAAAACATAAAGAAAACACAAAATTAAAAATGTAACAATGTAATTGAACAAACAAATAAATCAAAAAGGGACAGGTGAAGAGAATCAGGTGGAACCCACCTTAGATAAAAGTTCTGCACAGCCTAGGACTTCCTAGACCGGCCATACATCCCCCCAATGTAAAGTCATCATTTTAGCTACTTACACACACAACTCAACTTTTCATTGATAAAAATCTCAGAAGACTTTACCCAACACTCTCTCTCTCTCTCATTCCTCTCCTCACAGCAAACACAAACAGAAAACATTTTCTTTCACTTTTACTCTCAAATCTCACCTCAAATCGCAAGAAGATTAACGAAGAACTAGGAGTCAAGCTTCAGGATCTTTCATTCACAACTTGTTCATCACACATTTTCGGGTAAGAACACGTTTTCTCAACTTTCCTTTGTTATTCGTAAGATTTTATGGATTTAACATGCTAGTAAGTTCACTCACAAAGTATAAATTGGAAACCCACTCGAAGTTACCCTAAAACGAACATTTTAAATCTACCAGAGAATCGTTGGCATTTCTTTCCCAAAAATCGAACACTTTCGGGCTTACCAAAATATATGAAAACTTACTTTTTAAGAGTGTAAAAATATTAATATGTAGTTTATAATAGTTTCGGGACTAAAGCCAACTCATTTAATCGAAACCCTTGAACAAAAACGAAGTTAGAAACAAACAGTAGAAACATACTAGTAGTGGTAACCGAGGAAAGGTGCTAGCAGTAGTAATAAAGTAAAATAACTAACAGTGAAAACTGAGACAATACACTAACAGTGGTAACCGGGTAAAATGAACTAGCAGTGGAAACTAAGGAAATACACTAACAGTGGTAACCGGGTAAAATGAACTAGCAGTGGAAACTAAGGAAATACACTAACAGTGGTAACCGGGTAAAATGAACTAACAGTGGAAACTAAGGAAATACACTAACAGTAGTAACCGAGTAAAATGAACTAGCAGTACTAATAATGTAAGCAACTTAACAGTACTAATAATGTAAATGAACTAGCAGTACTAATAATGGCAATGAACTAGCAGTAGTAATAAAAGAAGAACCAACAGTAGAAACCACGCGAGCAGTAGAAACTAAGAGAACAGTGGAAACTAAGCAAGCAGTAGAAACTAAGAGAGCAGTAGAAACTAAGAGAACAGTAGAAACAAAACGAGCAGTAGAAACTAGGTGAAATCTTCAGTCTGTGGAATTAGCGACACAATCCTTATGTCGCTACCGTTGAAACCAGCAGTATTAACCCAACAGTATTAACCTGCGACATAACCTTTGTGTCGCAACAATTATAACCAACAGTATTAACTAGCGACACATTAGTCAACAGTATTAAGCATAGAACACCAAACCAAACAGTATTAACTTGGAACCCGAATAATGCAACCAACAGTGTTAACTGGTGTCGCAAGTCCTTGCGACACTAACACTTGTGTCGCTAAAATAAAATCAAAATCACAACTTGCGACACTAATCCTGGTGTCGCATAAATCTCAACTTTTGAGGCAGTTGCGACACTAACCTAGTGTCGCAATATGCCTTGGTGTCGCCCCTAGTGTCGCATAAAACAGAGTTGGAACATGTTTCACCAACTATTAAATACGCGTAATAACGAACGTTCACATATCACACTATACGTACATGAAACTCATATACTCTATTAAGTATACAATGAAACAAACATAATAATAAAGCCTTCGAGAATTATTATTACGAAACATCACCAACGGGCCATACATATTTTCTAAACGCAAACGATGAACAAACACTTGGACATAACTAGTTGAGTGGACAACTAGCATGAATGATCTTTTGAGACATTCACTCATGCATAACCTTGTGCGTTTAGGGCGCCAGAAGGTTACACTTTGGATAAACGTTTATTGACTTAAACGCACGCTTCAAGACTCTGGTGAGTCTCATAGCCCCACTTTTACTGTTTTACACTATGGGGTGAGATTACATACACTATTTATTATAATCACAAGTAACTGAAACAACTCTTATACGGATTGCATGAGACCTTTAATCCACTAAAAGTCCTCACTTTATCATAGTTCGTTAATCGTATGAGCGCGAGTATTATTGGATGGATCTATCGGGGATTGACATCCCCGTCTGGGCTAGTCGCTCTAGCCGACCCACGGACGCATTAATATTTGACTGTTACAGGTGTATTGGATTATGCATCTGCCCGAGGCACAAACTAGGTTAAGCGTCGAACTGTGAGACTCATGGCAATAGTATACACTTATTATGCATTCGTGCAACACTGATTAAATCTTGTGATTATTACCAACTTTTGATAACTGTTTCAAACCTATGAACTCACCAACGTTATGTTGACCGTTTTAGTATGTAATCTCAGGTACACAGTCACAGTAGGATGGCCTACAGGGAAACCCTAGCTCGAGTCGCATGATTTACAAACATCGGAGATTTTTCTTGCATTACTATTTTGTAACACTAGTTATGTATTAGAATCTCTTGAACTATTCGCGAACTCAGAATTTGATGTAAACATTCGGATTGTTAATGTAATCGCTTTGGAATAAATTTCAAAACGTCTCATATAGAGTCGTTTGCCATAACTTTGTGTAATGATCCATGGTTAGTCGCGCCCCGACCCGACTTCCGCTGCATCGTAATTTGGGGGTGCGACAACGTCGCAGTGGTTGTGTCGCAGTATTTGTCTTGTGTCGCTATTTGTGTCGCAAAATCGTGTAGCGACTGAGAGGTAGGGTCCGGCTTTTATACCTCAACCCTGTAGAGCGACACAAGATGCGACATGGCTTGCGACACAAGGGTTGTGTCGCATTGCGACACAAGAGTTGTGTCGCACTAGGGACAGTGTTTGTAGATTGATTTTATTTTAAAGTTTACACTCGAGAGTCAATTTGATATTATCGCAGAGACTTGGATAAACTAAAGATAAAACTATAAAATACAAACCGTTGATTCGATTTTGCAATCAACGAAAACAAAACGTAAATTTTAATTACGCAATTTTAATCGGATGGAGTCCGACTCGATTTATATGGACGTTGGTGAAAACCCTTTTCCATAAATAACGTAAATCTATTTTATAATTAAATAGTAGTTGTTTACATTATATTATTATTATGTAATAATATACGAACACTTTATGTTTTATGCGAAATGTACAATACGTAACGCAAACCCGCGCGAAAACATAAAGAAAACACGAATTTAAAATGTAACAATGTAATTGAACAAACAAATAAATCAAAAGGGACAAGTGAAGAGAATCAGGTGGAACCCACCTTAGATAAAAGTTCTGCACAGCCTAGGACTTCCTAGACCGGCCATACATCCCCCCAATGTAAAGTCATCATTTTAGCTACTTACACACACAACTCAACTCTTCATTGATCAAAATCTCAGAAGACTTTACCCAAAACTCTCTCTCTCATTCCTCTCCTCACAGCAAACACAAACAGAAAACATTTTCTTTCACTTTACCCTCAAATCTCACCTCAAATCGCAAGAAGATTAACGAAGAACTAGGAGTCAAGCTTCACGATTTTTCATTCACAACTTGTTCATCACACATTTTCGGGTAAGAACACGTTTTCTCAACTTTCCTTTGTTATTTGTAAGATTTTATGGATTTAACATGCTAGTAAGTTCACTCACAAAGTATAAACTGGAAATCCACTCGAAGTTACCCTAAAACGAACATTTTAAATCTACCAGAGAATCGTTGGCATTTCTTTCCCAAAAATCGAACACTTTCGGGCTTACCAAAATATATGAAAACTTACTTTTTAAGAGTGTAAAAATATTAATATGTAGTTTATAATAGTTTCGGGACCAAAGCCAACTCATTTAATCGAAACCCTTGAACAAAAACGAAGTTAGAAACAAACAGTAGAAACATACTAGTAGTGGTAACCGAGGAAAGGTGCTAGCAGTAGTAATAAAGTAAAATAACTAACAGTGAAAACTGAGACAATACACTAACAGTGGTAACCGGGTAAAATGAACTAGCAGTGGAAACTAAGGAAATACACTAACAGTGGTAACCGGGTAAAATGAACTAGCAGTGGAAACTAAGGAAATACACTAACAGTGGTAACCGGGTAAAATGAACTAACAGTGGAAACTAAGGAAATACACTAACAGTAGTAACCGAGTAAAATGAACTAGCAGTACTAATAATGTAAGCAACTTAACAGTACTAATAATGTAAATGAACTAGCAGTACTAATAATGGCAATGAACTAGCAGTAGTAATAAAAGAAGAACCAACAGTAGAAACCACGCGAGCAGTAGAAACTAAGAGAATAGTGGAAACTAAGCAAGCAGTAGAAACTAAGTGAGCAGTAGAAACTAAGAGAACAGTAGAAACAAAACGAGCAGTAGAAACTAGGTGAAATCTTCGGTCTGTGGAATTAGCGACACAATCCTTATGTCGCTACCGTTGAAACCAGCAGTATTAACCCAACAGTATTAACCTGCGACATAACCTTTGTGTCGCAACAATTATAACCAACAGTATTAACTAGCGACACATTAGTCAACAGTATTAAGCATAGAACACCAAACCAAACAGTATTAACTTGGAACCCGAATAATGCAACCAACAGTGTTAACTGGTGTCGCAAGTCCTTGCGACACTAACACTTGTGTCGCTAAAACAAAATCAAAATCACAACTTGCGACACTAATCCTGGTGTCGCATAAATCTCAACTTTTGAGGCAGTTGCGACACTAACCTAGTGTCGCAATATGCCTTGGTGTCGCCCCTAGTGTCGCATAAAACAGAGTTGGAACATGTTTCACCAACTATTAAATACGCGTAATAACGAACGTTCACATATCACACTATACGTACATGAAACTCATATACTCTATTAAGTATACAATGAAACAAACATAATAATAAAGCCTTCGAGAATTATTATTACGAAACATCACCAACGGGCCATACATATTTTCTAAACGCAAACGATGAACAAACACTTGGACATAACTAGTTGAGTGGACAACTAGCATGAATGATCTTTTGAGACATTCACTCATGCATAACCTTGTGCGTTTAGGGCGCCAGAAGGTTACACTTTGGATAAACGTTTATTGACTTAAACGCACGCTTCAAGACTCTGGTGAGTCTCATAGCCCCACTTTTACTGTTTTATACTATGGGGTGAGATTACATACACTATTTATTATAATCACAAGTAACTGAAACAACTCTTATACGGATTGCATGAGACCTTTAATCCACTAAAAGTCCTCACTTTATCATAGTTCGTTAATCGTATGAGCGCGAGTATTATTGGATGGATCTATCGGGGATTGACATCCCCGTCTGGGCTAGTCGCTCTAGCCGACCCACGGACGCATTAATATTTGACTGTTACAGGTGTATTGGATTATGCATCTGCCCGAGGCACAAACTAGGTTAAGCGTCGAACTGTGAGACTCATGGCAATAGTATACACTTATTATGCATTCGTGCAACACTGATTAAATCTTGTGATTATTACCAACTTTTGATAACTGTTTCAAACCTATGAACTCACCAACGTTATGTTGACCGTTTTAGTATGTAATCTCAGGTACACAGTCACAGTAGGATGGCCTACAGGGAAACCCTAGCTCGAGTCGCATGATTTACAAACATCGGAGATTTTTCTTGCATTACTATTTTGTAACACTAGTTATGTATTAGAATCTCTTGAACTATTCGCGAACTCAGAATTTGATGTAAACATTCGGATTGTTAATGTAATCGCTTTGGAATAAATTTCAAAACGTCTCATATAGAGTCGTTTGCCATAACTTTGTGTAATGATCCATGGTTAGTCGCGCCCCGACCCGACTTCCGCTGCATCGTAATTTGGGGGTGCGACAGACTGGTATCAGAGCCATAGTTATAGCGAACTAGGTTGTATTAGTGGACCTAGACTATAACTTTTAGGTAGTATTCCTCATTAGGCATAACTAGCTCAGAAATTCCATCATTCAATTTTAATTAACATAGCCTGATCAACTATGTATAATTAAAAGGGAATCGATGCAGGACTTGATCTGGTTATGGTAAATGGGAATACATTAGACGACTTTGGTAACATTAGAGGCAGGACGAAAGTATTCCATACTATACTTATTAGAGTATTGTGTGTCATACGTATATATATAGTTCTCACGTACTAAAACTCTGACCACAGAATGGCAGACTTTCCTAACCGCTTGACTATCACCGAGGGAGACGAACTCCAAACTCATCCACCCGTGCTCCTTCAGGGTCCCGTCGCCCACGCACCAGGAGCGATACCAGAGCCAACCAGTCCAGACCTCGGTCGAGAAACGCCGCAGGCATTCGAGTCAGAGACCACCGTCAAGCGGGAAGACGCGAGTGGGACTGGTTGTCAAACGCATTAGAAACCTGGAGACGCGAGGAAGGGATCCAGTCAACCGCAGAACCCATGGATATTTCTCCCTACACTCAGGAACCCACTCATCACACTGTTCCAGTGTTAGCTGCGAGACTTCACCGTCACGAGAGGAGGCTCGAGACAATGAGAATGGAGCAAAGAGAATTTCGGGGTGACATGACTCAATCCCTCCAGAATCAGGAGGATATAGCAGAAGTCGTGAACCTCACAAACGACCTAGCAACGTATACGAGGGACGAGCTTATGGAGTTGCGAATTAGAATGCAACAATGTGAGCAGCGTTCCCAGGAGGCTGAACAGCTCTCGCGTATGCTAGAGCAACGTCTGACGTTAGCTGAGTAGAGTGCGCGACAGGCTGGCAGACTCGCAGAAGCGGTCGATCGGATCATCACTCTACTACCACAGGCAGATCGACGTCGGGATTAGTGTAATAATTGTCATGTAACGAACCGAGTAGCTACTTATGTCTCGACCGGACTTAAAATTTTCCGGCCTCTTTTGTAAACTTTAAAATTCTGTAAACATTCGAACTTGTATTTTGAATAATATCAAATCTTGCTGCTTAAATCTGTGATTGTCACTTTGTACTATTGTATATTACCCTATGCATATACCTTTGTGATAAACACGCTTCTCGTACAGACTGTCTCACCTACATTAATTTCTTTTCATTTAAGAATCATGCCGCCAAGAAGACAAACCTTCAGTGCTGAAGAACTCGCACAATTCATCGCTCAAGGAGTAGCCGACGCTTTGGCTGCTCAGGGAACAAACCAAAATATCAGATCGAACCCACAGGTTGGCAGCGAGAATACCTCGAACACTGTAACCCCAGCCAAACCTTGTTCCTACAAGGAATTCATGAACTGCAAACCCTTAAACTTCAAGGGTACTGAAGGAGCCATCGGTCTGCTGCGATGGGTTGAAAAGATGGAATCTGTATTCCGTATCTGCGACTGCACCGAAGAGTGCAAGGTCAAGTACTCCACCTGCACCTTCTTGGACAGTGCACTTACCTGGTGGAACACCTACATGCAAACTGTGGGGATCGACACCGCCTATCAACTCCCCTGGGAGGATTTGAAAAAGATGATGACGGAGGAGTATTGCCCCAGGGAGGAACTACAACAACTAGAGGTAGAATTCTGGAACCTCACAGTTAAGGGCGACGACATCGCCAGCTACACCACCCGTTTTCACCAGTTGGCACTCCTTTGTCCAACAATGGTGGACCCCGAGTACAAGAGAATCGAGAGATACATCTGGGGACTCCCAGCCAAGATCCAGGGAATGGTAACTGCTTCAAACCCTGGAACCATTCAAAGTGCCGTCCGTATGGCACACAGTTTAATGGCCCAGGTGGTCCGCCGTGGGACACCTGCTCCATACACGGGGAACCGGTCTGGGGATAACAAAAGAAAATGGGAAGGAAACCCCAACCAACAACAGAACAGAAGGTCGGAGACTGTGAGAGCCTATACAACGGGAACCGATGACAAGAAAAAGTACCAAGGGAGCAGACCCTACTGCCCCAAGTGTACCTTACACCATGATGGTCCATGTGGCAACGTTTGTACTAAATGCAAACGACAGGGCCACTTAGCCAAGGACTGCAGAGTTCCCAACACCGCAGCCAAACCCGGTACATCCCGAACCTGTTATGAATGTGGTAACCCTGGACACTTCAGAAATGACTGTCCGAAGCTGAGAAACAACAACAACAACAACAACAACAACAGGAACAATAACGCTCGCGGTAGAGCTTTTGTGATTAACTCGGGAGAAGCCCGACAAGACCCTGATGTGGTTACGGGTATGTTTCTCCTCAACAACTTAACTGCATCTGTCTTGTTTGATACTGGTGCTGATAAGAGTTTCATATCCGATGAGTTTAGCTCACTACTCAATATTACTCCCACGACCTTAGGTGCTAAGTATATAGTGGAATTAGCAAACGGTAAACTGATTGAGGCCGACAGTGTAATTCAAAATTGCACTTTAAACTTAGCAAACGAATCCTTTTCCATAGATTTAATTCCCATCGAAATCGGGAGCTTCGACATCATCGTAGGTATGGATTGGTTGTCCAAAAACCGCGCCGAAATCGTTTGCCACGAGAAACTCGTTCGCATTCCTCTCGTCACCGGTGGAACCTTAATCATACAAGGGGAGACCGGGGGATCGAGGGTGAATGTAATATCGTGCATGAAAACTAGAAAATATCTACGAAAAGGATACCCGGCACTTCTGGCACATGTAACTGAGAAGAAGTCGGAGGAGAAGCGGCTTGAAGATGTGCCTATCGTCCGAGACTTTCCTGAAGTCTTCCCCGAAGATTTGCCTGGCCTCCCACCACCCAGACAAGTCGAATTTCAAATCGATTTAGTGCCCGGCGCAGCACCCGTGGCACGAGCTCCTTACCGTTTAGCCCCTTCCGAACTTCAGGAGTTGTCTAGTCAATTGCAGGAACTCTTGGATAAGGGATTCATTCGACCAAGTTCCTTACCGTGGGGAGCTCCGGTCCTATTTGTGAAAAAGAAAGATGGGTCCTTCCGAATGTGTATCGATTACCGAGAGTTGAACAAGCTAACCGTAAAGAATCGGTACCCACTTCCCCGAATCGATGACCTATTCGACCAACTTCAAGGATCGAGTGTTTACTCAAAAATCGACCTACGGTCAGGTTACCATCAATTGCGAGTTCAGAACAACGATATCCCAAAAACCGCATTCCGAACTCGTTACGGTCACTACGAATTCCAGGTCATGCCATTTGGATTAACCAACGCACCGGTTGTATTCATGGATCTTATGAATCGGGTGTGCAAGCCATATCTCGACAAATTCGTCATTGTGTTCATCGATGACATCCTGATTTACTCTCGCAACGAACAAGAACACGGCCAACACCTGAAAACCATTCTTGAATTACTCAAACGCGAGGAGTTATATGCCAAATTTTCCAAATGCGAATTTTGGATCCGAACCATACAATTCTTAGGGCACGTCATCGACAGTAAAGGGATACATGTCGATCCATCGAAAATCGAGGCCATTAAGTGCTGGCAAGCGCCCACAACTCCAACCGAAGTACGTCAATTCTTAGGACTCGCTGGATATTATCGGCGATTCATTGAGAATTTTTCAAAAATAGCTCTACCTTTAACCGCACTGACTCAAAAAGAAAAGAAGTTCGATTGGACTGACAAACAGGAGTCGGCATTCCAGCTATTAAAACAAAAACTTTGCAGCGCACCCATCCTGTCATTACCCGAAGGCAGCGATGACTTTGTGGTCTACTGTGACGCCTCACACCAGGGACTTGGTTGTGTGTTAATGCAACGAGAAAAAGTCATAGCTTACGCCTCCCGACAACTCAAAGTCCATGAGAAAAACTATACGACTCACGACTTGGAACTAGGAGCGGTGGTTTTCGCACTTAAAATCTGGAGACATTATCTATATGGTACCAAGTGTACTATCTTCACTGACCACAAAAGTCTTCAGCACATCTTTGATCAGAAGGATCTGAACATGAGACAACGCCGATGGGTCGAGCTACTTACCGATTACGACTGCGAAATCCGCTATCACTTAGGCAAGGCGAACGTTGTGGCTTATGCCTTAAGTCGAAAGGAACGAGCTAAACCGCTGCGAGTTCGAGCCCTCGGTATGATTGTGCATAACAACCTCATCACTCAAATCCATGCCGCACAACTCGAAGCACTCAAGGAAGAGAACGTGAAAAGCGAAGCCCTTTGAGGCATGGATAAGTAATTCGAAATCAAATCCGATGGAGCCCGATACTTCTCTAACCGGATATGGTTACCAAACTTTGGAAATTTACGAGATTTGGTGATGGATGAAGCTCACAAATCTCGGTACTCTATACATCCTGGAGCCGACAAGATGTATCACGGCATCAAAGAGTCGTATTGGTGGCCCAACATGAAGGCTAACATAGCTACTTACGTTAGCAAGTGCCTTACCTGCTCAAAGGTTAAAGCCGAATACCAGAAACCCTCCGGATTATTGCAACAACCTGAAATACCCCAATGGAAATGGGAGCAGATCTCCATGGACTTCATCACTAAACTGCCGAAAACACCGAGCGGTTGCGATATCATTTGGGTGATCGTCGATCGTCTCACCAAATCTGCTCATTTCCTGGCAATCAAGGAAACTGACAAGATGGAGCGTTTGACTCGCATCTACATAAAAGAAATCGTCGCTCGACACGGCGTACCCATCTCGATCATCTCAGATAGAGATAGCCGTTTCACTTCTCGCTTTTGGCAATCCTTACAAAAATCACTAGGCACTCATTTGGATATGAGTACGGCCTACCACCCGCAAACCGATGGCCAAAGCGAACGAACCATTTAGACCCTAGAAGATATGCTACGAGCTTGCGTAGTTGACTTCGGTAAGAATTGGGAAAATCACTTGCCTCTGTGCGAATTTTCGTACAACAATAGTTACCACACCAGCATAAAGGCTGCACCTTTTGAGGCACTCTATGGGCGAAAATGTCGCTCACCTCTCTGTTGGACCGAGGTGGGAGATAGCCAACTCACCGGTCCCGAAATCATACATGAAACCACTGAGAAAATCGTAGGTATCCAAAACCGGCTAAAAGCCGCACGTGATCGTCAGAAGAGCTATGCTGACGTGAGACGCAAACACCTCGAGTTTCAAGTCGGGGACAAAGTACTGTTGAAAGTGTCACCTTGGAAAGGTGTCATTCGTTTTGGTAAACGTGGAAAGCTTAACCCTAGGTACATCGGACCGTTTGAAATTCTGGAAAGGATCGGTCCGGTGGCATATCGACTGCAGCTACCTCAAGAATTCAGTAGCGTGCACAACACTTTTCACATTTCTAACCTTAAGAAATGCTTGTCTGATGAGACACTTATTATTCCACTCGACGAAATTCAAATCGATGACAAGCTTTATTTCGTCGAGGAACCCGTTGAGATCATGGACCGAGAGGTCAAACGTTTAAAACAGAGTCGTATTCCCATCGTTAAGGTCCGGTGGAATTCTAGGCGTGGCCCTGAATTCACTTGGGAACGGGAAGACCAGATGCGACAGAAATACCCACATCTATTCTTAGATGCCACCCAACCCACGGCAACAAGCTAATTTCGGGACGAAATTCTTCTAACAAGGGGAGAATGTGAGACCCGGCGAATTAGGCCGTCATTAGTAATAAATTTTTGGTTATTACCACTTGTAATTAGTGTGAAATAGGACTAATTACGGAACATTTTGTATATTGTATTATACACTCATACGTAATTAAATTTTAATTACGCAATTTTAATCGGATGGAGTCCGATTCGATTTATATGGACGTTGGTGAAAACCATTTTTCCATAAATAACATAAATCTATTTTATAATTAAATGGTAGTTGTTTACATTATATTATTATTATGTAATAATATACGAACACTTTACGTTTCATGCGAAATGTACAATACGTAACGCAAACCCGCGCGAAAACATAAAGAAAACACAAAATTAAAAATGTAACAATGTAATTGAACAAACAAATAAATCAAAAAGGGACAAGTGAAGAAAATCAGGTGGAACCCACCTTAGATAAAAGTTCTGCACAGCTTAGGACTTCCTAGACCGGCCATACATCCCCCCAATGTAAAGTCATCATTTTAGCTACTTACACACACAACTCAACTTTTCATTGATAAAAATCTCAGAAGACTTTACCCAACACTCTCTCTCTCTCTCATTCCTCTCCTCACAGCAAACACAAACAGAAAACATTTTCTTTCACTTTTACTCTCAAATCTCACCTCAAATCGCAAGAAGATTAACGAAGAACTAGGAGTCAAGCTTCACGATCTTTCATTCACAACTTGTTCATCACACATTTTCGGGTAAGAACACGTTTTCTCAACTTTCCTTTGTTATTTGTAAGATTTTATGGATTTAACATGCTAGTAAGTTCACTCACAAAGTATAAACTGGAAACCCACTCGAAGTTACCCTAAAACGAACATTTTAAATCTACCAGAGAATCGTTGGCATTTCTTTCCCAAAAATCGAACACTTTCGGGCTTACCAAAATATATGAAAACTTACTTTTTAAGAGTGTAAAAATATTAATATGTAGTTTATAATAGTTTCAGGACCAAAGCAAACTCATTTAATCGAAAACCCTTGAACAAAAACGAAGTTAGAAACAAACAGTAGAAACATACTAGCAGTGGTAACCGAGGAAAGGTGCTAGCAGTAGTAATAAAGTAAAATAACTAACAGTGAAAACTGAGACAATACACTAACAGTGGTAACCGGGTAAAATGAACTAGCAGTGGAAACTAAGGAAATACACTAACAGTGGTAACCGGGTAAAATGAACTAGCAGTGGAAACTAAGGAAATACACTAACAGTGGTAACCGGGTAAAATGAACTAACAGTGGAAACTAAGGAAATACACTAACAGTAGTAACCGAGTAAAATGAACTAGCAGTACTAATAATGTAAGCAACTTAACAGTACTAATAATGTAAATGAACTAGCAGTACTAATAATGGCAATGAACTAGCAGTAGTAATAAAAGAAGAACCAACAGTAGAAACCACTCGAGCAGTAGAAACTAAGAGAACAGTGGAAACTAAGCAAGCAGTAGAAACTAAGAGAGCAGTAGAAACTAAGAGAACAGTAGAAACAAAACGAGCAGTAGAAACTAGGTGAAATCTTCGGTCTGTGGAATTAGCGACACAATCCTTATGTCGCTACCGTTGAAACCAGCAGTATTAACCCAACAGTATTAACCTGCGACATAACCTTTGTGTCGCAACAATTATAACCAACAGTATTAACTAGCGACACATTAGTCAACAGTATTAAGCATAGAACACCAAACCAAACAGTATTAACTTGGAACCCGAATAATGCAACCAACAGTGTTAACTGGTGTCGCAAGTCCTTGCGACACTAACACTTGTGTCGCTAAAACAAAATCAAAATCACAACTTGCGACACTAATCCTGGTGTCGCATAAATCTCAACTTTTGAGGCAGTTGCGACACTAACCTAGTGTCGCAATATGCCTTGGTGTCGCCCCTAGTGTCGCATAAAACAGAGTTGGAACATGTTTCACCAACTATTAAATACGCGTAATAACGAACGTTCACATATCACACTATACGTACATGAAACTCATATACTCTATTAAGTATACAATGAAACAAACATAATAATAAAGCCTTCGAGAATTATTATTACGAAACATCACCAACGGGCCATACATATTTTCTAAACGCAAACGATGAACAAACACTTGGACATAACTAGTTGAGTGGACAACTAGCATGAATGATCTTTTGAGACATTCACTCATGCATAACCTTGTGCGTTTAGGGCGCCAGAAGGTTACACTTTGGATAAACGTTTATTGACTTAAACGCACGCTTCAAGACTCTGGTGAGTCTCATAGCCCCACTTTTACTGTTTTATACTATGGGGTGAGATTACATACACTATTTATTATAATCACAAGTAACTGAAACAACTCTTATACGGATTGCATGAGACCTTTAATCCACTAAAAGTCCTCACTTTATCATAGTTCGTTAATCGTATGAGCGCGAGTATTATTGGATGGATCTATCGGGGATTGACATCCCCGTCTGGGCTAGTCGCTCTAGCCGACCCACGGACGCATTAATATTTGACTGTTACAGGTGTATTGGATTATGCATCTGCCCGAGGCACAAACTAGGTTAAGCGTCGAACTGTGAGACTCATGGCAATAGTATACACTTATTATGCATTCGTGCAACACTGATTAAATCTTGTGATTATTACCAACTTTTGATAACTGTTTCAAACCTATGAACTCACCAACGTTATGTTGACCGTTTTAGTATGTAATCTCAGGTACACAGTCACAGTAGGATGGCCTACAGGGAAACCCTAGCTCGAGTCGCATGATTTACAAACATCGGAGATTTTTCTTGCATTACTATTTTGTAACACTAGTTATGTATTAGAATCTCTTGAACTATTCGCGAACTCAGAATTTGATGTAAACATTCGGATTGTTAATGTAATCGCTTTGGAATAAATTTCAAAACGTCTCATATAGAGTCGTTTGCCATAACTTTGTGTAATGATCCATGGTTAGTCGCGCCCCGACCCGACTTCCGCTGCATCGTAATTTGGGGGTGCGACAGACTGGTATCAGAGCCATAGTTATAGCGAACTAGGTTGCATTAGTGGACCTAGACTATAACTTTTAGGTAGTATTCCTCATTAGGCATAACTAGCTCAGAAATTCCATCATTCAATTTTAATTAACATAGCCTGATCAACTATGTATAATTAAAAGGGAATCGATGCAGGACTTGATCTGGTTATGGTAAATGGGAATACATTAGACGACTTTGGTAACATTAGAGGCAGGACGAAAGTATTCCATACTATACTTATTAGAGTATTGTGTGTCATACGTATATATATAGTTCTCACGTACTAAAACTCTGACAACAGAATGGCAGACTTTCCTAACCGCTTGACTATCACCGAGGGAGACGAACTCCAAACTCATCCACCCGTGCTCCTTCAGGGTCCCGTCGCCCACGCACCAGGAGCGATACCAGAGCCAACCAGTCCAGACCTCGGTCGAGAAACTCCGCAGGCATTCGAGTCAGAGACCACCGTCAAGCGGGAAGACGCGAGTGGGACTGGTTGTCAAACGCATTAGAAACCTGGAGACGCGAGGAAGGGATCCAGTCAACCGCAGAACCCATGGATATTTCTCCCTACACTCAGGAACCCACTCATCACACTGTTCCAGTGTTAGCTGCGAGACTTCACCGTCACGAGAGGAGGCTCGAGACAATGAGAATGGAGCAAAGAGAATTTCGGGGTGACATGACTCAATCCCTCCAGAATCAGGAGGATATAGCAGAAGTCGTGAACCTCACAAACGACCTAGCAACGTATACGAGGGACGAGCTTATGGAGTTGCGAATTAGAATGCAACAATGTGAGCAGCGTTCCCAGGAGGCTGAACAGCTCTCGCGTATGCTAGAGCAACGTCCGACGTTAGCTGAGTAGAGTGCGCGACAGGCTGGCAGACTCGCAGAAGCGGTCGATCGGATCATCACTCTACTACCACAGGCAGATCGACGTCGGGATTAGTGTAATAATTGTCATGTAACGAACCGAGTAGCTACTTATGTCTCGACCGGACTTAAAATTTTCCGGCCTCTTTTGTAAACTTTAAAATTCTGTAAACATTCGAACTTGTATTTTGAATGATATCAAATCTTGCTGCTTAAATCTCTGATTGTCACTTTGTACTATTGTATATTACCCTATGCATATACCTTTGTGATAAACACGCTTCTCGTACAGACTGTCTCACCTACATTAATTTCTTTTCATTTAAGAATCATGCCGCCAAGAAGACAAACCTTCAGTGCTGAAGAACTCGAACAATTCATCGCTCAAGGAGTAGCCGACGCTTTGGCTGCTCAGGGAACAAACCAAAATATCAGATCGAACCCACAGGTTGGCAGCGAGAATACCTCGAACACTGTAACCCCAGCCAAACCTTGTTCCTACAAGGAATTCATGAACCGCAAACCCTTAAACTTCAAGGGTACTGAAGGAGCCATCGGTCTGCTGCGATGGGTTGAAAAGATGGAATCTGTATTCCGTATCTGCGACTGCACCGAAGAGTGCAAGGTCAAGTACTCCACCTGCACCTTCTTGGACAGTGCACTTACCTGGTGGAACACCTACATGCAAACTGTGGGGATCGACACCGCCTATCAACTCCCCTGGGAGGATTTGAAAAAGATGATGACGGAGGAGTATTGCCCCAGGGAGGAACTACAACAACTAGAGGTAGAATTCTGGAACCTCACAGTTAAGGGCGACGACATCGCCAGCTACACCACCCGTTTTCACCAGTTGGCACTCCTTTGTCCAACAATGGTGGACCCCGAGTACAAGAGAATCGAGAGATACATCTGGGGACTCCCAGCCAAGATCCAGGGAATGGTAACTGCTTCAAACCCTGGAACCATTCAAAGTGCCGTCCGTATGGCACACAGTTTAATGGCCCAGGTGGTCCGCCGTGGGACACCTGCTCCATACACGGGGAACCGGTCTGGGGATAACAAAAGAAAATGGGAAGGAAACCCCAACCAACAACAGAACAGAAGGTCGGAGACTGTGAGAGCCTATACAACGGGAACCGATGACAAGAAAAAGTACCAAGGGAGTAGACCCTACTGCCCCAAGTGTACCTTACACCATGATGGTCCATGTGGCAACGTTTGTACTAAATGCAAACGACAGGGCCACTTAGCCAAGGACTGCAGAGTTCCCAACACCGCAGCCAAACCCGGTACATCCCGAACCTGTTATGAATGTGGTAACCCTGGACACTTCAGAAATGACTGTCCGAAGCTGAGAAACAACAACAACAACAACAACAACAGGAACAATAACGCTCGCGGTAGAGCTTTTGTGATTAACTCGGGAGAAGCCCGACAAGACCCTGATGTGGTTACGGGTATGTTTCTCCTCAACAACTTAACTGCATCTGTCTTGTTTGATACTGGTGCTGATAAGAGTTTCATATCCGATGAGTTTAGCTCACTACTCAATATTACTCCCACGACCTTAGGTGCTAAGTATATAGTGGAATTAGCAAACGGTAAACTGATTGAGGCCGACAGTGTAATTCAAAATTGCACTTTAAACTTAGCAAACGAATCCTTTTCCATAGATTTAATTCCCATCGAAATCGGGAGCTTCGACATCATCGTAGGTATGGATTGGTTGTCCAAAAACCGCGCCGAAATCGTTTGCCACGAGAAACTCGTTCGCATTCCTCTCGTCACCGGTGGAACCTTAATCATACAAGGGGAGACCGGGGGATCGAGGGTGAATGTAATATCGTGCATGAAAACTAGAAAATATCTACGAAAAGGATACCCGGCACTTCTGGCACATGTAACTGAGAAGAAGTCGGAGGAGAAGCGGCTTGAAGATGTGCCTATCGTCCGAGACTTTCCTGAAGTCTTCCCCGAAGATTTGCCTGGCCTCCCACCACCCAGACAAGTCGAATTTCAAATCGATTTAGTGCCCGGCGCAGCACCCGTGGCACGAGCTCCTTACCGTTTAGCCCCTTCCGAACTTCAGGAGTTGTCTACTCAATTGCAGGAACTCTTGGATAAGGGATTCATTCGACCAAGTTCCTCACCGTGGGGAGCTCCGGTCCTATTTGTGAAAAAGAAAGATGGGTCCTTCCGAATGTGTATCGATTACCGAGAGTTGAACAAGCTAACCGTAAAGAATCGGTACCCACTTCCCCGAATCGATGACCTATTCGACCAACTTCAAGGATCGAGTGTTTACTCAAAAATCGACCTACGGTCAGGTTACCATCAATTGCGAGTTCAGAACAACGATATCCCAAAAACCGCATTCCGAACTCGTTACGGTCACTACGAATTCCAGGTCATGCCATTTGGATTAACCAACGCACCGGTTGTATTCATGGATCTTATGAATCGGGTGTGCAAGCCATATCTCGACAAATTCGTCATTGTGTTCATCGATGACATCCTGATTTACTCTCGCAACGAACAAGAACACGGCCAACACCTGAAAACCATTCTTGAATTACTCAAACGCGAGGAGTTATATGCCAAATTTTCCAAATGCGAATTTTGGATCCGAACCATACAATTCTTAGGGCACGTCATCGACAGTAAAGGGATACATGTCGATCCATCGAAAATCGAGGCCATTAAGTGCTGGCAAGCGCCCACAACTCCAACCGAAGTACGTCAATTCTTAGGACTCGCTGGATATTATCGGCGATTCATTGAGAATTTTTCAAAAATAGCTCTACCTTTAACCGCACTGACTCAAAAAGAAAAGAAGCTCGATTGGACTGACAAACAGGAGTCGGCATTCCAGCTATTAAAACAAAAACTTTGCAGCGCACCCATCCTGTCATTACCCGAAGGCAACGATGACTTTGTGGTCTACTGTGACGCCTCACACGAGGGACTTGGTTGTGTGTTAATGCAACGAGAAAAAGTCATAGCTTACGCCTCCCGACAACTCAAAGTCCATGAGAAAAACTATACGACTCACGACTTGGAACTAGGAGCGGTGGTTTTCGCACTTAAAATCTGGAGACATTATCTATATGGTACCAAGTGTACTATCTTCACTGACCACAAAAGTCTTCAGCACATCTTTGATCAGAAGGATCTGAACATGAGACAACGCCGATGGGTCGAGCTACTTACCGATTACGACTGCGAAATCCGCTATCACTTAGGCAAGGCGAACGTTGTGGCTGATGCCTTAAGTCGAAAGGAACGAGCTAAACCGCTGCGAGTTCGAGCCCTCGGTATGATTGTGCATAACAACCTCATCACTCAAATCCATGCCGCACAACTCGAGGCACTCAAGGAAGAGAACGTGAAAAGCGAAGCCCTTTGAGGCATGGATAAGTAATTCGAAATCAAATCCGATGGAGCCCGATACTTTTCTAACCGGATATGGTTACCAAACTTTGGAAATTTACGAGATTTGGTGATGGATGAAGCTCACAAATCTCGGTACTCTATACATCCTGGAGCCGACAAGATGTATCACGGCATCAAAGAGTCGTATTGGTGGCCCAACATGAAGGCTAACATAGCTACTTACGTTAGCAAGTGCCTTACCTGCTCAAAGGTTAAAGCCGAATACCAGAAACCCTCCGGATTATTGCAACAACCTGAAATACCCCAATGGAAATGGGAGCAGATCTCCATGGACTTCATCACTAAACTGCCGAAAACACCGAGCGGTTGCGATATCATTTGGGTGATCGTCGATCGTCTCACCAAATCTGCTCATTTCCTGGCAATCAAGGAAACTGACAAGATGGAGCGTTTGACTCGCATCTACATAAAAGAAATCGTCGCTCGACACGGCGTACCCATCTCGATCATCTCAGATAGAGATAGCCGTTTCACTTCTCGCTTTTGGCAATCCTTACAAAAATCACTAGGCACTCGTTTGGATATGAGTACGGCCTACCACCCGCAAACCGATGGCCAAAGCGAACGAACCATTCAGACCCTAGAAGATATGCTACGAGCTTGCGTAGTTGACTTCGGTAAGAATTGGGAAAATCACTTGCCTCTGTGCGAATTTTCGTACAACAATAGTTACCACACCAGCATAAAGGCTGCACCTTTTGAGGCACTCTATGGGCGAAAATGTCGCTCACCTCTCTGTTGGACCGAGGTGGGAGATAGCCAACTCACCGGTCCCGAAATCATACATGAAACCACTGAGAAAATCGTAGGTATCCAAAACCGGCTAAAAGCCGCACGTGATCGTCAGAAGAGCTATGCTGACGTGAGACGCAAACACCTCGAGTTTCAAGTCGGGGACAAAGTACTGTTGAAAGTGTCACCTTGGAAAGGTGTCATTCGTTTTGGTAAACGTGGAAAGCTTAACCCTAGGTACATCGGACCGTTTGAAATTCTGGAAAGGATCGGTCCGGTGGCATATCGACTGCAGCTACCTCAAGAATTCAGTAGCGTGCACAACACTTTTCACATTTCTAACCTTAAGAAATGCTTGTCTGATGAGACACTTATTATTCCACTCGACGAAATTCAAATCGATGACAAGCTTCATTTCGTCGAGGAACCCGTTGAGATCATGGACCGAGAGGTCAAACGTTTAAAACAGAGTCGTATTCCCATCGTTAAGGTCCGGTGGAATTCTAGGCGTGGCCCTGAATTCACTTGGGAACGGGAAGACCAGATGCGACAGAAATACCCACATCTATTCTTAGATGCCACCCAACCCACGGCAACAAGCTAATTTCAGGACGAAATTCTTCTAACAAGGGGAGAATGTGAGACCCGGCGAATTAGGCCGTCATTAGTAATAAATTTTTGGTTATTACCACTTGTAATTAGTGTGAAATAGGACTAATTACGGAACATTTTGTATATTGTATTATACACTCATACGTAATTAAATTTTAATTACGCAATTTTAATCGGATGGAGTCCGACTCGATTTATATGGACGTTGGTGAAAACCCTTTTCCATAAATAACGTAAATCTATTTTATAATTAAATAGTAGTTGTTTACATTATATTATTATTATGTAATAATATACGAACACTTTATGTTTTATGCGAAATGTACAATACGTAACGCAAACCCGCGCGAAAACATAAAGAAAACACGAATTTAAAATGTAACAATGTAATTGAACAAACAAATAAATCAAAAGGGACAAGTGAAGAGAATCAGGTGGAACCCACCTTAGATAAAAGTTCTGCACAGCCTAGGACTTCCTAGACCGGCCATACATCCCCCCAATGTAAAGTCATCATTTTAGCTACTTACACACACAACTCAACTCTTCATCGATCAAAATCTCAGAAGACTTTACCCAAAACTCTCTCTCTCATTCCTCTCCTCACAGCAAACACAAACAGAAAACATTTTCTTTCACTTTACCCTCAAATCTCACCTCAAATCGCAAGAAGATTAACGAAGAACTAGGAGTCAAGCTTCACGATTTTTCATTCACAACTTGTTCATCACACATTTTCGGGTAAGAACACGTTTTCTCAACTTTCCTTTGTTATTTGTAAGATTTTATGGATTTAACATGCTAGTAAGTTCACTCACAAAGTATAAACTGGAAATCCACTCGAAGTTACCCTAAAACGAACATTTTAAATCTACCAGAGAATCGTTGGCATTTCTTTCCCAAAAATCGAACACTTTCGGGCTTACCAAAATATATGAAAACTTACTTTTTAAGAGTGTAAAAATATTAATATGTAGTTTATAATAGTTTCGGGACCAAAGCCAACTCATTTAATCGAAACCCTTGAACAAAAACGAAGTTAGAAACAAACAGTAGAAACATACTAGCAGTGGTAACCGAGGAAAGGTGCTAGCAGTAGTAATAAAGTAAAATAACTAACAGTGAAAACTGAGACAATACACTAACAGTGGTAACCGGGTAAAATGAACTAGCAGTGGAAACTAAGGAAATACACTAACAGTGGTAACCGGGTAAAATGAACTAGCAGTGGAAACTAAGGAAATACACTAACAGTGGTAACCGGGTAAAATGAACTAACAGTGGAAACTAAGGAAATACACTAACAGTAGTAACCGAGTAAAATGAACTAGCAGTACTAATAATGTAAGCAACTTAACAGTACTAATAATGTAAATGAACTAGCAGTACTAATAATGGCAATGAACTAGCAGTAGTAATAAAAGAAGAACCAACAGTAGAAACCACGCGAGCAGTAGAAACTAAGAGAACAGTGGAAACTAAGCAAGCAGTAGAAACTAAGAGAGCAGTAGAAACTAAGAGAACAGTAGAAACAAAACGAGCAGTAGAAACTAGGTGAAATCTTCGGTCTGTGGAATTAGCGACACAATCCTTATGTCGCTACCGTTGAAACCAGCAGTATTAACCCAACAGTATTAACCTGCGACATAACCTTTGTGTCGCAACAATTATAACCAACAGTATTAACTAGCGACACATTAGTCAACAGTATTAAGCATAGAACACCAAACCAAACAGTATTAACTTGGAACCCGAATAATGCAACCAACAGTGTTAACTGGTGTCGCAAGTCCTTGCGACACTAACACTTGTGTCGCTAAAACAAAATCAAAATCACAACTTGCGACACTAATCCTGGTGTCGCATAAATCTCAACTTTTGAGGCAGTTGCGACACTAACCTAGTGTCGCAATATGCCTTGGTGTCGCCCCTAGTGTCGCATAAAACAGAGTTGGAACATGTTTCACCAACTATTAAATACGCGTAATAACGAACGTTCACATATCACACTATACGTACATGAAACTCATATACTCTATTAAGTATACAATGAAACAAACATAATAATAAAGCCTTCGAGAATTATTATTACGAAACATCACCAACGGGCCATACATATTTTCTAAACGCAAACGATGAACAAACACTTGGACATAACTAGTTGAGTGGACAACTAGCATGAATGATCTTTTGAGACATTCACTCATACATAACCTTGTGCGTTTAGGGCGCCAGAAGGTTACACTTTGGATAAACGTTTATTGACTTAAACGCACGCTTCAAGACTCTGGTGAGTCTCATAGCCCCACTTTTACTGTTTTATACTATGGGGTGAGATTACATACACTATTTATTATAATCACAAGTAACTGAAACAACTCTTATACGGATTGCATGAGACCTTTAATCCACTAAAAGTCCTCACTTTATCATAGTTCGTTAATCGTATGAGCGCGAGTATTATTGGATGGATCTATCGGGGATTGACATCCCCGTCTGGGCTAGTCGCTCTAGCCGACCCACGGACGCATTAATATTTGACTGTTACAGGTGTATTGGATTATGCATCTGCCCGAGGCACAAACTAGGTTAAGCGTCGAACTGTGAGACTCATGGCAATAGTATACACTTATTATGCATTCGTGCAACACTGATTAAATCTTGTGATTATTACCAACTTTTGATAACTGTTTCAAACCTATGAACTCACCAACGTTATGTTGACCGTTTTAGTATGTAATCTCAGGTACACAGTCACAGTAGGATGGCCTACAGGGAAACCCTAGCTCGAGTCGCATGATTTACAAACATCGGAGATTTTTCTTGCATTACTATTTTGTAACACTAGTTATGTATTAGAATCTCTTGAACTATTCGCGAACTCAGAATTTGATGTAAACATTCGGATTGTTAATGTAATCGCTTTGGAATAAATTTCAAAACGTCTCATATAGAGTCGTTTGCCATAACTTTGTGTAATGATCCATGGTTAGTCGCGCCCCGACCCGACTTCCGCTGCATCGTAATTTGGGGGTGCGACAACGTCGCAGTGGTTGTGTCGCAGTATTTGTCTTGTGTCGCTATTTGTGTCGCAAAATCGTGTAGCGACTGAGAGGTAGGGTCCGGCTTTTATACCTCAACCCTGTATAGCGACACAAGATGCGACATGGCTTGCGACACAAGGGTTGTGTCGCATTGCGACACAAGAGTTGTGTCGCACTAGGGACAGTGTTTGTAGATTGATTTTATTTTAAAGTTTACACTCGAGAGTCAATTTGATATTATCGCAGAGACTTGGATAAACTAAAGATAAAACTATAAAATACAAACCGTTGATTCGATTTTGCAATCAACGAAAACAAAACGTAAATTTTAATTACGCAATTTTAATCGGATGGAGTCCGACTCGATTTATATGGACGTTGGTGAAAACCCTTTTCCATAAATAACGTAAATCTATTTTATAATTAAATAGTAGTTGTTTACATTATATTATTATTATGTAATAATATACGAACACTTTATGTTTTATGCGAAATGTACAATACGTAACGCAAACCCGCGCGAAAACATAAAGAAAACACGAATTTAAAATGTAACAATGTAATTGAACAAACAAATAAATCAAAATGGACAAGTGAAGAGAATCAGGTGGAACCCACCTTAGATAAAAGTTCTGCACAGCCTAGGACTTCCTAGACCGGCCATACATCCCCCCAATGTAAAGTCATCATTTTAGCTACTTACACACACAACTCAACTCTTCATTGATCAAAATCTCAGAAGACTTTACCCAAAACTCTCTCTCTCATTCCTCTCCTCACAGCAAACACAAACAGAAAACATTTTCTTTCACTTTACCCTCAAATCTCACCTCAAATCGCAAGAAGATTAACGAAGAACTAGGAGTCAAGCTTCACGATTTTTCATTCACAACTTGTTCATCACACATTTTCGGGTAAGAACACGTTTTCTCAACTTTCCTTTGTTATTTGTAAGATTTTATGGATTTAACATGCTAGTAAGTTCACTCACAAAGTATAAACTGGAAATCCACTCGAAGTTACCCTAAAACGAACATTTTAAATCTACCAGAGAATCGTTGGCATTTCTTTCCCAAAAATCGAACACTTTCGGGCTTACCAAAATATATGAAAACTTACTTTTTAAGAGTGTAAAAATATTAATATGTAGTTTATAATAGTTTCGGGACCAAAGCCAACTCATTTAATCGAAACCCTTGAACAAAAACGAAGTTAGAAACAAACAGTAGAAACATACTAGCAGTGGTAACCGAGGAAAGGTGCTAGCAGTAGTAATAAAGTAAAATAACTAACAGTGAAAACTGAGACAATACACTAACAGTGGTAACCGGGTAAAATGAACTAGCAGTGGAAACTAAGGAAATACACTAACAGTGGTAACCGGGTAAAATGAACTAGCAGTGGAAACTAAGGAAATACACTAACAGTGGTAACCGGGTAAAATGAACTAACAGTGGAAACTAAGGAAATACACTAACAGTAGTAACCGAGTAAAATGAACTAGCAGTACTAATAATGTAAGCAACTTAACAGTACTAATAATGTAAATGAACTAGCAGTACTAATAATGGCAATGAACTAGCAGTAGTAATAAAAGAAGAACCAACAGTAGAAACCACGCGAGCAGTAGAAACTAAGAGAACAGTGGAAACTAAGCAAGCAGTAGAAACTAAGAGAGCAGTAGAAACTAAGAGAACAGTAGAAACAAAACGAGCAGTAGAAACTAGGTGAAATCTTCGGTCTGTGGAATTAGCGACACAATCCTTATGTCGCTACCGTTGAAACCAGCAGTATTAACCCAACAGTATTAACCTGCGACATAACCTTTGTGTCGCAACAATTATAACCAACAGTATTAACTAGCGACACATTAGTCAACAGTATTAAGCATAGAACACCAAACCAAACAGTATTAACTTGGAACCCGAATAATGCAACCAACAGTGTTAACTGGTGTCGCAAGTCCTTGCGACACTAACACTTGTGTCGCTAAAACAAAATCAAAATCACAACTTGCGACACTAATCCTGGTGTCGCATAAATCTCAACTTTTGAGGCAGTTGCGACACTAACCTAGTGTCGCAATATGCCTTGGTGTCGCCCCTAGTGTCGCATAAAACAGAGTTGGAACATGTTTCACCAACTATTAAATACGCGTAATAACGAACGTTCACATATCACACTATACGTACATGAAACTCATATACTCTATTAAGTATACAATGAAACAAACATAATAATAAAGCCTTCGAGAATTATTATTACGAAACATCACCAACGGGCCATACATATTTTCTAAACGCAAACGATGAACAAACACTTGGACATAACTAGTTGAGTGGACAACTAGCATGATAGATCTTTTGAGACATTCACTCATACATAACCTTGTGCGTTTAGGGCGCCAGAAGGTTACACTTTGGATAAACGTTTATTGACTTAAACGCACGCTTCAAGACTCTGGTGAGTCTCATAGCCCCACTTTTACTGTTTTATACTATGGGGTGAGATTACATACACTATTTATTATAATCACAAGTAACTGAAACAACTCTTATACGGATTGCATGAGACCTTTAATCCACTAAAAGTCCTCACTTTATCATAGTTCGTTAATCGTATGAGCGCGAGTATTATTGGATGGATCTATCGGGGATTGACATCCCCGTCTGGGCTAGTCGCTCTAGCCGACCCACGGACGCATTAATATTTGACTGTTACAGGTGTATTGGATTATGCATCTGCCCGAGGCACAAACTAGGTTAAGCGTCGAACTGTGAGACTCATGGCAATAGTATACACTTATTATGCATTCGTGCAACACTGATTAAATCTTGTGATTATTACCAACTTTTGATAACTGTTTCAAACCTATGAACTCACCAACGTTATGTTGACCGTTTTAGTATGTAATCTCAGGTACACAGTCACAGTAGGATGGCCTACAGGGAAACCCTAGCTCGAGTCGCATGATTTACAAACATCGGAGATTTTTCTTGCATTACTATTTTGTAACACTAGTTATGTATTAGAATCTCTTGAACTATTCGCGAACTCAGAATTTGATGTAAACATTCGGATTGTTAATGTAATCGCTTTGGAATAAATTTCAAAACGTCTCATATAGAGTCGTTTGCCATAACTTTGTGTAATGATCCATGGTTAGTCGCGCCCCGACCCGACTTCCGCTGCATCGTAATTTGGGGGTGCGACAACGTCGCAGTGGTTGTGTCGCAGTATTTGTCTTGTGTCGCTATTTGTGTCGCAAAATCGTGTAGCGACTGAGAGGTAGGGTCCGGCTTTTATACCTCAACCCTGTATAGCGACACAAGATGCGACATGGCTTGCGACACAAGGGTTGTGTCGCATTGCGACACAAGAGTTGTGTCGCACTAGGGACAGTGTTTGTAGATTGATTTTATTTTAAAGTTTACACTCGAGAGTCAATTTGATATTATCGCAGAGACTTGGATAAACTAAAGATAAAACTATAAAATACAAACCGTTGATTCGATTTTGCAATCAACGAAAACAAAACGTAAATTTTAATTACGCAATTTTAATCGGATGGAGTCCGACTCGATTTATATGGACGTTGGTGAAAACCCTTTTCCATAAATAACGTAAATCTATTTTATAATTAAATAGTAGTTGTTTACATTATATTATTATTATGTAATAATATACGAACACTTTATGTTTTATGCGAAATGTACAATACGTAACGCAAACCCGCGCGAAAACATAAAGAAAACACGAATTTAAAATGTAACAATGTAATTGAACAAACAAATAAATCAAAATGGACAAGTGAAGAGAATCAGGTGGAACCCACCTTAGATAAAAGTTCTGCACAGCCTAGGACTTCCTAGACCGGCCATACATCCCCCCAATGTAAAGTCATCATTTTAGCTACTTACACACACAACTCAACTCTTCATTGATCAAAATCTCAGAAGACTTTACCCAAAACTCTCTCTCTCATTCCTCTCCTCACAGCAAACACAAACAGAAAACATTTTCTTTCACTTTACCCTCAAATCTCACCTCAAATCGCAAGAAGATTAACGAAGAACTAGGAGTCAAGCTTCACGATTTTTCATTCACAACTTGTTCATCACACATTTTCGGGTAAGAACACGTTTTCTCAACTTTCCTTTGTTATTTGTAAGATTTTATGGATTTAACATGCTAGTAAGTTCACTCACAAAGTATAAACTGGAAATCCACTCGAAGTTACCCTAAAACGAACATTTTAAATCTACCAGAGAATCGTTGGCATTTCTTTCCCAAAAATCGAACACTTTCGGGCTTACCAAAATATATGAAAACTTACTTTTTAAGAGTGTAAAAATATTAATATGTAGTTTATAATAGTTTCGGGACCAAAGCCAACTCATTTAATCGAAACCCTTGAACAAAAACGAAGTTAGAAACAAACAGTAGAAACATACTAGTAGTGGTAACCGAGGAAAGGTGCTAGCAGTAGTAATAAAGTAAAATAACTAACAGTGAAAACTGAGACAATACACTAACAGTGGTAACCGGGTAAAATGAACTAGCAGTGGAAACTAAGGAAATACACTAACAGTGGTAACCGGGTAAAATGAACTAGCAGTGGAAACTAAGGAAATACACTAACAGTGGTAACCGGGTAAAATGAACTATCAGTGGAAACTAAGGAAATACACTAACAGTGGTAACCGGGTAAAATGAACTAACAGTGGAAATTAAGGAAATACACTAACAGTAGTAACCGAGCAAATTGAACTAACAGTAGTAACCCTTGTGTCGCAGTAATTCAACCAACAGTGTTAACTGGTGTCGCAATTCCCTGCGACACTAACACTGTGTCGCTAAAACAAAATCGAAATCACAACTTGCGACACTAATCCTGGTGTCGCATAATAACTTTGTGTCGCATAATACCCTAGTGTCGCACATAGCGACACAAGCCTTTGTGTCGCTAAAAACACAAAAATCGATACGTTTTCCTTAAAGCAATACAAGCATAAATAAAAATCGACCCCAGCCAGGGGCTCTGCCCCTTGGACCCCGCCAGGGGTTGCCACCCCTTGGACCCCGCTACCAGGGGCTCTGCCCCCGGACTCCCGTCATTCAGGGGCTTCGCCCCCTTCCCCTTGTCGCACTAATCAAATAACCAAAACCGGAAAGTAGAAAATGCGTAACATAATTTATCAAATCTGTGTTTCCACAAAATATCACCAACGGGCCATACATATCTATTTTTTTTCTAAACGCAAACGATAAACAAATACTTGGACATAACTAGTTGAGTGGACAACTAGCATGAATGATCTTTTGAGACATTCACTCATACATAACCTTGTGCGTTTAGGGCGCCAAAAGGTTACACCTTGGACAAACGTTTATTAACTTAAACGCGTGCTTACAAGACTCAGGTGAGTCTCATAGCCCCACTTTTACTTTTACTGTTTTACTTACTTTGGGGTGAGAATACATTGCTCTGTTTTTATGAACACAAGTACTATGAAAACTTATAAAGATTGCATGGGTAAACTAAACCAAACTACGATGGTCTCCAACAAATATCATAGCCCGTTAATACTAAGCGCGAACATTATGGATAGATCTATCGGGAACTGACAGTCCGCCGTCCGGGGTTAGTCGCTCTAACTACTATACGGACGCATAATAATTCGTAATCCGAGTGTACTGGTTTATACACTTAACTGGAGACACCAACTACGGTTAAGCTTCGGAACTATGAGCCCATGGCAATAGTATACTATGATTTACTTTGGCATTCGTGCTACTACGATAACTCTGAAATCTTGTGGTTCATACTATGATTTTAACTACGTAAACCTATGAGCTCACCAACATTATTGTTGACCTTTTAGCGTGTATTTCTCAGGTACTCAACAACCGTAGGGTTGCCCACAGGACTGCCTGCTAGCTCGAGTCGCATGCATTATACGTATATGAAGATTTGCTTACATTATTTTGTATAATCGCTATGTACTAGAATCTTCAGGATTTCATCTCGCGAACTCGAGACTAATGTAAACTTTTAAATTATGTTAATGTAACTACTTTTGTACTATTTTTCAAAACGTCTCATATAGAGTCGTTTGCTTTTTCCTTTCTGCAATGAATACTGGATTAGTCGTGCCCCGACCCGACTTCCGCCGCACAGTAAATCTGGGGGTGCGACATTCCTAGACTCCTAATGATGCCAGAAATTAAAAATTTCCATTTGGGGGTGAATCCTGACATCAAAATTGTGCCTTTTTCTTTGATATATCCAACCAAAGTAAGAGAAGCCCTTGCTGCTTCTTTGGTTGGAATAGGTTCAAAATTATTTCCCAAAGGCAGGTCTAAGACATTCCTAATTAACTCCTGATCAATGGTAACTGCCCGTTTACCATGATCAATAGTACCAGTAATTGCAGTATTGGTACTATTTGAGGAGCAAGTATACCACCATTCCATTAAAAAATGTGGGTATATTTGAGGAACTGTGTTAAAGAACGCTCCCCTTAATGGATGAGCAGACATAAAAGCAGTTAGTTCCTCAAACCCTTTATTCTTTTTCGAATCAGGGATGGAAATGGTAGCTACTTGATTGTTGATACAGAGTTTTACCTGTTTCCCTTGTTTGAAGGGTTTAGCCGCAGCGATGTTGGCAGGTGCCGTGTAAACCCATTGATCAGCCATTGAAGAAATTTTAGAAATTGATTTTGAAAATGGTTGAGCGATTTAGGGTTTAGAAACTCTGTTTGTTTTTGATGTGCAAGTACGAATGAAGAAGAAAGGGAGAAAACATAAATGGGTATTTGTAAAATTAAATTTCCGTTAAATGGTACCCACTTGGACGGTTTATCCCTGTTTCTGCAACAGTAGCGCTGAGGCACGTGCACTTTTTGTATTGAGCAGATAAATAGACAACAAGCGCCAAAACTTTTAATGATTATTACCATAAAAATGGTTTTAGCATTAAATGCAAAGATATTGTTGTTTATTTATTTTTATTAAAAAAAATTAAAAATAAAATAAAAATAAAATAAAAATTAAAATTAAAATAAAAATTAAAATAAAATAATAATAATAAAAAAATAAAATAAAATAAAAAAAGTTGTGCCGGCAGTGGTGACAGATTTATATAGCTAGCAGTACTAACTTGTGAAAGCAGTACTAAAAGAAAATTTTGCCAGCAGTGGTAACAGATTGATATAGCTAACAGTACTAACTAGTGAAAGCAGTACTAAAATTAACTAACAGTGGTAACTTGCGAAAGCAGTACTAAAATTAACTAACAGTAGTAACTTGCGAAAGCAGTACTAAAATTAACTAACAGTAGTAACTTGCTACATTAACAGTGTTAATTGTACCAATCTTTACCAGCAGCATTAAAAAAAAACAAATCAGTATTAACCCAGCAGTACTAAAAGTAACTAGCAGTATTAATACTAACAGTGCTAAAATACTAATTCATGAGGGCAGTATTAAAAAGGCTTATCAGTATTAACCACCAGTACTAAAAGTAACTAGCAGTATTAATACTAACAGTACTAAAGTACTGACCTTATGAATTAATAAAGCACAAAAATCGAGGGTCTAGTCTGAATGAATATGGTTAGTCTGTGTAGCTTAATCTGGAAGAAGTCACACAGACTGAAACATATAATAAGTCAGACTGAGAGAAAATAACAGAAGGTATAAAATCTTTTTGGTATTTTCTTAGAAAGTATGTACAAAAACATCTCTTTGTCTGTGCTTTTTGATTGTATGTAGCTGAGAATACAGTTATACAGATTGAAAAACAGACACAGACTAAGAATTGAATCATATAGATTCAAGGTTTTACTAGGGGTTGAGCATTCCTAGTTGACCAAGCAGATACAAAAATCTATCTTCATTTAAAGGTTTAGTAAAGATATCTGCTAATTGGTCATTTGTGGGCACATATTTGAGAATCACTTTACCTTTCTCAGCACAATCTCTGATAAAGTGATGTCTGATCTCAATATGCTTTGTCCTGGAGTGAAACACAGGATTCTCAGTGATGGCAATGGCACTTTGGTTATCACACATGATTGGAGTTTTTGTAAACACCAAATCATAGTCTGCTAGTTGATGTTGCATCCATAGCAGTTGAGCACATCAACTACCAGCAGCCACATATTCTGCTTCTGCAGTGGATGTAGCAACAGAATTTTGTTTCTTGCTTGACCAACTGACTAGTTTGCCACCTAGAAGTTGACATCCACCAGAAGTGCTTTTCCTGTCTAATTTACAACCTGCATAATCTGCATCTGTATATCCAATTAGATCAAAACCAGAGTCTTTGGGATACCAAAGACCCAGGTTAGGAGTACCTTTTAGGTACCTAAAAACCCTTTTTACAGCTTTTAGATGCGATTCTTTAGGTTCAGATTGATATCTAGCACACAAACATGTTGAGAACATGATATCTGGTCTACTTGCAGTAAGGTATAGTAGAGATCCTATCATACCTCTATAAGTGGTTTGACAGACTGACTTACCAGCCTGATCCTTATCCAACTTGTCTGCAGTGCTCATTGGTGTTTTCATAATTGAACAGTCCTTTAAAGAATATTTTGTAAGTAGGTCATTGACATATTTACCTTGGTTGATGAAGATACCATCAGTTTTCTGATGTACTTGTAGATCAAGAAAGTATGTTAATTCACCCATCATACTCATTTGATACTGTTTTGACATTAAGTTTGAAAACCATTTACACAATTTTTCATCAGTAGACCCAAATATAATATCATCAACATAGATTTGGACTAGTATGACATCTGCCTTGTTCCTTTTGAAGAACAAAGTTTTATCAATTGATCCTCTAGTAAAGTCATTACTAAGAAGATAGGATGATAAGGTGTCATACCAAGCTCTTGGAGCTTGTTTTAGCCCATATAGTGCTTTCTGCAATTTATAGACATGATTTGGAAAAGTGGAACTTACAAAACCTGGAGGTTGTTTCACATAGACTTCCTCCTGTAAGTTGCCATTCAGAAATGCACTCTTGACATCCATTTGATAGACTTTGAAGTCCTTGAATGCAGCATATGCCAAGAATAACCTTATTGCTTCAATTCTGGCTACAAGGGCAAATGTTTCATCATAATCAATGCCTTCTTCCTGCTTGTAGCCTTGAGCAACTAGCCTTGCCTTGTTTCTGATTATCACTCCATCCTTGTCCATTTTGTTTCTGTAAACCCATTTTGTTCCAATAATGGTTTTCCCTTTTGGAGCAGGAACTAGGGTCCAAACATTGTTTCTGTCAAATTCTGTTAACTCTTCCTGCATTGCTTCAACCCAATCATCATCTTTCAAGGCTTCTTCAGCTTTCTTTGGTTCAATGATTGACAGGAAGTTTGTGTAGAAACAGAAATTTGCAGTAGGTAAGTTTGACACTTTAGCTCTTGTTTGTACACCAGAAACATAATCTCCAATTATTTCTGTAATTGGATGATACTTGTGTTCTTTGACTCCTAGAAGTGATTCATCATTTGATGGTAAATCATTCTCATTTGGTGGAAGAATAGCAGGACTGAGTTCTGCATCATCTTCTACACAGGGCAAGTCTGAGTCTGTAGAGTTCACAGACTGAAAACTATCAGACTGAACACATGTATCAGAAGAGTTTGAATCTCTGGACATAGATTCATCTTCTGTTGATGAAGGTATTGTCATAGAATGAGCAGGTTGGTCATCTTCATTATCACTTTCAGAGTCCTGTTGTTGGTTAACAACAACTGGGATTTGAGATTCAGATCCCACAACAGATAAATCTTCTAACAAATGAACATCAGACTGAGAAACATGTTCATCATTAGCAGAGGAAGCATCAAAGGTGACATTGATGGTTTCTTCAATTTTATTCCTTCTGTTGTTGTAGACTCTGTAGGCCTTTGAGATAGATGAATAGCCAACAAAAATTCCTTCATCAGATTTAGGTTCCATCTTAGCTAATTGATCTCTTTGATTGAGAATATAGCATTTACTACCAAAGGTCTGGAAGTAATGGATGGTTGGAACCTTCTTATGATACAACTCATATGCAGTTTTGCCATGCCTTTTGACCAAAATAGATCTATTTTGGGTATAACAGGCAGTGTTAACTGCTTCTGCCCAAAAATAAACCTTCATTTGACCATGGCATAACATGGTTCTTGCAGCTTCTATGAGTGTACGATTTCTTCTCTCAGCAACACCATTTTGTTGAGGAGTTCTGACAGAGGCAAAGTTTTGAATAATGCCTTTGTCAGTACAGAATTCAATGAGAGTAGAATTCTTAAATTCTGTACCATGGTCACTCCTGAGTTGCTTGACAGGTCCATCTTTCTGCAATTCTTCTCTCTTGATTAGATTGATAATCTCTTCAGGAGCATCATTTTTAGCTTTAAGAAAGATGACCCAAGTATACCTTGTGTATTCATCCACAACCACAAGTGTATACTTCTTTCCACCCAAACTGCTAATGCTCATGGGTCCAAACAGATCCATATGGAGCATATGCAGTGGTTGTTCAATTGAAGCTAACAATTTGGATGGAAAATGGTTCTTGGTCTGTTTCCCTAGTGTACATGCAGGACAAAGTTTGTCTTTTGCAAATGTAACATCAGGCAGACCTCTAACCAGTTTCTTCTTTGACAGGAGATTAATATTTTTGAAGTTCAGGTGGGATAGCCTCCTATGCCATAGCCAGCTTAGTTCTGGCACAGACTGAGTATAGAGACAGGTCTCTACATTGTTGTCTGCAGAAGAAAGATCCAAGAGATAGATATCTCTTTCTCTTTTGGCAACTAATATAGGTTTGCCTTTGGAATTATAGATCACAGCAGCCTTCTTTCTGATTCTGATTTCACCATCATCATCACAAATCTGGCTAGCACTAAGCAGGTTATGCTTTAATCCCTCAACATAGGCCACCTTTGTTATTCTGATGTTGCCAGCCTTCACCACACCATAACCTTTTATCTTGACAACAGAGTTGTCACCATATTTGACAGAAGGTCCTTCTTCTTCTACAAACTCTGACAGGTTCTTCAAGAAACCTGTCATGTGTCTTGAGCATCCACTGTCTAGGTACCATTCTTCAAGAAACCTGTCATTAGTTACTTTTGGGAACCCATCTTTTGATGGGTTCTTTAGAGTTGGTTGAAGTCAATTCTTTAGCAGTTTTGGTGCTAAGTCTGTGAAGTTGACTTTTAACCTCTCTATTTTTGATTTTGTTGTTTGTAGAAGACATTTGTTTGATCAAAGCAGCCTTTGGCTGTTTAAAAATGGACTTTGTGCATTTAATACCTTCATGTCCCAGATTTCCACAGTTGTAACATTTTCTGTTCAATATGATGGTCCTTTTGGATTTTGGGTTATTATTTGCACTAGATCCTCTGTTAAACTCTTGTTTTGACTCAACAAATGTTTTAAAATTTGTGGTTAACTTCATTAAGTTTTCACTAAGCAGCTTAATGGTCTCAGTCTGGTTGTTAAGATTTGACTTTTGAGAGTCAGACTGAGTGTTAACACAAACAGATTTGGAGTTAAGTTTGCCAGACTGAAAATTTATTTTTCCAGACTGACAGTTAGATCTCACAGACTGAGATCTTTTTAACTCCTTTGTTACTGGTTTTATGCCTTTAGATTTATCATTTGGCATATTATTGTCTGGACCAGTTATAGACTGAGATGTGGAAGGTTCAAACACATTGTAACCTTTCTGTTTATTCTTGATTCCTTTTACCTCTTTTTGTCTTTTTAAAGATGGTACTGTGGGAATATTAACTTTGCCTTTCATAAATCTTTTCTTTTCAAGTTCTATAATTTCTAAAGATTCATTAGTGATTATAAGTTCAGGCTGTTCAGATTGAGAAGTTTCACAGAATGAGATTTCTGAGTCTGTGTCTTCAGAGTCTGGCTCTGTCTCATATACTAGTTCTTTAGTAACTATTTTTGGTCTAACAAAAGCATTTGTCAATATAACTTTGTCTCCCACAGTATGACTAAAAGTATGAGGTAAAATCTCAGGTACAAATATAGTAGGTTTTGAGTTTATTTCTGAATTTATGTGACTTTTAATATCAAACTCATCACCTATGACCGCTTGTATCTGAGCTGGAATTTGTTTGGATAAACAGTCCACATTTTTAAGTGATGAAATACACCAAGATTTACAGATCCTTTCATAATGATCAACTTTGTTTTTATAAGCTTCTTTTTCCAGCTTGATCTTTTTGAGAAGGTCATATTGAGCATCAAGCTCAAGTTTGTACTGTTTATTTTGTTTTATTTCATTCACTTTTGATTGTAGATCTTTTTGAACTTGACTGAGTTTGGTTTTTAAATCTTGTATTTCCTCCAGTCTTTTCAAAAAATCTACATAGATGTGTTCAAACATTTTCTGTTTTTCTGCATCACTATAGTAAAGTTTAAAATGATTTACATTGTAAGCAGATCCTCTGTCCCAGTCTGGATGAACACATGCCTTTTCTGCAAATTTGACATCTTTGTCAAACTGGCTCTCTGTGATAGCCATTAAGCACATATCTTCATCATCCTCAGATGATGAAGATTCTTCATCTATCCATTGTTCAACAACCAAAGCTTTCTCTAGTTTCTTTGGTTGTTGTTTCTCTCCAATTTTCTTGGAGTTGAAGTACTTTTTCTTGTACTTCATGGCCTTTTCTTCCCACTTATCAGAACTTGAAGATTCTGCAATCTTCACTCTGCAGTCAGAAGAAATATGACCAACTTGCCCACATTTATAGCAAGTAGCTTTCTTAGGATCAAAAGTTGGCCTTCCTTTTGAACCTTTGAATCTTGCTTTTTCTAACCTTTGGGCTAGCAATGCCATTTCAGCTTCTAGAGATTCAGTTTCATCATCTGATTCTGAGTCTGTAAGAGTAAGATGGTAATCTGCTCTAGAGAAAAGTTCTCTATTTTTCCTTGTTGTTGCAACAAGAGCAGCAGATGGATCTTTTGCAATCCTTTTGGCATTTAGATCCTTTCTGGCTTTGGTTTCTTCAAAATTTAGTAGAAGTCCAAACAAGCCAGAGAGATCATATGTCTCCAATTTTTCACTTACAATTAATGAAGTGATAACTTCAGAAAAAGTGTTTGGAATGACATCAACAAATTTTGCACAGATTTCAAACTGTCCTTTGATGATATTATACCTTTCAAGATCATTGATTAAGATCTGAAATCTGGTATGAATATCAGTTAATGACTCTCCTTGACCAGCAGAGAAGTTCTCATAATTTCTTATGAGATTCTTCTTCTTTTGGGATTGTACTAAACTTACACCATCATATTGGTCAGTTAGCATATCCCATATGGCTTTAGCAATTTTGCAGCCAGATATCTTAGCAAAGATAGGCTCAGTAACTGCATTGCCCAGTATGGACTTGGCCTTAAAATCTAATGCATATAGTTGCCTGTCTAGATCAGTCCAGGTACTCTTGGCAGCCTCAACAAATTTTTCAGGTGTCAAAATAGTACCATTTGCATCTAAAGTAGCAGGAACTATTCTGCCAGGAATAATGGGTCCTTCCTGAATGACTCTAAGCATTTCATCATGAATGCTAGCAAGAAACCATTCAGCTTTCAATTTCCAGTGGGTAAAATTTACACCATTGAAGATTGGAATTCCCTTCCCAGCCATAGCAATAGAGGAAGTCATTTTTCAAAGTAGAAAATGTAGAGAAAAATGGGTTTAGATGATTGTTTGATAAACTGGGTTCCTTTGATCGTTAAAGATTAAATCTTTATTTGCTCTGATACCAGTTGTTGGGTCACAAGGTTCCCAAAACTTAGATACAGATTAAATAACAGTTATCTCAACGTGTTAGTTTATATCCAAGTTTTATATCAAACAAGTTTAAATTAATCTAGGCGGAAAACAAGATTAATTTTAACACAGAGTTTATTATGAATCAAAGTATTATTCACAATAAAGTGTTTGTCTCACAAAGATGACAAGGTATTCAAACCCACACAGATGGTTTGAATACGATCCAAGTAGTATACAAAGATACAGTTATCACTACAAACTTCACAGTAAGTGTGGTAATGCTTTAGCCTAAGCTCAAAGGTCTAGTATACTAATTCTCTTGAATTTCTTGGATAATAGCAGTGCTTTTTGGACTGCTATTTATAGAGTTGGATGTAACTCTATATTATCCAGCTTACATAGTTGTCCAAGGGATAACAGATGCATCTTGGGCAACTTTGCACGCCTTCCTTTTTGCTTTTCTTGGAAATAGAAAAAGCAAAAAGGTAAAAGGTTTCTTTGCTGAGAAGAGAACCTTTATATGATGTTTGACCTTTCTCAAACATCTTATCAGTTGTATCTAGCCTAAGGAAAGAAGAATATCTCCTGTACATTTGTACTTTCATTCTTCAATCTGTGCTCTTCAGTCTGTGCTCATCAGTCTGTGATCTTCAGTCTGTGAACTTCAGTCTGTGAAGCCTTCTGTATTCAATCTTCATTCTTCAGATGATGAATTCATAAGTCTTCAGAAAGAGCATGGCTTTCAGTCTGTGAGGATCTTCAGTCTGTGCAGCACAGACTCAGAAACAATTCTTCAGTCTGTGTAGTACAGACTCAGAAACACAGACTCAGGAATTTCACTAAGTTTCCTGAATACAACTGAGTTAGATTTTGACTCTTCAGATTTATAACTTAGGTTTCATCATTGTTTTTCCCAACAGTCTGCACGGGTATTTCTCTCAGGATTTATCAGTTGTAACTGAGCAAGCCTATTTAATTCTCCTTTAGGCAACGTGCTCAGTTTATTGAATGAAAGTTCGAAGTATTGAACTCCATCGGTTCTTTCCAGCTTTTGATCAATCCTTTGTAATCTCTGCAAGTGACAGGCACAATCTTTTCTTTACCTTGAGGCCACCAGGATGCCAGACGAGCCGCTCTTTCTTCCACGATTTCCGGAACCTTAGGAGATTCAGGCATTTCAGCTTGAGGTTCGGTTGAGTCATCAGGTGATTCATCTTCTTCTTCTTCAGTGACCATCATCTCTTTCATCAATAGCTTATCCAATAATATTTATCTTCAAAGTCTTTTGAGAACTCTCATCAATTCTTATCGTTTGAATATTAGCATGATATGTAACTTGAATAAAATAACTCAGAAATAAAATATTTTTGGAATTTTCTTTATAAGACAGAATTATAATACTCAAAGAAATAAATAAATAAACAATCTTTTTGGGGACAGAATTGTTTTAGTCTGCTTTCTGAATCATATCAGGATAACATGCAATTATTAGGGATAGTAAGTGTTATTTCGATTATCAGTATGTTTGTCCACTTTAAATTTACTTAGCATATTTAAATCACCTGTTATAAAGATTAGTTCAAGAAGACTATTGATATTTTATCCATCTAAACATTTGTACTTAAGTATATGATTTCAACTCATAATGAGATGAACCACTTGTGTTATTATTAGCATGCATATTATATTATATAACTCACATTAAAATATACATTTGAGAATGAAACATGTCAGTATTTTATATATAGAAGGTGAAGGTATGGACGTAACTTTAGAACCAAGTTAGCGGTGACAGGTCTGTACTTTCGTACAACAGAGTCACATAAACAATAGTTCGGGTTGAACAAACACCAGTCTGAACACTTTAAACTAGAGGGTACAGGTCTGTACTTTCGTACAACAGAGTACCATAGTTTAACACAAACCAGTACGAGGCAATCTTTTTATAACTTTTCTAGTACATTTGTACATTATATTTTTGAATTTAGATATGCCACGGGTACGCAATAGTTGTCTATAACTTAACATAGACTACGTACCTAAGTTCTTTTCAAGAATATATTAGATGAAACCAGGTCTGTATTTTCATACAACAGAGGAGACAACTAATATATTCCCCCAGATAACACCATAAAAGACCCTATATTTTAGATCATAACATGTTTATTATCCAAATATTAAGACGAAGCGTTAAAATATTTCGGACATTTTTGCCCTTATTTTAACTTAATGTCATACATATTAATATGTCGTTATATAAAATAATATGCATATTTGAAAGTTAAGCTTCTTAGTAACTTTAAAACAAATGCCTACCAATACATCATTTGATGAAGCTAATATTTATAAAAGGTATTTCAAGTATGCTAGATAAATCTACTGACACATCAAACATAAATCTTAAAATTCCATTTTATGCATGTCTCCTGATGTACTATCATTTCCCCAATTGTTTACAGACACAATTCAACGTCCAATTTTTAGAGATGTAGCAATTTTTGCATTTCTTTAATACTAACAAATATAAAGAGTGGCAGTTGCATTTATCAAGAATTTGCCTGTTCATATTTTTCTGACTTTTTAAATTAGAAGTTTTAAAATTTATCCCCCTGAACAGCAAATTCTTTACACAAAAACAACAACTAAATAATCATTTAAACAAAACAGAAGGGTTTCAAGTCACATATCAAGTCAAATTCAAATTCTTTTAGCACTTTTTAACCACCTTGTTTCACTTCAAAAATATCATCCATTCGCTCAAACATCATCACCACACATGATCACATCCTTGCAGTCACTAAAGGTATTAGCTATAAAAAACCGGACTGCATCACCACAAACAAACATTAGTACTTATGAGACACCCAAGCCTTGATAGACTTGGGTTATCCACTATCGTCCATAACCATCACATCAATGAGTTTATGATATTTTAAAAACTCAGTTGATTTCATTGATGTGTTGTTTGTGGATTTAGGTTTCCAAACCCGTTTAGGTTCAGATGATTTGTTTTCAACAATGTTGGGCTTTTGAACAGCAGGTCTACTAGGCCCAACTTTGTTTACTCTAGCCATAGGTTTTGGAGAGTTGGATGCACAACTAGATATAGGCGAAAATGAACCACGCCTTGAAAAAATTTTTTGAAAAGAATTTCTAAACAATGAAGTTCTTGGCATCCCTCTACCAAACCTATCTTGTCGCAAACTTGAGAGACGCTTATCAAGTTGTGTTTCAGCTCCTCGACAAAGTTGACGTTTTCAAAGCTCACTTGACCATTTGTGAGTGTTCCAAGTCCAGTTATTGTACCTCCAGTATCACCAGCAAAGGCAACATGTCCCCCATTATATGGTTTAACATCTGAGAGCAGGGAGATATTGCCTGTCATGTGTCGCGAACAGCGACTGTCAACATACCACTTGCTATTCTGCACCTTTGACTGTCACAACACAAAGAAAAAGAATGTTAGTTTGAAATGGAGACCCAAGCCTTGACAGACTTGGGTACTCCTGAGACTTCATCTATTATTATCACATTAGTTAAAACCTTGTTTTTTAGTACATCATTATCTTTTATTGATGTGATAACTTCAGATGACATAACATTTTTTGTACTTTTCTTTATCCAAACTTTCTGAGATAAAGTCGGTTGCTTATTAATAACATTAACCTTTCGATCAATTGATTAAGTAGGTGTGATGTTGTTAACTTTAGAAATTGGAACATGTCGAGATAATCCAGGTTGTTTTGACTTTTGAAAATTTCTTCTTTTATTATAACCTGTACTATATCGTGATGCCCATTTTCTACCAAGCACAGGACACTGATTAATGAGATGACCCTGCTTCTGACAGTAGAAGCATGATCGTCTTTCTCGGAAAGTTTGATCAGAACTTGATAGTGGTTTAGGTGAAAGAGGAACCCTACGAGGTTTAATTTCAGGTACGTTTACTGCACATGAACACTTATGTGAACATGATGGAGTAAACGTATTCACAGTTGAAGTAATCTTTGGAGAAGGATTTTTAATTGAAACTTTATTATTTTTAAACTTCTCCTGGATGACTTGTTTCTTTTCAGGTTTGAGGTTATTCTTTTTAACATTCTGTGTAGCCTCGTGAGTTACATCCTCCACTTCTACCACTTCTTCAACATTTGTTGAAAGGACAAACTTGATTGGTTCAATTTTAGGCTTAATAAGCTCAGCCTTCTTTTTATTTGAACTCAAAACTTTAAGCAACTCAGGTTGCTTGTTATCAGCAGCCTTAACAAGCTTAGGCTGTTTAACATCATCACCCTTGACAGTTTCAGGCTGATTGTGAATTTCAACACTAACTGGTTCTGCCACAGGATTTGTATCCTTCTTAAGAACAGAAGGTACAAAATCTTTAATTTCTTCCTGCGAAAGAATAGGCTGATTCAAGTTTGAGGGAGGAGGTTGGTTGTGATAACCAATTCCTGCCTTACTCTTTGTATCAGTCCGTTGATTTTGCAGAATATCAGAAAAGACCATAGTAGATGTGGAAATATTTGCAAGTCTTCGTTTTAAATCAACATTATCCGATTGAGTTTCAGCAAGTTCCCTTTTAAGATGAGAGATGAGTTTTAAATAACTGTCAATCGCATCTTGTTTGTTAAAAATCATTGCTTTTAACTCTTTCTTTTCTTCCATAATAGTTTTCTGATTTATAACATAGACTTTTTCAGTTTCTTTTAAAACTTTGTTTGCTTCAATAAGATTGGTCAGATCTGTATTTAAGCGATCATTATCTACCATGTACCTGTTGATTTTACCAGTTAGTGTGATACAGGTTTGGCAATTAAAAGAATCACATTCTACCTCATTTTGAACATCTGCCATAAGGGCAACATTTTCTTGATCATCCATAGCCGAAAAATCATATGCTTTATCTTCTTCTAACAGAATGGCTGCCTTGGCTACTTCATTATCCTTTTTGTAGATAGAAGGTTTTGTAAAACCCGTAGATGGTTGTCTACCCTTCTCACATTCTCGTGCAAAGTGACCCAGATTTTGACATTTGTAGCATCTGATCTTGGATTTGTCAAATCCCGTGTTGGTTTTATCAGTGACGTCTTCAAGAGATCTCTTTCCAGTTCTCCTTAAATACGTCTTAGTCCTTCTTGTCAGCATGGCAATGTTCCAACGAAGATCCACTCTCTCTAACTCATCAGGATCAACTTGCGCAAAATCTTCGTCGGTAAGATCTACCGAGTTAATCCTCTTTGAAAGAAAATCATCGTATGATGATAGAAAGGCATTAACGATTACTGCATGCTCATTGTGAGATGCAGTAGCAGAAGAGGATGATGGAAAAGAAGAGAATGTCCCAACTGAGTTATTTCCCGAAGAGTAATTGGGTTTAGATGAAGATGTAGACGGCCCAGATAGAAGTGCTGTACTTCCATATCCAAAATTGCTATTATCAGGAAACAAAGAGCTAGATCTTGTGCTTTTCTTCTGAATGTCCAAGGCACATGTTTCAAGCTTCCCAATAAGTTGATCCAGAGACATAGCTAGTATGTCTGGATCATTCTCCATCATCAGCACTCTAGTTTCCCAGTGAGGAGGCAGAGCATTCAGTAGCTTCTTGTTGACTTCAATAGAGCTAAATTTGTAGCCTCCTTCAGTCAGCTCATTTACAAGACGCGAATATCTGCAGAATAAATCTTTCACCATCTCGTTCTTCTGGATGTCAAACAGATCATACTGTTTCTTCACTAACTCCAGTTTACTTTGCTTGTACTCAGTAGTACCTCCACATCGTTCAGCTATGCCATTCCACAGATCATAAGCGATGTCGTGTTGTTTAAACATTTTCATGGCATCTGCAGGTAAAGACATGGTTATAGCAGAGTGAGCCTTCCTCTCACATTCCCATGCTTTGCGTTCTTCAACAGACATGGAACGAATAGGCTTTGGTGGAGGAATACCAACATGCTCTCCACTTGAAACAGGTCTAACGTATCGTTCCAGTAAAGGTATCTCCATTTCAGGGTCGGTAAACGCGACAAACGATAAAAATCTACCTCTCCATTCAGAATACTCCATTCCTGGAGCAAAGAATGGAGGTTTGTTTGCACTACCCACTTCAGCATTGTGTTTTAACATTGCATTAACAGCTTGTAAAGTAGACATTTTAATTTATATTAATTAAAATTAACTTTTGAAAAAGGTTTAAAATCTGTCTAACCCCCTATAGCGATATTGCTAATATCGCTAACAATCTGATGATTGAGCCATATTGGTGATATCACTATCAATATCGCTAATTAAAGCGCAAATCAAAATCAGACAAAACAGGCGATATCACATACGATATTTCGAGTAATATCGCTAAACTTAATCAGGCGATATTGAATCAATATCGCAAAAATTAACTAGGCGATACCAAGTTATATCTCTAGTAATATCGCTAGAGATATCGCTCAAATTAATGAGCACAGAACACGTAATATCGCTGTAACCCTAAAGGCGATATTATGATAATATCGCTTTTAATATCGCTAAAACGGCTGTAAACCCTAAAATTTCAAAGACAACGAAATTTTCAAAGTTTAGAGTAGCAAACAACGAACACGAATCCAGAAAACACTAAAAATACTGATTAAATAGCCTTTTAAGAATAAAAAGAATTTGTTTATACGAAAAAACTAGTTAATACGACGTTTAAACGTACGAATAATGATTCAATAACCACTAATCCAATGATTAAATGGCTCTGATACCAATTGTAGGATCGCAACAAAGACTGATCTTAAACAATAAATCAATAAACAATAACTAATGCGCGGAATTCAATAGCTATCGATTGTACGTTTAACAACAAAATCACAAACACATATATTGAATTAATCATATAAAGCAATGTGAATTACAATGACTGGACCACTGAGAATGACAGAAGCTGCCAAAGAAAATTCGTATATGCCAAAATGCAAAGTGTCAAGCTCAGCAAACTGAAACCCTAAACGAGTACTTATATGTAACTAATCTGGACTAAAGGGCGATATTGGTGATATCGCCTGTGCGATATTAGTGATATCGCCTAAGCGATATTAACAATTTCGCCTAATACAAAATTAATCTAATTAATTACAACTCGAAACTTAGACCAAGTGACAGACACTCTAAATGTATCAACACAAATAAGGCAGCAACTCAAAGAAACAGAAGAAGGACTCCACACTTCTTTATATGCCTGCTTTATATCTCAGATGGAGCTAAAGAAGGTAACAGAGGCTCTAAAGGATCCAAGTTGGATTGAAGCTATGCAAGAGGAGTTGCCTCAGTTCAAAATACAGGAAGTATGGACCTTGATGGATCTATCCAAAGGCAAAAGAGCAATTGGGACAAAATGGGTGTTTAGGAACAAGAAAGATGAAAGAGGGGTAGTGATCAGGAACAAGGCTAGATTAGCAGCACAGGGGTACTCACAGGAAGAAGGGATTGACTATGATGAGGTTTTTGCTCCTGTGGCTTGGATTGAGGCTATCAGACTGTTCTTGGCCTATGCCTCATTCAAAGGGTTTAAGGTCTATCAAATGGATGTGAAGAGTGCCTTTTTATATGGCACTATCCAAGAAGAAGTTTATGTATGCCAACCTCCAGGCTTTGAAGATTCCAATTATCCTCATAAAGTGTTAAGACTGGACAAAGCTCTCTATGGCTTACATCAAGCACCAAGAGCCTGGTATGACACATTATCAGAGTATCTGCTGAAGAATGGATTCAAAAGGGGTGCAATTGACAAAACCTTTGCAAGGAGTTTGAAGCATTGATGCATGACAAGTTCAAGATGAGCTCAATGGGAGAATTAACTTTCTTTCTGGGCTTACAAGTCAAACAGCAGAATACAAATCATTCTATGCAGATCTTGAGTGGGAGGATGTTGATGTTCATCTCTATAGATCAATGATTGGCTCCCTCATGTATCTGACATCATCCAGACCAGACATCATGTTTGCTGTGTGTGTGTGTGCAACATTTCAATCTAATCCTAAGATGTCACATCTGCATGCAGTGAAAAGAATCTTTAGATATTTGAAAGGTCAACCAAAACTAGACCTTTTGTTGGTGCATAATGTGTGTCAGTCATTTGGTCAAACAATTGTAATTGTCAAAGTCAATTAGTCTGCGTTTGTATCGTGTTTAGTGTGTATATGCGAGTATGTAAATGTATAGCGAGATAGAATATATACACAAATATACTGTTCAGGCGACACAGAGCCTGTGTCGCTATAGCGACACAAAGGTTGTGTCGCAATGGGTTGGGCCTGCGACATTGGGCTTGTGTCGCAGGGTCCAGTAGGGTTACTATATATATCGAGTTAGAATTTCATTTTTGGGTTGATCAAACCCTAGAGAGAGAGAGATACGGCAAAGAGAGTGGGAAGAGAGAGTTAGTGAGTTTGTAATCTTTATTCTTCAATTGTTAATATATACGAAAAGATTATAAATCGTTGTGTTTGTATTTACGTTTCAATTGCTTGATTGATTGTTTCCGCCTTTCAATTAAGTCAAACGACAAGTCTAGATCCGTGATTAAGGGAACCAACAAGTGGTATCAGAGCCTTTGGGCGTTTGTTTAAAGATTTGATCGTTAATTGAAATGTTTTCGGTTTGATTCGTGGTGTTTTTGGTGGTTTGATCAACGTTTTGGGTCCAATCAGTTGAATATTTAGCTTCTGGAAGTGTATTTCTGGGTTTGTTCATCAATTATCGTTCAAAATTCGTTAGGGTTTCGACAATTTTCGATTTTTAGGGTTTTTGGAGCTGCTGGCCACAACATTGCGACACTAAGTGCGACACAAGCTTTAGCGACACAATCAGCGACATAATCTTTGTGTCGTATTTTGGGTTTTCACGACATAAGATTGCGACACCAGATCGAATTTTGCGACACTAGCTTGCGACACTAATGTGCGACACTAAGGTGCGACACTAACTTAGTGTCGCTAAAGACAAAAGACAAAAAAAAAAAAAAAAAAGTTTTGGACAAAATTTTGTTCTTAAGCTTAAAAGGTCTTAATTTTGATTTTGAAAAAGTTTCGTTTTACTCGGACAGTTTTCGATATTTTCGAATCAAATTTTGGAGGGAAAAGTCAAAAGGACGAAATTTTGGTACATTTCTGGATTAAAAATGTCGCTTAAAAGCTTTTCCCAATTACTAAAACATAACAATGAGATCGGTAGCACTAATAAACCTCCATTATTCACTGCCAATACTCCGTATGTTGAATGGAGAATACAATTTGAGGCATTCATCGCTGTCAATGATCCTGATATGCAAATATATTTAGAGAAAAGATATGAACGTCCTCTTAGAACTGGTGTTTTTCCCGGAGAAGCTCCATTTAAGCCTATCAAATCCATGAATCCTGAAGAACGCAAGGCTTATGATACTGAAAGGAAAACACATGCTGCGATCACCATGGCACTATCACAACCACTCATGAAGCAATTTAGACATCATGAGCTTGCATATGATTTATGGCAAGCCATTGAAAGGTGTTGCGGTGGAAGTGAGCAATATGAGAAGAATAAATTGCAGCTAGTGAAGAAACAGTATGAGTTGGGCGATAATCAAGTTCTCATGGCTCACATAACGAGTAAATCTGAGGTACCCATTGAAGAGCCATTATCTTGTGTGTCTTGTATCAAATTGACTAACAAAGTTAACAGATACAGAGAGGATACTGAACGCTTGAATTCTGATTTAGAAAAACTTATTCAGGCAAATAAAATTTTGAAAGATAATGAAAAGGCTTTTGATGATAAACTAGATGCTGCGTTTTCTGACCCGAAAGAATTAAAAGCTAAGATTTTCAGTCAACAAGATGAAATTGACAGTTATATAAAAATGATTGCTTTACTAAGAAAGGATCTTGCTGAAAAACAGTCACAAGTAGATGACTTAAATCGAAAACTTTCAAATTTTTCAACATCCTCACTGGTCTTTGACGAGATCCTCCAATCGCAAAGGACGTATACATAGACTAAGGCTGGTTTTGGTTACCACTATGTACCACCTCCTTCTGACTATCTGCGAATGCCTTCAAAGGATGCAGCCAAAGACTTTGTACCTACCTTTTCAAAGGTAGATACAAAATCTATTGCCGAGTCAGTGTTTGATACAGCTCCAACTGTTAAAAAGCCTGATTTTGTTAAGGCTAAATTTGTATCCCCTGTGTGTGTTGAGGAGATTGTTGAAATGGAAGACTTAACTGAAGAGTCTGAGGTCAAGGTTGAAAAGGTTAATGTTAAGCCTGAAAATCATATACTTACTAATGAAACTGAACAAGTTTTAAATAATAAGGGCAAAACTAAGGTTGTAAATGAATCCGACTCTGCTAAAATCTTAAAGAAGGATTCAAGAGGAAAATCTTCACATATCTCACAATCATCTGTGATTAATCTGAAGAAAAATAAAATAATTAATAAATCAGTTAAAGAACAACCTTCAACATCAACCTGTTCAACTTTAAAGGCTTCTACATCAACATGTACGCATAAGTGTTCATGTTCTGTAAATGCCTCAACCTCTAAGCCTCTCTCAGTAAATTCTCCATCGACACGTTTTGAGGGTAGTGATTGGAAAAGGCCGTATGTGAACGGCGTTCGTGTTTTCGGTGTGGTCAACAGGGCCACATCATTAGGGATTGTCGGTTATTATCCCTAGATAGGTTTGGTAGAGGGATGCTGAGAACTTCCTTATTTAGAAATTCTTTTCAAAAATCTTTTTCAAGGCGTGGTTCATTTTCGCCTATATCTAGTTGTGCATCCAACTCTCCAAAACCTATGGCTAGAGTAAACAAAGTTGTGCTTAGTAGACCTGCTGTTCAAAAGCCCAACATTGTTGAAAACAAATCATCTGAACCTAAACGGGTTTGGAAACCTAAATCCACAAACAACACATCAATGAAATCAACTGAGTTTTTAAGATATCATAAACTCATTGATGTGATGGTTATGGACGATAGTGGACAACCCAAGTCTATCAAGGCTTGGGTGTCTCATAAGTACTAATGTTTGTTTGTGATGATGCAGTCAGGTCTTTGATAGCTAATCTTTTAACGACTGCAAGGATGTGACGAAAAAGGTTGATTTCTAGGTAGTCATGTGTGGTGATGATGTTTGGGTGAATGGATGATTTTATGAAGTGATTAGATGTGGTTAAAAATTCCAAAAGAATTTCATTTTTGACTTGATATGTGACTTGAAATTTTTCTTTAATGATTTTTATTTGTCTGTGCTTGAATAAAGAATTTGCTGTTCAGGGGGAGTAATTTTAAAATTCTGATTTAAAAAGTCAGCAAAATATGAACAGACAAATTCTTGAAAGATGCAACTGCCATTCTTTATACTTGTTAGTATTAAAGAAATGCAAAAGTTGCTACATTTGTAAAAATAGACGTTGAATTGTGTCTGTAAACAATTGGGGAAATGATAGTACATCAGGAAACATGCATAAAATGGAATTTTAAGATTAATGTTTGATGCATCAGTAGATTTATCTAGCATACTTGAAATACCTTTTATAAATATTAGCTTCATCAAATGATGTATTGGTAGGCATTTGTTCTAAAGTTACTAAGAAGCTTAACTTTCAAATATGCATATTATTTTATATAAAGACATATTAATATGTATGACATTAAGTTAAGATAAGGGCAAAAATGTCCGAAATATTTTGACGCTTCGTCTTAATATTTGGATGATGAACATGTTATGATCTAAAAAATATAGGGTCTTTGTATGGTGTTATCTGGGGGAATATATTAGGTGTCTCCTCTGTTGTATGAAAATACACACCTGGTTTCATCTAATATATTCTTCAAAAGAACTTAGGTGCGTAGTCTATGTTAACCTATAGACAACCATTACGTACCCGTGGCATTCCTCAAATTCTCAAAATAAAATGTACAAAAGTGCAGAAAAGTTATAAAAAGCTTGCCTCGTACTGGTTTGTGTTAAACTATGGTACTCAGTTGTACGAAAGTACAGACCTGTATCCTCTAGTTTAATTGTTCAGACTGGTGTTTGTTCAACCCGAACTATTGCTTATGTGACTCTGTTGTACTAAAGTACAGACCTGTCACCGCTATCTTACTTCTAAAGATACGTTCATACCCTCACCTTCTATATAGAAAATACTAACATGTTTTTTTTTATTTCAAATGTATATCTTAATGTGATTTATATACTATAATATGCATGCTAATAATAACACAATGGTTCATCTCATTATGAGTTGAAATCATATACTTAAGTACAAATGTTTAGATGGATAAAATATCAATAATCGTCTTGAAATAATCTTTATAACAGATGATTTAAATATGTTAAGTAAATTTAAAGTGGACAAATATACTGATAATCGGAATAACACTTACTATTTCCTAATAATTGCATGTTATCCTGATATGATCCCTAACCAGACCAAAACAATTCCGTCTCCAAAAAGATTGTTTATTTATTGCTTTCAGTATTTTAATTTTGTCTTATAAAGAAAATTACAAAAATATTTTATTTCTGAGTTATTTTATTCAAGTTACATATCATGCTCATATTCAAAAGACAAAAATTGATGAGAGTTCTCCAAAGACTTTGAAGATAAATACTATTGGAGAAGCTATTGATGAAAGAGATGATGGTCACTGAAGTTGAAGATCTAATTGGATATCAGTCATATGAGACTGAACATCAAGACTTTTGAAGACCAAGCTATCTCAATAGGGGAGTTAGTTGGTGAAGACTAATTGAAGATTATTTGACCAAGCTGCTGACATGGGGGAGTTTGTTGGTGCAAAATGTGTGTCAGTCATTTGGTCAAACAATTGTAATTGTCAAAGTCAATTAGTCTGCGTTTGTATCGTGTTTAGTGTGTATATGCGAGTATGTAAATGAATAGCGAGATAGAATATATACACAAATATACTGTTCAGGTGACACAGAGCCTGTGTCGCTATAGCGACACAAAGGTTGTGTCGTAATGGGCTGGGCCTGCGACATTGGGCTTGTGTCGCAGGGTCCAGTAGGGTTACTATATATATCGAGTTAGAATTTCATTTTTGGGTTGATCAAACCCTAGAGAGAGAGAGATACGGCAGAGAGAGTGGGAAGAGAGAGTTAGTGAGTTTGTAATCTTCATTCTTCAATTGTTAATATATACGAAAAGATTATAAATCGTTGTGTTTGTATTTACGTTTCAATTGCTTGATTGATTGTTTCCGCCTTTCAATTAAGTCAAACGACAAGTCTAGATCCGTGATTAAGGGAACCAACACCTTTGATATCCAAAGAGTAGTTCTTTTGATCTGCTTGCCTACACAGATAATGACTATGGAGGTGCAAATTTGGATAGAAAATCCACATCAGGGGTTGTCAATTTCTAGGAGAAAGGTTGGTATCATGGCAATGCAAGAAGCAAACAACTGTGTCTACATCAACAGCAGAGGCTGGATATGTTGCTGCTGCAAGCTGCTGTGCTCAGGTTCTATGGATTCAGAATCAGATGTTAGACTATGGTTTGATTTTTCTTAACACTCCTATATTTATTGACAATAACTCTGCTATCAGTATCATAATTAACCCAGTTAAACATTCAAAAACTAAGCACATTAAAATAAGGTATCACTTCATTAGGGACTGTAATGAGAAAAGACTTGTACAAATTTTTAAAGTCCATACTGATAATCAATATGCAGATCTGTTTAACAAAGCATTTGATGTGGGCAGATTTACATTTTTGGTTACCAGTATTGGATTGATAAATTCTTCTTAAGCTTTCTCATTATCTCTGGTCTGTAAATTTTTTAAGTGCTTAAACTTGGGTTGATACTGATATCCTAATTACCACTGTTAGTATTAATACTGCTGTTGTATTTTAACACTGCCAAGTATTATTAGTACTGTCAGTTACTATTAATACTGCCAGTGTTAATACTGAAGCAAGTTAACACTACTTTGGTAATTAGTACTGTTTGTATATTTGTCTATTTTAGCTTTTGTTTTTAGTTAACACTGCGCATGTAAAATTTCCATTGTTTGGAGACTTAGTACTGGTTACAGGATTTTACAACTGCTTGCTTTGGGATTAGTACTACTGTTTCTTACTAAAAAAAAAAAAAAAAAAAAAAAATTACCACTGCTTTCTTTACTTAATACTACTAGACTATTAGTACTGCTTGTATTAAGTTGTGACTGCCTTGGTCGGTTAGTACTGCTTATACAAGTTAGCACTGCTAGCTTAATTAAGTATAAGATTGGCAAGCGCATGAAACCTAAGTGTTTGGACGGTTATCACTGTTAGTGCAATTTCTCGGTTACCACTGTTAGTGTTACTTTTCACTCGTTAACACTGTTAGTGTTAAAATTGGGGATTTTTCCACTGACCTAAATTGAACAGTATATAAACCCAAACACTTATCGTTTTTCAATACGCTCTCAATTCCTACCTAAACTCTTGCGCTTAAGCATTCAATCACCTTCTAAACCTTCAATTCCACTTCGATTGTACAACAATGGCTTCCACTTCCTCTTCCACATCACTTGCAATAGGGCAAAATCATAATATGATTGCTTATCTGATGAAACCCAAAGAGGCACAGGACTTCATCCAAATTATTGATTTCCTTCGTGCTTCTCACATCCATCATGCCCTCACTGTATCACCCAGAGTCTCCAAAGATCACATCAATGATTTTTGGGTAAATGCAACAATCGAAGACGAACAAGGGACTAAGCCCATAGTCTCAATGGTGTCCAACACCAGGGTGGTTATCACTGAAGCCACTGTTCGTGCTTCCTTACATCTCGATGATGAGGCAGGTATAACTACCTTAACTGATCAATTTTTATATGAAAAATTTCGATTGATGGGTTATGAGGGTCCATTGGATACCTTTACGTTTCAAAAGACTCTCTTTACTTATCAATGGCGATTTTTAATACATACTACCTTACACTGCCTCTCATCAAAACGATCATCTTTTGAACAGTTTGGAAGCAACATTGCTTATGCAACTGTCTGTCTTACTACTGGTCAAAGATTCAATTTTTCAAACTTAATTTTCTCTGGTATGCTCAGAAACATTGAGCAACCAAAATTAAAATTTTATATGTATCCTAGGTTTGTGCAGTTGTTTTTAAATGAACAAATTCCAAATCCACCTGCACAAGATCAACTTATTGGTTTTCTCTCTCACAAACCTAAGTTTTTTCAAATATGAAGAGAGACTCCAAATTTTCTGGGAGGGTTACAGCATTGTTTCCCTCAATGCTTCCTGCACCCTCCACCACAGTTGCAGTTACACCCACTGCTGCTGAACCATCTGTTAAGAGAGTTGACATACCCATCAACTCTCAACCCACAGCAGTTGGGGGTACCAAAAGAAAACAAGAGACCCACAAACCAACCACTGCTAAAGCCAAAAGGGCTAACACACAGGCATCTGAGGCTCTTGCTGCTCAGGTGTCTCAGTCCAATGAATCAACACAGCATGTGGTCGATAAGTAGTGAGATGAACATTCAGGGAGGGCTGCAACCAGAGGCAGGACAGAAGTAACATCAATAAGATCCAACCAGAGGCAACACCATAAGATGATCCTTCTCGAGAAGGTGATTTTGGTGGACCCAGTACCAAGAACAGAGGGTCATCTGATGATCATGCTAGGCATGAGTCAGATGGTAACTCTGCCAATAATTCACCGAGGGAGTCACATCCTAAATGTGATGAGGCTAGTATGCAATATGAGAAATTGACGGCTATGCTTGATTTTATGTGGGCTGAAGTAGTGAGGCAGAAAAGGATCATCAAGAAACAGCAAAAAGAAATCAATGATTTAAAAAGAGTAGTATTGAAATGCTTGAAGCAGGGTAAGAAATACTACATCATTAATGATAAACACAAAAGATCTGTACCTGTGCAACAAGCTAGGGTAGTTCTATCTTCCCCTGAACCCTCAGAAGATGCATTCAAAAAGGGGGAGAATGAACAGGGTGGAGATGATTCTGAGGAGGTAGATGAGGAGATAGAGATGGAGAATGAAGCAGGGGTTAATGATGAGTTTGTGCACACTCCACAAACACAAGTAGGTGATACAGTTATGGAGGATAGGGCAGAATCTGTGCAGACTGAGGTTATAGAGGAGGCATCTAAGACTGCTAGTGCAAATATGAGTGAACAAACTGCTGAAGTTGACTTGGATGGAAAAACAGAAGAGATAAGGGATGATGGTTGTTGGGAAAAACAATGATCAAACCCAAGTTATAAATCTGAAGAGTCAAAATCTAACTCAGTTGTATTCGGGAAAAACTTAGTGAATTCTTGAGTCTGTGTTTCTGAGTCTGTGATCCACAGACTAAAGAATTGTTTGTGAGTCTGTGCTTCACAGACTGAAGAAATTCTCACAGACTGAAAGTCGTGCTCTTGTTGAAGACTTATGAATTCATCATCTGAAGAACGAAGATCGAAGACAGAAGGCTTCACAGACTGAAGATCACAGACTGAAGATCATAGACTGAAGAGCATAGATTGAAGAATGAAAGTACAATCGTACAAAAGCAGTTCTCTTTCCCTAGGCTACGATACAACTGAATAGATGTTTGAGTAAATTCAAACATCGGAAAAAGGTTCTCTTCTCAGCAAAGAAACCTTTTACCTTTTGCTTTTTCTATTTCCAAGAAAAGCAAAAAGGGAAGAGTGCAAAGTTGCCCAAGATGAATTTGTTATCCCTTGGACAACTGACTGAGCTGGATAATAGAAGTTGATACTCAACTTCTATAAATAGCAGCTCAAAAGCACCACAAAGGAGATATCCAAGACAATTAGTATACAAGACCTTTAAGCTTAGGCTAAAAGCATTACCACACTTACTGTTAAGTTTGTAGTGATAATTGTATCATAGTATACTACTTGGATCGTATTCAAACAGTCTGTGTGTGTTTGAATACTCTGTCTTACTTGTAAGACAAACCATTTATTGTGAATAAAACTTTCATTCATAATATATTCTGTGCCTTAATTAATCTTGTATTCCGCCTTGATTAATTAACCTGTTTGATATAACTTAGATATAAACTAATATATTAAATACTTGTTATTTAATCTGTATCTAAGTTTTGGGACCTTCAAGACCTAACAACTGGTATCAGAGCAAATAAAGATTTAATTATTAATTATATCTTTAACGATCAAAAGGAACCCAGATTTATCAAACAATCTTCAAAACCCATTTTCTCTACATTTTCTTCCTTGAAAAATGACTTCTTCTATTGCTATGGCTGGGAAGGGAATTCCAATCTTCAATGGTGTAAATTTTACCCACTGGAAATTGAAAGCTGAATGGTTTCTTGCTAGCATTCATGATGAAATGCTTAGAGTCATTCAGGAAGGACCCATTATTCCTGGCAGAATAGTTCCTGCAATTCTAGATGCAAATGGTATTATTGTGACACCTGAAAAATTTGTTGAGGCTGCCAAAAATACCTGGACTGATCTAGACAGGCAACTATATGCATTAGATTTTAAGGCCAAATCCATTCTAGGCAATGCAGTTACTGAGCCTATCTTTGCTAAGATATCTGGCTGTAAAACTGCTAAAGCCATATGGGATATGCTAACTGACCAATATGATGGTGTAAGTTTAGTACAATCCCAAAAGAAGAAGAATCTCATAAGAAATTATGAGAACTTTTCTGCTGGTCAAGATGAGTCATTAACTGATATTCATACCAGATTTCAGATCTTAATCAATGATCTTGAAAGGTATGATATCATCAAAGGACAGTTTGAAATCTGTACAAAATTTGTTGATGTCATTCCAAACACTTTTTCTGAAGTAATTACTTCATTAGTTGTAAGTGAAAAATTGGAGACATATGATCTATCTGGCTTGTTTGGTGTTGATACATGTTTTGTATGTCTGTCAGTTGGTCTAGGTCTAAGTAGTTTGTAATATTTTGATTATGATATAAACGTTATTTGTTTTGGAAATCAAAATTAATGTCACTGTTTAGGCGACACAGAGCTTGTGTCGCAATAGCGACACAAGACTTGTGTCGCATAGGTCGGTTTGGCGATACAACGCTTGTGTCGCAGGTCAGTTAGGTTTTGGCTATAAAAGATCATTACAGGTTCAGTTCTAGGGTTGACGAACCTAGAGTGTTTTCAAGCGATCTGTGAGGAATCTTGTGTAATTGTTTGATTTGTTATTCGTGATATATATAAAAGCTAATCGACTACTTTCGTGTGATTGTTAACGTGCTTTGTTCAATTGATTGTATTCTGCGCTTTCAATTGTTAAATTGATTCGATTTAGATCCAGTAACAAGGGTCCAACAAGTGGTATCAGAGCCATAATCTTCGGATTGTGTGGTATTAGGTCGTTTTTGTACGTTTTCGGTTTGAGTTGTGAAGGTATTTGGTGATTGATCGTGATTTTCAGGTCTATTAGATTGCATATTGTGTTTCTGGAAGTGTATTTTTGGGTTTGTTCGTCGATTACCTTTCGAAATTCGTTAGGGTTTTGAAAATTTTTGATTTTTAGGGTTTTTAGAGCTGCTGGCCGCGACATTGCGAAACTAGCTGCGACACTAACTTTTGTGTCGCTACTAGGGTTTCTGTTTTGAATTTGAACTGCGACACAAGCATTTGCGACACTAGTGTGCGACACAGCCTGCGACACTAGTGTGCGACACAGCCTGCGACACTAGTGTGCGACACAAGCCTTTGCGACACTAACTTAGTGTCGCTTAGATAAAAAAAAAAAAAAAAAAAAAAAAAAAAAAAAGTTCTTAATTTTGGTGGGATAAAAAAAAAGTTCTTAGATAAAAAAGCCTTTGCGACACAAGCCTTTTGGCGGGAAATTTTTCGCATTACCAAATTTTGTTTTTAAGCTTAAAAGTTCTTAATTTTGGTTTTGAAAAAGTTTCATTTTATTCGGGCAGTTTTCGATATTTTCGAATCAAATTTTGGAGGGTAAAGTCGAAAAAGGCTAAATTTGACAACTCACCATTCAACATCAGGGTAGTTGTGATTTACAAAAATTGCAGGCATCACAATGTCTCTCCGAACCTTTACTCAACTATTAACACATGATAATGAGATCGGTAGTATTAATAAAGCTCTCATGTCTCATCTTACTAGTAAACCTGAGGTACCTATTGAAGAGCCATTATCTTGTGTGTCATGTATCAAATTAACTAACAAAGTTAACAGATACAGTGAGGATAATGAACGCCTTACGTCTGAGTTAGAACAACTTAATAAGGCAAACAAAATTTTAAAAGAAAATGAAAAAGCTTTTGATAAGAAACTAGATGCTGCGTTTTCTGACCGGAAGGAACTAAAAGCTAAAATTTTTAGTCAACAAGATGCAATTGATAGTTATCTTAAATTACTAGCTGATCTTAGAAAGGAACTTGCTGACTCACAGTCAGAAATAATTAACCTTAAAAGAAAACTTTCAAATTTTTCAACATCCACACTGGTCTTTGACGAGATCCTCCAATCGCAAAGGACACTTACGAAAAGTAAGGCTGGTCTTGGTTACCACTTTGTACCACCTCCTTCTAACTATCTCCCAATGCCTTCAAAGGATGCAGCCAAAGACTTTGTACCTACCTTTTCAAAGGTAGATACACAAGCTGTTGCTGAGTCAGTGTTTGATACAACACCGACTGTCAAAAGGCCTGAGTTTGTTAAGGCTAAAGGTGTATCTCCTGTGTGTGTTGAGGAGATTGTTGAAATGGAAGACTTAACTGAAGAGTCTGAGGTCAAAGTTGAAAAGGTTAATGTTAAACCCGAAAATCATATGATTACAAATGAATCTGAAAAGGTTTTTAATAATAAGGGTAAAAACAAGGTTGACAATGAATCCAAAAAGATGAAAACTCAAAAGAAGGATTCCAATGAAAAGTCTAAGAATGACCAACTTTCAACATCTAATGGTTCAACTTTAGAGGCCTCTACATCAACATGTACGCATAAGTGTTCATGTTCTGTAAATGCCTCATCTGCTAAGCTTCCCTCAATAAATCCTCCGTCGAAACAATTTGAGGGTAGTCATTGGAAAAGGCCGTATGTGGAACGGCGTTCGTGTTTTCGGTGTGGTCAACAGGGCCACATCATTAGGGATTGTCGGTTATTATCCCTAGATAGGTTTGGTAGAGGGATGCCAAGAAATTCCTTATTTAGAAATTCTTTTCAAAAATCTTTTTCAAGGCATGGTTCATTTTCGCCTATATCTAGTTGTGCATCCAACTCTCCAAAACCTATGGCTAGAGTAAACAAAGTTGTGCCTTGTAGACCTACTGTTCAAAAGGCCAACATTGTTGAAAACAAATCATCTGAACCTAAACGGGTTTGGAAACCTAAATCCACAAATAACACATCAATGAAATCAACTGAGTTTTTAAAATATCATAAACTCATTGATGTGATGGTTATGGACAATAGTGGACAACCCAAGCCTATCAAGGCTTGGGTGTCTCATAAGTACTAATGTTTGTTTGTGGTGATGCAGTCAGGTTTTTGATCGCTAATACTTTTAGTGACTGCAAAGATACGAAGAAGGTTGATTTCAAGGTGCTTATTTGTGGTGCTTATGTTTGAGTGAATGGATGAAATTCTGAAGTGATACGAGGTGGTTAAAAAGTGATAAAAGTATTTGAGTTTGACTTGATATGTGACTTGAAATTTTTGTTTCTTTCATGATTATTTATTTGTTTGTTTTTGAGTAAAGAATTTGCTGTTCGGGGGGAGTAATTTTAAAATTCTGATTTAAAAAGTCTGAAAAATATGAACAGGCAAATTCTTGAAAAACGCAACTGCCACTCTTTATACTTGTTAGTATTAAATAAACGCAATAGTTGCAACATTGTTAAAAATAGACGTTGAATTGTGTCTGTAAACAATTGGGGAAATGATAGTACATCAGGAGACATGCATAAAATGGAATTTTAAGGTTTAAGTTTGATGTGTCAGTAGATTTATCTAGCATACTTGAAATATCTTTTATAAATATTAGATTCATCAAATGATGTATTGATAGGCATTTGTTCTAAAGTTACTAAGAAGCTTAACTTTCAAATATGCATATTATTTTATATAAAGACATATTAATATGTATGACTTTAAGTTGAAATAAGGGCCAAAATGTCCGAAATATTTTGACGCTTCGTCTTAATATTTGGATGATAAACATGTTATGATCTAAAATATAGGGTCTTCTATGGTGTTATCTGGGGGAATATATTAGGTGTCTCCTCTGTTGTATGAAAATACAGACCTGGTTTCATCTAATATATTCTTGAAAAGAACTTAGGTGCGTAGTCTATGTTAAGCTATAGACAACTATTACGTACCCGTGGCATTCTTAATTCTAAAAAATATAATGCACTAATGTATAAACCTAAGTTATAGAAAGATTGCCTCGTCCTAGTTTGTGTTAAACTATGGTACTCTGTTGTACGAAAGTACAGACCGGTACCCTCTAGTTTAATTGTTCAGACTGGTGTTTGTTCAACCAGAACTACTGCTTATGTGACTCTGTTGTACGAATGTACAGACCTGTCACCGCTATCTTAGTTCTAAAGATACGTTCATCCCCTCACCTTCTACAAAGAAAATACTAACATGTTTTGATTTCAAATGTATATTTTAATGTGAGTTATATAATATAATATGCATGCTAATAATAATACAAGTGGTTCATCTCACTATGAGTTGAAATCATATACTTAAGAACAAATGTTTAGATGGATAAAATATCAATAATCGTCTTGAACTAATAGTTATAACAGGTGATTTAAATATGCTAAGTAAATTTAAAGTGGACAAATATACTGATAATCGAAATAACATTTACTATTTCCTAATAATTGCATGTTATCCTGATATGATTCCTAAAGCAGACTAGAACAATTCTGTCCCCAAAAAGATTGTTTATTTACTTATTGCTTTGAGTATTTTAATTCTGTCTTATAAAGAAAATTACAAAAATATTTTATTTCTGAGTTATTTTATTCAAGTTACATATCATGCTCATATTCAAAAGACAAGAATTGATGAGAGTTCTCCAAAGACTTTGAAGATAAATACTATTGGAGAAGCTATTGATGAAAGAGATGATGGTCACTGAAGTTGAAGATCTAATTGGATATCAGTCATATGAGACTGAACATCAAGACTTTTGAAGACCAAGCTATCTCAATGGGGGAGTTTGTTGGTGAAGACTAATTGAAGATTATTTGACCAAGCTGCTGACATGGGGGAGTTTGTTGGTGCATAAATGTGTGTCAGTCAGTTGGTCAACGTTTGTTCTATTAAAGTTAATTAGTCTGAGTGTGTGAAGTATTAAGTTTGTAGTTTCGAGTCTGTAAACGAAATGTAATTATAGAAAATACACAATATACTGGTCTTGCGACACAGAGCCTGTGTCGCTATAGCGACACAAAGGTTGTGTCGCAATGGGCTGGGCCTGCGACATTGGGCTTATGTCGCAGGGTCCAGTATGGTTAGTATATATATATTTAGTTAGGGTTTCGTAATGAGGTTGGTCGTGTTGGAGTTGATCAGACGAGTCAGAGAGAGAGGCAGAGAGTGAAAGTGATTGTAAACGTTTATACTTCAATTGTTAATACAAAGAAAACGTTATAGATAATTGTGTGATTCGATTAAACGTTCAATACTTGTTTGTTTGTATTCCGCGCTTACATTCGAGGTCAACGATCTGATTTAGATCCGGCAACAGGGGTCCTACATTTGGACTTCTGTTAAGTTTTGAAGAAACCAAGGCCAGAAAAGATCTAAATGCCAAAAGGATTGTAAAAGATCCATCTGCTGCTCTTGTTGCAACAACAAGGAAAAATAGAGAACTATTCTTTAGAGCAGATTACCATCTAACTCTTACAGACTCAGAATCAGATGATGATATCGAGTCTCTAGAAGCTGAAATGGCATTACTAGCCCAAAGGTTAGAAAAGGCAAGATTCAAAGGTTCAAAAGGAAGGCCAACTTTTGATCCTAAGAAAGCTACTTGCTATAAATGTGGGCAAATTGGTCATATTTCTGCTAACTTCAGAGTGAAGATTGCAGAATCTTCAAATTCTGATAAGTGGGAGGAAAAGGCAAAGAAGTACAAAAGAAAGTACTTCAACTCCAAGAAAATTGGAGAGAAACAACAACCAAAGAAACTAGAGAAAGCTTTGGTTGTTGAACAATGGGTTGATGAAGAATCTTCATCATGTAGGATCGCAACAAAGACTGATCTTAAACAATGAATCAATAAACAATAACTAATGCGCGGAATTCAATAGCTATCGATTGTACGTTTAACAACAAAATCACAAACATATATATTGAATTAATCATATAAAGCAATGTGAATTACAATGACTGGAACACTGAGAATGACAAAAGCTGCCAAAGAAAATTCGTATGTGCCAAAAAGCAAAGTGTCAAGCTCATCAAACTGAAACCCTAAACGAGTATTTATATGTAACTAATCTGGACTAAAGGGCGATATTGGTGATATCGCCTGTGCGATATTAGTGATATCGCCTAAGCGATATTAACAATATCGCCTAATACAAAATTAATCTAATTAATTACAACTCGAAACTTAGACCAAGTGACAGACACTCTAAATGTATCAACAAACTCCCCCGTGTCTTCAGCTTGGTCTTCAAAAAGTCTTCAGTCTAAACTCATCCAGTAGGAAATTTGCCACCCGCATGGATTCCATGGGTTACACAGATATCTACAATTTTCTGGAATTGTTGAGCAAGCTTTTCATTTGTTGGATTACCTCGGTAATATCTTATTCTATTATCAAACAACTTCCTCATATCCTCCTTTGATAAATTTATCAAGCTCGTAGGATCAAAAATCCGATATTGTGCTTTCTTTAACCCATAGAGAGAAGTCTTCTCAGGTTCAACATTCTCTGGCACAAAAACCAATACAGCTTCTCCAGTCTGGCTATCAAATTCCCAGTAGTGAAATCTTCTAAGAAAGTTCAGGGGAACAGTTTCCAAAATAATCCTCTTCACACAATCAGCCGGAGGATAGCGCATTCTGATAAATGGCTGATTTGTAGCAGGATCTAGCCGTTTCTTGTAGATAATTCTTTTTCCCAATGTCGGCTTAATAAAACTGTACTTCTTTGTACGAATTTCTCTTTGAAGAGTAGTCTGAATGAAGTCTGCATGGGTATTTCTCTCAAGATTTATCAGTTGTAACTGAGCAAGCCTATTTAATTCTCCTTTAGGCAACGTGCTCAGTTTATTGAATGAAAGTTCGAAGTATTGAACTCCATCGGTTCTTTCCAGCTTTTGATCAATCCTTTGTAATCTCTGCAAGTGACAGGCACAATCTTTTCTTTACCTTGAGGCCACCAAGATGCCAGACGAGCCGCTCTTTCTTCCACGGTTTCCGGAACCTTAGGAGATTCAGGCATTTCAGCTTGAGGTTCGGTTGAGTCATCAGGTGATTCATCTTCTTCTTCTTCAGTGACCATCATCTTTTTCATCAATAGCTTATCCAATAATATTTATCTTCAAAGTCTTTTGAGAACTCTCATCAATTCTTATCGTTTGAATATTAGCATGATATGTAACTTGAATAAAATAACTCAGAAATAAAATATTTTTGGAATTTTCTTTATAAGACAGAATTATAATACTCAAAGCAATAAATAAATAAACAATCTTTTTGGGGACAGAATTGTTTTAGTCTGCTTTAGGAATCATATCAGGATAACATGCAATTATTAGGGATAGTAAGTGTTATTTCGATTATCAGTATGTTTGTCCACTTAAAATTACTTAGCATATTTAAATCACCTGTTATAAAGATTAGTTTAAGAAGACTATTGATATTTTATCCATCTAAACATTTGTACTTAAGTATATGATTTCAACTCATAATGAGATGAACCACTTGTGTTATTATTAGCATGCATATTATATTATGTAACTCACATTAAAATATACATTTGAGATTGAAACATGTTAGTATTTTCTATATAGAAGGTGAAGGTATGGACGTAACTTTAGAACCAAGTTAGCGGTGACAGGTCTATACTTTCGTACAACAGAGTCACATAAACAATAGTTCGGGTTGAACAAACACCAGTCTGAACACTTTAAACTAGAGGGTATAGGTCTGTACTTTCGTACAACAGAGTACCATAGTTTAACACAAACCAGTACGAGGCAATCTTTTTATAACTTTTCTAGTACATTTGTACATTATATTTTAGAATTTAGATATGCCACGGGTACGCAATAGTTGTCTATAACTTAACATAGACTACGTACCTAAGTTCTTTTCAAGAATATATTAGATGAAACTAGGTCTGTATTTTCATACAACAGAGGAGACAACTAATATATTCCTCCAGATAACACCATAAAAGACCCTATATTTTAGATCATAACATGTTTATTATCCAAATATTAAGACGAAGCGTTAAAATATTTCGGACATTTTTGCCCTTATTTTAACTTAATGTCATACATATTAATATGTCGTTATATAAAATAATATGCATATTTGAAAGTTAAGCTTCTTAGTAACTTTAGAACAAATGCCTACCAATACATCATTTGATGAAGCTAATATTTATAAAAGGTATTTCAAGTATGCTAGATAAATCTACTGACACATCAAACATAAATCTTAAAATTCCGTTTTATGCATGTCTCCTGATGTACTATCATTTCCCCAATTGTTTACAGACACAATTCAACGTCCAATTTTTAGAGATGTAGCAATTTTTGCATTTCTTTAATACTAACAAGTATAAAGAGTGGCAGTTGCATTTTTCAAGAATTTGCATGTTCATATTTTTCAGATTTTTTAAATCGGAATTTTAAAATTACTCCCCCCGAACAGCAAATTCTTTACTCAAAAACAAACAAATAAATAATCATGAAAGAAACAAAAAATTTCAAGTCACATATCAAGTCAAACTCAAATACTTTTAGCACTTTTTAAACACCTCGTATCACTTCAGAATTTCATCCATTCACTCAAACATAAACACCACACATAAGCACCTTGAAATCAACCTTCTTCGTATCCTTGCAGTCACTAAAAGTATTAGCGATCAAAAACCTGACTCGGGTTTATTCAAGATGTGAGCCATGAGAGCTTTATTTTCGCTCAGATCATCATGTGCACTCCATTCATAAGCTTCTTCATTTAACATGAGAAAGGCATTTGAAGCGGCAATAACAGGTTGCTTAGAAGGAGAAGGCTTTGTGAAGCGAGATGGGGGCTGTTTGGTCAAAGTTGACGTTTTCAAAGCTCACTTGACCATTTGTGAGTGTTCCAAGTCCAGTTATTGTACCTCCAGTATCACCAGCAAAGGCAACATGTCCCCCATTATATGGTTTAACATCTGAGAGCAGGGAGATATTGCCTGTCATGTGTCACGAACAGCCACTGTCAACATACCACTTGCTATTCTGCACCTTTGACTGTCACAACACAAAGAAAAAGAATGTTAGTTTGAAATGGAGACCCAAGCCTTGACAGACTTGGGTACTCCTGAGACTTCATCTATTATTATCACATTAGTTAAAACCTTATTTTTTAGTACATCATTATCTTTTATTGATGTGATAACTTCAGATGACATAACATTTTTTGTACTTTTCTTTATCCAAACTTTCTGAGATAAAGTCGGTTGCTTATTAATAACATTAACCTTTCGATCAATTGATTGAGTAGGTGTAATGTTGTTAACTTTAGAAATTGGAACATGTCGAGATAATCCAGGTTGTTTTGACTTTTGAAAATTTCTTCTTTTATTATAACCTGTACTATATCGTGATGCCCATTTTCTAGCAAGCACAGGACACTGATTAATGAGATGACCCTGCTTCTGACAGTAGAAGCATGATCGTCTTTCTCGGAAAGTTTGATCAGAACTTGATAGTGGTTTAGGTGAAAGAGGAACCCTACGAGGTTTAATTTCAGGTACGTTTACTGCACATGAACACTTATGTGAACATGATGGAGTAAACGTATTCACAGTTGAGGTAATCTTTGGAGAAGGATTTTTAATTGAAACTTTATTATTTTTAAACTTCTCCTGGATGACTTGTTTCTTTTCAGGTTTGAGGTTATTCTTTTTAACTTTCTGTGTAACCTCGTGAGTTACATCCTCCACTTCTACCACTTCTTCAACATTTGTTGAAAGGACAAACTTGATTGGTTCAACTTTAGGCTTACTAAGCTCAGCCTTCCTTTTATTTGAACTCAAAACTTTAAGCAACTCAGGTTGCTTGTTATCAGCAGCCTTAACAAGCTTAGGCTGTTTAACATCATCACCCTTGACAGTTTCAGGCTGATTGGGAATTTCAACACTAACTGGTTCTGCCACAGGATTTGTATCCTTCTTAAGAACAGAAGGTACAAAATCTTTAATTTCTTCCTGCGAAAGAATAGGCTGATTCAAGTTTGAGGGAGGAGGTTGGTTGTGATAACCAATTCCTGCCTTACTCTTTGTATCAGTCCGTTGATTTTGCAGAATATCAGAAAAGACCATAGTAGATGTGGAAATATTTGCAAGTCTTCGTTTTAAATCAACATTATCCGATTGAGTTTCAGCAAGTTCCCTTTTAAGATGAGAAATGAGTTTTAAATAATTGTCAATCGCATCTTGTTTGTTAAAAATCATTGCTTTTAACTCTTTCTTTTCTTCCATGATAGTTTTCTGATTTATAACATAGACTTTTTCAGTTTCTTTTAAAACTTTGTTTGCTTCAATAAGATTGGCCAGATCTGTATTTAAGCGATCATTATCTACCATGTACCTGTTGATTTTACCAGTTAGTGTGATACAGGTTTGGCAATTAAAAGAATCACATTCTACCTCATTTTGAACATCTGCCATAAGGGCAACATTTTCTTGATCATCCATAGCCGAAAAATCATATGCTTCTTCTTCTTCTAACAGAATGGCTGCCTTGGCTACTTCATTATCCTTTTTATAGATAGAAGGTTTTGTAAAACCCGTAGATGGTTGTCTACCCTTCTCACATTCTCGTGCAAAGTGACCCAGATTTTGACATTTGTAGCATCTGATCTTGGATTTGTCAAATCCCATGTTGGTTTTATCAGTGACGTCTTCAAGAGATCTCTTTCCTGTTCTCCTTAAATACGTCTTAGTCCTTCTTGTCAGCATGGCCATGTTCCAACGAAGATCCACTCTCTCTAACTCATCAGGATCAACTTGCGCAAAATCTTCGTCGGAAAGATCTACCGAGTTGATCCTCTTTGAAAGAAAATCATCGTATGATGATAGAAAGGCATTAAAGATTACTGCATGCTCATTGTGAGATGCAGTAGCAGAAGAGGATGATTGAGATGGAAAAGAAGAGAATGTCCCAACTGAGTTATTTCCTGAAGAGTAATTTGGTTTAGAGGAAGATGTAGACGGCCCAGATAGAAGTGCTGTACTTCCATATCCAAAATTGCTATTATCAGGAAGCAAAGAGCTAGATCTTGTGCTTTTCTTTTGAATGTCCAAGGCACATGTTTCAAGCTTCCCAATAAGTTGATCCAGAGACATAGCTAGTATGTCTGGATCATTCTCCATCATTAGCACTCTAGTTTCCCAGTGAGGAGGCAGAGCATTCAGTAGCTTCTTGTTGACTTCAATAGAGCTAAATTTGTAGTCTCCTTCAGTCAGCTCATTTACAAGACGTGAATATCTGCAGAATAAATCTTTCATCGTCTCGTTCTTCTGGATGTCAAACAGATCATACTGTTTCTTCACTAACTCTAGTTTACTTTGCTTGTACTCAGTAGTACCTCCACATCGTTCAGCTATGCCATTCCACAGATCATAAGCGATGTCGTGTTGTTTAAACATTTTCATGGCATCTGCAGGTAAAGACATGGTTATAGCAGAGTGAGCTTTCCTCTCACATTCCCATGCTTTTCGTTCTTCAACAGACATGGAACGAATAGGCTTTGGTGGAGGAATACCAACATGCTCTCCACTTGAAACAGGTCTAACGTATCGTTCCAGTAAAGGTATCTCCATTTCAGGGTCGGTAAACGCGACAAACGATAAAAATCTACCTCTCCATTCAGAATACTCCATTCCCGGAGCAAAGAACGGAGGTTTGTTTGCACTACCCACTTCAGCATTGTGTTTTAACATTGCATTAACAGCTTGTAAAGTAGACATTTTAATTTATATTAATTAAAATTAACTTTTGAAAAAGGTTTAAAATCTGTCTAATATCGATATAGCGATATTGCTAATATCGCTAACAATCTGATGATTGAGCGATATTGGTAATATCACTATCAATATCGCTAATTAAAGCGCAAATCAAAATCAGACAAAACAGGCGATATCACAGACGATATTTCGAGTAATATCGCTAAACTTAATCAGGCGATATTGAATCAATATCGCAAAAATTAACTAGGCGATACCAGGTTATATCTCTAGTAATATCGCTAAAGATATCGCTCAAATTAATGAGCACAGAACACGTAATATCGCTGTAACCCTAAAGGCGATATTATGATAATATCGCTTTTAATATCGCTAAAACGGCTGTAAACCCTAAAATTTCAAAGACAACGAAATTTTCCAAGTTTAGAGTAGCAAACAACGAACACAATTCCAGAAAACACTAAAAATACTGATTAAATAGCCTTTTAAGAATAAAATCAATTTGTTTATACGAAAAAGAAACTAGTTAATACGACGTTTAAACGTACGAATAATGATTCAATAACCACTAATCCAATGATTAAATGGCTCTGATACCAATTTTAGGATCGCAACAAAGACTGATCTTAAACAATGAATCAATAAACAATAACTAATGCGCGGAATTCAATAGCTATCGATTGTACGTTCAACAACAAAAATCACAAACACATATATTGAATTAATCATATAAAGCAATGTGAATTACAATGACTGGACCACTGAGAATGACAGAGAAAATTCGTAGATGCCAAAATGCAAAGTGTCAAAAACTGGTCAAACTGAAACCCTAAACGAGTATTTATATGTAACTAATCTGGACTAAAGGGCGATATTGGTGATATCGCCTGTGCGATATTATTGATATCGCCCAAGCGATATTAGTGATATCGCCTAAGACAAAATTAATCTAATTAATTACAACTCGAAACTTAGACCAAGTGACAGACACTCTAAATGTATCAACAAATTTTCTTTGGCAGCTTTTGTCATTCTCAGTGTTCCAGTCATTGTAATTCACATTGCTTTATATGATTAATTCAATATATGTGTTTGTGATTTTTGTTGTTGAACGTACAATCGATAGCTATTGAATTCCGCGCATTAGTTATTGTTTATTGATTCATTGTTTAAGATCAGTCTTTGTTGCGATCCTAAAATTGGTATCAGAGCCATTTAATCATTGGATTAGTGGTTATTGAATCATTATTCGTACGTTTAAACGTCGTATTAACTAGTTTCTTTTTCGTATAAACAAATTGATTTTATTCTTAAAAGGCTATTTAATCAGTATTTTTAGTGTTTTCTGGAATTGTGTTCGTTGTTTGCTACTCTAAACTTGGAAAATTTCGTTGTCTTTGAAATTTTAGGGTTTACAGCCGTTTTAGCGATATTAAAAGCGATATTATCATAATATCGCCTTTAGGGTTACAGCGATATTACGTGTTCTGTGCTCATTAATTTGAGCGATATCTTTAGCGATATTACTAGGGATATAACCTGGTATCGCCTAGTTAATTTTTGCGATATTGATTCAATATCGCCTGATTAAGTTTAGCGATATTACTCGAAATATCGTCTGTGATATCGCCTGTTTTGTCTGATTTTGATTTGCGCTTTAATTAGCGATATTGATAGTGATATTACCAATATCGCTCAATCATCAGATTGTTAGCGATATTAGCAATATCGCTATATCGATATTAGACAGATTTTAAACCTTTTTCAAAAGTTAATTTTAATTAATATAAATTAAAATGTCTACTTTACAAGCTGTTAATGCAATGTTAAAACACAATGCTGAAGTGGGTAGTGCAAACAAACCTCCGTTCTTTGCTCCGGGAATGGAGTATTCTGAATGGAGAGGTAGATTTTTATCGTTTGTCGCGTTTACCGACCCTGAAATGGAGATACCTTTACTGGAACGATACGTTAGACCTGTTTCAAGTGGAGAGCATGTTGGTATTCCTCCACCAAAGCCTATTCGTTCCATGTCTGTTGAAGAACGAAAAGCATGGGAATGTGAGAGGAAAGCTCACTCTGCTATAACCATGTCTTTACCTGCAGATGCCATGAAAATGTTTAAACAACACGACATCGCTTATGATCTGTGGAATGGCATAGCTGAACGATGTGGAGGTACTACTGAGTACAAGCAAAGTAAACTAGAGTTAGTGAAGAAACAGTATGATCTGTTTGACATCCAGAAGAACGAGACGATGAAAGATTTATTCTGCAGATATTCACGTCTTGTAAATGAGCTGACTGAAGGAGACTACAAATTTAGCTCTATTGAAGTCAACAAGAAGCTACTGAATGCTCTGCCTCCTCACTGGGAAACTAGAGTGCTAATGATGGAGAATGATCCAGACATACTAGCTATGTCTCTGGATCAACTTATTGGGAAGCTTGAAACATGTGCCTTGGACATTCAAAAGAAAAGCACAAGATCTAGCTCTTTGCTTCCTGATAATAGCAATTTTGGATATGGAAGTACAGCACTTCTATCTGGGCCGTCTACATCTTCCTCTAAACCAAATTACTCTTCAGGAAATAACTCAGTTGGGACATTCTCTTCTTTTCCATCTCAATCATCCTCTTCTGCTACTGCATCTCACAATGAGCATGCAGTAATCTTTAATGCCTTTCTATCATCATACGATGATTTTCTTTCAAAGAGGATCAACTCGGTAGATCTTTCCGACGAAGATTTTGCGCAAGTTGATCCTGATGAGTTAGAGAGAGTGGATCTTCGTTGGAACATGGCCATGCTGACAAGAAGGACTAAGACGTATTTAAGGAGAACTGGAAAGAGATCTCTTGAAGACGTCACTGATAAAACCAACATGGGATTTGACAAATCCAAGATCAGATGCTACAAATGTCAAAATCTGGGTCACTTTGCACGAGAATGTGAGAAGGGTAGACAACCATCTAAGGGTTTTACAAAACCTTCTATCTATAAAAAGGATAATGAAGTAGCCAAGGCAGCCATTCTGTTAGAAGAAGAAGAAGCATATGATTTTTCGGCTATGGATGATCAAGAAAATGTTGCCCTTATGGCAGATGTTCAAAATGAGGTAGAATGTGATTCTTTTAATTGCCAAACCTGTATCACACTAACTGGTAAAATCAACAGGTACATGGTAGATAATGATCGCTTAAATACAGATCTGACCAATCTTATTGAAGCAAACAAAGTTTTAAAAGAAAATGAAAAAGTCTATGTTATAAATCAAAAAACTATTATGGAAGAAAATAAAGAGTTAAAAGCAATGATTTTTAACAAACAAGATGCGATTGACAGTTATTTAAAACTCATCTCTCATCTTAAAAGGGAACTTGCTGAAACTCAATCGGATAATGTTGATTTAAAACGAAGACTTGCAAATATTTCCACATCTACTATGGTCTTTTCTGATATTCTGCAAAATCAACGGACTGATACAAAGAATAAGGCAGGAATTGGTTATCACAACCAACCTCCTCCCTCAAACTTGAATCAGCCTATTCTTTCGCAGGAAGAAATTAAAGATTTTGTACCTTCTGTTCTTAAGAAGGATACAAATCCTGTGGCAGAACCAGTTAGTGTTGAAATTCCCAATCAGCCTGAAACTGTCAAGGGTGATGATGTTAAACAGCCTAAGCTTGTTAAGACTGCTGAACCAATCAAGTTTGTCCTTTCAACAAATGTTGAAGAAGTGGTAGAAGTGGAGGATGTAACTCACGAGGCTACACAGAATGTTAAAAAGAATAACCTCAAACCTGAAAAGAAACAAGTCATCCAGGAGAAGTTTAAAAATAATAAAGTTTCAATTAAAAATCCTTCTCCAAAGATTACTTCAACTGTGAATACGTTTACTCCATCATGTTCACATAAGTGTTCATGTGCAGTAAACGTACCTGAAATTAAACCTCGTAGGGTTCCTCTTTCACCTAAACCACTATCAAGTTCTGATCAAACTTTCCGAGAAAGACGATCATGCTTCTACTGTCAGAAGCAGGGTCATCTCATTAATCAGTGTCCTGTGCTTGGTAGAAAATGGGCATCACGATATAGTACAGGTTATAATAAAAGAAAAAATTTTCAAAAGTCAAAACAACCTGGATTATCTCGACATGTTCCAATTTCTAAAGTTAACAACATTACACCTACTAAATCAATTGATCGAAAGGTTAATGTTATTAATAAGCAACCGACTTTATCTCAGAAAGTTTGGATAAAGAAAAGTACAAAAAATGTTATGTCATCTGAAGTTATCACATCAATAAAAGATAATGATGTACTAAAAAACAAGGTTTTAACTGATGTGATAATAATAGATGAAGTCTCAGGAGTACCCAAGTCTGTCAAGGCTTGGGTCTCCATTTCAAACTAACATTCTTTTTCCTTGTGTTGTGACAGTCAAAGGTGCAGAATAGCAAGTGGTATGTTGACAGTGGCTGTCCGCGACACATGACAGGCAATATCTCCCTGCTCTCAGATGTTAAACCATATAATGGGGGACATGTTGCCTTTGCTGGTGATTCTGGAGTTACAATAACTGGACTTGGAACACTCACAAATGGTCAAGTGAGCTTTGAAAACGTCAACTTTGTCGAGGAGCTGAAACACAACTTGATAAGCGTCTCTCAGGTTTTCGACAAGAAGTTCACTGCTGCATTTACAGATTTAGAGTGTTTAATATTGAGGCCGGGATTTGTAATTCCCGAAGAATGGATTCTTATACGAGCACCAAGGGTGAAGAACTCGTATATCCTGGATATGAGGACTGTGGAAACTCAAGAACATACATGTCTTCTTTCCAAAGCATCTAGCAAGGATTCATTGTTGTGGCACAAACGAATGGGTCATATTCATTTCCGTAAAATGAATCATTTGGTTAAACATGATTTGGTGGATGGCATTCCTAAACAAGTATTTGCTTTGGAAGATCATTGTGTTTCCTGCTTAAAAGGGAAACAGCACAAGAAATCTCACAAGTCTAAGCAAGTAAACACCATTGAATCTCTTTTGGAATTGCTTCATATGGACTTGTTTGGACCTGCAAGCACGAAGAGTATTGGAGGTAAATCCTACTGTTTGGTTGTAACTGATGACTACTCTTGTTTCTCATGGGTCTACTTCTTGCGCACCAAAGATGAAGTACCAGATAATTTGACCTATCTATTTGATCGTCTTGAAAATCTGTGCAACTCCAAGATCAAGAAAATACGAAGTGATAATGGAACGGAATTCAAGAACAAAACTCTTGAATTATACTGTCTTCGTAAGGGAATTGTTCATCAGTTTAGTGCTGCAAGAACTCCGCAACAGAACGGGGTGGCAGAGAGAAAGAATAGAACCATCATTGAAACTGCTCGCACTATGCTGTCAGATTCACATTTGCCAATTACTTTTTGGGCAGAGGCAGTCAACACGGCGTGTTATGTTTTAAACCGTGTTCTGATGAACAAGAAGAAGAATAAGACGTGTTATGAGTTGTTCAATAACTGAAAGCCAAACCTAAAATTTTTGGAACCATTCGGATGTCCTTGCACCATTTTGATAACCAAAGATAAAGTTTCTAAATTTGGTGAAAAGGCAGTCGATGGATTATTTCTCGGCTATTCGGTTAACTCTCCTAACAAACGGGTCTTCAACAAAGAAACGGGAAGGATTGAAGAACATTTTGAGGTTCAATGCTTAAAGTACACGGAGACTCCAAAAGGAAAAGGTCCGGATTGGTTGTTTGAGTATGACAATCTTCTTAACTCATTCAATCTCCCAAAGCTTGATGAAGTGGATCAAGTTGTTACTCTTCTTCATGGATTACATCTTAATCCGGATAATTCTTCATTACACTTGTCTTCTACTTTGTCTTCTTCTGCTACTGATTCTCAACCATCTTCATCTACTGCTGTTCCCGAAAGTGTTTCTTCTGATCAACATTCTGAAGATTATTCTGCTAATGTTGATAGTGTTGAAGACATTCTTCTTGAAACTGAAGATGACCCTACCGCTCAAGAGGTTGAGCTAAATAATATGGAAACAAACCTCACACCTGATCCAATATCCGTCTCCCGTATTCACACAAATCATCCGATTGAAAATATCATTGGAGATTTAGATGCAGGTATTCAAACAAGAAGCAAATCAGCTGGTCTTAATACTGAAATTAATGCTGATATTGAAGAATGCTTCTTATCCCAAGTTGAGCCAACAAAGATTGATGGGCCTCTAAAGGATTCTCATTGGGTATCGGCTATGCAAGAAGAGTTGCAGCAATTCGTGAAGTTGAAAGTCTGGACTCTAGTTCCACTTCCTAAAGGTGTACACCCAATTGGAACTCGTTGGGTGTTTCGTGTTAAACGTGATGATAGGGGAGTGGTGATTCGCAATAAGGCTAGACTCGTTGTCCAAGGATATACACAACAAGAAGGTCTACATTATGATGAAGTTTTTGCACATGTTGCAAGAATGGAATCTATTCGCATCTTCTTAGCCTATGCAACTTTTAAGGGGTTTCGCGTCTATCAACTGGATGTGAAAAGTGCGTTTCTATATGGTAAGGTTGCTGAAGAGATCTATGTCAGGCAACCTCCTGGCTTTGAAGATTCGGTCAACCCGGACTATGTGTGCAAGCTGGATAAGGCACTTTATGGTCTTCATCAAGCTCCGCGTGCGTGGTATGAACGGTTGGCAACGCACTTGATCAAAAATGGGTTTGAATGTGGTCACATCGACAGCACTCTTTTCATCAAGAGAACTGGAAATAGTCAACTACTAGTTCAAGTTTATGTAGACGACATTATTTTCGGTTCAACTGATGAATCTCTGTGTCGACATTTTGAAGAGATAATGAAATCTGAATTTGAGATGAGTGCGATGGGGGAGCTAAAATTCTTTCTGGGTGTTCAAGTTGATCAATCTTCAAAGGGCACCTACATTCATCAATCCAAGTATGTTAACGACATGTTAACACGCTACAAATTGCATGATTGTAGAGTGTATGGAACTCCCATCCCTACAATCCACAATCTTGGACCAGACGAAGATGAGGAGAATTGTGAAGAAAAGCTATATCGGTCGATGATTGGATCTTTAATGTACCTTACTGCTTCCCGACCTGATATAGTATTTGCTGTCTCACTTTGTTCAAGATATCAATCTCAACCCAAGGTCTCACATTTGAAGGCGGTTAAACGGATATTTGGGTATCTCAAACATAGACCTACTCTAGGTCTATGGTATCCAACTGAGAAGTCATTTGCTCTCACAGCATTTTCGGATTCTGACTATGGCGGCTGTAGCATTGATAAAAAGTCAACGTCAGGAGGATGCCAGTTTCTTGGTTCACGTTTAGTTTCTTGGCAATGCAAAAAGCAAACAACGGTTTCTACTTCAACTGCGGAAGCTGAATATATTGCTGCTGCCAATTGCTGTTCACAAATCTTGTGGATTCAGCACCAACTTCGTGACTACGGTTTACTCTTAACCATGACTCCTTTATTTATTGATAATACTGCTGCTATCTGTATCACTAAAAATCCCGTACAACACTCTAAAACCAAACACATAGAGATTAGGTTTCATTTTATACGGGATTTCTATGAGAAGCATTTGATAGACCTTGTCCAAATAGAAACTGATAAGCAAAATGCTGATCTGTTTACCAAGGCCTTCTCTAGAACTAGGTTTGACCAACTTATCGACATGATAGGGTTGCGCTTCTTTCAAGTAAAACAGTAAGTTGTGACATTTAATTCTTTTGTTTCTTAGTTTAATTTAAAAAAAAAAAAAAAAAAATTGTGCAACTACCATTCTTTTTACTTGTTAGTATTAAAGAAATGCAATAGTTGCAACATTGTTAAAATAGACGTTGAATTGTGTCTGTAAACAATTGGGGAAATGATATACATCAGGAAACATGCATAAAATGGAATTTTAAGATTTATGTTTGATGTGTCAGTAGATTTATCTAGCATACTTGAAATACCTTTTATAAATATTAGCTTCATCAAATGATGTATTGGTAGGCATTTGTTCTAAAGTTAATAAGAAGCTTAACTTTCAAATATGCATATTACTTTATATAAAGACATATTAATATGTATGACATTAAGTTAAAATAAGGGCAAAAATGTCCAAAATATTTTGACGCTTCGTCTTAATATTTGGATGATGAACATGTTATGATCTAAAAAATATAGGGTCTTTGTATGGTGTTATCTGGGGGAATATATTAGGTGTCTTCTCTGTTGTATGAAAATACACACCTGGTTTCATCTAATATATTCTTCAAAAGAACTTAGGTGCGTAGTCTATGTTAACCTATAGACAACCATTACGTACCCGTGGCATTCCTCAAATTCTCAAAATAAAATGTACAAAAGTGCAGAAAAGTTATAAAAAGCTTGCCTCGTACTGGTTTGTGTTAAACTATGGTACTCAGTTGTACGAAAGTACAGACCTGTATCCTCTAGTTTAATTGTTCAGACTGGTGTTTGTTCAACCAGAACTATTGCTTATGTGACTCTGTTGTACTAAAGTACAGACCTGTCACCGCTATCTTAGTTCTAAAGATACGTTCATACCCTCACCTTCTATATAGAAAATACTAACATGTTTTTTTTTATTTCAAATGTATATCTTAATGTGATTTATATACTATAATATGCATGCTAATAATAACACAATGGTTCATCTCATTATGAGTTGAAATCATATACTTAAGTACAAATGTTTAGATGGATAAAATATCAATAATCGTCTTGAAATAATCTTTATAACAGATGATTTAAATATGTTAAGTAAATTTAAAGTGGACAAATATACTGATAATCGGAATAACACTTACTATTTCCTAATAATTGCATGTTATCCTGATATGATCCCTAACCAGACCAAAACAATTCCGTCCCCAAAAAGATTGTTTATTTATTGCTTTCAGTATTTTAATTTTGTCTTATAAAGAAAATTACAAAAATATTTTATTTCTGAGTTATTTTATTTATTTCGTCCCCAAAGTTAATTGTTATTGAATTAGTTTATTTATTTATGTTTTAATTATATTTTATTTTTTTAGAATTATGTCACAATTAACTGTTTAATTTTTGAAATCACGGCGACATTGTCAATGTCGCTGCCAATATCGCATACAAGGACATCTATAACTAGAAGAATTTGAGCCCTAATTTGGTACGTTTTCAAAACATTCAAGCGATATTGATAAGGATATTGGAGTGCGATTTTGCGATATCGCCTTTTCGAACCATTTTCTTCCTATTTTTCGACCCTCACTTCAATCCAACCACTCCTTAGTGTGCGCCAGTATTTACCTCATCATTAGGTATGCTTCTCTTGCTTTATAACTTGCTTTTTATGAGTGTTTGGATAACTTTTAATTCGAAATAGGAAAACCTAGGGTTTTGTGATAAAAACTGCTTAAAACATGATCAAATCTAGTGTAATAATGCTCTGAACGTTGCCCATTGTTTGTGACATCAGTTTTAGGCTTTAGATCATATATTTGGTTGGTTTTTCGATTAAAAGGTTTTTTGAGCCGTTTGTTTAGCGACATTGGCATGTGTGATATTACCACTATCGCATAAATTGGATTAATTTCCTATATCGCTAATTTCAAACAGAGCGATATCATATGCGATATCACAAGCGATATTGCAGTAATATCGCCTAAATTAAAATTTCAATTTAAGCGACATTATCTTCAATATCGCCTAAATTAGAAATCTGTCAATTGGGACAGGCCCAAACCAGTGACAAACAGGCCCAGTTTACATTGTCTAACTTGTTCTTGGCCTGTTACAAAATATTTCACTAACTGCTTTCGAGCTTTGTGTCGTGTATTGATATTATGCAGGAATGGAAGATTTTGCGCAATTCGATTCCAAGTGTGACACCCGTCACAATATCACTGCTTTCTTGGATGATACTAAGGACTCTTCTGAGCCCTTTAGGCCTCTGATTGCCTTCCTGCGTCGTTCGCGAATTCTCACAGCGATTACTGCCTCCGTCACCATATACAGAGATCATGTAGGGCAGTTTTGGAGGAACGCGTCCGTTAACTCTGCACTCGAGCACACTCGTCTTATCTCAACAGTGCATGGAAAAGAAATTATTATCTCTGAACAGCTGATAAGAGAGGTTTTTTGGTTCGAGGACAATTCTGATATGCCGATCCTCTTCTCCAACGAATTTATTGTTGGAGCAATGAATCGAATGGGATATTCTGGTACGCATTCGGATTAGTACCGGAAGGGCAACTTGACTCGGGTTTGGAGGTGGCTTATGCACATTTTCATCTTGTGCCTCTCGAACCGCAAAGCTGGGTATGATGGTACCAGTCATCGGACGGTTTCAGCAATGTTGGCTCTCGTCTACAATAAGCCCTATAACTACTCTGGTTATATCTTCAGGGCTATGGTCGACAACGCTCAACTAGGGGATAACAGATGGTTCATGTATCCCCGCTTTATTCAGCTTTTGATTAATAGGGAGCTACCGGGTCTGGCGACTGATGCCACCCGTGTTTACCGCCAAATTCCAATGTCCAATCGGATTTTTGGGGTAATGAGCTCAAATGGCAAGGGGGTTCTGATTCCCCCAGATACTCCTCTCTTCGGTCATATCATTGACCCGAACTACCAGCCGCCGGCAAATGAGGGTTATCTGGATCCTCCTCCTGTTTTTGAAGCAAACCTTGCTGACATTCCCGTACAAGCTACGGAAGATCCCTTGGCGGATATATTTGTGAGTGTTTCCTCTCAAGGTGACTTGCATACTCTACATGTTCACCATGATACCTCTGAGGGATCCACTGATTCCGACTCCTCGGGGCCAGCCGGAGGTGACACTGATACGGAATCTGAAGGGCTGGTTCCGGATCGTCGAGAGATCGAACTCGTGAGGCGTATCAATCCTCAGCGTTACTTGAGGATTCAGAGGAGGATTGCTGCCGGCAAGCAGCACGTACCGCAAAAGGATAAGCGGGTACGGGAATCCTCAGATGACGAGTATGTGCCTCCACCACCAAAGAAATCAAAGGCAGCTCGTTTAGTTTCAACTTCGGCCACGCCTCTGGATACACCGCAGGTCGAGTTTCCTGTTCAACCACATCACTCGGTTATCCAGGAACTAATAAAGAGGCTGGATTCGATGCAACACACCCTGGATGCTCAAGCTGCGGTCATCCAAGTTCAAGCTACTCGAGTTGAAGCTGTGGAAAAAGAGAATGAAGAGCTTAGGTCTAGGGTTGTAGCTTTGGAGTCCCAGTTGGTCGTTTCGGGGGAGATAGATGATAGTGAAAGACCAAATGTAACTCCCCCTGAAACTGAAACTGAAAATGTAAACATTGAACCAGGCAATAAAAGTGCTCGTTTGGATTACTTCTCGTTTGAGGAAATACCTGGACAACCAAGACCACTGGCTATTGACTATTCGTGTGCTGATTTGACATATCTGGCGAGAATGGTTAACAGATCTGATAATGTGAGGGAGGATACACCGGATGAAGATTCTGACCTCGAAGCTGAAGATGAAACATTTGATGAGGACGAATTTTATTATGGTGCTCCTATTATTGAGTCTGATTCATCTGAAGAAGAAGAAGATGAATCACCTGATGACTCAACCGAACCTCAAGCTGAAATGCCTGAATATCCTAAGGTTCCGGAAACCGTGGAAGAAAAAGCGGCTCGTCTGGCATCCTGGTGGCCTCAAGGTAAAGAAAAGATTGTGCCTATCACTTGCAAATCTTACAAGGTCAAGGGAGATTACAAAGGATTGATCAAAAGCTGGAAAGTTGTGAATGCAAGGTTTATGATCAAAAGAACCGATGGAGTTCAATACTTCAAACTTTCATTCAATAAACTGAGCACGTTGCCTAAAGGAGAATTAAATAGGCTTGCTCAGTTACAACTGATAAATCCTGAGAGAAATACCCGTGCAGACTTCATTCAGACTACTCTTCAAAGAGAAATTCGTACAAAGAGGTACAGTTTTATTAAGCCGACAATGGGAAAAAGAATTATCTACAAGAAACGGCTAGATCCTGCTACAAATCAGCCATTAACCAGAATGCGCTATCCTCCGGCTGATTGTGTGAAGAGGATTATTTTGGAAACTGTTCCCCTGAACTTTCTTAGAAGATTTCACTACTGGGAATTTGATAGCCAGACTGGAGAAGCTGTATTGGTTTTTGTGCCAGAGAATGTTGAACCTGAGAAGACTTCTCTCTATGGGTTGAAGAAAGCACAATATCGGATTTTTGATCCTACGAGCTTGATAAATTTATCAAAGGAGGATATGAGGAAGTTGTTTGATAATAGAATAAGATATTACCGAGGTAATCCAACAAATGAAAAGCTTGCTCAACAATTCCAGAAAATTGTAGATATCTGTGTAACCCATGGAATCCATGCGGGTGGCAAATTTCCTACTGGATGGGTTTAGACTGAAGACTTTTTGAAGACCAAGCTGAAGACACGGGGGAGTTTGTTGATACATTTAGAGTGTCTGTCACTTGGTCTAAGTTTCGAGTTGTAATTAATTAGATTAATTTTGTCTTAGGCGATATCACTAATATCGCTTGGGCGATATCAATAATATCGCACAGGCGATATCACCAATATCGCCCTTTAGTCCAGATTAGTTACATATAAATACTCGTTTAGGGTTTCAGTTTGACCAGTTTTTGACACTTTGCATTTTGGCATCTACGAATTTTCTCTGTCATTCTCAGTGGTCCAGTCATTGTAATTCACATTGCTTTATATGATTAATTCAATATATGTGTTTGTGATTTTTGTTGTTGAACGTACAATCGATAGCTATTGAATTCCGCGCATTAGTTATTGTTTATTGATTCATTGTTTAAGATCAGTCTTTGTTGCGATCCTACAAAATTCGTATGTGCCAAAAAGCAAAGTGTCAAGCTCATCAAACTGAAACCCTAAACGAGTATTTATATGTAACTAATCTGGACTAAAGGGCGATATTGGTGATATCGCCTAAGCGATATTAACAAGCCTAATACAAAATTAATCTAATTAATTACAACTCGAAACTTAGACCAAGTGACAGACACTCTAAATGTATCAACACATCATCTGAGGATGATGAGGATATGTGCTTAATGGCTATCACAGAAAGCCAGTTTGACAAAGATGTCAAATTTGCAGAGAGAGCATATGTTCATTCAGATTGGGACAGAGGATCTGCTTACAATGTAAATCATTTCAAACTTTACTATAGTGATGCAGAAAAACAGAAAATGTTTGAACACATCTATGTAGACTTTTTGAAAAGGCTTGAGGAAATAAAAGATTTAAAAACTAAACTCAGTCTGGTTCAAAAAGATCTACAGTCAAAAGTGAATGAAATAAACCAAAATAAACAGTATAAACATGAGCTTGATGCTCAATATGATACTCTCAAAAGGATCAGTCTGGAAAAAGAAGCTTATAAAAGCAAAGCTGATCATTATGAGAAAATCTATAGATCTTGGTGTATTTCATCACTTAAAAATGTGGACTGTCTATCCAAACAGATTCCTGCTCAGATACAAGCGGTCATAGGAGATGAGTTTGATCTTAAAAGCCATTTACTTTCAGAAATAAACTCAAAATCTACTATATTTGTACCTGAAATTTTACCTCATACTTTTAGTCATACTGTGGGAGATAAAGTTATATTGACTAATGCCTTTGTAAGACCAAAAATAGTTGCTAAAGAACTAGTATATGAGACAGAGCCAGACTCTGAAGACACAGACTCGGAAATCTAAGTCTGTGAAAATTCTCAATCTGAATTGCCTGAACTCATAATCACTAATGAATCTTTAGAAACTATAGAACCTAAAAAGAAAAGATTTGTAAAAGGCAAAGTTAATATTCCCACAGTACAATTTTCAATCAGACAAAAAGAGGTAAAAGGAATTAAGGATAAATAGAAAGGTTACAACATGTTTGAACCTTCCACATCTCAGTCTGTAGCTGGTCCAGACAACAATATGTCAAAAGACAAATTTAAAGGCATAAAACCAGCAACCAGGGAGTTAAAAGGTCTCAGTCTGTGAGAGCTAACTGTCACTCTGGAAAAATCAATTTTCAGTCTGGTAAACTTAACTCCAAATCTGTTTGTGTTAACTCTTAGTCTGACTGTCAAAAGTCCACCTTTAACAACCAGACTGAAACCATTAAGCTGCTTAGTGAAAACTTAATGAAGTTAACCACAGATTTTAAAACATTTGTTGAGACAAAGCAGGATTTTAACAGAGGATCTAGTGCAAATAATAACCCAAAATCCAAAAGGACCATTAAGTTGAACAGAAAATGTTACAACTGTGGAAATTTGGGACATGAGGGTATTAAATGCACAAAGTCTAATTTTAAACAACCAAAGGGTGCTTTGACTAAACAAATGTCAACTACAAACGACAAAGTCAAATCTAGAGAGGTTAAAAATCAACTTTACACGCTTGTTTCCAACAAAGCAGCTAAAGAATTGACTTCAACCAGGTCTAAAGAACCCATCAAAAGATGGGTTCTCAAAAGTAACTAATTGATTTTGTTTGTCTTGTGCAGGGTAACAAAAAATGCTACCTAGACAGTGGATGCTCAAGACATATGACAGGTTCTTTGGAGAACTTATCAGAGTTTGTAGAAGAAGAAGGACCTTCTGTCAAATATGGTGACAACTCTGTTGCCAAGACAAAAGGTTATGGTGTGGTGAAGGCTGGCAACATCAGAATAACAAAGATAGCCTATGTTGAGGGATTAAAGCATAACCTGCTTAGTGCAAGCCAAATTTGTGACGATGACAGTGAAATAAGAATCAGAAAGAAGGCTGCTGTTATCTATAATTCCAAAGGCAAACCTGTACTAGTTGCCAAAAGAGAAAGAGATATTTATCTCTTGGATCTTTCTTCTGCAGATGTAAATATAGAGATATGTCTCTATACTCAGTCTTTGCCAGAACTAAGCTGGCTATGACATAGGAGGTTATCCCACCTGAACTTCAAAAACATTAACCTCCTGTCAAAGAAGAAATTGGTTAGAGGTCTGCCTGATGTTACATTTGCAAAAGACAAACTTTGTCCTGCATGTACACTAGGAAAACAGACCAAAAACCATTTTCCATCCAAATTGTTAGCTACAATTAATCAACCACTGCATATGCTCCATATGGATCTAATTAGACCCATAAGCATTGGCAGTTTGGGTGGAAAGAAGTATACACTTGTTATTGTGGATGAATACACAAGGTATACTTGGGTCATCTTTCTTAAGGCAAAAAGTGATGCTCCAGCTGACATTATTAATCTAATCAAGAGGGAAGAATTGCATAAAGATATACCTGTCAAGCAACTTAGGAGTGATCATGGTACAGAATTTAAGAATTCTACTCTCATTGAATTCTGTACTGACAAAGGCATTATTCAAAACTTTGCCTCTGTCAGAATTCCTCAACAAAATGGTGTTGTTGAGAGAAGAAATCGTACACTCATAGAAGCTGCAAGAACCATGTTATGCCATGGTCAAATGAAGATTTATTTTTGAGCAGAAGCAGTCAACACTGCCTGTTATACCCAAAATAGATCTATTTTGGTTAAAAGGCATGGCAAAACTGCATATGAGTTGTATCATAAGAAGGTTCCAACCATCCATTATTTCCAGACCTTTGGAAGTAAATACTATATCCTCAATCAAAGGGATCAATTAGCAAAGATGGAACCTAAGTCTGATGAAGGAAGTTTTGTTGGCTATTCATCTATCTCAAAGGCTTACAGAGTTTACAACAACAGAAGGAATAAAATTGAAGAAACCATCAATGTCACCTTTGATGTTTCCTCTGCTAATAATGAACATATTTCTCAGTCTGATGTTCATTCTTTAGAAGAATTGTCTGTTGTGGGATCTGAATCTCAAATCCCAGTTGTTGTTCTCCAACAACAAGACTCTGAAAGTGATAATGAAGATGCTCATCCTGATCATTTAATGACAGTATCCTCATCAACAGAAGATGAATCTGTGTCCAGAGATTCAAGATCTTCTGATACAAGTGTTCAGTCTTGTAGTGTTCAGTCTGAGAACTCTACAGACTCAGACTTGCCCTCTGTTGAAGATAATGCAGAACTCAGTTCTCTTACTCTTCCACTAAATGAAAATAATTTATCATCCAATGATGAATTATTTCTTGGCGTCAAAGAACACAAGTATCATCCAATTGAAGAAATAATTGGAGATTATGTTTCTGGTGTACAAACAAGAGCTCAAGTATCAAACTTATCTACTGCAAATTTCTGTTTCTACACAAACTTCCTATCAATCATTGAACCAAAGAAAGCTGAAGAAGCACTGAAAGATGATGATTGGGTTGAAGCAATGCAGGAAGAGTTAACAGAATTTGAAAAAAAAAATGTTTGGACCCTAGTTCCTGCTCCAAAAGGCAAAACTGTTATAGGAACTAAATGGGTTTACAGAAACAAAATGGACAAGGATGGAGTGATAATCAGAAACAAGGCAAGGCTAGTTGCTCAAGGTTACAAGCAGGAAGAAGGCATTGACTATGATGAAACATTTGCCCCTGTAGCCAGAATTGAAGCAATAAGGTTATTCTTGGCATATGCTGCATTCAAAGACTTCAAAGTCTACCAAATGGATGTCAAGAGTGCATTTCTAAATGGTAACTTACAAGAGGAGGTCTATGTAAAACAACCTCCAGGTTTTGTAAGTTCAACTTTTCCTAATTATGTCTATAAATTGAAGAAAGCACTATATGGACTAAAACAAGCTCCAAGAGCTTGGTATGACACTTTATCATCTTATCTTCTGAGTAATGACTTTACTAGAGGATCAATTGATAAAACCTTATTCTTCAAAAGGAACAAAGCCGATGTCATACTAGTCCAAATATATGTTGATGACATCATATTTGGATCTACTGATGAACAGTTATGCAAATGGTTTTCAAATTTAATGTCAAAACAGTACCAAATGAGTATGATGGGTGAATTAACATACTTTCTTGGTTTACAAGTACATCAGAAACCTGATGGAATTTTCATCAACCAAGGCAAATATGTAAATGATCTACTCACTAAATATTCTTTAAAAGACTGTTCATCAATGAAAACACCAATGAGCACTGCAGATAAGTTGGATAGAGATCAGTCTGGCAAGTCAGTCTGTCAAACCACTTATAGAGGTATGATAGGATCACTACTATATCTCACTGCAAGTAGACCAGATATCATGTTCTCAACGTGTTTATGTGCTAGATATCAATCTGAACCTAAAGAATCACATCTCAAAGCTGTAAAAAGGATTTTTAGGTACCTTAAAGGTACTCCTAACCTGGGTCTTTGGTATCCCAAAGATTCTGGTTTTGATCTAATAGGTTATACAGATGTAGATTATGCAGGTTGTAGATTAGACAGGAAAAGCACTTCTGGTGGATGTCAACTACTAGGTGGAAAACTAGTCAGTTGGTCAAGCAAGAAATAGAATTCTGTTGCTACATGCACTGCAGAAGCAGAATATGTAGCTGCTGGTAGTTGCTGTGCCCAATTGCTGTGGATGCAACATCAACTAGCAGACTATGATTTGGCGTTTACAAAAACTCCAATCATGTGTGATAACCAAAGTGCCATTGCCATCACTGAGAATCCTGTATTTCACTCCAGAACAAAGCATATTGAGATCAGACATCACTTTATCAGAGATTGTGCTAAGAAAGGTAAAGTGATTCTCAAATATGTGCCCACAAATGACCAACTAGCAGATATCTTTACTAAACCTCTTAATGAAGATAGATTCTTATATCTGCTTGGTCAACTAGGAATGCTCAACCCCTAGTAAAACTCTTGAATCTGTGTGATTCAAACTCTCAGTCTGTGCCTGCCTTTCAGTCTGTATGTCTGTACCCTCAGTTACATACAATCAAGTAGCACAGACTCAGAGATTTTTGTAAATAAATCAAAGAAAATACCAAAAAGATTTTACAATTCTATTATTTTCTCTCAGTCTGTCTGTTATATGGTTCAGTCTGTGTGACGTCATCCAGGCTCACTGCACAGACTAACTATATACCCTCAGACTGTGTTCTTTTTATCTTCATTTATTTATTTTTTAATTTATTTTTTTAATTAATTTTATTTTATTTTTTTTAATAAAAATAAATAAACAACAATATCTTTGCATTTAATGCTTATACCAAATTTATGGTAATAATCATTAAAAGTTTTGGCGCTTGTTCTTTTATCTGCTCAATACAAAAAGGTGCACGTGCCTAAGCCTCATTGCTACAGTAAAAGGGAAAATCATCAGTGGGTCCCGTTTAACGGAAATTTAATTTCGTTAAATACCCATTTCCGGTCTCCTCTCTTTTTCTTCACTTGTACTTGCACACCAAAAATACACAGAGTTTGTGAACCCTAAATCTTCATTAATCAACCATTTTCAAACTCAATCTCAAGAAATCATCTTCAAAAATGGCTGATCAATGGGTTTACACACCACCTGCTTCTATCGCTGCGGCTAAACCCTTTAAACAAGGTAAACAGGTAAAACTCTGTATAAATAATCAAGTTGCTACCATTTCCATTCCTGATTCTAAAAAGAACCAAGGATTTGAGGAAATAACAAATTTTATGACTGCTCATCCTTTAAGGGGAGCATTTTTCAACACTATTCCTCAAATATATCCTGATTTTTTAATGGAATGGTGGTATACTTGCTCCTCAAACAGTACCAATACTGCAATTACTGGTACTATTGATCATGGTAAACGGGCAGTTACCATTGATCAGGAGCTAATTAGGAATGTCTTAGACTTGCCTTTGGGAAATAATTTTGAACCCATTCCAACCAAAGAAGCAGCAAGGGCTTCTCTTACTTTGGTTGGATATACCAAAGAAAAAGGCACCATCTTGATGTCAGGGTTTACCCCCAGATGGAAATTTTTAATCTCTGGCATCATTAGAAGTCTAGGAGGAAAATCTGGTAGCACAGGGGAGTTAAATGAGTTTGAAACTCAACTGTTGAGCTCATTCATCACAGGTTTAAACATCAACTTTGCAGAGTTGTATTTTAAAGAATTTTTAAAACTAGTGAATGAGTCACAGAGAATTTTTAATGTACCTTTTAACTGGGTCTGTGTATCCAATCCAATCCAATCCAGATTAACTGGTTACTCTCCCTGTGCATCCAATCCAGATTAACTGGGTCTGTGTATATGTCCTTTAATAACAAAACTGCAGATATACCCGTACCTGTGCTCACATATAAAGTGTTCAACCATCCGGTTCCACTTTCTGGAGCGCCTATCACTGCTGCTATGAAGCAATGGATTGATCACCCATATGTTGCTTCTGCATCTATGGAGGGTGATAGTTCAGGTGATAGTGAGGGTACTGAGACCCAGGCTGTTGAAGATCGTGTGGCAGAAGCAGAGCACACAGACTCCAGGGATACAGACTCAACTCAGTCTGTGCACTTGGAGTCAGACTCAAACATTCCTGAGTCTGTTCCATCTTCAACAGAAGATGCAGGTAGTACTTCTTCTTCATCTGAGGACATGGATATAGATCAACCCTCTTATCCTAGCCCATCCTCACCCACAAAAGAGAGTCACAAACAAACCAACCCAGATGAGTCACCACTCACTCTGGAGGAATCACCAGACTCAACCCCAAAAAGTATAGCACAAGTGGAATCATCATCCATGGAATTGGATGTCAATAGAACACCTTCCAGTGCTGTAGTCCATTCCACTGCAGCTCTGCTAGAGTCTGTGGTGCCAATGGCTACCCAACTAACCCAACCTGAACCTAGATTAGTCAGCTTGGATACCCATGTTACTGCTACTACACTGACCCCTGTAGTATGCATTAAAGAAGATGCTCCAATCCTGAGCACTACCACCCCCCTCTTTACCCCACTCACAATGGCTGAACCCATACTGACCACTAGTCCTGTACTAGTTCACATTCCAGTGAGTCTCTCCTTACACCCCTCTGCACAGATCGCCAATGCCCCAGTCATGTCACAGACTGAGGTACAGTTCTCCACTTCTTTGCTTAATGATCTACCATCTTATCACCAGATGGTTAGTGAAGGCATACCATCCTCCACATTTGTTGCCAGTGATATGGTCCCTTTACACCAGGGACTACTTGAGGCAACCAATGCAACACAATCAATTCCCAGTGATGTCTTATCCTATCACCGGATTCGATATGAGGGAAACACCACTACACCACTCAATACCTATGATCGCTTTTCCATGCACAGGATACAGAGTGAGGCAAAGAGTGCAACACCTAAAGATTCCAGTGATCTTGCTCAGTTTCAACATGAGTCAAGTGAGGAACACCCACCATCACCCAATTCTAATCCTTCCAACCAGACCCAGTCTGTGCCTTCTAGTACACTTAATGATGTGCTTTCAACCATCACCAAGTTGTCTGAATGGGTACAGACTGAGTTCGATAATAATACGAAAGAGCTAGAGCAGATGAAGCATCTAGTTTCTACCATGGTGGATAAAGTGGATATGCTGGAGCAAAAGGTATCCAATAGGTTAGATGAAATGCAGACCACCCTCTCAAGCTTAGCTGCTGATGTCAAAAAAGGGGAGAAGATGAAGTCTGGGTCTGTAGATGCTAAAACCCCAAAAGATAATTTATTTAATAATAAATCCTTAGATTTAGGGGGAGATAGCAGTGAGGGAGATGAGGGAGATGATGGAGATGATAGACCCGAAAGTTCTAGGGTGAAGTCCCAGATTGAAGCTCAGTCTGTGCCACAGACTGAAAATATGAGTGCATAGACTGAAGGGGAGCCAGAAGGATTGCAGGCAGGTGAACATACTGAGATGGTTGCACAGACTCAGGGGGAGTCATCCATTGTCTTACACATAGACCCAATAGCAACTATCTCAGGCCTAGGTCAGATGGAGCTGAAGAGACCAAGGGAAGATGAAGATGTTCAACCTATGCAAATCAAAAGAGCCAGGAAGGTAAAAAGAATGTCCAGGAGGATTCATGAAAGGGATATCTTTGATTCCCAACCAAAGATGAAGGGGATCAAAACCTGGGATCAATTTGTGAAGATGGCAGAAGAACAGGAACTTGATGATCAAGATGATGATGCCATCAATCCTGATAGTAGTTCTGAGTCTGAAGTATTTCGAAGATCAGATGATGATGAAGATGATGCTACTTTTGGAGGTGTAGATGAAGGTGCCTCAAAAGTCAAGACTGGAGAGTCTAAGTCTGTGCCCTCTGAACCTGCACAGACTGAGACACAACATTCATCACAGACTTAGAGCTCAAAGCAACAAGCAGCAAGCATTGATGCTCTAATCATCAATGCTGAAGCCATCTAAGCTGAAGTCAATCCTGCTAGACCAAAAACAACAACCAGAATACTACCTCCAGGTAGAAGTGAGCTTGAAGATAGAATGCAATGGAGAAGTGCTCATCTGATAAGCACATATCCTGGGTCGATTTCTACTATGGAAGAAGATGTGGTTAAGGGTAAGGGCAAGGAGGTTGCATTATCCAAGCAGGAGAGGTTAAGCAAGATCAAGAAGATGGTGGATGATCATGCTGCTGGTACAAGAAATCCTGAACTGACAAATCTACAGGATGAACTCTTGCAACAAGAAGCTACTGCTCAAGGTATGTCTTTAACTGAATATTTGAATGTATTAACTGAAGAAGAGCAGAAGTTGAAGGAAGCAAGATTTGTTGACATTCTCTTCAAAGAATTAGAAGATGAAGGTTGTTTACAGACTCAATCAAGAAGGAGTCAAGTTGAGCAACAGATCAAAGAAGATGAAGAGCTGTCAAAAAGATTACAGAAGATAGAGAGCCTAAAAGCTAAGCTATAATCCACTTTCAGAAAGTCAAAGCTGAAGCAGAAGATTAAAGACTGTCATCTGAATAAGATTGGACAGAAATTGAGGCTGGAGTTGACTTTGAGCAAGAGCTCGGAAATGATATGGGTGGATGACCTGTACACTCTAGGACTTAAAGAATGGCGATCCATTGCTAATCTTTTGAAGAGTGAAGCTGACAAAGATTTGAAGAAAAAAGTTCTGGATGAGCTATCCTACCTGATTGAGTTAGTTCTCAGTCTAGGGCTTATCTCAGAAGAAGAATACAAGTTGTTCTGCATAGCAAACAACTTTGTAATAAAGAAGAAGTCAGCTGGGTTATCTATAGAGAATGAGCAGAGAAGGGAGCATCCTCTACCAAAAGGTATCGTTTTTATCGATAGATCATATGTCCAGACTGACAAAGTTGAAGGTCTGTGCTACAGAGATATCAATGGGATAGAGTGCTTCCAAGATCAAAACAGATTGTCTCGAGAATCTCTGCTGCATTGCATTGCCCTGCTGAAGGATTGCAAACATTCTCAAGCCAAGCCATTTAGAAGAAGATTAATTAGCTGGTTATTCAACAACCTCTCCCAGATCAGGATGATTACTAAATTTGAAGACATCTGCAAGAAGATCATCCTGGAGTATCAAGAATTTGAAGAAAAATCTGATAAGGAAATGGAAGTTTTGTTGAAGAGGAAAGTGGAAAAGATCAAAGAGATCAGGGCTCAGAGAAAAGATTAAAGATTGTTAAATTTATACCTTTTACAATCTTATGTAATAATTGTAATATTTTTGTGAACTAACTGTGATTCTGACTCTATGTTTATAAGTCTTGATCCATATATTATGTTTCACTTTAGCATTTATTATTTCTCTATTATCTTTTGTAAATAGATTTTGACATCAGATAGGGGGAGATTGTTGGGAAAAACAATGATCAAACTCAAGTTATAAATCTGAAGAGTCAAAATCTAACTCAGTTGTATTTGGGAAAAACTTAGTGAATTCCTTAGTCTGTGTTTCTGAGTCTGTGATCCTCAGACTAAAGAATTGTTTCTGAGTCTGTGCTTCACAGACTGAAGAAATTCTCACAGACTGAAAGCCGTGCTCTTGTTGAAGACTTATGAATTCATCATCTGAAGAATGAAGATCGAAGACAGAAGGCTTCACAGACTGAAGATCACAGACTGAAGATCATAGACTGAAGAGCACAGATTGAAGAATGAAAGTACAATCGTACAAAAGCAGTTCTCTTTCCCTAGGCTACGATACAACTGAAAAGATGTTTGAGCAAAGTCAAACATCGGAAAAAGGTTCTCTTCTCAGCAAAGAAACCTTTTACCTTTTGCTTTTTCTATTTCCAAGAAAAGCAAAAAGGGAAGAGTGCAAAGTTGCCCAAGATGAATTTGTTATCCCTTGGACAACTGACTGAGCTGGATAATAGAAGTTGATACTCAACTTCTATAAATAGCAGCTCAAAAGCACCACAAAGGAGATATCCAAGAAAATTAGTATACAAGACCTTTAAGCTTAGGCTAAAAGCATTACCACACTTACTGTTAAGTTTGTAGTGATAATTGTATCATAGTATACTACTTGGATCGTATTCAAACAGTCTGTGTGTGTTTGAATACTCTGTCTTAATTAATAATATATTATGTGCCTTAATTAATCTTGTATTCCGCCTTGTTTAATTAATCTGTTTGATATAACTTAGATATAAACTAATATATTAAATACTTGTTATTTAAGCTGTATCTAAGTTTTGGGACCTTCAAGACCTAACAATGGTGATGATGAAGAGATAAATATGCCTGGGAAAGAGTTGAGGTTAATATTGCTACTGCAGATAGGTTTGCCCAGAAGTTCAGTAGGAGGAAAAGTGTGCCTCAGATAGGGAAGAAAGTGACAGGAATAGGGAAGAAGGTTGAGACTCCAAAGAAGAAACAATCACAACCATCTTTGCCTGGTTTCACAATCAGAGAACATACTGTAACATCTACATTCCAAAGGGCAGTCCTACCCAAAAGATAAAGGGAAAGGCAAGTTAGTGGAAGAGCCTAAGCTCAAAAAGAAATCAAAGCAAGTGCCTGCAGCTGCTACTGCAAATGATGAAGAATATGCACAGAGGCTACAAGTTGAACTAAATACTGAGATGGATTCTGGATTAGTGAGAGTGGAGGTTGAACCTGGAAAGTTTGTAATGATGACCAAGGAAGAGGTGAATAGGTTTGATGAATGGATGCTAAGGAAAGAAAAAGAGGAATCTGTTAAATATTTGGTAGATCAGCTGAAGAGGAAGAAGGCTGAACAAGCTAGAATCAAGAAAACAAATAAGCCAATGACCATTGCACATAAAAGAAGGGATTTGTATAGTAAATTAAAGTGCATGATTCCTGCTGCAAGATTGAAGAAAATGACTTACCAAGAGATGGCCAGGGCATATGAAAGAGATATATTTGTGCCTTTTCAAGAGAGTCAGAGAAAGAAAGAAGAGTTGAAGAAAAAGAAAGAAGAGGAAGAGAAGAAAGAGAAAGAAAAGAAGGAATCAGTGGAAGAGGTGGTTGATGACTTGGATAGAGATGAAGAGCAGTTGAATGAGTTGATGATTGTAGATCAAGTTGATGTAGATCCAATAAGTCAAGATTTGCCTGAGATAGTTAATTGGATGATTGTTAAGGTTCTAGTGCCAAGAAAAGAAGAACATATCAAGATTATAAGAGCTGATGGTAGTGAGTCTGTCTGGAAAACAGTGAAAGAAATGTTGAGAAGATTGAGTAGGATGGATATAGTGAGGTTATATAAGATAGGAAAGGAGAAAAAGTTGGATGCTAAAAAGTTTGATAGCATCATGGAGAAAGTCACATGAGACTGGATAAAGATGATGTTTGAGCCAGAGAAATATCCATTTCAGTTTGGTACATTTAAGCTTGTGAAGATGTGGATGTATTTTGAGGTGTCTGGAATACACCAGGTTATTGTGGAAGATGGTGAGATTTTGTATATGCTCACAGATAGAGAGTATGATATGAACTTGAGTTTGTTGAGGAGCTTAAGATTAGCTAAATTACATTCTTCTGTATGTAATGAGGTTGCTCAGAAATAGGTTTATATGATATTAAATCAGATTTACAAGAAGGAACAATTGGGAAAGAAATCAAGAAAATAGTTTTGAAAGCATCTTCTAGAAGTTATAATGGAGAATTAGAAGAAACTTAATGCTGTAGATGACATATTAAGTTTAGGGGGAGATTCTTAGGATAAACTGATTTGGGGTTAGATTACCACTGTTTTATAAAAGTGAAGAGAACAAGTGATTACCACTGAAGGTTGAAGATTACAACTGTTTGAAGAACTGAAGGTTAACACTGCTACAAGGATTAACATTGTTAGTTAAGATTTGTAAGTAGTTTCCACTGTTTATGTAATTACGACTGTTAGTGTAGTTTGAAGTGGTTAGCACTGTTAGTTGAATTTATACTTAGACTTTCATAAATGAAGCAGTTACCACTGTTGGAAGTTTGTTTCCACTGTTTGAGTAAATGTGGTAGTTAACACTGTTTATGATTTTGTGATAAGAATGAGTCGGTTATGGAAGTTATCTAATTCCATAATAATAGGAGATTGTACAGGACTCTATGTATTATAAATAGAGATCCTTAGAACCTAGATTAGGTTACGCATAGTGAATGAAAAATAGCGCAGCTTCAAGGTGTCAACCCTAATACAAAAAGTGTATTCGTCTTATTCATATATATAAGATTGGAGCTTTGTATTTAATGCTCATGTTTTGTTATTTATTATTCTCAATATTTATTCTTGATCTTTCTAATATTATTGAGTGTGATTCCGCAACTTCTCAATAATAATTCAAAGCTTATTCAAAGTTAATTGTTTACTAAAGTTCAACAGGGACTGACAATTTGGTATGTCGACAGTGGTTGCTCATGGCACATGACCGGCAACCTCTCTTTGCTTAAGGATGTGAAATCTATAAATGGAGGTTATGTTGCTTTTGCCGGTGACAAAGGAGGAAAAATAAAATGGGAAGGTACAGTTTCGAACGGGCAAATAAGCTTTGAAAAAGGTTTACTACTGCGAGCAACTTCAACATAATCTGCTGAGTGTCTCCCAAGTGTGCGACAAAAAGTACACTACGGTTTTCAACGATTCTGAATGCTTAATTCTCAAGCCTGGGTTCGTCATTCCAGAAGAATGGATTCTTATGAGGGCACCTAGAAGAAAGGATACCTATGTCCTTGACTTGAGGGTTACGTCTTCATCACAGGACATTACTTGCTTGTTCTCAAAGGCTACTGAAAAGGACTCAATTTTATGGCATAGAAGAATGGCTCATATTCACTCCAGAAAGATGAATTACTTGATTAGAAATAATCTAGTAACTGGGATTCCAAATCAAACTTTTGCTATGGTGGATCAGTGTGTTTCATGCTCGAAAGGAAAACAACATAAGAAACCACGAAAGCTTAAGCTCGTCAACTCCATTTGTACTCCTCTTGAATTACTTCACATGGATCTTTTTGGTCCGGTTAGTACAAAGAGTATTGGTGGTAAGTCCTGTTGTCTGGTAGTAACAGATGATTACTCAAGATTTTCTTGGGTATATTTTCTATATTCAAAGGATGAGAAACCAGAAATTTTGAAGTATCTCTTTCTCAAGCTTTAAAATCTCATTGGTCAGAAAATAAAGTCAATCAGAAGTGACAATGGTAAGATTACACGAAAGAAACTCTGAAATATCTTTTACAATATTACAAGTGCTCCCCTAAGCATTCCAACAATATTACAACGCTACTCCTACCGTTAGTCTCGATTAAATATTAACCAAGAACTAACTAATTCTAACCTAAATCTCTCACTACTTAACTCTAGAGAGGGAAAGTAAAGAGAGTGAGTGTGTGAATGAGAAAGGTGTGAGGAGTGAATGGAGAGGTGAGGGATGACGGAAATGAGGAAGGGAGGTGCCATATTTATAGGCAAAGGCTCCAAGACTCCGTACAAGCTCCAAAGTACAAAATACAAGCCCGGAACAGAACCTAACCTCAAAATAACTGAAAAACGGCATCACCAGAGGGCAAAGGGGGCCATATACGGCACCCTAGAGGCCGTATACGGCATCATAGGTTCCGTATACGGTAGGCTAGAGGCCGTATACGGTATGCCCTAGGCCGTTTGGCCTTTACCCGTTGTTCAGTACTTCGTTCGTTGCTTAGAAACCTTCCCATATAGAAAAACATTCTTCACATCAAGCTAATACACTTTGAATCTTTTGAAAGTTGCGTAGGCAAGGAATAATCTAATGGACTCAAGTCTTGCAACCGGAGCAAAGACTTCATCATAGTCAAGTCCTTCAATTTGAGTAAAACCTTGCACTACGAGCCGAGCTTTATTTCTTACCACAACTCCTCGATCATCTTTCTTTGTACGAAACACCCAGTGCGTACCAATGGCGTGAACACCTTTTGGTAATTTTACTAACTTCCAAACGGGCAACTTAACAAACTGATGAAGTTCTTTTTGCATTGCCTCAACCCAAGAAACATCAAGTAAAACCATTTTCACGTTTTTCATCTCAATTTGAGATAAGAAACATGATTCCATTTTAGGAATTAACAATCATTGCTAGGCTTAAGCTGATTACGAGTACGTACTCCAGCAGACAAATCACCTAAAATGTTTTCAGTCGGGTGATTCGTATGAATTCTAAGTGTGGGCATTTCTTCAGCTACAATAGTGGGTTCCAAATTTGTCAAATTCTAATCGATCCCACTATGTGTAGCATCATCAGAACTTGCTTCATCATTTGACATATCAACCATTTCAGTAAGAGATTCCGAAAATTCCTCATCATGTTGTGAATCTTGCTATTCATGGTCATTATTGTCAGAAAGAACCTCAACTTCAGCAGGTACATCAGAAGTAGAGATAGAAGTAACACAAGTTGTACTAACATCATCACTTTCAAAAATCATCTTCACAGCATTTTCAACTTCCCCGGAAAGCACATTGAAAGATTTGAACAAAGAATCATAGTCAAAGAACCAATCAGGTCCTTTTTCAGCTTCAGGTATGGTATAACAAAGACTTTCTACCTCAAAGCATTCTTAAATTTTACCTGTTGCTTTGTTGAAGACGCGTTTATTTGGAGAATTTACCGAATAACCAAGGAAGAAACCATCACTTGACTTTTCAGCAAACTTTGATAAATGTTCTTTTGTATTGAGCAACATGCATGGACAACTGAAAAGTTCTAGAAACTGATGATTCGGTTTTCAGTTATTAAGCAATTCATAACATGTTTTGTTATGCTTCTTAACCATTAAAACCCTATTCAACACATAACATGCAGTTAACACTACCTCAGCCCAGAAAGTGATTGGCAAATGAGAATCAGATAACATTGTTCTTGCAGTTTCAATCAATGTTCTGCTACTCCGTTTTGTTGTGGGGTCCTAGGAGCACTAATTTGATGATTAATACCATGTTGTAGACAAAATAACTCCAGATTGTGATTTTTAAATATGTATGTCTGTCAACCTCCTAGCTTTGAAGACGCAGAGTTTCCTGATTATGCGTATAAATTAGATAAAGCTTTGTACGGTCTTCATCAGGCCCGAAGAGCATGGTATGAAACGCTATCACAACATTTGCTTCGAAATGGTTTTACACGTGGCCACATTGATAACACACTATTCATCAAGAAATCCAAGGATGATTTGCTTCTCGTTCAAATCTATGTAGACGACATTATATTTGGGTCGACTGATGATGATCTTTGCAAAGATTTTGAAAAGATCATGAAGTTAAAATTTGAGATGAGCTCAATGGGGGAGATGTCCTTTTTCTTGAGATTGTAGGTAAAACAATCTGTTGATGGCATCTTCATTCATCAAGCTAAATACGTCAATGATATCTTGAGCCGATTCAAGATGCTTGACTGTAAAATAGCTAATACCCCCATTGACATCAATCATAAGATTGGTCCTGCTCTAGATGAGGAGGATTCTGACCAACGTGAATACCGATCTATGATTGGTTCTGATGCGTGTTAAGTAGTGGTTAAAAATAGCAAGTTTTAAATAAATGGAAATACTAAAGTTAACTTAAACACAACCAGGCAAAAATACATGTTCGTATTATAGTATAGCTTAGGTAAGACCGAGTCGAACCACAGGGAATCGGTGTAAATTAAAATAATTAATTAAACCATAAATTACAAATTACAATTAGATAAGGGGTGCGTTTTAGTTGTGTACGAACGTAGTAAATTAAAAACGAATAAAGCTTTAAACAATTAAAAAGATAGAAAGTAACTTAAAAGTAATCAGATAGAGAAACATGTATTTACTTAGAATTGTGATTCTTCGATTCAGGTTTCAGATATGTTTATTGAATTGTTGATTGTTTATTATGGTGATTTCAACATATATGGATAGCCTCCTGTTAAGGTTAATTGATCCCTAATAAACCTTAGCTTAATAGTAGATTCTCTTGAATACACTATAATTTCTTCTACGTGTTATTAACCTAAACCTTATGTTATTAATCCTATCAACAGATCATTAAGATTCATTCAGCAAACTCGTGTTAACGTAAGTCTATAATTATTGATTAAATAATTATCATATCAATTAGGTTATATTAATTGCTAGTCTCTTAACCTATTATCGGTTACAGTTTCAAGCCACAATTAACTAATAAATTACTTAATTGGAAATAATCAATCCACTTAAACAAACGTTAGTTACAGCATAAATCTTTTGATCACGTTAAGTAACAATTAATTAACACACAATTAATATGGATCTTTTGAATAAACTTAATAACCATTCATAATTTGAATCAACATAAACATATCATAAAACCTTTATCTAAAAATCATTCATCTAAGTAAATACAATAAAAGAATTAGCTCATGTTTAAAGTAAACCAAATCAAATCTAGAAACATGTTATTACACATAAAAAATAGAAAAGATTAAGAATCAAACCCAAAAACCGAACTAGATCTTCGTTAGGTTTGAAAACCTTCAAACCCTAGCTTCCTAGCCTCCAAATACCTCCTTTAGTCGACTTCTAAACCCTAAAACCGAATTAAGGTTTACTTAATTCGTATTGTAATTGTATGGTATAAGGGTTGATAATAGCCTCTATTTATAGATTTCAGGATCGCGAATCCAACCGCCGGTTGGGTTGGATTTTTACCCGAAAATCCGGATCTTGACCTGCGCGCTCGACTGCCTTCTTGATTTAGGTTCAATCGCCGGTTGAAATATTCAACCGCTGGCTGAACTGTCATTCGAGAATATTCTGCAGCTGGGCTGGGCTTCGTCTTTGGGATTCTTTTTAACAAATCCGAATCTTGATCATTTCTTTGGCCCAATACTCCACCCTTTTGGGTTTAATCTTCTTTCTAAGCCCAATTTTTCTTGATCTTTAATCTTCTCTTCATTTTCTTCAGTTTTCAGCTCGTTTTCGTTCGTTTTCTTTATTTCTTTAATTTAAACACCTTTTTGCAAATATAAACGAAATCAGTAATATATCTAAATAATTTGCAATAAAAATGCTTAGAAATAAGGGACTATTATAATATAAATAAGATATTATTTGATGTTATCAGGTTCTCTGATGTACTTAACTGCATCTAGACCCGATATAATGTTTGCTGTAAGTATTTGTTCTAGATACCAAGCTCATCCGAAGATCTCCCATCTCAAAGCAGTCAAATGGGTTTTTAGTTATCTCAAAGGAAAACCTAATCTTGGATTATGGTATTTCAATGATGACAACTTTCTTCTCTTAGCTTATTCACATTACGACTATGGTGGCTGTAATATGGATAAGAAATCCACAACTGGTGGATGTCAATTGCTGGGTAACCGTCTTGTATCCTGGCAGTGTAAGAAACAGATGACTGTTTCTACTTCTTCCGCAGAAGCTGAATACATTGCTGCATCGAGTTGCTGCTTTCAAGTTCTCTGGTTTCAGCATCAGATGCGGGATTACGATTTACTTCTTACTCATACTCCTATACATATTGACAATACAACTGTCATTTACATTACACGCAATCCCGTACAACATTAAAAAACAAAACATATTGAAATTCGATATCATTTTATATGGGATTGCTATGAGAAGGGCTTGATTGATTTAATCCAAATTGACACTTTGAAACAAAAAGCTGATATTTTCACAAAAGCTTTTCACAAATCACGCTTTGAAGAGCTAATTTCTATGATTGGGATGAAAAATCTTGATCAAAAATGATATTGTGATAAGGAATTTTTAAATGTTGAGTTTGAAAAATATTAAAAGCCAAAAACAATAAAAAATCACAAAATAAAAAAAAAAGAAAAACGAAAAAGGAGGAGATTTGTGTGTAAAAATATGAGAAATGATAGTACATCGGGGGGTATGTATGTATATTTAAATTTAGGTACTACGTTTGATGTGTTAGTAGACTTAACTAACAATATTAAACCAAATTTTCTAATCTTAGACAGCTTCCATATGATATATTGATAGGCATACTACACGAATGTTTCTAAACAATTTTAAATCAAAGTAATTATATTATTTGGGAGAAACAAACTTTGACTTATGACTTTTAGACTTAATTATTGAATGAAAGTATACCATATTCTATGATTTTTGGTATTAATATTTAATTATCTGGAGTATACCTGGATTCTAATAGTATATTTGGGTAAGTCATGCTTATTTACTTTCTTGTACGAAAGTACAGACTTGTATTAAAGCATGACTAAAATGTGTTTTTGTTTAAACTATTGGTCACTTTGTTGTACGAAAGTACAGACCTATAACTAAGAGTTTATTCAAAGATATTCAAATTATGTTTGTTTAAACTAATGATTACTTTATTGTACTAAGTACAGACCTGTAATTAGTAGTTTCTTCAAAAAACTTATTTGTGCCTAATCCGATTCAAGTCAATGGCTTGATTCTAAAGACAATTACATATTTTCATTCTTTTTATACAAATTATGTGTATCATGATCACAAGAGTATGTCATAGTATGGGGCTTACAAATAATATTCATAATAGTAATAAGTAATTTTGTTTAGATAGTAGAGTGTAAAATGTTTAAAGTGGACAATAATATCAATAATTGTCTTGAACTCTAAGGGTTAGAAAACATGCTTTAAAATTGATTAAGTTAGTTTAAAAATGGATAAATATGCTAACAATCGAAATAGACCTAAATTTCTTTAAGTAAAAACATACTCGTACTAATATGATCCCAAAGCATATAAAATATCTCTCACAAAAAGATTTTTCGTTTTTATATTGTGTTGTTTAATTTCATTTTATTTGTAGGAGTAAATCTTGAAAAATAAAATTACAAAAAGGTTTTACAATTCTTTGTTATTTTCATCCGATTCACTTATCATGATTGATTCAAGTTCCCTTTCAAAAGGTTGAAAAGTGTGAAAAGTGTTTGAAATTTGTCTTAAACTTGTAAAATTTTTTAAATAGTAGCGACATTACAAGTGTAGCGACACTACGTGTCGCACGGCACTTTGTGTCGCCTATATAAAGGCAAAAACGACATTTAAAACAACACTTTTCGTTTTCTTCAAGCGCCACTTCTCAGAACCCAAGCGACACTTATAGCGACATTTTATGTGCTGTCGTTTCTATTCGAGTTTTTGTGCGTAATCCTGCTCATTTGTGTGCGTTTACTCCTGATCTACTTAAAGGTATGCTTTGATTATGATATTCATTTTATCGATTAATTTTAAAGATTATAATGATTAGGGTACGGTTATGGAGTGAATTCATGTTATATTGATTAAAAGTGACTAATAGCTAAGTGTTTAGGATCTTAGAAGTGTGTCGAACATTTCTGTTGTACTTAATCGTGTTTTTCATGGTTAAAATTACAGATTTAAGTTTAACTTGACAAGCGACACTTTTTGGATCTGAAGAGACACTCGTCTGGGAGTGAAGCGACATTCATGTAGTGTCGCTCAGCTTCAAGAAACGAGGCTTTCCAAGAGTCGCCTTCACTGAAAAGCGACACTATGTTAATCGACACTTGTCTTTTTAAAATGATAAGGTTGAGCGACACTTCATACTGTTGTTTCTCTAGGCGACACTATACTAGTGTCGCTAAACACTTAGAAAAATTAGAAAATGTGAATTTTTATGTTAATCTTTCGTGTTTTCATGAATCTTATCTTTAGCTTACTTAAATGGCTGATGATTTGAAATTGGAGCCTCGTCATAACACGGTGGCATTTTTGGATGAAACTGTTCACGAATCTTCTCCATACCGTGCTATTATGCAATTTCTTAAGAGATCGCGGATTCACTATGATATCACGGCAAATACTCCATTGAGTTACAATCTGATTTCCCAGTTTTGGATGATTGCGGAATATCATTGTGCGATGGATCCTACTGCCACTGTTGCTGGACATCAGCTTACAATCACTGAAGAGACCGTTCGTCAAGTATTACAGTTTGATGATTCTCCTGAATTCAGAACAAGATTCCCAGCATTTCTACTTACTGGTTGTTTCACAAGAATGGGATATACAGGCAAATTTGATGATTCTCAACTACGAACGGCACATCTAAGTCCAAATTGGCGATTCCTAATGCATGTGATTATTGTCCGTCTTTCTACAAGGAAAGCATGGCTTGATGGAATCGGCCAAGAACTTAAATCAGCCATGGTTGCTTTGGTTCTAAGCAAACCTTACAACTTCTCGGGATATGTCATCAATTCTATGATCACAAATGTTGGTGCATCAGCTCAAAAATTTTTGATGTTTCCTCGCTTTGTTCAACTGATGATAAACACTCAATTTCCAAATCTACCTATTGAAGGGATGCCAATGAACTTAACGTTGATGCCTAAACGCATTTTTGTGGATTGCCGACAATATGACAAACTAGCGACACTTCCAACAGTTGAATTGTTTGGGCATATAGTTAATCCAGATTATAAGGCTCGTGCGGATGATAACTGGAAAGAGGAGGGACCAGAATCTCCTATACGATTTGATTCTGATGCTGAGGATCGAAAACCATCTCCTCTGCAATCTCAACCAGATCCTCCAATTCAGTCTACTATTCAACCAATATCTTTTCCGATTGTTCAAGTACTTCCAACTGTTGCTGTTGAAGTGAATAGTGAATCTACTACTGATAATGAACAAGAAGCTGCTGCTGAATCATCTGAAACTGACACTGAGTATAACTTAAAATTTTTGAGAGATAATCCACATGCATTCTCAGTTCGTCGTCATCAAAAACTTATAAGGGCAGCAGAGAGGGCTGCAAAAAGAAATGCCGAAATCGGTCAATCAAGTTCTAAGCGTCAACATGAATATATTGATCCGGATTTTGTACCAGAAGAAACAACCTCACAAAGAAAAAGAAGTAGAACTCAACATCATCAAGATAAGCTTAAGAAGGTTAAACAACGTAATGCTAGAGTTCTTCCTGCTCAATCTCAACCGACATCAATGCAATCTACATCTTCGAATGACAACATTCAAGCTATGCTTCAAGCTCTACAACAACAAGTCAGGTCAATGCAGTAACACATTACTGGACAAGAGCTAAGAATATATGCACTTGAATCTAAGGTTGAAGATCTTAAGAAGAAGAATGTTGTTGTTAGGGGGGAGGATTCTGATGAAGATAATGATAGTAATGGAAAAGATGATGAAGATGATGGTAATGAAAAAAAGATCATGAAGATGATGAAGAGAAAGATGATAAAGATGATGATGGTGGTGATGGTGATGATGGTAATCAAGATCAAGAGCGATTAAACGAAGGTCAAGAAGGAGATAATGAAGAAAGTAATAACCCAAAATCAGCTGAAGAGCAACCTAAAGATCAGAATGATGAACAACTGGATTCTTCTTCGAGATTAAATGAAAATTCAGCAGAAGACTTCATTAATATGATTACATTCGATGATTTGGACGAAGAGATAATTGAGGTTGAGGAGATTACTGAAGAAGTTAAAGAAGAGGTTGTTGAGATAGTTTTGGAAAAGAATGAAAACATGCAAAATGAATATGTTACAGAAGCGGGAACTTCAATATTTGAAGATATTCTTGAAGAAGAAAAAGATCAAGAACCTGTTAAAGCTGAAGAGACTGAAAAGATAGACAAGTCTGATTGGTTTAAGGAATGTCAACTATCTCCTGTGATTAAGAAAAATTACAATATCAAAAGCGACTGCAAAGGTCTGATTATTAACTGGAAATACGATGATGAGTTGAATCTGTTTATAATCAAGCGGACCGATGGGTTGCAATATTTTGAGAAAAATTTTCAGGGGATAGGGTCATTACCTAAATGTGAAATATCTAGGTTAGCTCAGTTGAATATAAATAACAGAGCAAATGATGACTGGGGAAGTCAGATGATGACTAGGGAAGTCAGAAGCCTGCAGTAGGATTGTGGATTGTTTTCACACACAAGCTCAACCCGGAAACCAAAAAACCTTGGGTGAAATTGCTTTATCCTCCAGTCAAAGCGTTAACAAAGATTCCATTGAAGAAATATCCTCTAGATTTTATAAAAGACTTAAAGTGGTGGGGATATGATGGAACGACAGGAGAGGCTGTTATTGAAGATAAGGAAACGGGGGAGATAGTGTACGTGTATGATCCAATTAACTTGATCAACTTCTCTGAGAAATATCAGAAGATCTTACAAAAGAATAAGATCCTCTATCATAAAGAATGCAGAGCAGATGCTCTTAAATTTCAAAGGGTTGTAGACTGTGCGTGAAGAAAGGAATGCATGCAGGGTGTCAGTTGCCGAGAAAATAGAAGTAAAGACAATTTCAAGATTAACCAAGCTATTGACACGGGGGAGTTTGTTAGTACATATTGAGTTTGTCAAGTAGCTTGTTTAAAGAGTTAGTCCTTTTTTAATTAGATATAGTGACTCTTCTAGAGTTATAACGACACTTGCTAGTGTCGCCTCAAGCGACACTTGCATTGTCGCCAAGACAGTTTATATATAGTTCAAGTGTCGTTATATTCAGTGACTTCACGAGTTTTGTATTGGTGTTTTTCTCTGAACTTTCTGTAATTCAATTTGAGATTAATACAAGGAGAACCGTTATTTACATCGTGTGTATGTTCGATTGCTTTAATTACTCAGTTAAACTCACGCTACAGATTCCACGCGTACTTGAGTTGTGATTCGAATTAGATTCTTGATATTGGAACCTAATATTAATTCATTAAAATTGATTAAAACCTAGATAATTAACAAGTTAAAGAACTGGAACTAGTGTTTAAACTTGAAGGATAATTAATCAATCATTATCATATTATTTACTTTATTATTACCGGGGTTATGGAATTGAATCGAAGTGAATTTCTATTCTTTATTGTGTCCAAGTTCATAATTAATTGGTAAGTATATCATTAAAATTGTCCGAGTTCATAACTAATTGGTAAGTATATCATTAAAAGTAGAGTCCTTTTTGGGTCGCCCTCAACGAACAGTTAAAGATAGATAAATGAGAGATAATATTAATTGGCATTAATATTATGGTTAATTATTTAGTTTATTAATTATCATAGTTGATGATTTAATTAGAAACTAAAAGAAATGAATGGAATATTTTGGAAGCCAAATCCAACCGCCGGTTGGAAGGTTCAACTGGCGGCTGGAGACCAAGCGTGTTAGGCGGTGGAGCACGCGGGTCGTGGCTCGGGTACATGGGCAGAAAGCAAGCCCAACCGCCGGCTGGATGATCCAACCGGCGGTTGGAGGCCGGATCAGGTTGTCCCACATCGGCCAAGGATATAAACACTAGCTTCTCTCTCCCTATATAAATAGAGGGCATGCGATGGCTTCAAAGTACACGCAATTCTCTCTTTCTCATTCCTACTCCTTGTAAGAGTTTACTCGATTAGATTCGGGACTTTAGGAGTTGGAATTTTCTCTTTGGTTCGTGGGTGTGAGCTGTTAGAGGTGCTCTGGTTTGAGTACTCGCCTCCAAGTCAAGAAGGTCTGCTAAGGTGGTCTGCATGTGAGAAATCAGATTTTCTCAAAGGTTAGTGTTTTCTCATTTATTTATTTTGTTTTATTGCTTATTATTATTAAGTTAAGACCCTTTAGGGTTTAGTTTCCTTCATGCCTTAGATTAATTGTTATTTCCACATTGTATGTTAATCTAGTAAGGGAATAGAAAACCCATCAGTGGTATCAGAGCCTTAGTATAATAATATAGGCACTTAACATGGAGTTACTGGTTAGTTAATGGTTAAGGGTAAATAGTAATCCATAGATAAATTTGTATGATCATTAAATATTAATATGGATCTAGAGTAAATACTAATATTTAAATTGTTTAAATGATACCCCTAAATTTTAAATGTTTAAAATAGAACCCTAAACTTTAAAAGTTTAAAGAGACCTATATATATATTATGATAAATATATATGTATCATTTAAAGTCTAAATACGTTGTCAGTTAATTGATAAATCGGCTCACCCATAGTGAACAAACTATAAGGGAGGTATAAGGCGGGACGTTTTACTTCCCTAAAGAAGTGGGTTTTTAAAATGCTTCGTGCTTACCTACTTCTCCGCTTCTTTGTGCGTTCAATGGAGCTACCTAGGACTTTTGATAGGATGATGTCAAGATCAAAAGTATTGACTTAATGTACTAAAACAAAAATCATGTTATAAGAATAACAAATGTGAATTGTATGCTAGCCCATGAAGCGTGTGTGGTTTACCAGCACATTAAGGAGAGGACATAAGTGAGAGGTGATGTGAGACTCGCGATTCTCGACCGTACTCGGGCCGGGGACCACGCGGGTTTTGCATGGTTAAGTTCTCTATCTTATTCATGATCCTCGGCATCCCAGTTATGAATGGTAGATAAGCATATCCGAGATTAACATGCCATTGATTGAATCAATGAATCTCAAAAGAACTAGGAGTTTCATAGAGAATGAATTGACAAAAGCATTGTCTATCTAAAATAAATTTGTGATATGATTACGGCAAACCTCTTCATAAAACGAATCGAAAATATGGATCCTAGCCTTAATTTAGAATTGGGTAATTAAACAATTAAGGAATATTCATACTAACTAAAACTGTTTTATATTATAGATGTCTACTGAAAATGGTACAAATCCACCCGTTCCCAGTTCCGCAAATAACTCGAACTTCTCACTACTCTCAGTTCTTGGGAGGGAAAGAGTTACCGGTCCAAACTATATGGACTGGATGTGAAACCTTAGGTTTACCCTAAGGTACGAGAACAAGGAGTATGTTCTCGATAAGCAGATTCCCACTATTGATGATGGTTCAACCCAAGAGGAGATTGAAGCTCATCGAAAACATTATGATGATGCAAACAAAATGTCATGTATCATGGCATCTTCCATGAGCCCTGAATTACAAAAGACTTTTGAGAATACTTGGGCTTATGAAATGAACCAACAGCTAAAGGAAATGTTTCAGACAAAGGCAAGCAAAGAACGCCTTGATGTGGTTAAATCCCTCATGGCTTGCAAACTCAAACCTGGAGCTTTTATTTGTGCTTTCGTCTTGGAGATCAAAGGCTACTTTGATAGGTTGGAATCTTTGAACGTGATGTTTGATACTGAGCTCTCCATAAACATAATTCTATCTCACCTACCAGATGTCTACAATCAGTTTATAATCTCATATCAAATGAATTTGAATGAGAAAGAAACCTCAATAATGGAACTCCATAACTTGCTGCAACCCGTTGAGCAAGGGATCAAGAAAGCTGATGTGCCCTCTACCTCAGCAGCTCCTGTGTTGGCTATTGGTCACAATGCAAAGAAAAGAAAAACTTGGAAAGGAAAGACTGGAAAGTCTGATCGTGGTTCCAAGAGAAAGTTTGAATCTGAGATTGCACCTACAAATGATCCAAAGGAAGCAGTGTGCTTTTACTGCAACACAAAGGGGCACTGGAAGCGTCGCTGCCCAAAATATCGGAATGACCTCAAAGATGGAAAGGTCGAAAAGAGTAGTCACTCAGGTATGTTTATGATCGAACTCCACAATACTACAACTTCTTATTCGTCGGTCCTGGATACAGGGTGTGGTACTCACATTTGCACTGTATTACAGGGACTAAAGGAAAGTAGAAGTTTAAAGCATGGAGAGCTCAACTTAATCATGGGAAACAAGAAAATCACGCTCGTGACTAAGATTGAAAAATTCGAGCTCGTGCTGAAGTCTGGAGTTAGGATAGATTTAAACATATACAGTTATTCGTCAGAAATGACAAGAAACATAATTTCATTTTATGCGTTGTTCAGGGATGGTTATCAATTTTCATTTGATAATGAGAATGGAGATATTTTGGTTTATTTAAATGGTAGTTTTATTTTTAAAGCTTCTCCTTACAAAGGCATATATGAAAATGTTGAATGTGTTAGGAATATGATTTTAAATGTTGATTCGTGTAATGAGCTTGATAAATCCAAATTGTGGCATTATCGTCTTGGGCACATAAACAGGAAACGCATCGCCCAACAAAAGGATGGAGTGTTAGAATCATCCGATATCAAATCGGATGATGTATGCGAATCTTGCTTACTGGGCAAGATGACTAAATCACCATTCACTGGATCATGTGAAAGAGGAGAAGGATTATTGGACTTGGTACACACAGATGTATGTGGACCATTCCGATGCTCCACAAAAGATGGAAATCGCTACTACGTTACATTTATTGATGACTTCAGTAGATTTGGATATGTTTATCTAATTAAACATAAGTCTGATACTTTTGAAATATTCAAAAGATATCAAAACGAAGTAGAGAATCAACAGGGCAGAAAGATAAAGGTACTCCGATCCGATAGGGAGGAGAATACCTTAGTATCGAGTTTCTCGATCATTTTAGAAACTGTGAAATAGTTTCACAGATGACTCCTCCTAGAACATCACAACTTAATGGAGTTGCGGAGAGGAGAAATAGAACCCTGTTAGACATGGTTCGATCTATGATGAGTCGGGTAACACTTCCAATAAGCTTCTGGGGTTACGCATTAAAGACAGCCGCAAATATCTTAAATCAAATATCCACTAAGAAGGTTTCAAAGACACCTTATGAGATGTGGAAGGGAAAACGTCCTTCCCTTGGTCACATCAAGATATGGGGTTGCGAGGTTTTCGTTAAACGAGAAACTCAAGACAAGCTAGATTTCAGATCTGAGAAATGTCTTTTCATCGGTTATCCACAAGAGTCGTTTGGATATCTATTTTACCGACCCAAGAAAAATGTGGTGTTTGTAGCTCGAAGAGGAGTGTTCCTTGAGAGAGAAATGATATCTAAAGAGGACAGTGGGAGTAAGATAGATCTTGAAGAGATTCAAGAATCGACCAATGAAGAACCTATAGTAAACACTGACACTCAACAAGAGGTGGTGACACCTATTGAACCTGAAAATATATCCTTACCCGTTCGCAGAACAAGTAGTAGAGTTAGCAATCCTCCTCAGTTCTATTATGGTTACCATATTGAAGAAGAGGACAAGATTAGTGATAGTACACTAGTTGATTTGGATAAGCCTGCTAACTACAAGGAAGCAATGGCAGGCCCTGAGGCTGCCAAGTGGAAGAAGCTATGAAAAGCGAGATTCAGTCTACGTATGACAACCAAGTTTGGAATTTGGTTGACACTACACACGGTCTTAAGACGGTGGGTTGTAAGTGGATCTTCAAATAGAAGACAGACATGGATGGGAAGGTACACACTTATAAAGCTAGGTTGGTAGCGAAGGGCTATACTCAAACCCTTGGAATTGATTATGAGGAAACCTTCTCGCCAGTAGCTAAGATAAAGTCAATTAGGATAATACTTGCAATAGCTACATTTCATGATTATGAAATATGGCAGATGGATGTCAAAACCGCTTTCCTTAACGAAAAACTTACGGAGGATGTGTTTATGGCACAACCAGAGGGTTTTGAAAGTGCAAAGTATCCTAAAAGAGTGTGCAAACTTGAAAAGGCCATTTATGGACTTAAACAGGCTTCTTGTAGTTGGAATCTCTGCTTCCATAAGAAAGTCATACAATTTAGATTTTCTAGAAGCGAAGATGAGTCCTGTATATATGTCAAAGTCAGTGGGAGCGTTGTAGTCTTCCTAGTATTATATGTGGATGATATACTACTCATAGGAAATGATATCCCAACATTACAAAGTGTAAAAGATCGGTTGGGAAAATGTTTCGCTATGAAAGATTTGGGAGATGCAGCATATATTCTTGGTATAAAGATTTACAGAGATAGGTCGAAACGTCTCATAGGACTCAGCCAGGACACGTACTTAGATAAAATTTTGAAAAGGTTTAAAATGGAAAATTCTAAGAAAGGGAATCTACCCTTACATCATGGCATAAAGATTAGTAAAGATCTAGTCCGAAATCTAAGGAAGAACTGGACTGCATGAGTCGAGTCCCATATGCTTCGGCTATAGGATCGATCATGTATGCCATGACGTGTACAAGGCCTGATGTCTCATTTGCCTTGAGCATGGTGAGTCGACATCAGCAGAATCCTGGTGAAGGTCATTGGACAGTTGTAAAGAACATTCTCAAGTATTTAAGAAATACTAAAGACAGGTTCTTAGTTTATGGTGGAGAAGAAGAACTCAGAGTAACGGGTTATAGTGACGCAAGTTTTCAAACAGATAGAGATGATAGTCGGTCACAGTCCGGTTGGGTATTCTTACTGAATGGGGGAGCGGTAACATGGAAAAGTTCAAAGCAAGATACAGTAGCAGACTCCACATGCGAGTCTGAGTATATTGCAGCTTGCGAAGCTTCAAAGGAAGCCATATAGATGAGGAATTTCATTGGAGATCTTGGAGTTGTTCCAACAGTACAAGACCCCATCGATATATTCTGCGATAATGAAAGTGCAGTCGTTTTGACTAAAGAACCCAAGGATCACGGGAAGTCAAAGCACGTAGAAAGGAAATACCATTTTGTTCGAAGAAAGGTAGAAGAAGGACACGTGATTCTGAAGCATGTACGATCAGAGGATAATCCGGCTGATCCATTCACAAAGGCACTAGCAAGGTCCAAACACGATGAACATGCTAGGAGCATAGGTTTGAGAGATAATATAAAGTTTTAGTTGTTAGTTTGAATCTGAAACATTATAGCAATGATTGAAATGTAATAGATTTGGTGATTAAATAATGGAGATTTATTTATTTGAAAGAGTTCTACCGTTTACTATTGTTTGTCATTCTGTTTCGTTTTGCATGTTTGGAATTCACTTCCCGAGTAATTAGTTTTACTCGAACCTCCTCAGTCGTTCATACTATAGGAAGTTAGTGTTGATTTAAGACTGTCATGGAGTGTTAGTAGATTGTCTATGGAGATTAGACATAGCATGGTGATGCGTGTTAAGTAGTGATTAAAATAAAAAGTTTTAATTGAATGAAAATACTAAAGTTAACTTAAACACAACCAGGCAAGAATACATGTTCGTATTATAGTATAGCTTTGGTAAGACCGAGTCGAACCACATGGAATCGGTGTAAATTTAAATAATTAATTAAACCTTTAAACTACAAATTACAAATAAATAAGGGGTGCGTTTTAGTTCCGTACGAACGTAGTAAATTAAAAACTAATAAAACTGTAAACAATTATAAAGATCATAAGTAACTAAAGATAATCAGATAAAGAAGCATGTATTTACTTAGACTTGTGATTCTTCGATTTAGGCTTCAGATATGTTTATTGAATTGTTGATTATTAATTATGGTGATTTCAACAAACTAAACTGTTATGCGACACAAGGATGGTGTCGCAGAATCAAATGGCGACACTACAGATGTGTCGCTAGAAATTAAGTATCAGTTAAACAGGCGACACAAGGTTTGTGTCGCAAAATTTTATGTCGCAATATTAACTTGTGTCGCAGTCTTTGTGTCGTAACTTTCAAACTTGTGTCGCTTGCTGGTGTCGCTTAAAACCTACACGCGACAGAAGATTGTGTCGCAGAAACCCTAAAAGCGACAGAGGTTTTGTGTCGCAGAAACCCTAAATGCGACAGAGCTTGTGTCGCTGCTTGTGTCGCTATGTCGAGGAGAGCTGCGGCAGAAAACCCTAAAATTCGCAAACTTCCGTAACCCTAACGAAAAACCACGAACAATGGACGAATGTAATCACCAAAAACTTCCAGAAACTTCAGAATATCGATCCTTTACCCGAAATGCAAAGATTTAATTCCAAAAACTAGTCGTTTTTAATCGAAAACACGTACTAACCCGATCCGATAACACCAAATCCGTAGATTATGGCTCTGATACCACTTGTAGGTTCCCTTGTCTTGGACCTAACCGGATCAACACACACAATCGAGAGGCGGAATTCAAACGATTGTATAAAGAACGTAAAACACAAACGAATCAAACGCAAATCGAATGTATATAGATATAATAATCGAATAACTTGAATACACTGAAATGCCTTACAAATGCTCTCTATAATCACAGATTCGTCAACCTCAAAGCTGAGGCCGAAATGACCTATTTATACTAAACCGAAACTGACTCTGCGACACAAGCTTTGTGTCGCACAGTCAGCTCATGCAACACAGGCCTTGTGTCGCATAAGCGACACAGGCTCTGTGTCGCCTAAAACAAACTTGTAATATTACATAAAACTTCATAATTACATATCTAACTATTACAAGCTAAGACCAACTGACAGACATTCAAATATATACCAACAAATAAACTTTAGTTTAATACTAGATTCTCTTTGATACACTAGAATTTCTTCTACGTGTTATTAACCTAAGCTTTATGCTATTAATCCTATCAACAGATCATTGAGATTGATTCCGCAACCTCGTGTTAACGCAAGTTTATAATTATTGGGTAGATAATTATCACATTAATTAGGTTTTATTAATTGTTATTCTCTTAACCTATTACCGGTTACAGTCTTAAGCCACAATTAACTAATAAATTACTTAATTGTAGATAATCAAACAACTCATACAAACCCTAGTTATAGCATAAGTCTCTTGACCACGTTAAGTAACAATTAATCAACACACAATTAATACGGATCTTTCAAATAAACTCAATAAGCATTCATAACTCAAATAAACATAAACATATCATAAAACCTTCATCTAATAATCATTCTTCTAAGCAAATACAATTAAAGAATTAGCTCATGTTCAAAGTAATTAAAACCAGATCTAAAAACATGCAATTACACATTGTAAATAGAAAAGAATAAGAATCAAACCCAAGAACCGAACTAAATCTTCGTTAGGGTTGAAAACCTTCAAACCCTAGCTTCCCAGCCTCCAAATAGCCTCTTCAATCGACTTCTAAACCCTAGAAACGAATTAAGGTTTACTTAATTCATGTATGAAAATGTATCCTTTATGGGTTGAGTTTGGCCTCTATTTATAGATTTCAAATTCGCAAATCCAACCGCCGGTTAAATATTTCAGCCGCCGGTTGGGTTGGATTTCTACCCGAAAACTCAGTTTTGACCCGCGCACTCCAATCGCCTTCCTGATTTAGGTTCAACTGTCGGTTGAATAATTCAACCACCGACTGAACGGTGGTTCCAGAATATTCCATAATCGGGCCGATTTTAATCTTTATTCTTGGCCCAATATCTTAACCTTTTGTGTTTATTCTTCTCTCTAAGCCCAGTCTTCTTGATTCTTTAATTTCTCTTCATTTTCTTCAGTTTTTAGCCCATTTCCGTCCTTTTCTTTATTTCTTTAATTTAAACACCATTTTGAAAATATAAACGAAATCAGTAATATATATAATTAAATTGCAATAAAAATACTTAAAAATAAGAGAATATTATTATATAAATATGACATTATTTGATGTTATCAAATATCCCCACACTTAAGTTCTGCTTGTCCTCAAGTAGATTACAAAATAAACTAGAAATTTATCTCCACAAAAGAATCATTTAATAATTTGGAGATAAGAATTGTACATATGACTTTTTCTGTGAATAATATCTTAACTACTTATGGGATCATATTAGAAACCATGCTTTTTATTATGAACAATTAAATCTATCTTGATTGTTGATATAAATCTATATTAAACCTCATCAAACACTTCTAAGCACAAAATTTCTAATTTTTGACATTTCAAGACGATTATTGATATTTTAATACGCTTTAAACTTTCTATACTCAAGTTTGAGAATAACATATTATTATTAGTATGAATATATTTTATGTCTCCCATAAATGATATACCCTCGTAATCAAATCATGAACATATTTTATATAATGGATGAGTAATTGAAAAATCATTTTTAGAGTAAAGACATTGGTGACAGGTCTGTACCTCAGTACAACAAAGCGACTTAACTTAACTCGGGTATAAGTATAACATTTTATAGCTTTAGTCAAATCAGCGGTGACAGGTCTGTACCTTAGTACAACAGAGCGACATAATTTGACTAACATTTATATTCATTTAAGCATTTTTGCTTTTCTTCATTTTTTTAGATATTCTGATTAAACCAGGTCTGTACTTAGTACAACAGAGGAATCGATCAGTGTATCTTCAAATGATTTCAATTTAAACCCCAAAATTATAAACTATGTCATGATATCATACAGAAATTAAGACTACGAAGTCATATGTCAACTTGTGTTCTCTATAAAATTATATTCATGTTTGATTATTATTTCTTAACATTCAAAAACTTTTATATAGATAGCCTATCAATAGATCATATAATAAAGATGTCTAACACTTAAATTTAAAAAAAATGGATTTAAAAATGTTAATTAGGCCTATCAACACATCAAACATAGCACTTAAAAATTCCAATTTTTATACATGTTTCTAATGTACTATCATCTCCCAAGAATAGTATCGCAAAATTTTTATGTAATATGATAAAATTTTCATAGTTAGTTTTAGAGGACAAATAAACCTTTATTTCTTTTCGACTCCCATCCCCACACTTAAACTGTACAATGCTCTCATTGTACACAAACATATAAAGTGAGAAAAAATGAGAAAAGAAATTAGAACGGAAAACTCCCCCGAATATGAAATAAATGATTTCTTGATCGGGTTCAAAATATACAACAGCTCACTTCCGTAGGCAATCACGATTGCATTTAGCATATGTAATAAGCTTTTAAACCCCTCGGTATCCCGAGTGGACGAGTTATAGTCTCGCGAGGGTTTCCAGGGAACAACCCACAAAGTTCAAACCTGCAAAAATAAAGAAAATATAAAAGAAAATACGGGTTGCCTCCCGAGAAGCGCTTGTTTTTGTTCGAGTCACTAGCTTGACTCCACCCTTATTTTCTTGAAAATTGGGTAACTTTCCCCACACTTAAGATAAAGCATGGATGGTAATAATGATAAGTAATCCATAAATGTAAATTTATTGAAATAAATTAATTAGGGACTTATTGTTTACAGCAAGTATATGTCCTTTCCATGACGCTCCATGACCTTCAGAAACTGCGAGAAACTCACTTTCCGCTCGAATTGCCAAAAAGGGTCTTCATATGTTGAAAACATCAAACCTGTACTAAGAGATACTCCAACCGCCGGTTAAGATGACTCAACCGTCGTTTGAATCTCAACTGTCAGCTGGGTTTTAATCTAACCACCAGTTGACAGCTGATCACAGTCGGTTCTGTTTTCGTTGTCTTCTCCAATCCTTACCATTGCTTGATCATCTCCCTTCAACTGTCGAACTTCCAGATGCAATAACGAAGCATCATCAATATTCAAATCTTTAGCAGCTAGTAATTCCTCTTCCATCATCATACCATCTCGGTTTCTTAGTTCAAGGAGCTCTTCGTCATTTGAACCAAGTAACATGAGCAATTCCTCATCTGAATCTTTGTAATCAAAATTTGGCAAAATCGACTAGTCTACTTCATCTTCTTCTACCTGTTTAAACTCACTAAAAAATTCATTAAAAATAAAGGAATTAGAAGAATGAGGATACTTATCGATTTGATGAACCATCCCCTCAAGCCGTTGAATGGAAGCTCCTTGACTTTGATCAATCGCTTCGGGTTCTTCCATTCGGTCACATGTAGTTTCCATGAATTGCGTATCTCCAACAATCGATGGTCGGGATAAGATCGAAATTTGTCCTTGTACTTCCTCCATTCTACTAGTGAATTCTATCGGATCCTTCTTCTTTTTATATCTATTCAAAGCAGCTGGATAAGGAGGCGAAGGTGTATAATCTCTAACAATTTCTTTCTTTAAAGCCTATGGGTAGGGAGGTGACGACGTGTAATCCTCGAAACTAGGTTTCTCCCTTGTGTCGTATCCTCCAACCTTATGTTTTTTAAGATTTTCCACCTTTTTATCTTCCTTGTCTTCCACAATTGCACCTTGGTTCCGAAGTTCTACTTCGAATTCTTCCATTCGCTTTCTTGAAGTTTCAATATATTTACTCATTGGCTCTTCTAAGTTCACCATTTTCTCGTGAAATGGTGCATGAGCTCCATTATTGGCATAGAACTCCGATGGTCCTTGTCGAATTTGCTCATTAAACTCGAAATCAATGTCATCATGAGTTCGCCTCTCATACTCCTCAAGCGTCATGTTAGCAATATCTTCATCCATGTCAACGGAAGAATCATTCTAGTAGTTGGTAGATTCGTTTCTCGCGTTTTGCAAACTTGACATTTGAACTCTTCGAATCTAATTCTCATACCCTTCATACTCTTCAAGTGTCATGTTCTCAATATCGGTTGGTTCGTTTCCGCAGTTTCTAAAAATTACGGAACCATACTCATGGTTCAACACCTTCTTGCAAAACAAAAACGGAAAAGAAAAACAGTAGGAAAAGAAAACAATTTAAAACAAACAAAACGCAAAAATTAACAAAAAAGGGCCCAACCGTGGTTGGATGGCTAGCCGCCGGTCGAACTAAAAAACCGTTGAGAAGAACTGTCCAACCGCCGGTTGAATAATCTCAGTTGCCGGTTGAGACTGAACAGTTCGAGACTTTTTAAGTTTTGAAAATTCTTAACACTTAATTAAAATAACAAATTAATTAATTACAATAATTAACAATTAAAAGTAATAAGTTCAATTAAAAGTAAAAGTATAAATAATTAAGTAGTAAAAATAATCTATTACATATTCTATTTACAGAATTAATCAAAAGTCCTCGGTAGCTCCACTGTAAAATACTCAGAAGCGGAGAAGTAGGTAAGCGCGAAGCTTATTAAAAACCCACTCCTTAAGAGAAGCAGAACGACCCTCCTTATACCTCTGTTGTGTTGTATTTACAATGGGTGAGTCGATTTTTGAATCGATTAACAATGTACAAAGATATCTTTTAAAAAAAATAAAATAAAATAAAAAATTTTAATTTAACAAACTTTCCCCGGCAGCGGCGTCAAAAACTTGATGCGTGTTAAGTAGTGATTAAAATAACAAGTTTTAATTGTATGGAAATACTAAAGTTAACTTAAACACAACTAGGCAAGAATACCTGTTCGTATTATAGTATAGCTTTGGTAAGACCGAGTCGAACCACAGGGAATCGGTGTAAATTTAAATAATTAATTAAACCTTTAAACTACAAATTACAAATAAATAAGGGGTGCCTTTTAGTTCCGTACGAACGTAGTAAATTAAAAACTAATAAAACTGTAAACAATTATAAAGATCAGAAGTAACTAAAGATAATCAGATAAAGAAGCATGTATTTACTTAGACTTGTGATTCTTCGATTTAGGTTTCAGATATGTTTATTGAATTGTTGATTATTAATTATGGTGATTTCAACAAATATGGATAGCCTCCTGTTAAGGTTAACTAACCCTAATAAACTTTAGTTTAATACTAGATTCTCTTTAATACACTAGAATTTCTTCTACGTGTTATTAACCTAAGCTTTATGCTATTAATCCTATCAACAGATCATTGAGATTCATTCCGCAACCTCGTGTTAACGCAAGTTTATAATTATTGGGTAGATAATTATCACATTAATTAGGTTTTATTAATTGTTATTCTCTTAACCTATTACCGGTTACAGTCTTAAGCCACAATCAACTAATAAATTACTTAATTGCGGATAATCAATCAACTCATACAAACCCTAGTTATCGTATAAGTCTCTTGACCACGTTAAGTAACAATTAATCAACACACAATTAATATAGATCTTTCAAATAAACTCAATAAGCATTCATAACTCAAATCAACATAAACATATCATAAAACCTTCATCTAATAATCATTCATCTAAGCAAATACAATTAAAGAATTAGCTCATGTTCAAAGTAATTAAAACCAGATCTAAAAACATGCAATTACACATTATAAATAGAAAAGAATAAGAATCAAACCCAAGAACCGAACTAACTCTTCGTTAGGGTTGAAAACCTTCAAAACCTAGCTTCCCAGCCTCCAAATAGCCTCTTCAATAGACTTCTTGTTTGTGCATATTTGTATGTCTGTCAGTTGGTCTTAGCTTGTAATAGTTTGTTAAGTAATTACGACGTTTTGTTTATTATTAGTATATTACAAGTTCTGATTAGGCGACACATACCCTGTGTCGCTTATGCGACACAAACCTTGTGTCGCATGAACTGGCTGTGCGACACAGAGCTTGTGTCGCAGGTCAGTTTCGGTTTCCCTATAAATAGAGCATTTCGGCCTCATTTGTGGGGTTGACGAATCCAGGGTTCCAGAGAGCATTTGTAAAGCATTTCAGTGTATTAAGCTAATTGGCAAATATATCTATATACAAGTTGATTTGCATTTGATTCGTTTGTGTTTTACGTACTTTATACAATCGTTTGAATTCCGCCTCTCGATTGTTTGTGTTGATCCGGTTAGGTCCAAGACAAGGGAACCTACAAGTGGTATCAGAGCCATAATCTACGGATTTGGTATTGTCGGATCGTGTTAGTACGTGTTTTCGGTTAAAAACGACTAGTTTTTGGAATTAAATCTTTGCATTTCGGGTTAAGGATCGATATTCTAACGTTTCTGGAAGTTTTTGGTGATTACATTCGTCCATTGTTCGTGGTTTTTCGTTAGGGTTACGGAAGTTTGCGAATTTTAGGGTTTTCTGCCGCAGCTCTCCTCGACATAGCGACACAAGCAGCGACACAAGCTCTGTCGCATTTAGGGTTTCTGCGACACAAAACCTCTGTCGCTTTTAGGGTTTCTGCGACACAATCTTCTGTCGCGTGTAGGTTTTAAGCGACACCAGCAAGCGACACAAGTTTGAAAGTTACGACACAAAGACTGCGACACAAGTTAATATTGCGACATAAAAGTTTGCGACACAAACCTTGTGTCGCCTGTTTAACTGTTACTAATCTTTTTGCGACACATCCTTTGTGTCGCCAGTTGACTAAGCGACACAACCCTTGTGTCGCATAACAGTTGTGTTTGTTCTTTGTGTGTTTTGTTTTGCAGGTTATCAAAATGGCATCTTCCTCATTACAACGAGTTGGAGATCTACTCAAGCAGAACTCTGAAGTTGGAAGTACGAATAAACCACCTATGTATACTGTAGGGATGGATTACGCGTATTGGGGTCAACGCTTTGAAGCGTTTGTTTCTTTTAATGATCCTAAAATGTGGGTTGCTTTGACTGAAAGATACGAACGTCCTGTCAGTCCGGGAGTGTATACTGGTTCTGCACCATTAAAACCAATTAAATCAATGACTCCTGAGGAACGCAAAGCCTTTGAAAATGATAAAAAGGCTCATTCTGCAATTACCATGGCATTACCACCGTCAATCCTCAAGCAATTTCGACATCTAGAAATTGCGTATGATTTATGGAAGGCATTTGAGAAAAGATGTGGCGGTAGTGAACAATATAAACAGAATAAGTTGCGTTTAGTCAAGAAGCAGTATGACGTATTCGATATTCTTCCAAACGAGTCTCTTTCTGACTTGTTTTCTAGATACTCACAGTTGGTTAGTGAGTTGATAGAAGGGGGAATAACTCTGGACAAAACCGAAATAAATAAAAAACTTCTTGAATCTCTACCTGATAAATGGGATACAAGAGTTTTAATGATGGAAAAGGATCCAGACATTTTGAATATGTCTCTCGATGATCTTATTGGTCAGCTAGAAGCTGATCTTTTGGACATGCAAAGGAAGGAAACAAAATCTACTGCAAATGTCCAAAATCCTAAGATCTACGGAGTGGATGTTTCATCAACTGGAACATCTGGTTCAGCATTCTTGGCTGGTGGAACTGGTGGCTCTTCTAGTCATCAACCAAGTGTTTCTTCCGGTGGGTCTTACTTTCAACCACCAAGTCATCAAGGGCCTATTCCTGCAGCTACACAAGATCATGCTGCACTTTTTTCGGCGTTGCTATCCGCCTATGATGACTTTCTCTGCAAGAAAGCTGGTTCCATGGACTTGACAAAGGAAGATTTTCGTCAAATAGATGATGACGAACTGGAACGAATGGACTTAAGGTGGAACTTGGCCATGCTTACTCGTAGAGCCAAGACCTACTTTAAGAAAACAGGAAAGAGATCGCTAGAGGACCCGAATGATAAGGGTCTGGGATTCAACAAGAGCAAGGTTAAATGTTATAAGTGTCACAACTATGGCAACTTTGCTCGTGAATGTGACACACGACAGCCCTCCTCTGGTTTCACAAGGCCTTCTCAGAACAACCCTACAGAGAAGGCTAAAGCTGAAGAAAAGGCAATGGTATCGGCCGCCTTAATGTTGTCAGATGAAGCGTTTGACTGGTCAGAACAAGCTGATGATGACCAACAGAACAAAGCTTTCATGGCCAACATTCATGAGGTTGATAATGAACCTTTGTCTTGTATTTCATGCATTCAATTAACAGGACAAGTGAACAGGTTAAGAGAGGAAAATGAACGTCTTATCGCTAACATAGAACAATTAACTGCTTCAAATAATATGTTAAAAGATAATGATAAGGTTTGTGATAAAAAGCTAAAAGCTATTTTTGAAGAAAAGAAAGAGCTGAAAGCCAAAATTTTTGAACAGCAAGATGAAATAGGAAGTTATGTTAATATGCCTTCCTTCGTAAAGAAACAACTTGCTGATTCTCAGGCTGAAGTTCTTGAGTTGAACAGAAAATTATCTAACTTTTCAACTTCCTCTTTAGTCTTTGATGAGATCCTTCAGGCACAAAGAAGTGATACGAAAAGCAAGGCTGGACTTGGTTTTCATCAAGTTCCGCCTCCTAAAAATTATTTTCCCATGCCTGTTAAGGATGACATCACTGAATTTATGCCAAATTTTTCAAAGACGGCAATAAATCCTGTAAAATTTGCTCCTGTCAAAATAAGTAAGCCTGTGAAAATTCAGGCTGAAAAAGTTAAAGTAACTGACGATCAACCCTGCACTAGTGAGTCTGAACCTGTTAAGGAAAAACCTAGTGAGCCTGAGATTGTTAAGGCTCAAGAGGTTAAATCTGTTGAATCAGTTACTATTTGTGTCAAGGCTGAGTCAGTTAAACCTTCTGATGTTTGTGAGCCTGTTGTAAATAAGGCTTCGAGTGATTCTCCTGTTATTTTAAAGGAGATTGTTACAATTGAGGATATAACCGAAGAGGAGTACTCAAAGGTTGAAAAGAAAAATGTAAAGCCAAACAATGTAATTATAACTAATGAATCTTCAGTCATGGCTTTAAGTGGAAAAGGCAAAGCTAAGGCTGAGCCTGAAAAGAAGATTTTGAAAATCAAAGAAAATATTGTGTGCAAATTCAACATGCTCACATAAGTGTGCATGTGCCTTTGATATTTCTTTCAACCATCCTCATAGGTTCGTTCCAAAATTTCAACTACCTGTTGAGAAAAGATCTTGTTTCTACTGCAAGAAACAAGGTCATTTAATAAATGATTGTCCGTTGCTTGCTAAAAAGAGGTCTGTGAGAGGTGTACCTAAAAGTTCTAAAATTAAAAATTCTTCAGTTAAAGGTTCACGTTCTCCCTCACCCGCTAAGAATTTCAGCAAGGTTGAGCCAATCAAATCATCAATTACTAAGCTCAATGTTGTTGACAAGCAACCTTCCAAATCTAAAAAGGTTTGGAAAGTGAAAGAATCATCAAATGATTCTACATCCAACAGTGTCACATCAATCAATAATTCTGATATGTTTAAAAATAAAATTTTGACTGATGTGATCATTGTGGATGATGCGTCTGGAGTGCCCAAGTCTGTAAAGGCTTGGGTCTCCGTTACTAATTAACTTCCTTGTTTTTGGTGTTGCAGCAACCTGAAGCCGTTCTAAATAGCAAATGGTATATCGATAGTGGTTGCTCGCGGCACATGACCGGCAATATATCCCTGCTTTCCGATGTTCATGCGTATAATGGGGGATATGTTGCTTTTGCTGGTGACAAAGGAGGTGTAATTTCTGGCCAAGGCACACTCTCAAACGGAAGAGTGAGCTTTGAAAAAGTTAATTTTGTAGAACAGCTGCAACACAACCTTCTTAGTGTATCGCAAGTTTGTGATAAATCATACACTACTGTTTTCACGAAAAGTGAGTGTTGCATTCTGCAGCCGGGATTTGTTATTCCCGAGGAGTGGGTGCTACTGAGGGCACCTCGAGACAGAGACACGTACATTCTGGATATGCGTACTGTTGAAACAAAGCAGCAAACGTTTTTTCTGTCTAAGGCCAATGAAAAAGAATCCTTGTTGTGGCACAGACGAATGGGTCATCTGCATTTTCGTAAGATGAATTATCTGGTTAAAAATGATCTTGTGCGTGGTGTACCGAAGCAATCATTCGAGATTAATGATCATTGCGTTCCCTGTCAAAAAGGGAAACAGCACAAGAAGACCCATAAGTCAAAACTGGTCAACTCTGTTGAAAAGCCATTGGAATTACTGCACATGGACTTATTTGGACCAGTGACCAAGAAAAGTATAGGTGGAGCATGGTATTGTTTGGTGGTCACTGATGATTACTCGAGGTTCTCTTGGGTTTATTTTTTGGCCTCCAAGGATGAGACTGCTGAAATCCTTATCTACTTGTTTGACAAGCTGGAAAATTTGTGCAATCTAAAGATCAAGAAACTGAGAAGTGATAACGGTACGGAATTTAAGAATTCTACATTAGGTCTTTTCTGTTTAAAGAAAGGCATTGATCATCAATTCAGTGCTGCCAGAACTCCTCAACAAAATGGAGTTGCTGAACGTAAGAACAGGACGCTCATTGAAGTTGCTCGGACTATGTTAGCTGATTCAAAACTGCCTATCACATTCTGGGCAGAAGCGGTCAACACCGCTTGCTACATACTAAATCGAGTGTCTATGGTTAAGAAACGTAATAAGACCTGTTATGAGCTCTTCAACAACCGTAAACCAAATTTACAGTTTCTTGAGCCGTTCGGGTGTCCTTGTATGATTATGCACACAAAAGAACGAGTGGCTAAATTCGGTAGCAAATCGAGTGAAGGCTATTTCTTAGGTTTTTCAAATAATTCACCTAATAAGCGTGTGTATAACAAAGTCACAAAGAGAGTGGAGGAACATTTTGAGGTAACATGTCTTCGTTATACTCAACCTTCACAAGGTTCAGGGCCCGAATTTCTGTTCGACTATGACAGTATGTTCGACTCTTTCAAACTTCCTGCTGAAGATGAAGTTGAACAGGTGGTGACAATGCTTCATGGACTTGATATATATTCTGATGTATCCAAGTCTCCTACAAAAACACCACCACCTCCTCCTCAAACTACTGAACCAGATCAAGATCCTGATACAGATCCAGATATGCCAGCTTTATCAGATGGTGAAGTAGAACCTATCACAGAGGTACTTGAAGAGACTTTAGTCTCTGGGGGAGACGATACAAATTTGGAAACTGTCATTGAAACTGAAGAGATTCCAAGTAGCCGTGTCAATGTGAATCACCCGGTAGAAAAATTATTAGTGATTTACACGATGGAGTTAGAACCAGAGGGCAAACAGAGTGCCAGTTAGCTCAAATGGAGTCATGCTTTCTTTCTCAAATTGAACCGAAAAACATTAAGGAAGCATTGACTGAGTCTCACTGGGTAGAAGCCATGCAAGAGGAGCTCCAACAGTTCAAAAAATTAGAAGTTTGGGAGCTGGTTAAACTACCTCAGGGATTCTATCCGATTAGTACTCGCTGGGTTTATCGAGTCAAGAAATATGACCGTGGCGTAGTTGTGAAGAATAAAGCTCGTCTGGTGGTTCAAGGTTTTACTCAGATCGAAGGATTGGATTATGACGAGGTTTTTGCTATGGTTGCGCGTTTAGAGTCAATACGGATATTTCTTGCTTACGCTTCATTCAAGAAATTTCGTGTCTATCAACTGGATGTAAAGAGTGCGTTTTTGTATGGGAAGGTCAACGAAGAGGTTTATGTGAAACAACCTCCTGGTTTCGAAGACTCAGTGCATCCTGATTACGTCTACAAACTCGATAAAGCATTGTATGGTTTTCATCAAGCTCCAAGGGCTTGGTATGAAACGTTGTCTCAACACCTGCTCACCAATGGTTACACTCGTGGGCAGATTGATTCAACTCTTTTTATCAAAAAGACAGGAAACGATTTGTTGCTTGTGCAGGTATACGTGGATGATATTATTTTTGGATCGACCAATGAGGTGCTGTGCAGAGATTTCGAAAAAGTCATGAAGTCTAAGTTTGAGATGACTGCCATGGGAGAACTAAAATTTTTCCTTGGTGTTCAAGTCGAGCAGTCTGATAAGGGAATTTATATTCATTAGACAAAATATGTCAAGGACATCTTGACAAAATATCAGATGCTCGATGCTAGACACTATGGAACTCCCATTGACATCAGTCACAAACTTGGACCTGCTGATGATGAAGACGATGTTAATCAGCGTGACTATCGTTCAATGATAGGATCGCTTATGTACCTCACAGCATCTAGGCCGGACATATTATTCGCTGTGTCTATCTGTTCTAGATATCAAGCAAAACCCAAAGCTTCTCATGAAAAGGCTGTCAGACGCATATTAGGTTATCTTAAGTGGAGACCCTCCTTGGGTCTCTGGTATTCTAATGAAAACGATTTTGCTCTAACTGCTTTTTCAGATTCAGATTATGGTGGCTGCTCAGTGGACGCGAAGTCCACAACTGGAGGATGTCAGTTTCTAGGAAGCCGATTAGTCTCGTGGCAGTGCAAGAAGCAGACAACTGTCTCTACATCAACTGCTGAAGCAGAATACATTGCTGCTGCCAGTTGCTATTCCCAGGTTCTCTGGATTCAGCATCAAATGCGTGACTATGGGTTACTTCTAACTCTTACTCCTATTCATATTGATAATTCAGCTGTTGTATCTATCATACGCAATCCCGTACAACATTCAAAAACAAAGCATATTGAAATTCGTTATCATTTTATACGGGATTGCTATGAGAAGCACCTAATTGACCTTGTCCAAATCCCTACTCTTAAGCAAAACGCAGATCTTTTCACAAAAGCTTTCTCTCGTAGTCGATTTGATGAGCTAGTCTCTATGATTGGAATGGTGAGTCTGGGCAACGCTTAACTCTCCCTTTCTGGTCAAAATTATCCTTAGACTTGGAAATTGCATTAAAAAAAAAAAAATGCAACTGCCATTCTTTTTACTTGTTAGTATTAAAGAAATGCAATAGTTGCAACATTGTTAAAATAGACGTTGAATTGTGTCTGTAACAATTGGGGAAATGATAGTACATCAGGAAACATGCATAAAATGGAATTTTAAGATTTATGTTTGATGTGTCAGTAGATTTATCTAGCATACTTGAAATACCTTTTATAAATATTAGCTTCATCAAATGATGTATTGGTAGGCATTTGTTCTAAAGTTACTAAGAAGCATAACTTTCAAAAATGCATATTATTTTATATAAAGGCATATTAATATGTATGACTTTAAGTTAAAATAAGGGCAAAAATGTCCAAAATATTTTAACACTTCGTCTTAATATTTGGATAATAAACATGTTATGATCTAAAATATAGGGTCTTTGTATGGTGTTATCTGGGGGAATATATTAGTTGTCTCCTCTGTTGTATGAAAATACAGACCTGGTTTCATCTAATATATTCTTGAAAAGAACTTAGGTACGTAGTCTATGTTAAGTTATAGACAATTATTGCGTACCCGTGGCATATCTAAATTCTAAAATATAATGTACATATGTACAAGAAAAATTATAAAAAGATTGCCTAGTACTGTTTTGTGTTAAACTATGGTACTCTGTTGTACGAAAGTACAGATCTGTACCCTCTAGTTTAAATTGTTCAGACTGGTGTTTGTTCAACCCGAACTATTGCTTATGTGACTCTGTTGTACGAAAGTACAGACCTGTCACCGCTATCTTAGTTCTAAAGATACGTTCATACCCTCACCTTCTATAAAGAAATTACTAACATGTTTTGATTTCAAATGTATATTTTAATGTGAGCTATATAATATAATATGCATGCTAATAATAACACAAGTGGTTCATCTCATTATGAGTTGAAATCATCTATACTTAAGTTCAAATGCTTAGATGGATAAAATATCAATAATCGTCCTGAACTAATCTTTATAACAGGTAAATTTAAATATGCTAAGAAAATTTAAAGTGGACAAACATACTGAAAATCGAAATAACACTTACTATTCCTAATTTTTGCATGTTATCCTGATATGATTCCTAAAGCAGACTTAAACAATTTCCTCACCAAAAAGATTTTACGTTTTGTTTTCGTTGATTGCAAAATCGAATCAACGGTTTGTATTTTATCGTTTTACCTTTAGTTTATCCAAGTCTCTGAGATAATATCAAATTGACTCTCGAGTGTAAACTTTAAAAATAAAACCAAACTACAAAAACTGTCCCTGGTGCGACACAACTCTTGTGTCGCAATGCGACACAACCCTTGTGTCGCAAGCCATGTCGCATCTTGTGTCGCTATACAGGGTTGAGGTATAAAAGCCGAACCCTACCTCTCAGTCGCTACACGATTTTGCGACACAAATAGCGACACAAGACAAATACTGCGACACAACCACTGCGACGATATTTCAAGTTGATTTTCAATCTTCGGCCGTGTTTCTTTGCAATCCAATCCGTGTTTTTTGTTCTCCTCATCTTTCTCGACTTATAGGTACCATTTTTACCCAATTCCACCGTCTAATTTTGTTTAATCGTTGAATGCAATATTCGGTTTGTTAGGGTTTTTGGTTTGGGGTAAAATTGGACACGGGATATGTTGCTAACATGTTAACACTCATGGTTTTATGCTCTTCATACATTGGCGCATCGTTTGGTGTGCTAAATTTCAAAAACCCCCAAATTTTATCATCGGGTTTTTCTGGGTTGCATCTGTTCGTCATTGCGACACAATATGCGACACAAGCCCTTGTGTCGCACTTGTGTCTGTAGCATTGCTGTCTTGCGACACAAGCTTTTGTGTCGCTTATTTAGCGACACAAGTTGTGCGACATAAGCTTTCTGTCGCTGTGATTCAATTCAATTAATTTATTGCAAAATGCGACACAACCCTTGATGTCGCACAACTTGTTAGCGACACAACCCTTGTGTCGCATAGTCTCGTTAGCGACACAACCCTTGTGTCGCAGATGGCATTTTTGTGAAAAATAATTTTCTACGTGCATTGATGCTAACGCTTTTCGAGCTATATTTTTTGTGTATGTAGCTATGGCAGGTATCAACGTTAGTGTAAATGATTGGGAGCCGAGGCACAACATAGTAGCTTTTCTCGAGGATGATCGGGATTCGGCCGCGCCTTTTAGGCCGATGATTGCGTTCTTACGCCGTTCCTGCATTTATACCGCCATCTCCTCCAATGATCAAGTTGGTTCCTTCTGGGACTCAGCTGTGATCAACTCTGATATGCCAGTCACGCGTATTATTTCCAGGGTAGATGACAGAGAAGTGGTTATTACGGAGCAACTGCTACGTGAGTTTTTTGGTTTTGCTGATCACCCGGATTTGCCAATTCGGTTCTCCAACACGTTTATCAACGGCGGCATGCTCCGTCTAGGTTATCCGGGTATTCCTAGAGATCAATACCGGAAGGCCAACCTCACAAAGGTCTGGAGGTACCTCATGCATATCATGATCATATGCCTCTCCAGCAGGAAGGCAGGATTTGACGGCATGAGCCATTCTACGGCTTCTGCCATGCTGGCTCTCATATACAACAAGCCCTTCAACTTCTCGGGCTATCTTTTTAGAGCAATGGTTGAAAATGTCCATGCGGGGGACAACCGATGGAACTTATACCCCCGTTTCATCCAGCTGCTTATCAATCATCTTCTTCTAGGGGTGTCGGTGATTGCTGCTCATCGTTTCCGTCAGACTCCGATGAACACACGGATTTTTGCCATTTGTGCTCAAAACGCCAAAGGTGTCCCTGTACCAGAAGATGTTCCTTTATTTGGACATATTATCAATGAAGGATATCTCCCTCCAGCAGACGACAATTTTTTGGATACTCCTGCTGCTCCTCCACAGCCAGAGGATCTTTTTGTTAATGTGCCTGTACAAGTAGAAAATCCTCAGCTTGAGGCAATTTTGGACGACATTGAGACCTTTGGTCATGTTGAACATCTTGGAGGAGAAAACGTTCAGGCACAAGAGCCGCGTATTGTCGAAGACATGGCTGCCAGCTCTTCTGATGGTGGCTCCACTCCACCAACTTCCCCTCGGATAGTCCCTTCCGAAACTTCGTTGGAAAATATTCGTCGTTTCGATTTAAGACGCTTTAAGCGTATTCAACGACGCAAAAGGGCAGGGACAGGTTATGTGCGACCCGATGTGGGCAAAAGGCCTCGTCAATCAGAACCTACGGATGAAGATTGGGTGCCTCCGATGGTTCGTCAACGTCAATCGGCTCCAACTTCTTCTTCCACGCCACGGGTCGACATTCCCCGTGTGAATTTTCCTGTCCAACCTCTCCCGTCTGTCATTCAAGAATTAATGAGGCGGTTGGACACGATGCAGTAAACGATGACATCCCAAGCTGCATTAATTCAGTCACAATCTGCGGTTTTGGAAGCTCAAGCTGCACAGATTAAAGATTTGGAGCTGCAGACTGCCAGAGTTCCCATTTTGGAGACTAGGGTCTTAGAATTAGAAACCCTAGCTGTAGTTTCGGGGGAGTCAGGCCTGCGTGCCATTGAAACAACAACTACGACTTCCGCCGGAACACAGACTGTAGATGTAAATAATTCAGACATTAATGAAAATTTACTTTTAGATTATTTTGCATCGTCTGAAAACATTCCAGGTCAACCGACTCCTATAGCTGTAGATTACTCTGAAGCAAATATCACGTATCTACAAAGCTTAATAAATCCGGTGAATAATGATGATATATCTTATGACTTTGAGGATGTTGAGGTTGAACCGGAGATTCCCTCAGATGAAGACGTGTATGAAGAGTCAAATCGTCCGGAATCTCCTATTGAAAGACAAAGTGAGCCTACTCATGCTCAACCAGAAGAACCGTATGATCCTGATGCACCTATCATTGAATCGGATTCTTCTGATGATGAAAATGAACTAGCCTCCGAACCGTTGCCATCAGTACAGTCCAAGCCTGTTGTGAAATATCGAACTGTGGCTATGGCGTCTTCTATTTGTAAATCTTACAAAGTTCGAGGAGATTTCACAGGTCTAATTTATAGCTCGAAATTCGATGCTGAAAGCTCTCTCATTTTAATTAAAAGAAAGGATGGCGTTCAATACTTTCGGCCGAGATTCAATTGCATCAGCACTTTGCTGAAGGTTGAACTTAATCGTCTTGCGCAATTAGAATTGGTAAATAATTCAAATGATTGTCGAGGCGCTTTTATTCAAAAGGTTCTTAGAAAAGAGATCTACAGCAGGCACTATGTATGGATAAGACCTGAGCTGGGAGTTCGCTATCGTTTCAAGAAGAAGTTAGATCCAAGAACTCAAGAGTCTATTGTGAAGTATAAATATCCGCCAGCTGCAAGTCTGAAATCGGTTCCACTTGAGAAACTACCACTAAATTTGTTAAAGAAATTTAGATATTGGTGGTACGACCCGAAGACTGGTGAAGCTGTGATTGAATATCTAACTGAGAGAGACCAGGAACAGGGTCCGGGAGAGTGGATCTATTCTCAACAATTAACAGGCTCAATTGTTTGTGTTTTTGATCCTATAAGCCTTATCAATTTAACGAAATATGACTTAAGAGTCCTTCATGCCAACAAGATTCAGCATTATGTTATTGATCAAGAAGAGGCTCTGAAGTTTCAAAAGATTGTTGAGATTTGTTTGAAAATGGGAATACATGCCGGTGGCACATTCCCAGCAGGCTGGAGTTGAGTGAAGATTTTTGAAGACCAAGCTGAAGACACGGGGGAGTTTGTTGGTGCATATTTGTATGTCTGTCAGTTGGTCTTAGCTTGTAATAGTTTGTTAAGTAATTACGACGTTTTGTTTATTATTAGTATATTACAAGTTCTGTTTAGGCGACACAGAGCCTGTGTCGCTTATGCGCCACAAGGCTTGTGTCGCATGAACTGGCTGTGCGACACAGAGCTTGTGTCGCAGGTCAGTTTCGGTTTCCATATAAATAGAGCATTTCGGCCTCATTTGTGGGGTTGACGAATCCAGGGTTCCAGAGAGCATTTGTAAAGCATTTCAGTATATTAAGCTAATTGGCAAATATATCTATATACAAGTTGATTTGCATTTGATTCGTTTGTGTTTTACGTACTTTATACAATCGTTTGAATTCCGCCTCTCGATTGTTTGTGTTGATCCGGTTAGGTCCAAGACAAGGGAACCTACACTTCTAAACCCTAGAAATGAATTAAGGTTTACTTAATTCGAGTATGAAAGTGTATCCTTTATGGGTTGAGTTTGGCCTCTATTTATAGATTTCAGATTCGCAAATCCAACCGCCACTTGAATATTTCAGCCGCCGGTTGGGTTGGATTTCTACCAGAAAACCCGGTTTTGACCCGCGCGCTCTAACCCCTTCCTGATTTATGTTCAACCGCCGGTTGAATAAATCAAGCGCTGGCTGAATGGTGGTTCTAGAATATTCCATAATCGGGCCAGGCTTCTTCTTTTGGGCTTCAAACTTCACAAATCCGATTTTAATCTTTATTCTTGGCCCAATATCATAACCTTTTGGGTTTATTCTTCTCTCTAAGCCCAGTCTTCTTGATTCTTTAATTTCTCTTCATTTTCTTCAGCTTTTAGCCCGTTTTCGTGCTTTTTCTTTATTTCTTTAATTTAAAAACCTTTTTGCAAATATAAACGAAATCAGTAATATATATAATTAAATTGCAATAAAAGTGCTTAAAAATAAGAAAATATTATTATATAAATATGACATTATTTGATGTTATCACATGGAGAATGCTGCAACACTCATGAGTACTTGATGGGGATTTAAGTATAGGAGAGACCCGTACTTAAAGAGATCACTTCATGGGTTAAAATCACGAGTGATTTTAAGATGATAATATCCTCTATTCTTAAAATGGAGATACATTGAGTTTCTAGTTTTTCAAATCTGTTATACTTTAGTTTATTCAAACGTTGCGCGTAAATGCCAGTTATAAAGGGTATGCTAGGTCTAACATGGTGAGTTGACTAGTACTATATCAGTAGAACAAAGGAATATTTGATCACTTATCTAAGGGCTGTCTCTAGATATGATTTAAAGTTCGGCAGTTGCGTTGGATGACACTCTGGGCTTAGTTAATGGGATGGACTTAGACCAATAATAGTTGATGACTTGTCCAAGTGGGAGACTGTTGGATATAGTGTCCAAGTTCAGAACTAATTGGTAAGTATATCATTAAAAGTAAAGTCCTTTTTGGGTCGCCCTCAACGAACAGTTAAAGAGAGATAAATGAGAGATAATATTAATTGGAATTAACATTATGGTTAATTATTTAGTTTATTAATTATCATAGTTCATGAATTAATTAGAAACTAAAAGAAATGAATGGAATATTCTGGAAGCCAAATCCAACTACCGGTTGGAAGCAAGCAAGCCCAACCGCCGGGTACTTGGGTCGTGGCTCGGGTCCTTGGGCAGAAAGCAAGCCCAACCGTCAGCTGGATGATCCAACTGGCGGTTGGAGGCCAGATCAGGTTGTCCCACATCGGCTAAGGATATAAACCCTAGCTTCCCTCTCCCTATATAAATAGAGGGCATGCTATGGCTTCAAAGTACACACAATTCTCTCTTTCTCATTCCTACTCCTTGTAAGAGTTTACTCGATTAGATTCGGGATCTTAGGAGTTGGAATTTTCTCTTTGGTTCGTGGGTGTGAGCCATTAGAGGTGCTCTGGTTTGAGTACTCGCCTCCAAGTCAAGAAGGTCTGCTAAGGTGGTCTGCGTGTGAGAAATTCTATTTTCTCAAAGGTTAGTCTTTTCTTTTTTATTTATTTTGTTTTGTTGCTTATTATTATTATTAAGTTAAGATCCTTTAGGGTTTAGTTTCCTTCGTACCCTAGATTAATTGTTATTTCCGTATTGTATGTTAATCTAGTAAGGGATTAGAAAACCCATCAAAAACAAGTGAGACACACAATTTAAAGTAGTTCTGAATATCATGTGGAGTTTCCTGATGATCATCCTCATGATTACGATTATTATGATAAAAAAAATGTCAATTCGACTAAGGATTATGATCATCAATTTGACGACGACGACGACAACGAGCCAGACGCCAGACCCAGGAGATACATATGACAAACCAACACCACCGAAATATGCCACCATTGTTATGCAAAAATGAGGAAGAAATAAAAAAAACGATCAGTTACACTATATAAACCCTCTTACCAGGTTCAAGAGGGCTAAACATTTGAAAATAAAGTGGAGTTTTTTCTTCAATTGCATACCAAGTGTCTCAAGAAAACTTTCAGATTAAGCCGAAAAAGTCAGAAAAGACATGGTACACATCAAAATGTATCTTGCCTTATTGTGAGCGGAAGATAAGTGCACCATGTATCAAAGATAGTAACAACTTCCAAGTTAGGAGGTTAGTTGACGTTCACTGATGCGGCACGATCGGTCGTCGTGTTTCCAATCGGCACACACCCGTGTGAGGTAAGTTTTATATTTATAATTTGCCGGGGACCTAAGTTTTACTAAAGCAATAGCAGTAGTGTGACCTAGGATCGTTCTTTGAAGCTAATCGTATTATGAAACAGAGATATCGGGAAGAGTGATTCGATTTAGTGGTGGATTTTAAAATAGTTTGAGTGGGGGTTTTTGTTCTTAGCTCCGAGATAAAAATCAAGTAAATAAACAGTAAATAAAGAGAATAGGTTTAAATCAATATGGATAGGAGTGCTTGTTGTGATTTCATTACCTTATACGTGGGATGATGCTTTCAGGGGTGAAGTATGAAAACGTCTTTAAGTGTTTGTTTCTTACTTAACTTATATGTTTATAGTGTAAACACTAGCACCCTACTGTTCGGAACCCGAACAGTATGTTACTGAGTACTAGGCTATCGTGAAGCTGTCAGATCAGGCTGCTTTAAACCCCCATCACTATCTCTAAGAGACCAAGTGACCCTCTTTGGATATAAGTACCCGGGGTGCAGGAATGAGGCAGCAGACCGCAATTTTTCTTCTGACATTTCTTAACACTACGGGGACATCAAAGCTAAGCAAGGCATTTAAGAGTGACGGAATTTTTGGTGGCTGCTAACCTTGCATTAATGGCAATGGTTTATTCTAGAGATGGTAAATAATCAGGATGTGGCACAGTCTTCAACCTTCGGCTTTTCCGTGGCTTCCATATATTTGTACTACACCAGAGGGTGGTTTCAACGCTATACCAAGTATTCAGCCATTTTACGGTCTTTCCGGTACCACATACTTTTCGGTCACTCTAGAATAAATAAACCTACGTTTGTATTAAAGTTCAACCATCTATGATAATTAAACAACCAGTTACTTTATATTTATAAGACCCAACAAATCCCTTATTGATTCACGGTGTACTATACGATAGGTTTAGACAATATTTCCACATTCAAAATTAGACCATGCTTTTACGAAAACATAGATAGGTAATTACCGTTTGATCAAGGTTCACGACTCCTTGTCATAAAGGTTTTAACCACGTTTATTGGAGGAAAGGCGATAGTTTAATTTATAATCATAAATGTAAAGTTAAACAGCACACCGAGTTTTCAACTGTATATTAAAGAAGCACTACCCCAGATATTAACAAGCTAACTACATCACAACATGCACATGAGCTAACTACTCACTAAGCATGACAACAGTTCCAAAATATAGCATAATAACAATAGCATGCATAATGACAATAGCACAACATGCACATAAGCTAACTCTCTTCATGATTGGAGATGATAAGGATCCGAACAAGTGCGTAAGTAGAATCTGGGATAGGTGATGCAGAAATGGGGATCGAGTGGATATCAATTGGGATGTCACTATAGATGACGTCCTCTTCATCAATCTCTGTCGCTGTGGTGTCTGAATCCTGAGAATCAAGGAATTCTACAGCATCAGATAATTTCTGAGTGACGTCAGTAATCTGTGATATCAGTTGAGAAGAATGCATCTCTATGTCTCTCTCCTCATGAGAGTCACGGCTGGATCTATATGTACCTCCTTTCTCAAAGTGAGTTTGAGGTGCGGATGCATAAGAGGTTTGAATCCTCTAGGAAGGTATCAGTCTAGATTCCTTAAAAGCCGAGATCCTTCTCAAGAGTTAGTCTCGTATTTCTGGGTGTTGATTAGATAGAATAATAGTTCTTTCGATGTTTAGCAGAGTATCGAGGCGATGGGAAACTAGAGGTTTGGTAGGATCAATAGCAGATGTTATGAGTCTCTCCATAACAAGAGCATAATCACCACTATGAGAGTCTTTGGTAGATGGCTCTTTGTCTGAATTACTATCGGGCAGAGAGATAATTTTTTCAGTGTTTTCAATTTGCATAATATCTGCCATCGGAGCGTGATCATCAGGGAAGTAGTGATATGCTTGGGTGGATTCGTGCTCATCATCCTCCATTTCTTCTTCCATTTCTCTAGGTTCTTCTGATTCCTCTTCTTCTTCTATCTCTTCTTCAGATTCTTCCATTTCTTCCTCTGTCTCTGATTCTGATTCTTTTCTTGATGAGATGAGAGAAGTATGGTTATCTGAAATATATGGATCTGTCTCTGATGTGTCAGAGTCGGAAGTGTCATCGTCTGATGTGACTCTGCTCATGGATATCGTGTACATTTTTGCATGTTCGGCTGCAAAACAGTCAGCTTGATTAATCATGAATGCTATAGTCTGTCCATGCGCTCTAAGGCTGATAGTCTGCGAATAAACATCAATAATAGCACGAGCAATATTCATAAAGGGTCTGCCTAGGATAATCGATATGTTAATGTCCTCTTGAATATCCATCACTACAAAGTCAGTAGGGAATCAGAATTTGTCAACCTTAACCATTACGTTCTCAGCTATCCCTTTAGGATATCGAATTGATTAATCGGCTAGCTGAATGCTCATTTTGGTTGGTTTCAAGGCTCATAGTTCTAATCTTGTATAGAGTGAGAAAGGCATAAGGTTGATACTAGCTACAAGATTGGCCAAGGAGCGTATCATGCCTGAATGATAGATAGAGCAAGGTAATGTGAATCGACTGATGTCTTGTCGCACCCCCAAATTTTGTACAGCGGAAGCGGTTCGGGTCGGGGCGTGACTAATCAAGTATCACAACACAAGAATTACAACAAACGACCTCTATATGAGACGTTTATAAAATAGTACAAAAGTAGTTACATTGAAATACTTTAAAAGTTTACATTAGCCTCGAGTTCGCGAAATAATATCCTGAAGATTCTAGTATATAACGAAATATTTCAAAAATAATATATGAACATCTTCATATACGTATAATGCATGCGACTCGATGTAGCTAGCAATCCTGTGGGCAATCCTACTGTTGCTGAGTACCTGAGAATACAAAGCTAAAAGGGTCAACCAAAAGGTTGGTGAATCTCACAGGTTTAACAGTAAAAACATAGTTATGAAACACAAGATTTATCCGTGATTTGCAATCAAGCAAATAAAGTAAACAAAATTAATGTTTCCGAAATTGCCATGAGCCCACGGTTCGAAGCCTAACCCGTTTTGTGCCTCCCGGAGGTGTCTAATCCGAAACACCTTTATGACAAATACTAGAGTGCCCGTTTTTAACTTGGTTATAGCTAGTAACCCGGACGGGGGTGTCATTCCCATAATAGATCTATTCTCTAGCACTCGCGCCTTCGCAGTTAACGAACCATGTGTGTTGAGGACTTTTAATGGATTAAAAACAACTCATACAATCTTGTAAAAATAATCGAGTACTTGTGTTCATGAAAAACAGTTAAGCATTTGTATCTCACCCCAAAGTATATAAAACAGTAAAAGTAAAAGTGGGGCTGTAAGACTCACCTGGAGTTTAGCAAGCAAATATAGCAATTAGCAAGTAGATAACAAATAGCGGGTGTCTGTGTCCCGTAAGGAAACCTTCTAGCGCCCTAAACGCGTAAAGTGGTGTAAGTAGATGTCTTAAAAGACCATCTATAGTGATTGTATAAGTGGGGTTTAATGTCCACTTAAGCCAATCATGTAGGTGGAGGGTTAATGTCCACCTAAGTTAGTTCACACGATTAGAAATGTCCAATTGTTCAGTTATCGTTTGTGCTTGGAAAAACATGTACAGGCCGTTGGTGATATTTTGTGAAAACACAGCTTTTGATTAATTATGTTACGCGTATTTCTACTTTCCAGTTATGGGTAATTAATCAGTGGGCTAGTGTCGCCATTGTGCGACACTAGGGTATTATGCGACACTAGGGGTTTATGCGACACTAGGGGTTTATGCGACACTAGGGGTTTATGCGACACTAAGGGTTTATGCGACACAAAGTCTTGTGTCGCTAATGTGACGTTTCGGGTGTATAGCGACACAAAAGCTTGTGTCGCTAATGTGTCGATTCGGTTTATGGCGACACCAAAGCTTGTGTCGCTAATGTGACGATTCGGTTTATAGCGACACAAAAGGCTTGTGTCGCAGACTACTGGGCTTCTGCGACACAGGGCCTGTAACAGGTCAGTTTTTGTCGATTTTATTTCGTGTTCCAAATTTTCAAATAAAAATTCAAGAAAAATATATGTTGTTCCTTAGTATGTTAGCTTTCTAAATTAATTTTTCCAGAATTTTTGGGTACTCCTAAGTATTTTTAAAAATTCTGTTTGTCCCTAAGGTCAAAAAGTGACCAATCCAGATACATGCAACAAAATCGGATTTCTGGGCAAAATCTACACATTTCCAGAAAAAGTCATCTAAACTACATTTGTACCTAACAAATTTTGTGAACTTTTGGCGGTGGTTTCAGGTCAATTGGAGGTGTATATCTCGAGTTATGATTAAAACAAGAGAGGTGAAATTTCCGTCTTTTTCGACAGCCCGGACACATGTTTTTATAAAAATCATTTCGGGTATCAAACGGGCTCTAAAAATTATGAACCCACTTGGAAATGAAAGCTAACTTCTTAAACTTAATTTTTGCCTTTTGAATCGTCCATTTTGGTCAAGTTTTGAGGGAGAAACAGCCCCTCAAAGTCGAGCTACTTTTCTGCCCGGAAATGCATGTGTTGTTCTTGAACATTTTAAGCCATGAAAAACGTTTTTATGTTATATTTTGGACATTTCCTTGTTAAGTGAACTTTATAACATGTTCATGGAAGTGTTTTAGAAGGGTTTTTAAGTTCTTACAAAGAGGAGGATGAAAGCACAAAGAGATGGACGTTGAGAGCTCGTTTTCTTGTGTTTTCGGCTTGATTTCTTCTTGAAAGTATGGTGAATGATGATGGTGGTGATGGTGTCCGGATTTTTGGTGGTGGTAGTGTTAAAATGGCAGATTTTTCTTGAGAGAGAGAGAGAGTAGAGAGAAAATGGGATTTAGTGTGTGTTTTGTTTAGTGTAAAATGAGAGAAATGGAGGAGGTTGGGGTATATATGCATGGGCTAAGCCCATGGCTTTGGGCTGGTTTTTGGGCCGATTTTTGGGCCTCATGGGCCGGCCTTGGGCTCAGTTGGGGTAGCCCAATTGGAGCCTTGGGCTTGTACAATAGTTTCTCAAGCCCGTTTTACGTTATTCGTTTTAAATCGCCTAACGTTTCTTTGAGTTGTTTTTAACTAACGATTTGGATTGGGTTATTTTCGATTGAAGTATAATTAAAATACTTTATTTTGAGTTAGTAAAATATTTATCGACCTTTGTTTAGTTGCCGAATTCGATTCGCGTGTTTTCGTTTTGTTTGTCACGTTTTATTCATAACGTCTAGTTTTTCACGTATTATTATTTAATAACAATAATATAGGGTAAATAATTACTATTTAATTTATAAAATAGGTTTACATTATTTATGAAAAGTTATCACCAACGCCGTATAGATTGTCGGACCTCGTCCGGTTGTTTCGCGTAATTACAGATAAACACATAATCACGTAAGTGTATATTCAAATATACAAGTAATTACAGATATTTAGCCTAATACCAACTAAATACAAGTAATTAGGGTTTCTAGCTAGGTTTAACAATTAACCTAAAGTGTCGGGTGTCACATGTCTCCTAGTTTTTCAGGCAGGGCATTTTGTACGACGGCTAAACATTTCGCGTTCAGAGAGTTTTTAGGTGCTTCGGGCACTTTTTCCTTAGTGGCCAACATTCGTCGAATATACTTTGAGCCGGAAGGGATTCTAAACACGATGTCTAAGAATTTTCCGTCTAGCTTGAATGATTTGGCGTTGTTTCTTTGACGTAGACGATTTGGGAAGGGAACTTGAACTTCTTGAGTAGGAGTCGACACGGATTGAGTCTCAACTGTTGTCGGGACAGGAGAAAGTTCCTTCATCGGAGAACAAATGTCAGAATGACTCGGTGCCATCTGAGAATCCCTGGAGTTCAGAGTTTTGGCTTCCTCAACATTGAGGTTATGGATAGTGTTTCTAGGAAGGGTTCCTTGCGGTCTAGTGTCAAGACGATGGGCTAATTGACCAATCTAGTTCTCAAGGTTTTTAAGAACCGAGAGTTGGTTTCTAAGGAAAAGGTCAGTTTGGTCTTGCCTAGCTGTGGTTTTAAGATTGAAGGTTTTTTGACCCTGGATGAACTTAGCGAGGTTATCGTCTGCACCAATAATTGGCACAACAGTCTTTGAAGGCTCACTAGGTTGGACGTCATCGGGTGCAGTTAAAGACAAGGGTTGATTATAGCTTAGCTGGGGTTGTTGCGGGTAGGTCGGATATCGTAGTTGAAATCTAGGTGAAAAAGGTGGTTGGTTGTTCCGTGGAGGGTATTGAGTTCCTCGGTTTCTAGGTGGGGAAGTTCGAGAGAAGCCAGGTGGGTTATGTGTTCGAGTAGGAAATTGGGCGCAGTAGAAAGTACCGTCCGTAGGATCCTCCTACTCAACCTTATATTCTTTTGTAGGATGGTTGGTAAAGTTCTGGAAAGCCTGAACCTTATGGACCTGATGCGGTTGTTTCTTCAGCTCCCCAATCTGCTTCGTCAGAGTCTCGATCTGCTCACTCAGAGATCTGATGGCTTGGTTTTGGTTGGAGTTATAAGCGGAGAGTGGTAAGGATGAGTATGCTCATCAGACTTTCAGTCATGGTGGTGCATGGTCATATTCTCGATTAGACTCCAAGCTTCCTCGACGGTGAGTTGCATAAAATTACCTTGAGTAACGGCATCAAGAGTAATGTGGTGGTTTGGAGCGAGACCGTTATAGAAGGTGCATAACTGGGCAGTCTTCTCCATCTGGTGGTGCACAATGTAGTCGTTGCAAGGAATACGGTCATAGCCCGATCTGTTGTATGGCTCCTTACGATAGAACAGACGAGCCAAACTGATAAAGAACCAAATCAAGATCCACCCTCAAGGTCAAAATCAAGATCCAAATCAAGATTTAGAACTGTAAGTTGCTGACCTTTATCATATATAAATTAAATTATTACATTGTAATATTAATATCATCTTATATATTTAACTTGCAGAAAATATCTACAAAATCAAAGTTAAAGGTCAAACCTGAAGTGTCTCACTCGACTTAGTTTTTTTCAAATGTACATTTGATTCACCCTTGAAATTATTGTAATGACAAAACTTATGTTATTTACTAGTTAGCAATGTTATCTATGTGTTTATTATTGTGATTTAGTTGATTCGATAATTTTTCTAGATGCTCACTTTGTTGTGTTTGAAGAACAATAAAACATTTCATTAGATAGGGATTAAAATATTACATAAACAATACAACACTCTAAGTGAGTTACAAAATTTAACAATTATCCAATTGATTGAAAGATATATACAAATTTCAATAATTGAATACTAACTAATTGAGCAACCGTCTTGCACTTGAAGAGCCAGTCATAATCTTTGCTACCGACATCATAGTTATTTGACAAAACACGCCCATTTTGCCCAACACGCCCATTTTGCCACCTATATACATACATACATATATATATATATATATATATATATATATATATATATATATATATATATATATAATGCATTTGACAAAACTCTAAGATTTGGTAGATGCATTTAACAATTTATTGTATACCTTCTATTATGATTCAGTGCAATCAATAAAAGTCTACATGGGAGTGCGAATATTATATAATGAAATGGATGTACGACTTTAATATGTTTATGCAGAGAGACTTTCTGATCCCATTAAGTTTCTTGTTTTTTTAGTCAAGAACTTTCTTTAACACTAAACTCTTTTTAGTCAAATTACAATTCTTAATTTTTATATTAATACAGAGCTTTTGGGATGAACGTAAGGCCTAAACGGAGCAGGAGTTGAACGAAGTTGTTGTTTTGCGGGTTACAACCTTTGTTGATGCTCATCTTTAAGTTCCTTGTACATGAAAAGCACTTCAAGTCCCTGTGAAATATTCCCACTAAGATTGACTTGATGAGTTATGTGTTTTTTAAAGCTTAAAATTGTTAGAAGTATGTTTGTTTTTGAATGCTTAAAGATGTATGTTTCTTTTTGGTGAAGTTGTTATGAATTTGGATGTAAACATGTATGTTTTGGTTAGTTTGTTATTAAATTTGATCTTTGGTATGATATTTGTTATTTGTTACCAGATTTTTGTATTTTCTCTTAGGATTCTACAGGTAATAGAACAAATCAGGAGTTGTGTATAGCTTGTTTAGTTTGTTTGTCGATAGAACTTCCCGCCAACGAAATGCATATAACTGAGTTATATACTTTTTGACCCGGTCGAAAATACCTGTGGATTGCCGCCAAACACAAAGTATATGACCCGGTTATATAATTTTTGACCCAGTGAATCCAACTTACATTCCCCTTTAGAAGAAGGGTATAGAACCCGGTTCTATGTTTTCGGACCCGGATGAATTACCGGGTGCTATTCAGTTTTGTTTTCTGACTCGCCCTGAATAGAACATGGCTCTTCTACCGGGGTATATTACCTTTTCAACCGGGTTTAAAGACCTCCGTATGTACTAGTGTTGCTAGTTAACAATGTTATCTATGTGTTTATTATTGTGATTTATTTGATTCGATAATTTTTATAGATGCTCACTTGGTTGTGTTTGAAGAACAATAAAACATTTCATTAGATAGGGATTAAAATATTACATAAATAATACAACACTCTAAGTGAGTTACATAATTTGACAATTATCCAATTGATTGAAAGATAATTACAAATTTCAATAATTGACCACTAACTAATTGAACAACCGTTTTACACTTGAAGAGCCAGTCATAATCTTTGCTATCGACATCATAATTATTTGACGGATATGTCAAATCATTGCATGTAACATAGACTTCAATTTCGTTATATATTTCGCATAGTTAGTAATCTGTTTCAGTTGCTCGACATCATCTATTATCAATTGTAAACCAGTATCTAGGTCTTTATCGTGCTCTTTGAAGTAGCAATACTACTTATGGAGCCCAATAACCTAGCTTTTCCAAACTGTAACCCAAAATTTTGTTGAAAATTCATCAACATTTACGCAATCAATAAATGTCAACAAACCTTGCATGTACATTCTTCTTGCGCCTGGAAATGTCGAGTGTGACGAAATACAATGTTAAACAAATCAAAAACTGTTGCGTATAATTCAGCGGTTCTTCATTTGGAGATCGAAAATGTCAAAAATGATCAGTTTGAACCATTTTAAGAAGAGTTTTTTTTTTTTTGTTATTTTTCAGAAAACATAGAGTTATAGAGTTTTTATGAGAAATTGTGAAAAAGCCGATAATGATCTTATCTTAGGGTCACATTTTTTATAGCAATTTTAAGAATCTCGAAAATCTCAGAAAATCTTATTCAAAATGGATAAAAGATAAGACACTTTAGCCAAAAAAATTATCCAAGCAATAAATCAGGCCACAACTCCTCGTACTCGAACACGCAAGGCGAAAACCGCCACACAACTCGCAAATTGTGACTCACAACTAGCAATTTGCTAGTCGCAATCAGGGGCGTGATTTTATTTAAAACTTTTGGTTTTGGGGAATATTAAGAAGACGTATAAGAAATTATTAACTATTAGTAAATGAGTGTTAATCCGGTCCATTTTGGTAAAATTGAATTTGAATCGAATGGATCATTCCTATTCGGATAAAAGTGATACTCCTAGATTCGCAGCAAACAAATTGCTTACTTCGCAGGGCATTTTTACATGAACAAAAAATAGGGGCACATTTTTTTATAACTATAAAAAGAAAAGGCAAATCTTTTAATTTTCATTTCCCTCATAATAGAATGTCATGAACAATACAGGGACTAAAACAAGATAAAGATAAAAGTACATGGACCTGATATTACAACTATGTTTAATTCCAAATGTATATGCTTTCACCAAATCATCATCATCTTTCACATACACAAACACCCCATCACTCTCACTAGTTCCACTCACCCAGAAAATATGGCAGCATAGAAATATATACATACACATTTAATTTAATAATAATAATAATAAAATTTAAAAGAATAATGGCTGCTACTCTTTCTCTATCTTTATTCATTTCACATTTTACCTCAATTATATCCCTTTATTTAATTCTAATATTATTACACACCACCACCACCACCGTCATCTCCGCCGTTAACATTACTCATCTCTTATCTCCTTACCCAGATCTCTCCGATTTCTCCGACCTCCTCCGTACAACCACCGTCGCCACCGATCTTTCCGACCGCACTTCCCTCACTCTCCTTGCTGTCCCTAACTCTTTCCTCCGATCTTCCGACCTTCTCCGCCGCTCTCCGTCATCCGACACCATCGCCGACGTCATCCGCTACCATGTCCTCTTACAATACCTCTCAGTCCACGACCTCCGTCATTTTCCGCCGTCCGGTAAACTCATCACCACTCTCTTCCAAACCACCGGCCGCGCCACCAATAATTTCGGCTCGGTCAACGTCACTTTCGACGGTCAAACAAACACCACCACCATCCGATCACCGGCGGCGTACTCACAACCACCGAACAACGCCACAGTCATCTCATTAATCAAAAATCTACCGTATAATGTAAGCATCTACACCGTTAATTCGTTAATCGTTCCGTACGGTTTCGATCTGTTAGCATCGGAAACACGGCCGCCATTAGGATTAAACATCAGTAAAGCATTAATCGACGGTCATAACTTCAATGTAGCAGCATCGATGCTCACTGCATCTGGCGTCGTATCGGAATTTGAATCCGATGAAGGCGGTGCCGGAATTACATTATTCGTTCCGACGGATGACGCGTTTGCCGATCTACCGGCGACGGCGAACTTTCAATCATTAGCGGCGGACAAAAAAGCTGACGTGTTAAGGTTTCATGTTTTACATTCTTATTATCCGCTCGGGTCACTCCAATCGATAGTGAACCCGGTTCAACCGACCCTAGCTACAGAAGATAAAGGTGCAGGTAGTTTTACATTAAATATATCTCGGGTTAACGGGTCGGTTGCGATAAATACGGGTATTATACAAGCCTCCGTAACACAAACCGTATTTGATCAGAATCCGGTTGCTATATTTGGGATATCTAGGGTTTTATTACCAAAAGAAATATTTGGTAAAAATGCAATGGTCCAAAATACCCCTCCTATTAGTGGTGCTCCGTCACCCATTACGTCGTCATCGCCGTTAAATCTGCATCCGGGACCGTCATCACCACCGGGGTCTAGAGAGGAATTGCACTCATCGGCGAATGTACGGTGTGTTAATTTCCTCCTTGTATGTATAGGATTGTTGTATGTATTTGTATGAATTTTGTTTCCATTTTCTTATGAATTACAATAGTAATAGTAATTAATTGCTCTATAAATTTATTGAATGGAAAATGAGAGAAAAAAAGTTTCTTTCTTTTCTTTTCCTTAAAAAAAAAACAGATTTTTATAATCGACATTCATGTTTTTCTTGTTGTTTTTAATTTCCTTTTAGCTACATTCATGTTCTTGTTGTTGTAAAGTTCATATCTTTGTTTGATTAAGTGAAATTGAACTGTGTTGAATAAAAATGGATTTTGAAGGCGCCTCTGTATACAATTTGGAATTTGAGTAGTGTTTCTATAATATGGTAGTTTTAGGTTCTTTGTATACAATTGTTGTAAGGAATTCTGCATTACTATGATTGTAAAAATGATGTAGATATCATCATCATCTGTATATATCCTATTAGGACATGTATTTTGTGATGACCCGTTATGTGTTTTTGCTTAAACCACCTTCTGAACTTTTGCGTTGGTTAACGGCGTTTAAGCAAATGTTATACTTGATCTTGTTTCAAACATTTGGTTCGATTCATATACATTGAAAGTTGAATAAGCCATATTTCATTTTCATGTATCACTGCAAGTTTAATTAGTCGTACTTCACGCGTTACTCCTAGTTGAATTCAATCCTTAGAGCAAAGGTTATGGGATCAATGTATCAGCGTGGTTGGTTGGCTACGCCCGGCGTGGTCCAACGGGTGTTGTTGCTACCACGCCGTTGAAAGGCTAATTCTTTTAAAAAAGGTTTTATCATAATGATGTTTAGGGAAAGCCTTTGCTATTAGCCTTAACGCTTTGTGTAGGTGTGGGTATATAGACTGTTTGGTGAGTTCAATGTCTTATGAGGGAAGGTTTTGGTGAAGAATTGAAAAAAAGAGGTGCAAAAGTGGAATAAGGAGGAAATTGAGGGGTGTGATAAATGACTTTTTGTTTGGATTGTAACGTGAAATTGGTGGGTTGTTATTCGCTGAAATTTGGATTTTAGTGACAATAATAAAGGTTGGGTTGGATGGTGGATGACAGAGTGGCTGGCTGAAAATGTAGTGTTGGATTTTGGGTTTGGACGGCTGCGATTGGAAACACATTTATTCTAAGATACTCGATCTAGTACACACTCCACTTCTGTACGGTTTCTAACACTCGTATGTGTTGCTGCTGTCCTTGCTTTTATCTGCTCATCTCATATTCTCATCATATATATGGCCCAATCGTCTACCTGGCCCATGTTTTTTCTAACAAAATATTTCAATTACTTATTACTTATGCTTATACGTGCGTTCGGGCCGGCATATATTGAAATATAATTACATTCTTAATTGAATACGTCAGCAAAAGAAAGTATGAACACAGAAGCTAACGTATTGCATATTTACAGTAATGTGCACTTTGTGATTTTAAATTATATTGCCAACTTAACAATGTATTAGGAAAGGTGGAAAGTTTACCATTCTTCATTCTAATTAATCAAGTGATCAAAACAAATTGACGAAGCAAAAGCACGATCCAAAATTGATAGCATTTCTTGTTTCTGGTACATCTAAATTTGACTATAAATAATGCTAGTATTATTGAAGTCAAAGCAATTCAAATTGATAAAGTTGACTCGACGGTACATCACAGCAAATTTTTATCAACTCAACGTAATTCGTTGTGGCTGATTAACTGAATTGTCATAGCCTTGCCAATCTTATATAAACATGAACTCGAAACTTAGCACACTAATCTCAAGGGACATCATGTTTAACCGCCACACCCGCTTTAGGTTACGTTGCCTTGTTACACCATTTTTTTCCCTTGTATAGTCATTTAGCTCTTGTTAAACCATATTTTCGGTTGGTTTGGTTTTATAGCTTTGGTTTTTATGTGCTCATTAAGACATTGGAGCAAAAATATAAGACATCAGTCTAAAGATAAGGTAGATCTAGACGCAGCCTTGTTAAATATATTGAGAAGTGTCATTCACACGCTTGAATAAATGAAGGAAAATCTGTCTGTTCTAACTCAAAACGACCCATTTTAACTCCTAGTAAAAAAGCGTTTGTTTCAATTCAAAGTAGTTTTGTATCGTTAGTGGGCCTTTTCTATAAAACATGGGCTCAGGGTATTACTAATTTGAGTATGTAACTATGTACTATTTCATTCATTTCAGTTCTTCTTTGATGCCAGAGACTCAGAGAGTAGTACCAGCAACAACAATGATTTAATCTTTGTCGATCTTTACTATGTATAAATCTAGCTTCCTCATTGCAATAATAACTAAACAAATAAGTCAGTTGCGCGTCTTACAAATTATGAATATACATGATCTATATATGTTCTATACAAACAATAAGGCACACACAACGTAGAGTCAAAGGTTGCACAGCCAGTCTTGAATTGCAAGGCGAATAGAATGATTGGGAGTAAGTTCCAAGTGTCCAAGTTTTAGATTTGTCATTGGAGATGTTTCACACCCATTCTTTAACCATCCACGCAACGCTTCACCTTCATATGTGAAGCCGTCTGCTGCCAACTGCGGATCATGCATGATTTCCTGAAGAAATGAAACAACTATTAGTCCTGCTTCATGAATTGTCCCTTGTGCATTAAAGGCGGTACCTTGAACCTAGTCAACCTACATAAAAACTTCATGCAGTACCTTAAGGTGAAAAAAACTAACCTTTAGAATAGGACAGAGAAAAAAAGATGGAACTTGACGGTCTTCAAGAAAACACAACTGCTCGAGTTCTTTAACCAAAACCGGTGAGACCACAGGCCGGTCTCTAGTTTTTAATTCACAGCATCGCAAACCTAAATCAGCCAATTGTTTAGCCACAAAGTTAGGCCATTCACCAGCCGACGTATCTAAAACCGAAGCTAAATTAGAATCCAAAACCGCCTTTCTCACTTTGTTAGCTAACCCACCTGATTGACTACCTGTGAGTAGCCACAAGATAATCATACCGAAAGAATAAACATCAGATTTTACAGTCAAACTTCCAGTCTGATAAAACTCTGGATCAGTAAATGAAAAGGATCCACTCGTTTCTGCGTATTGACGAAAACTACGACAACGGTACGTTTCCTCGTTGACCAATCTAGAGAATCTGAAATTGCATAGTTTACAGTGTAGTTCTGAATCAAGAAGGATGTTTTTGGGCTTTAAATTGCCATGTAATGTCTTTTCGGGTCTGCAAGTGTGAAGAAACGATAGGGCATTTGCGATTTCAGAAATGATTCGTGTTCGGGCTTTCCAGTTCATCGAATAAGTGTTGGTTTTATTATAAAGATGGCTATCGAGGCTCCCCGGCATGTACTCGTAAACAAGAGCATAAACTTCAGGACATATGCCAATTAATCTCAATATATGCTTATGCTCCAGTCTTCCAACCACTTTAGCCTGCATTAAACAGAACTCGATTCAATACTCTGCGAGTGTGTGAGGGTGTGTGTGTGTGTGTGTGAGAGAGAGAGAGAGAGAGAGAGAGAGATTAACCTCTTGTTGGAACTCTGTTTGTGCTTGCATGTTACTTGGATGCAGTTTCTTTATCATCACTGTTCTATTCAACATTTCGCCTTTGTAGAATGAACAATCGTAGCATTCATAGCCAATCTTGAAACTCTCAGAGAAATCACAAGTTGCAGTTTCCAAATCCAAGGACGAAAACTCCATTAATCTTGAAGATACACCCCCCGTTTGTCCACGAATTTTCCACCTGTCAAGCCAATTTGCTGCTTCAAAATGTTGTCTTTGAACTGTGAGCTTTTCAATTTTTAGAGTAGCAATAGATGCTTGGATGAGTTTCAATTCTTCAGATGATTCTTCACATCTACGGTTTGACTCTCGAACTTGATTTTCCAAGATAGCTATGTTTCTCATGGCCTTGTGCAATTCTTTTGATGTTAATTCTTTTCGTTCCATGAGTTGTTCATGCTCTCGTTTTGCAGTGTTTAGTGTATCCTCCGCTATTTTTCTTAGTTCAACTTCTTGAGCATGAGCAGATTCATAAGCCTTTACCTAAAGAAGTGAAACAGCAGGTTGCTTCTTCAAGTCCAATCCGTTGTATCTCAAATTCAAAATTTTGGTAACGATTTTGCAATAAAATGTAATTCAACATCTTCATTTCTGTAATAATTTGTATACTTTTACACAAGTCATTTTTGTTTTTAAAAGCTTGGCTATCTCATTTTATATTTGAAACTGAAGAGTAGTTGGTTTGACCTCGAGAGTCAAACTGAAATCAAACTTTACGAATGATGGTGATACCTACTTTACCTTATTATTCGCTTCCAAAGCTTGTACTTCTAGTCTTTTCCGCTTTAAAAGCTCTTGAAATGCTTCATTTCTGGATGCTTCAGCTTCCATGTTGACTTCTTCAAGCTGTTTGCATAAGCTTTCTTCTTCAAATCTCGGATCAAGTTCAGTAGATGATGAATATCCAGAATCTGAAGAAGTGTTCGATAGTGGACTCCTCGTCATACTATTACTTCCACCCACGAAACTTGTACTCGAGTTACACCGATAATAAACTTGTTGTAATTCCCTTTCCCTTTCAGGGTTGGGGTAACGTAAAGATTTAGACCTTAAAGTATTGGAATCTTGAAGGACTAATGGTTGTAAAGCATCGTAGTCCTCAGCAGGTTCTTTGGTGTAAAGAAGTTGACCTTTGTTGACGAACCAAATTTGACAAAAGGGAGGAGCATTTTTGGAAGCATAACTTGATTTACTCGAGTTTTTCTTCACCTTCATCCAACTATATGTGATTTAATTTGTGTACTCTTTTTATCAGAATAATTTTTGTGATATCTCAAGAAAACACTTACTTCTCAGGTAAAGCTCCCATAACCAGCTTTTGTACACTATATTCGTTAATTAAATCCACAATTCCTTTACGAACTTGGTCATTTTTAGTAGTCACAATGCATGCTTTAACCTACACATAAAAGGTTTTTATCAACAATAACCATTAAACCTACAACTATGAGTATTGTAGAAGGAAAAAACACCTTTGAACGAGTGCAAAGGCTCATGTAATCTAGTAGAAGCTTCTGCATCTCGTCTTTCTCCTTTCTTCTGTATGCACACACGACATCAGGGTTAGCTTGAGATGCAGGTAGTTTTCCCACTGCATTTGAAAAACCATACATCATATAACTTATTGTACTATGAACTTAATCTTCATTATCTTACCATAACAATCACAAACTTTTCATTGACCATAATCAACTTGTATAAGATTATAAATGAATAGATAAAAAGAACACATAAGAGTATTGGCATTTCAGATTAGAATACCTGATTTTTCATATTGAACAACAAACGTACTTCCAACCATATATGCATGTCAACTAAGGCTTTTTTGTTATTTATGGTAACTGGTCTTCTTTTTTGTAATCCTTAAATATGCTTTGAGTATCTTTAAGATTGAGTTATTAAAATTGATTTTGCTGGGTCAACAATTTTTCTGCTTACGTTAATGATTCTCTGAGATAAAATATTTCTTTGACCCTCAAGTATTGTGTTAAATATTATTTCTGTTGAGTTCTATAAAAGTTTAGTGTTTTGTTACTTGACCTTAATTCTTATCGTTTTTCACCTACAAAGTCTCGTATCCGGGTACATAATTACCATTAGGAACACTAATCGGTCAACATATTTGACCGGCAATAGAGACAGTATGCAAAAAGAGATTAGAACATGAGTCATAACTTCACTTAATTTACAAGAACTTTCCCTTCTAAGGTAAAACCACAGTTTGACTTTATGAGTCAAAGAGACTAATCCAAATCACCTACAAATTTCCCTATAGTATTTTTTTCAAAAAAAATATTGATAAATTTGGTTACACTATACAACAAAAAGTATAACAGAGAAGATTTATTCTCTAATTAGCAACAAAACTGCATTAAACTTGAGCCTAACAGATAGTAGCTTTGACCTAAAAATCAAACTTTTATATTGTTTTGGGCAGATAGTAGAATTAAAGTTATTTGATACCAAAAATAACTAATTGAAGAGTATCACACATTCAAATCTTTTTAAGTAACAACTACCATATCAATCAATATTATACAGTAATTAAAATTAGAAAAGAGGATTAACTCACAAAGTGTTGGAATCAAAGGGGAAGGTTGATGAACATGAAGTATACAAATCTCTCGACCACTAAACCTCCTAAAAGTCCAATGAAACAAAGACACCGCCTTTTCAACTGACTTTCCAACTGCCACATAAACCTTGTCACAGCCGATGATTTCCGACACTGGAAGACTTCTCCGGTCAAACCCATCTCGAGAACTCGCCGGAGGAGAAAACCTAGAACAACCGTCATCGGACATGGTGACAGAAGGGTGAAATGAGTTAATTAGTTTCATTGATAAATGATAATTCTTGTAATAAAGTTTTGATTGATGTTGTTTAATGCTTAATAATTAATATTAATAGCAATGTGATTTTTTTTTGTATCATTAGAGTGGGGTTTGACCGTTTGAGGGAATTATTATTTGATAATTGCTAGGCAAAAGTATGTTTGACTTTTGAGTTAGACCTGACTGTGATGTATGTGGTGAGTGAAATTAATGGTTTAGGTAGAGGTGAGGGTGGATTTTGTTTTAATAAATTTAATGAGGATTAAAAAAGACAAAAAGTGACAAAATGGTGTTTGTTTTGACGATATCAACAAATGCATTCAAGTTTCCCGCGTTCAATTAAAGTTGAGGACAAAAATTATGAATGTGATTGTACGAATCTACGGTAATACACTATGGCAATAGTATCTATGTAGTCGCAAAAGGAATATGACCGTGAAACAATAAAATCGAATCAAACTCTAATATACGTACTCGTTTAATTGGTTCGTTATTTGGCGTGAGGAGTGATTCAAATCAAGATTGTAAATACGATCATATGATCTTACTCATTGAAATATGCATGATCGAAGTAGGATCGCTCAAAAGGTAAAATTGTACTATGATCGTAGGATCGTTTGTAAAATCGGTGTACGATCCGATCATATTCGTATAGGATTAGATGTAATTTTTTTTAAAGGGATAAGTGTTTAAGAAAACATTCAATTCGTATCCGATGTCTATTGCATTTACCCAAATTAGGTTTGCTATTTTTAATGCATCTAACTTTTAAAAAGTGTGTTTTAATGTATTATATGTAGTATTTTGATGATGTGTCAAATTCTTCGAATGCCACGTGACACCTTAAATAGAAGACACATTAGCAAATACATTAGAACACACTTTTGAAAGTTGAGTCCATTTAAAATAGCAAATCTAAATTTGATACACATAATAGACATCGGATACAAGTTGAATGAATTATCAAACACTTATCCCTTTTTTAAAATGTTTACAAATGGGCTAAATATATATATATATATACATATATATATATATATATATATATATATATAGCCTATAACCCATATCGAACGTATGCTCAAAAATTACCAGACTGTCGTTGTTTTAAAATGCAATTTATCAAATTAACCTAAAAGTCTTAAACCCAAAAATCATAAATCGCTCCCTTGGAGTTCCGATTGATATCGTAGATTAGTATTTTCATTTGCATGCTTATATAATCTTAAACTTATTATGATGTGCAATTGTATTATGCTACTCTATTTTGTATCGGTATATTTATCCTAGTAAAAAGTATGACTATTGACAAATTGCATTGTTTGAATGTTATATTGATTATTCTAATAGTTAGTTTTCTACAAGAACTTTGATATCTGTTAAATAAATAATGATGTTTTGATAGAATCTTACGATCTCAATTTTGTAAAGGCGAAAAAGATTATATGTAAGATCTCGATCCTGACAACTTTGATTCAAATTATGGATGCATTTCTTATTTCGCATTACGATGGAGGACATGCTCTACGACAGTCCGGCAATTTGTCTCCCTCCTTTCGGTCTTACAAACATGAAATTGAGAAGATATTTCATAAATCTTGATTTCATATCATATTATTTCTACGGTTTTAAAAAATTCTCAATAACAAATTCAAAAAATTGAAATATTTACCAACCAAAGTTGAAAATGAGATTGAACGTTGGGAACTAAACCATGTACGAGAATAGGGAGTCGTTGCCTAGCCTGGGAACTCAACGTTAATGTTTAACTGAAAGTTGAGTAATTAGTTAATATCGAGTTTTCAGTGTTAACTAGTTTTGTTTTTCTTTTTTTCAAGGTAAAAAAAAGAATTCAATAAATTAATTAAATCCAAATGACATCAATAAAGTAAAAAGGGTACATTAAAAGGTCTTAAATATAAAAATTACATAACTGAAGACAATAATAAAATAATACATGAAAGCCAAGAAATATGTTTTAAAAGATCGGATCAAAGGTTGTTGTCGTGCTTGTCTCTGTCTCTTACTTTCTTGCTTATCTTCCGATACATGTCACATTTTTCGATCCAGGTTCGTTGGTGTTCTCAATAGGAACATAATACTCATCATATTTCGCAATATTAATCTCGTTGTTTTCACTAATCATGTTATACTATATAATGCAAGCATACATAGTTCATTTTATATCGTTTACATTATAAGCTCTTGCCGATTGTTGCAGTATATGCCAACGACGGTTAGGAATATTAAAATAGGATTTACATGTTTTATTAGTGATGTATTAGTGATGAGGATATAAATAGTCTTGTAAATACTGTTGATACATGTTTTGTATGTCTGTCAGTTGGTCTAGGTCTAAGTCGTTTGTAATATTTTGATCATGATATAAATGTTATTTGTCTTGAAAATCAAAATTAATGTCACTGTTTAGGCGACACAGAGCTTGTGTTGCAATAGCGACACAAAGCTTGTGTCGCATATGTAGGTCTGGCGACACAAGGCTTGTGTCGGAGGTCAGTTAGGTTTTGCCTATAAATAGAGGCATTCGGGTTCAGTTCTAGGGTTGACGAACCTAGAGTGTTTTCAAGTGATCTGTGAGGAATCTTGTGTAATTGGTTGATTCGTTGTTCTTGATATATATAAAAGTTAATCGACTAGTTTCATGTGATTGTTAACGTGCATTGTTCAATTGATTGTATTCCGCGCTTTTAATAGTTGAATTGATTTGATTTAGATCCAGTACAAAGGGTCCAACAAGTGGTATCAGAGCTGAAATCGTTAGATTTTGTGGTATTGAATCGATTTTGTGCGTTTTTCGGGTTAAATCACATACTTTTTAGCAATTACTCTTGATTAGAAGTGGTAAAAGCTTGAAATCTGGTTTTTCTGAAAGATCATTGAAGGTTCGTTCGATTGCAGGTCGTTAATTTTCGTGGAGTTTACGAAAATTTTCGAATTTTGGGGTTTAAGTGCGGCTGAGTTCGCAGCATAGCGACACAACCTCTGTGTCGCCACTTGGGTTTTAGCGACATAAGCTATTTGTGCGACACAATCACTCTGTGTCGCGTTAGGGTTATCTGCGACCTTACCATTACGACATTGGGTGCGACATAATCCTAAGACATTGGACAGCGACATTAGATAACGACATAACCTTTGTGTCGTATTTGGACTTTTTCATTTATTCACTGTTAGCGACACAACCCTTGTGTCGCCTGTTGCTTTTATTGCGACACTACCCCTTGTGTCGCCATTTGTCTCTGCTTGCGACATTACCTTTGTGTCGCATTTGTTCTAACCTTTTTTTGCAGGTTAGCGACTCTAATCTTAGTGTCGCCATTTGTCTGCGACACAACCTTAGTGTCGTTGTTTAATATTTGAAAAATAATTTTTTTTGTGTTTTGTCTAGTGTGCAGGTAATACAATGTCTCTTCAAAGCTTTACTCAGCTATTAAAGCATAGTAATGAAGTTGGAAGCACAAACAAACCTCCACTATTTACTGCAAACACTGATTATGTGGAATGGAGGCAACGCTTTGAAGCTTTCATTTCATATAATGATCCTGATATGTTAATTCCTATGTACATCCACCATCTGATGACCAATTCAATTCTATCAACCCTCCGCCAAAACCTATTCGATCTTTGACTCCGGATGAGAAAAAGGCTTGGGATTTGGATAGAAAAGTTCATTCAGCTATCACAATGAGCATGTCAGCTGATGTTCTGAAAATGTTCAAACACTATGACATTGCTTTTGATTTGTGGAAGGCCATTGACCAACGGTGTGATGGAAATGAGAGATATAAAAAGAGTAAACTTGCACTTATTAAAAAGCAATATGAATTGTTTGACATATTGCCAAATGAATCCTTTAATGCATTGTTTATTCGCTACTCACATCTTGTAAGTGAGTTGACTGATGGAGGGGTGACTTTAACTACTGAGGATGTGAACAAGAAACTCTTAGGCGCTTTGCTTAAGAAATGGAATCATCGTGTAATGATGATGGAGGAAGACGAAAGAGTGATGAGTCTTTTGTTAGATGATCTTGTTGGAAAATTACAAGCTTATGCACTAGATATGCAGCGAAAAGAAACGAAGTCGAGTGTACAGGTTCAAGATCCAAGCTTGTATGGAAGTTCGTCTCCCACTACTGGTGTGGCATTATTATCTGGTGGATCTGGTGTGGCTTCTGCATCATCTACTAAATCAGCTACACTTTCAGTTGGAAAAGCATCATACTTTTCAAATACTCCAGTTTCTCCCGATACCGAAGAGAATGCTGTTGTTTTTCAAGCATTTCTCAGTGCTTATGACAGTTTTCTTTCCAAGAAGACAAGCACAATTGATCTTACCGAGAGGGACTTTGAACAAATAGATCCCGATGATCTTGAAAGGATGGATCTTCGTTAGAACTTTGCTATGCTAACCAGGAGAGCAAAGAAATATTTAAAGAAGACTGGGAGAAAGAATCTGGATGATGATAGTGATTCCGGTCTGGGTTTTGATAAAAGTAAGGTGAAGTGCTACAACTGCCAAAATCTTGGGCACTTCGCTAGGGAATGTGAGAAGGCAAAGCATCCTGCTTCTGGCTTCTCAAAACCATCTGCCTACACAAGACCATCTCCGAGGACTCCAGAGAAAATGTCTGTTTCAAATGCTCTTCTTATTCAAATTGAAGAGGCGTATGATTGGAGTGAAGAAGTAGATGTTGATCAAAATAGTGCTCTTATGGCTGAAATCTCTAGTATGCATGAGGTACCCATTGAAGAACCATTCTCTTGTATATCATGCATTAAATTAACTGGTAAAATTAACAGATACTCTGAGGATAATCAACGCCTGAATACTGAATTAGAAAAACTTGCTAAGGCTAATAAGATCCTAAAAGATAATGAAAAAGCTTTTGATAAGAAACTAGATGCTGCATTTTCTAACCGAAAGGAACTAAAAGCTAAAATTTTTAGTCAACAAGATGCAATTGATAGTTATCTTAAATTACTTGCTGATCTTAGAATGGAACTTGCTGACTCACAGTCAGAAATAATTAATCTTAAAAGAAAACTTTCTAATTTCTCAACATCCTCACTTGTCTTTGATGAAATTCTTCAAGGGCAAAGGTATGATACCAAAAGCAAGGCGGGCCTTGGTTATCACCAAGTACCACCTCCTATAAACTATCTACCTATGCCTTCAAAGGATGAAGCCAAAGACTTTGTGCCTTCCTTTTTGAAGGAAGTCATGAAATCTGTTAATGAGCCAGTTAAGGATTCTAAGCAAAGTGTCGAGTCTAAATCTGAACAAACTACTGCTAATGAATCTGTAAAACCTGCTGAAACTAAGCCTGTGCCTGTTAAGAAACCTGAATTTGTTAAGATCAAGATTACAACCCCAGTTAGTGAACAGGAAGTAGTTGAAGTTGAGGATTTGACTGAGGAAGTTAATGTGAGGATCAAAAAAGACAATGTTAAGCCTAAAAATCATATAATAACTACTGAATTAAGTGACATGGCTTTTCAAAGAAAAGGCAAAGCTACGGCTGAGCCTCAAAAGAAGATTTTAAAAAATGATAAACATAACAAATCACCTGCAAAATCTTCTAAACCTGTTGATGATTCGGATAAACCATCAACATCCTCACCAGCATCTAACTCATCGTGTACACACAAATGTGCATGTTCTGTTAATGCTTCATTTAAACAACCTCCAGTGCTTCATCCTCAACCTCAACCATTTGTTGAAAGACGATCTTGTTTCTATTGTAGGAAACAAGGTCATCTCATTAATGTTTGTCCATTGCTTTCTAGACAACGATTTGGGAGATCCACGCCACAAAATTCTTTATATAGAAATTCATTTAATAAATCTCAATCGAGGCGTAGCTCATCATCTCCCTTACCTGTCAAGAAAGTCAATAAGATTGTGCCCAGTAAACCTAGTGTCAAATAGCACAATCCTATTGATAAGCAACCACCCAAACCTAAACAGGTTTGGCAGATTAAAAGGTCAACCAATGACCTGTCATCCTACAATAACACATCAGGAAACACCACTAATTTGTTAAAAGATAAAGTTTTAACTGATGTTGTTATTGTAGATGACCTTGGAAGACCCAAGTCTGTAAAGGCTTGCGTCTCCACTACTAATTAATCCATTCTTGCATTTTGTGTCTGCAGCAGTCCGAGGAAGTGAAAAATAGTAAATGATATATCGATAGCGGCTGCTCACGGCACATGACTGGCAACTTAGCCCTACTTTCTGATTTGAAGCCATATAATGGGGATTATGTTGCATTTGCGGGTGATAAGGGTGAAGAAATTACTAATCAAGGAACACTCACAAATGGGCAAGTGAGCTTTGAAAAAGTGAATTTTGTTGAACAGCTGAATTACAACTTGCTCAGTGTTTCTCAAATGTGTGACAAGAAGTACATTACAACATTTACTGATGTGGAATGCTTGATTCTGAAGCCGGGATTTGTGATTCCCGAGGAATGGGTGCTAATGAGAGCACCAAGGACAAAGGACACGTATTTACTTGATATGCATACCGTTATATCCACAGAGCATACCTGTCTATTGTCTAAAGCTGATGAAAAGGATTCACTAATGTGGCACAGACGAATGGGACATCTTCATTTCCGCAAGATGAATTATCTTGTGAAACATGATCTTGTGTTAGGCGTTCCTAAACAATCTTTTGGATTAAATGATAACCGTGTTTCCTGTCTCAAAGGGAAACAACACAAGAAATTCCATAAGTCTAAGTTAGTGAATTCAAATGAAACACCTCTTGAGTTATTGCATATGGATCTATTCGGACCAATGAGCAAACGGAGTATAGGCGGAAGTTATTACTGCTTGGTAGTGACTGACGACTATTCCCGATTTTCTTGGGTTTACTTTATTTCTTCTAAAGATGAGGTGCCTGAAATTTTAATTTATCTGTTTGACAAACTGGAGAACTTATGCAATCTGAAGATATAGAAACTGCGGAGTGACAACGGCACTGAATTCAAGAACAAAACATTAGAAATGTACTGTTTGAAGAAAGGAATAAATCATCAATTCAGTGCCGCAAGAACTCCACAACAAAATGGAGTCGCTGAAAGGAAGAATAGGACTCTCATAGAGGCTGCACGAACCATGCTCTCAGACTCAAAATTGCCTATAACTTTTTGGGCAGAGGCGGTTAATACAGCCTGCTATGTTCTCAACAGGGTTTTGACGGTGAAGAAACGAAATAAGACATGTTATGAGCTATTTAATAACCGTAAACCAAACTTGCAGTTTCTTGAACCTTTTGGGTGTCCTTGCATCATCATGAACACAGGCGAATGAGTTGCCAAGTTCGGTGAAAAATCAAGTGATGGTTTCTTCTTGGGTTATTCTGTTAATTCTCCTAATAAGAGAGTTTATAATAAATCAACGAAGAGGATTGAGGAGCACTATGAAGTTAAATGCTTACGATATACTGAATCTCCTCAAAGCAAGGGACCCGACTCATTGTTTAAATATGATGAATTGTTTGACTCATTTCATCTATTTATGGATGATAATGTTGATCAGGTGGTGACTCTACTGCATGGAATTGATATGTTTCAGGATGTATCTATTCCTCCTAAAGCCATACCACCCTCAAACAATGATACCCCTTCCACTTCTGGAACAGCTTCTAGTGTATCTATTTGTCGCACCCCCAAATTATGATGCAGCGGAAGTCGGGTCGGGGCGCGACTAATCATGTATCATTACACAAAGTTAAGGCAAACGACTCTATATGAGACGTTTTGAAAATTATACAAAGTAATTACATTAGTAATTCAACTGTTTACATTAAGATTTGAGTTCGCGAATAGTTCAAGAGTTTCTATTACATGACCAATGTTACAAAATAGTAATGCAATAAAATCTCTGATGTTTGTAAGCATGCGACTCGAGCTATCGTGTCCTGGGGTAGTTCTACTCCTGTTGTGAACCTGAGAATACATACTAAAACGGTCAACATAATGTTGGTGAGTTCATAGGTTTGAAACAGTTATCAAAAGTTGGTAATAATCACAAGATTTAATCAGTGTTGCACGAATGCAAAATAAGTGTATACTATTGCCATGAGTCTCACAGTTCGACGCTTAACCTAGTTTGTGCCTCGGGCAGATGCATAATCCAATACACCTGTAACAGTCAAATATCAATGCGTCCGTGGGTCGGCTAGAGCGAGTAGCCCGGACGGGGATGTCAATCCCCCATAGATCTATCCAATAATACTCGCGCTTATACAATTAACGAACCGTGATAAGGTGAGGACTTTTAGTGGATTAAGGGTCTCATGCAATCCGTATAAGAGTTGTTTCAGTTACTTGTGATTATAATAAACAGTGTATGTAATCTCACCCCATAGTATAAAACAGTAAAAGTGGGGCTATGAGACTCACCTGAGTCTTGAGAGCAGTTGTATCAAAGGTGGGTGTTCGTGTCCCAAAGTGCAATCTCCTAGCGCCCTAAACGCGTAAGATTGTATGTAAGTGGTGGGTTAATGTCCACTTAGGTATGCAAGTGGAGGGTTAATGTCCACTTGTGCTAGCCATCCACTCAACTAGTTATGTCCAAAGTTTGTTTGTCGTTCGCGTTTAGGAAACATGTATGGCCCGTTGGCGAAACGTTTGAAAAGGATATTAATTCTCTAATTAATATTATCATAATTGTTTTGTGTTTTAAATTGATGTGGTTGATAAACTTTAGGTGTCTCCAAGTTGTCTCTGTAAGTATTTAACTTTGCTTGTTACGGATGATAAAATAAAGTAGTGAGTTGGTCACGTAGTTACATGTATTATTATGAATCACACGTTTTGTGAGAATATGTTTTGAATTCATCTGCGTAGCGAACCGAGATGTTGCGAATTGAAAGGTGGCGAAGTGAATTCAAATGTTGCGAATCGAACTGAGATTATCTCTAAAGTTCACAGACTGAAAACTTGCTCACAAACTGAAGGTGTTTCACAGACTGAGGGGTTTCACATAGTTTCTACTGCTCTTCTTGGTTTCTACTGCTCGTTTAGTTTCTACCGGTGACCAAGTTAATACTGCTAGTTCATGTACTTAGTTCCCACTGTTAATGTAATTTCCATGGTTTCTACTGTTGGTTCATTCTTCCTTTGTTTCTACTGTTCGTTAGTTTCTACTGTTAGTTTGTTATTCCTCTGTTTCTACTGCTAATTCAATTCCTTAGTTGATACTGCTAGTGTAAATGTTTAGTTAATACTGTTAGAGCATTTCCTTAGTTAATACTGCTAGTGTAAATGTTTAGTTAATACTGTTAGAGCATTTCCTTAGTTAATACTGCTAGTGTAAATGTTTAGTTAATACTGTTAGTTTCAAAGGTAGCGACGCAAGGGTTGTGTCACTAAGCTTCAGTCTGGGTGACACAGACTCAAACTCAAGGGTTTTGCGACATAAAGGTTGTGTCGCTATAATCACAGAACGAAGGCTTCACAGGCTGAGATCGATTGCTGCGACACTAAAGCTAGTGTCGCTAAGTCCACAGACTGAGCTCACAGACTCAGCTTTTAGTCTGTGTTGGAGGGTTTTTATGACAAGGTCTAACGTTCTTATCTTTATCCGAAATCCTTACACGTTAAATCTCAATGTTTCAATACTTTGTGAAAAGTAAGTTTTTACAAATTTTTGACAAACCCGAAGGTGTTCGATTCTTGGGGCAGAAATACAACGATTTCCCGGGAGGTTACTTTTAAAATGTTTGTTTTTAAGGTAAATTCAAGTAAGTTTTCATTTCGGACCTTGTGAGTGAACTTGCTAGCACATTAAATCCACAAAATCTTACAAATAACAAGGAAAGTTTGAAGAAAGTGTGTTCTTACCAGAAAAGTATGCGATGAGTAAGCTGTGAGTGAAAAATTGTGAAGCTTGACTCCTAGTTCTCCGTTAACTTTCTTGTGATTTTTGGTGAGATTTGAGAGTAAAATGAAAGAAACTGCTTTCTGTTTGTGTTTGTTGTGAGAAGAGAAATGAGAAAAAGTTTTGGTTAAAGTTCTGAAAGTTTTGACTAATGAAAGATTAGGTTGTGTGTGTAAGTAACCAATATGATAACTTTGTATTGGGGAATGTATGGGGCCGGTCTAGAGTGTCTAGGTTGTGTGAGACTTTTAACCAAGGTGGGCTCCACCTGATCTCTTTTACTTTTCTCTTTTATTTTAATTCAATTGTTTGTTTAAATTAAGAGTGTTACATTTTAAATTATGTTTTCATCACGATTTCGAGCGGGTTCGCGTTACGTATCGTACGTTTTGCATGAAAACGTCAAGTGTTCGTATATTATTATACCTAATAATAATATAGGGTAAATAACTACTATTTAATTATAAAATAGGTTTACATTATTTATGAAAAGGGTTTTCACCAACGCCCATATAAATCGAGTCGGACTCCATCCGATTAAAATTGCGTAATTACAATTCAATTACGTATGAGTGTATAATACAATATACAAAATGTTCCGTAATTAGTCCTATTTCACACTAATTACAAGGGATAACAAATTACGATTAATCACTAATGACGGCCTAATTCACCGGGTGTCACACTATTCCACAACCTAATCCTGAGATGCCTGGTTTATCCGATGATGAAACTGAGGATAAATCTAATGAAGCTGTCCAATCGCCTGAAATTAATGAAGTTAAGGGAGATTTAAACAACTTGGATTCTGAGGTTGTGCCACCGCAAATTCCACAGCAACGAGTACACACATCTCACCCGACTGATAATATTATTGGTGAGTTGTCTAAAGGTGTACAAACAAGACATCAACTTAAGGCCGCTACATCAGACTCTACTTCCTTCCTTGTAGCTGAGATGGAATCATGCTTTTTGTCTCAAATTGAACCGAAAAATGTGAAGGAAGCATTAATCGACTCTCATTGGGTCGAGGCTATGCAGGATGAACTTCATCAATTTCAAAAGCTACAAGTTTGGAGTTTGGTTCCGCTCCCGAAAGGACAACACCCTATTGGTACGCGTTGGGTGTTTCGTGTAAAGAAAGATGATCGTGGTATTGTGACACGGAACAAGGCTAGACTAGTGGTACAAGGCTTTTCTCAAATAGAAGGTCTCGATTATGATGAGGTGTTTGCTCCGGTTGCGCGGTTAGAATCGATCAGAATATTTCTTGCCTACGCCTCATACAAGAAATTCAGAGTGTACCAGCTAGACGTAAAAAACGCGTTTCTTTATGGAAAGGTCAGTGAAGAATTGTATGTCAAGCAACCTCATGGATTTGAAGACTCAATGCATCCGGATTATGTCTACAAATTAGACAAAGCACTATATGGACTTCATCAAGCTCCAAGGGTGTGGTACGAGACGCTGTCAAAACATCTGCTGGCCAATGGATTCACACGAGGGCAGATTGACAGCACACTTTTTATTAGACTAGTTGGAAACGATTTGTTACTTGTGTAGGTATATGTGGACGACATTATCTTTGGATCTACCAATGAGAAGCTGTGTAAGGACTTCGAGAAAATCATGAAGGACAAGTTTGAGATGAGTGCCATGGGAGAACTTACATTCTTCTTAGGTGTACAGGTTGAGCAATCTGATAAAGGTATTTACATTCATCAATCTAAGTATGTCAATGACATCTTAACAAAATATCAGTTGCTCGACTGTAAGACCTTTGGGACTCCCATTGACATAAATCACAAACTTGGTTTGGCTGAAGACGAAGAAGACGTAAATCAGCGAGACTATCGGTCAATGATAGGATCACTGATGTATCTCAAAGTATCAAGACCCGACATAATGTTTGCTGTGGCTATCTGCTCAAGATTTCAAGCAAATCCAAAGGTTTCTCATATGAAGGCGGTTAAGCGAATCTTCAGTTTCCTCAAATTTAGACCATTTCTAGGTCTCTGGTATTCTAATGAGGATAACTTCGCCTTAACTGCCTACTCCGATTCAGACTTCGGTGGTTGGAATGTGAACAAAAAGTCTACGACTGGAGGATGTCAGTTCTTTGGTAGCCGCTTAGTCTCGTGGCAAACCACAGTCTCTACTTCATCTGCTGAGGTTGAATACATTGCTGCTGCAAGTTGCTGTTCTCAGGTTCTCTGGATTCAACATCAAATGCGCGATTACGGGTTACTCTTAACTTTAACTCCTATCCATATTGATAATACTGCTGCTATCTCTATCATACGCAATCCCGTACAACACTCAAAAACTAAACATATTGAACTTCTGTTTCATTTCATACGAGATTGCTATGAAAGTACATCAGGAGAACCTGATGTACAATATGTTTAGTTTAAATCGATACATCTAAGCAAAACGCTGATCTTTTTACAAAGGCTTTTTCACGATCTCGATTTGATGAACTTGTCTCTATGATAGGGATGAGGTTCTTTGTCAAAAATTAATTTATGACTTGGAGTATGTAAAAAAAAAAAAAAATGCAAGTGCCACTCTTTATACTTGTTAGTATTAAAGAAACGCAATAGTTGCAACATTGTGAAAAATAGACGTTGAATTGTGTCTGTAAACAATTGGAGAAATGATAGTACATCAGGAGACATGCATAAAATGGAATTTTAAGGTTTATGTTTGATGTGTCAGTAGATTTATCTAGCATACTTGAAATACCTTTTATAAATATTAACTTCATCAAATGATGTATTGGTAGGCATAACTTTCAAATATACATATTATTTTATATAAAGACATATTAATATGTATGACATTATGTTGAAATAAGGGCAAAAATGTCCGAAATATTTTGACTCTTCGTCTTAATATTTTGATGATAAACATGTTATGATCTAAAATATAGGGTCTTTGTATGGTGTTATCTGGGGGAATATATTAGTTGTCTCCTCTGTTGTATGTCAATATAGACCTGGTTTCATCTAATATATTCTTGAAAAGAACTTAGGTACGTAGTCTATGTTAAGTGATAGACAACTCTTACGTACCCGTGACATTCCTACAATTCTAAAATAAAATGTACGAATGTACAGACTAGTTATAGAAAGATTGCCTCGTACTGGTTTGTGTTAAACTATGGTACTATGTTGTACGAAAGTACAGACCTGTACCCTCTAGTTTAATTGTTCAGACTGGTGTTTGTTCAACCCGAACTATTGTTTATGTGACTCTGTTGTACGAAAGTACAGACCTGTCACCGCTAACTTGGTTTTAAAGATACGTCCATACCTTCACCTTCTATATAGAAAATACTAACGTGTTTTGATTTCAAAAGTATATTTTAATGTGAGTTATATAATATAATATGCATGCTAATAATAACACAAGTGGTTCATCTCATTATGAGTTGAAATCATATACTTAAGTACAAATGATTAGATGGATAAAAATATCAATAATCGTCTTGGACTAATCTTTATAACAGGTGATTTAAATATGCTAAGTAAATTTAAAGAGGACAAACATACTGATAATCGAAATAACACTTACTATTTCCTAATAATTGCATGTTATCCTGATATGATCCCTAACCAGACTTAAACATTTCCGTCACCAAAAATATGTTATGAAGTTTCCGTTGATTGTAAAATTGAATCAACGATTTTCGTTTTGTATTATCTCTTAATTTATTTGTAGCTTAGTTAGTTTCTTCAAGTCTATAAATTAATATCAGATCGAGTATCGAACTCTGAAAATCGAAATCACACTGAAAAATCACCAAGTGTCCTTCTGCGACACAAGCCTGTGTCGCTGCCTCTGTCGCTTCCTGTGTCGCAGGCTATGTCGCTATTTAGGGTACGGTTATAAAAGCCAAACCCTTGCGACCTTAACGTGTTTACTATTCTTAATTACCTGCGACATCACCATTAATCTCTGCGACACAAGCACCCGATATAGCGACACAAGCAAACCCGTGTGATTTTCTCGATTGATTTTCATTTCCTGAGCTTTCTGTTCCAATCAATCCATACAATCTCATTCTCCTTACTTAACTCGATCTAGTGGTATAAATCTTTCCCTTTTTTCACCGTGTATTTTGCGTTTAATAGTAAATTAAAGTCACGGGTTTTTAGGGATTTCGGTTTGGGATTAAATTGAGGTGTTTGTGTGTGCTTAACTTGATAAAACGAATGTTTTCTTGTTCCTGATGATGCTACGCATCTTGTGGTCGCTTTGGTTTGCAAATACCCCAAATTTTCGACCATCAGGATCTGGGCACGGTTTGATGTTCATCTTTGCGACACAACCTGCGACACACGCCTTTGTGTCGCAGGATTTGTCAAATCAATTTAATGTCAGACTTTGGGTGCGACACTACGGTTTGTGTCGCTATTTTATGCGACACAAACTCTTGTGTCGTTTGTCTATCAAAATCCTTTTTCTTGCAAGTGTTTGGTTGCGACACTAAGGTCTGTGTCGTTAATCCTCTGCGACACAAGTCCTTCTGTCGCTTAAGTTAATTAATTTCAAAATAATTGCCAAATGCGACACAACCCTTTTCTGTCGCACCTTTGCTTTGCGACACAAGAACTTGTGTCGCTTACCTGATTTCAATTAATTAACTTCTTTGTTTGCGACACTAAGGTCTATGTCGCTCCATCTGTGCGACACAAGACTTGTGTCACCTCTACAAATTGTTTAATAATCATTTTTAACGCTTCTATAGTGTTTTTCCTTGTGTTTTCTTAGAAATGGCAGGACAAGATGCTTTCTTGAGGTTGCTCGAACCTCGTCACAACACCGTCGCCTTTCTTGAAGACGACAGGGATTCGACAGTCCCTTTTCGCCCAATGATCCAGTTTCTGAGGCGTTCCAGGATTTTTCATGCTATCTCTGCTGCCCCAACTATTTACCGAGACCATGTTGGTCCTTTTTGGAGGAATGCGGTTGTTAATACCGAGTTGGACCATACCCGATTTATATCCAGAGTTTTTGATCGGGAAATTATTATAACCGAGCAGCTGCTTCGTGCAGTTCTTCATTTTAATGATTCTCCGGACATGTCCACCCAATTTTCCAATGTATCCATTGCTGGTGGCATGACATGTATGGGTTACCCTGGTGTACCCTCAGACCAGTACAGAAAGGGGCATCTCACAAGGGTCTGGCGGTTTTGATGCATGTTATAATCGTCTGTTTATCGGCGAGGAAAGCAAGCTTTGACGGGGCCAGTCACCGTACAGTCTCCGCCATGCTGGCCCTGGTCCACAATAAACCGTACAATTTTTCCGGATATCTGTTCCGTGAAATGGTGGAAAATGCCAAAGCTGACAATGACAAATGGGTCATGTATCCAAGGTTTATCCAGTTGCTGATCAACCATTTATTACCGGATCTTCCGGTGAATCCTGACGCAACCTTCCGCCAAACGCCTATGAATTTGCGAATTTTTGCTATCTGCAGCTCTTATGGTAAAGGAGTTGCAGCTCCGCCAGATGTGCCGTTGTTCGGCCATATAGTGAATGAGGGTTATGTCCCTCCAGCTAATGATGATTTTGAAGATCCGGTTGCTCCTCCGCCGCCAACTGCCGATGCTGAGGCTTTTGTAAATATTCCCATTTTTGAGGAAGGAGAGACCGAGCCACTGCACAATGTGTTAGTGGATATTGAAAATTTTGGTACAGTTGACGAGACTGCCGTTGATGCGGACTCGGATGACACTGTCTCTGTGGATCCGAACGACACCACAACCGATTCTGAAGGGGATGTCCCTGATGCCAGAACATGTGACCACCTGCGTAACCTCGATTACAAATGTTATGAGCGTATTCAGCGCCGTATACGTCAGGGACGGGTCCACATTCCAAAGAATACTGGCAAGCGTCCTTGTGAGGACCTAGATTCAGATTATGAGCCAGAGCCTCCGATCACAAAACGAAAACGCGCTCAAGTTGTCATCAACGAGCCATCTTCAGGTCGCGCTCGCTATACTGCTCCACCAACTTCTCACCCATAACCGCCAACGCTAGATCATATAATGGCTCTTCTTGACAGAATGAACAAGCAGTTGGCTGATCAAGCCGCTGTTATTGAAGTTTAAGCTGCAAGAATTTCAGAGTTGGAGAATTCTGGTGCTAGGGTTCCAGAGTTGGAAAGTAGAATTTTAGAATTGGAAGCCCTAGCTAATGTTCCGGGGGAGTCAGACCCTACTACCTTAGAAACATCAACTAGGACTCCCAACAATGATAATGATATAAATAATGATTTTATTAATGAGAATATTAATTTAGATTATTTTGCGTCTTCTGCACCAATTCCGGGACAACCAATCGCGCTTAATGTCGATTATTCAGAGGCTAGTCTTGAGTATATGCAAAGTTTGTTAAATGAAAATGAAGATGAGTTAAATACAGAGAGCGTTGAAGAAGAATCTGTTTTTGATGATCAAGATGCGGATGTGGAAGTAGAGAATGTTAATGAAGATTTTGTGAACGCTGATGAAGTCAATTTTGGAGAAGAGATGGATATCTCTGATACGGAAGAGGTTGTTGAACCTGAACCAGCGTCTACTTCCACTCCTGCAAAAGAGACTGTTGAACCGTCTACTTCCTCTGCTGCTGAGCCTAATATGTCAAAGACCTGTAAGTTTTATAAAATTAGCAGCAAGCGCTACAACGGTCAAATCATTTCCTGGAAGTATGATGAGGAGAATAAAGTGATTGTGATTAAAAGAAAGGATGGGATGCAGTATTTCACTGTGAACTTCAAGGTGTTAAGCACCCTACCTTATTGTGAGATACTGCACTTAGCACAATTAAATATTATAAATCCCACGAACAACGAGTTAGCCAATCAATTACAAAGAACTTTGAGGAAAGAGGTCAACACTAAAGTGTTCTATCTTTTAAGACCGAATCTGGGGACAAGGTACATATACCGAAACAAGATGCATCCATTTACCAACAAGCCCTGGGTTAAAATTGTATACAAATCTCCAAAGACCTTAAAGCTTATTCCTCTAGAGAAGCTCCCAGTTGATTTTTTGAGTAGACTACAACTGTGGACATATGACGGTTATACAGGTGAAGCAGAGATTGTTTATATTCCCGATACAGAGCCTGAAGACCTATGGAAAGCCAAAATATCGAAGATTAGAGTGTACGATCCTCTGAGCTTGATTAACCTTACCAAGAAAGATCTTGAAGCTCTTCATGTCAAGAAGATTGATTTTCATCAAGAGTTCAAGACTGAGGCGATGCGTTTTCAAAAGGTTGTCAATGTTTGTATAGTTCAAGGAGTATACGCTGGAGGAAACTTTCCTGCCAGTTGGAAGTGTTAGAAGACCAAAGCTGAGCGAAGAAATTTCGAAGACCAAGCTGAAGACACGGGGGAGTTTGTTGATACATGTTTTGTATGTCTGTCAGTTGGTCTAGGTCTAAGTCGTTTCTAATATTTTGATTATGATATAAACGTTATTTGTTTTGGAAATCAAAATTAATGTCACTGTTTAGGCGACACAGAGCTTGTGTCGCAATAGCGACACAAGGCTTGTGTCGCATATGTTGGCCTGGCGACACAGGGCTTGTGTCGCAGGTCAGTTAGGCTTTGCCTATAAATAGAGGCATTCGGGTTCAGTTCTAGGATTGACGAACCTAGAGTGTTTTCAAGTGATCTGTGAGGAATCTTATGTAATTGGTTGATTCGTTGTTCTTGATATATATAAAAGCTAATCGACTAGTTTCGTGTGATTGTTAACGTGCATTGTTCAATTGATTGTATTCCGCGCTTTCAAAGGGTCCAACAAATACCTTCATTATAGACTTTTTGATCAATCGTGTTGTACGGATTCAATCATTATATCATATATATCAATCAAGAATTGGTACTAGAGCTTGTGTTAAAGATGATATTTGATTGATTACGATCACTCGAGGAGAAGGAACAAAAGAAATTCTAGATAAACTTGATTAAATATGTGATTTGCGATAGGGTTTTTGACGAACAAGGTTTTGTTCAAATAGAAGCATTAAATGTTGTTAGATTTTGATTTCCACCGGTGAATTTGTTCAAATATGATTGAGGAATAGATTAGGATCAGTTTCGAGGTTGAATTTCGTGTTTGGATTAGATTTTGTTTGCAGGTTTGATGAATGCGAGTCTCAATGAACATTTGTGCTAGTTGATTATGATTCAAACGTGGTAGTTTAAATCGCATTCGATTAAAGAAAGAGTGAGATTCATATTCGCTTCTCAAGAGTTAGTGTTAGCAGCATTGCAATTGATTGGGATGTGTTTTGCAGCTTTAGTTACAATCACATTAATACTCAAAGGAGTTTAAAAGAGTCGCATACCGATAGTTTAGGTTTGTTTTTGCAAGTTATAATAGAATTTGATCAAAGTGAGATAATGTCCAAATTGGATTAAAAGACTTGGAATATTATTTGGAAATTTAAGTGCAACTCTGACGCAACGTAAAAAGTCATATTTTTACGTACATTATTCCTCACTATTTGAGCTAATATTTAGTGAAAACATCTTAAATCAATGTTTATTTACTAAAATTCAGTAAAGTAGTTCAAATATTGACGTTGCAACAAAAATCACTAAAAACATCCAAATAACATGCAAAACGAAGCAAATAAATCTAAACCGATTCTTCCACTCTTATTTTACTTAGAAGATACATTTCCTAACTATTATTGTATGATCTATAGATAATTACGAGATCGGAGAAACAAGAATCGTACGAAAAGGATAAAGGACGGAGGAGATACGGCATCTAAAACTAAACGATCGTATTCCAAAGCAGGTATGAGCTATAGACCTCCAAAATACCTGATATTGGTATCATTTTAAGCGTAACGGAATTACGACATCGTAGGCAAAAGAATCAAGTCAAACGGAAAAGTAACGAAGAAGATACGGTCAAAACAAGCAACGAACGAAGGACCGGACAACGACACTCCCTATGCCATATACGGCCCTAGAGGGTACCGTATACGGTATGTGAAGGCCGTATACGGTATCCCAATGCCTCGTTGATGCCATTTTTCAGTCCCCATTTGGTTTTGTGCTTATTTGTACTTGTATTGTGTGCTTTGAGACTTGTACAAATTATTTGAGGCTCCCCTATAAATAGAGGACTCTCTCATTCATTCATGATACATCACTCCACACATCTCTCTCATTTCACACACTCTTTCATTTTGTTTCTCTCTCTAAAGAGAACTAGAGAGATTTACGTAGCCGGTTAGAGTTCTAGAGGAAGGTTTAGCTTGGTAATCACGTTGTAACGAGTTTTCAAGTTCAGACTATTTGTAATCCTCAGTATTACACTGCTTAATTCCCGGTGATATCTATTTCTTTACTTACTGTTATAATGTTTGCCATGCATGTTATTTCAGTACGTATTTTGATTATTGCCATGATAATTACGTAGTTTAATAGTGTGATTGTTGAAATGTAGATATTAGGAATAGGGATGATGTTAATTAATATTTCATATATATATAATTAGAAATTGTTATGCTATTATCTGATTAAGCTTATCCTGAATATAGACTTAATTACTCATTCACCCTTTCTAGTTTTTCACGTGACTATTGCCTTAGTGTAGGATCTGATCAACCCTAGCTATGAAAACATAGTTATCTCTGTTACAGTATGAAGGTATAAGATCTCCGTAAAACGGCACTGTACTTAGTATAGTGATGGAAATACCTCTAGTAAAGTACAAATATGTGGAAGCTAAAGAAATATCATAGGTCTATCTCATCGTGGAGTACCTAGAAGTTACCCTTCTAGAACATGGCCTAAGAACCATAAAGGTGTGGAAATGCTTACCACATTGTACACCGTGTGTAGACCTAGGGATGAACGACTGAGTGCAAAGGAGGGTCTAATTCTTGACGAAAGTATTTGTGCAAAGGAGTTCTGAAAAGAAGGCAAAGACTCGGCTGTAGTCTAAGATGGTTAAACAACTTAACTCTACCTAACCGATAGCTTAACATACATAAGATACAATTAGTATTTACCTTGATAAAATCAATTAGACATAGGTGTTAAGAAAGGTAAGAAGATAAATTGCGGTCTGTTGCCTCATTCCTGCACCCCGAATACAATTATACAAAGAGGGTCACTTGGTCTCTTAAAGACAGTGAGGGGGGTTTAAAGAAGCGTGATCTGATCAGAATCATGATAACCTAGGATTCAGTGACATACGCTTCTAGAGACTAGACTAAAGTGTAAGGTCCTATTGTTTACACCGAACGCCTGTTTAATGCTTAGCAAGGAGAATCCCCAATTATCTTTATAATGAATATTATCCTGAAACCCTAATTATCGAAGTTTCAACAATCACTCTCTACCTATCTGCTTAATATCTATCTTTACTTTCAGTCATTTATTTTATGCTTTTAGATAATTTAGAAAACAACAAAATCAAACCTACCTACTTTTAAAACCCATTTATTAGCGAACTTATCTTAGGTAATCAAATTCAATTCAATTCGTTCAGATTTAAGAACGACACTCGAGTTATACTTGTTGCTTACTCACAAAGTAGGTAGTACTTATAGGTTGAGCCTCAGCTTATAAATAATAAAACTTCTAACTCAGATGCGCCATCCGAAAATCGCGGTTCCCCCGACGACAAGAACTGTAAACCCCAAGAGCAGTTGAAGGGAGCCACGTCAAGTTTTTGGCGCCGCTGCTGGGGATCGCAGAACGTCACGAATCGAATTTACCTTAGATAAGTAGCCTTTAGGAGAACCTTTCGTTCATGATATCCTTCTCAAAAGTTTGTTGTTTTCTTAGTTAGTATAATCTTTAGAAAATATCAAAAAATTGAAAAACCTTAGCCCGCCTAATACTCCTTCCAGTCCCATCTCTCCTCTAAACCACATGACTACGGATGAGATGTTGGCCATGCATGACGCATAAATTTTTGATTGTATGGAGAGAGAATTAGAGGCAGATCTTTACTACTCCTCATTATCTGAAACCGAAGAAATTCCAGTCATCTAGGAAGTCGAGATTTGAAAACCCTCAAACTTAGACCTAGAAATTGATAAATCTTAACAGAATGTTCCACCTTCTGTTACTCTTAAATTGAGTGGTCAATCCAAACTTGACACTAAGATTTCATCACTTTTAGCTAAGTACCCACATTACGTTAGACCATCTGATCTACCGGAAAACGTACCATTCGGTATTGAAGTATTCTCTTATCCACCTTTTCCATGGTTGGATTTAAACGAACGCTTACACTACCTTGATGAGTACTTTGAGTATGAACTTCCCGATATTTTGTGAGCCTACCCCACTACTCTTATTTCAAGTGTAGCAGAGGAAGAGCATCTCCAATATCCGAGCGAAAGTCACTCCACCAACCTTAGGAACATAACCACACAGAAAGAACCAACCCCTGACATCATTGAAATAACGGATATTCCACCAGAAACAAAATGCCACGTAGGAAATTCTTTTAAACGTGATAGGAAAATAGACATCTGTGCAGACTTCTTAAGAAATTTTAAAATATCCGACTTCCCATTTTAAGTAACCAAAGAAAGATCTTCGTGGAAATTGATAGAAAAAATAATAAGACTTCGTACTAAATACACTAAGAAATATGAGTTGTCATTAAAATCAGATTGAGATCTACTAATGAATCTATTAGCCAACACCGATTATCAACCTGTCTCATCGACACTAATTAATCGTTATGTCGCTGCTCTGATAAATGAACTCGAATTCTGGATAGAGAGAGACCCTATTATACCAATTCTGATTCCTGGGAAAATCCCGTTCTTCGTTGATCTCGCTGTCTAGTTAATCAATAAGTTAACTGCAATCTTTCCCGGTTCAACTGACGATGCTATTAAAGCAGCTTTCTTTGCAAAAAGAAAGGAGACTCACATTAAGTTAACTCAGTTGTTCCAACAAACAAAATTCCCTTTTACGTCTCAACAAAAATTACACACTAAAGAAATTTCGGAAGCAGTTCACACTACTTACGGAAATCCCGATTCAAAGGAAGAAAAAGAATTTTTAAATGTTATGGGAAAATTACTTTACGATCCCACTTGCATAAACACAGGACCACATGATGGTATTTCTAACCCTAAAAAGGTTAAATGGGAACTCAATCGATTACTTGATGTGTTATCATATTTAGGAAAAGAAGAGAGAAAATTCTTGAGCGAATTCGAAAGATTCTATTTAAACTCTACAGACCTAATCTATAATGTTAATCAAGTTCTTCAATATTCTTTTGTTCCCCGCCACACCTTTCCTCAACCCGGGGCACCAAATTTGCCTGAGAAAATCATCTCAGACACTCACGCGTAAAATTCTTTGAAAAAGTCGAGCTCTCGTCTTTAACTTAGCGCTTTTGGGAGGCATCCCAAGTTTAACTAGGTTTATATAAAATAAGTTTGTACTTGTCTTAAAATTTAAAGAACACAAAAAAAATTATTTATTTTCAAATAAAACGTGTCTTAAACTGTATGTTGGTTCCCTTAATCACGGATTTGGACTTGTCGTTTGACTCAATTGAAAGGCGGAAACAATCAATCAAGCAATTGAAACGTAAACACAAACACAACGATTCTATAATCTTTTCGTATATATAAACACTTGAAGAATAAAGATTACAACTCACAAATTCTCCTCTTCTCACACTCTAAGCCGTTTCTCTCTCTCTCTCTCTCTATAGGGTTTGATCCCTCTAAAACATAAACTCTAACTCTCTATTTATACTAACCCTACTGGACCCTGCGACACAAGCCCTATGTCGCAGGCCCAGCCCATTGTGACACAGCCTTTGTGTCGCTATAGCGACACAGGCTCAGTGTCGCCTGAACAGTATATTTGTGTATATTTTCTATCTCGCTGTTCATTTACATACTCGCATATACACACTAAAGACGATACAAACGCAGACTAATTGACTTTGACAATTACAATTGTTTGACCAAATGACTGACACACATTATGCACCAACAAACTCCCCCATGTCAGCAGCTTGGTCAAATAATCTTCAATTAGTCTTCACCAACAAACTCCCCCATTGAGATAGCTTGGTCTTCAAAAGTCTTGATGTTCAGTTTCATATGACTAATATCCAATTAGATCTTCAACTTCAGTGACCATCATCTCTTTCATCAATAGCTTCTCCAATAGCATTTATCTTCAAAGTCTTTGGAGAACTCTCATCAATTCTTATCTTTTGAATATGAGCATGATATGTAACTTGAATAAAATAACTCAGAAATAAAATATTTTTGTATTTTTCTTTATAAGACAGAATTAAAATACTGAAAGCAATAAATAAACAATCTTTTTGGGGACATAATTGTTTTGGTCTGGTTAGGGATCATATCAAGCTAACATGTAATTATTAGGAAATAGTAAGTGTTATTTCGATTATCAGTATATTTGTCCACTTGAAATTTACGTGACGTATTTAAAGCAGTTTTTCCAAAAATTAGTTCCAAATGATTATCGATATTGTTGTCCACCTAAACATTTCATACTTAAGTTAAGGAACTTTTAAAAGTCATTTGATCTTATTATGAGTATGCATATTATTCGATATAAAACATATTTAAGATATACATTTGAAATTAAAACATGTTAGTATTTTCCATGTAAAACGTAGTAACATAGTAATATCTTTAGAACCAAGCCTAGAGGCGACAGATCTGTACAACGTACAACAAAATCACATAAACGTTGATTCGGGTGGATCAAACACCAGTCTGAACAATTAAACTAGAGGGTACAGGTCTGTACTTTCGTACAACAGAGTACCATAGTCAAACACAAACCAGTACGAGGTAATCTATTTATAGATTTTCTTGCATATTTATACAATACTGTAAGTTTGCAAGATTACCACGGGTGCGTAATATTTGTCCGCAACTTCAAAGACTACATACCTATATCCTTTCAAAAAATATATCAGTTGAAACCAGGTCTGTATTTTCATACAACAAAGGAGACAACCAATATATTTTCCCAGATAAGACCACATTAATATTTTGAACATAGATCATAACATGTTAAGCATCCAAATATTAAGACTACGTGTCAAAAGTTCAGACTTAAAGTCCTATTTCAACTTAATGTCATACATAAAAATATCTTTTATATAAAATAATATGCAAGTTTGACATTATGCTTCTTAAAAATTTAAGTATGAATGCCTACCGATACATCATATAAGGAAGCTAATGTTTAGAAAAACTGTTTTAAGTATGCCAGATAAATATACTGACACATCAAACATAAAACTTAAAGTTTCCATTTTGTGCATGTTCCCTGATGTACTATCATTTCCCAAGTTGTTTACAGACACAATTCAACGTCCATTTTTAGAAATGTTGCAACCTTGCAATTCTTTGATACTAATAAGTATAAAGAGTGGCAGTTGCATGGTTCAAGAATTTGCCTGTTCATATTTTTCTGACTTTTTAAATTAGAATTTTTAAAATTTCTCCCCCTGAACAGCAAATTCTTTACACAAAAACAAACAGGTAAATGATCATTAAACAAAACAGAAAAAATTTAAAGTCACATATCAAGTCAAATTCAAATTCTTTTAGCACTTTTTAACCACCTCGTTTCACTTCAAGAATATCATCCATTCGCTCAAACATCATCACCACACATGATCACATCCTTGCAGTCACTAAAAGTATTAACTATCAAAAACCGGACTGCATCACCACAAACAAACATTAGTACTTATGAGACACCCAAGCCTTGATAGACTTGGGTTGTCCACTATCGTCCATAACCATCACATCAATGAGTTTATGATATTTTAAAAACTCAGTTGATTTTATTGATGTGTTGTTTGTGGATTTAGGTTTCTAAACCCGTTTAGGTTCAGATGATTTGTTTTCAACAATGTTGGGCTTTTGAACAGCAGGTCTACTAGGCACAACTTTGTTTACTCTAGCCATAGGTTTTGGAGAGTTGGATGCACAACTAGATATAGGCGAAAATAAACCACGCCTTTAAAAAGATTTTTGAAAAGAATTTCTAAATAAGGAAGTTCTTGGCATCCCTTTACCAAACCTATCTAGGGATAATAACCGACAATCCCTAATGATGTGGCCCTGTTGACCACACCGAAAACACGAACGCCGTTCCACATACGGCCTTTCCCAATGACTACCCTCAAATTGTTTCGACGGAGGATTTACTGAGGGAAGCTTAGCGGATGAGGCATTTACAGAACATGAACACTTATGCGTACATGTTGATGTAGAAGCCTCTAAAGTTGAACAGGTAGATGTTGAAGGTTGTTCTTTACCAGATTTATTAATTAAATTCTCTTTCTTCAGATTACTCACAGATGATTGTGAGTTATGTGAAGATTTTCTTTTTGAATCCTTCTTTAAGATTTTAGCAGAGTCGGATTCATTTACAACCTTAGTTTTGCCCTTATTATTTAAAACTTGTTCAGTTTCATTAGTAAGTATATGATTTTCGGGCTTAACATTAACCTTTTCAACTTTGACCTCAGACTCTTCAGTTAAGTCTTCCATTTCAACAATCTCCTCAACACACACAGGAGATACACCTTTAGCCTTAACAAACTCAGGCCTTTTAACAGTCGGTGCTATATCAAACACTGACTCAGCAACAGATTATGTATCTACCTTTGAAAAGGTAGGTACAAAGTCTTTGGCTGCATCCCTTGAAGGCATTGGCAGATAGTCAGAAGGAGGTGGTACATAGTTGTAACCAAGACCAGCCTTACTCTTCGTATCAATCCTTTGCGATTGGAGGATCTCGTCAAAGACCAGTGAGGATGTTGAAAAATTTGAAAGCTTTCGATTTAAGTCATCTACTTGTGACTGTTTTTCAGCAAGATCCTTTCTTAGTAACGCAATCATTTTTATATAACTGTCAATTGCATCTTGTTGACTGAAAATCTTAGCTTTTAATTCTTTCCGGTCAGAAAACGTAGCATCTAGTTTCTTATCAAAAGCCTTTTCATTATCTTTCAAAATTTTATTTGCCTGACTAAGTTTTTCTAAATCAGAATTCAGGTGTTCGGTATCCTCACTGTATTTGTTAACTTTATTGGTTAATTTGATACATGACACACAAGATGATGGCTCTTCAATAGGTACCTCAGGTTTACTCGTGATGTGAGCAATGAGAGCTTGATTATCACCCATCTCACACTGTTTCTTCACAAACTCCAGGTTACTTTGTTTATATTTTTCACTTCCCCCGCAACGCTTTTCAATGGCTTCCCACACTTCATATGCAAACTCATGATGTCTAAATTGCTTCATGAGTGGTTGTGATAGTGCCATGGTGATCGCAATATATGTTTTCCTTTCAGTATCATAAGTCTTGCGTTCTTCAGGAGTCTTGGATTTGATAGGCTTAATTTGAGCTTCTCCGGGAAAAGCACTAATTCTAAGAGGATGTTCATATCTTTTCTCTAAATAAATTTTCATATCAGGATCAGTGACATTGATGAAGGCTTCAAATTGTATTCTCCATTCAACATAAGGAGTATTTGTAGTGAATAATGGAGGTTTACTCTCACTACCAACTACACTATTGTAAGCTTTATAAAGAGACATGTTTAAACAGAAACTTATCAAATCACAAACACCCAGATGTTGAATGGTGAGTTTTTCAATTTTATCTTCTTTTTTTTTTTTTTTTTTTTTTTGTTTTTAATTTTTCCCTCCAAAATTTGGTTCGAAAATATCAAAAATTGCGCGAGTAAAACGAAACTTTTTCAAAACCAAAATTAAGAACTTTTAAGCTTTTAGAACAAAATTTTGTCATGCGAAAAATTTCCCGCCAAAAGACCTTTTTTTTTTTTTTTGTCCTTAGCGACACTAAGTTAGTGTCGCACCTTAGTGTCGCAAGCCAGTGTCGCAAAATCCGATCTGGTGTCGCAATCTTATGTCACGAAAACCCTTAATACAACACTAAGGCAGATTGTGTCGCTAAAGCTTGTGTCGCACTTAGTGTCGCAATGTCGCGGCCAGCAGCTCCAAAAACCCTAAAAATCGAAAATTTTCGAAACCCTAACGAATTTCGAACGAAAATTGATGAACAAACCCAGAAATACACTTCCAGAAGCTAAATATTCAACTGATTGGACCCAAAGCGTTGATCAAACCACAAAAACACCACGAATCAAACCGAAAACATTTCAATTAACGATCAAATCTTTAAACAAACGCCCAAAGGCTCTGATACCACTTGTTGGTTCCCTTAATCACGGATCTGGACTTGTCGTTGACTCAATTAAAAAGCGGAAACAATCAATCAAGCAATTGAAACGTAAACACAAACACAACGATTGTATAATCTTTTCGTATATATAAACACTTCAAGAATAAAGATTACAACTCACAAATTCTCCTCTTCTCACACTCTCAGCCGTTTCTCTCTCTCTCTCTATGGGGTTTGATCCCTCTAAAACATAAACTCTAACTCTCAATTTATACAAACCCTACTTGACCCTGCGACACAAGCCCTATGTCGCAGGCCCAGCCCATTGCGACACAACCTTTGTGTCGCTATAGCGACACAGGCTCTGTGTCGCCTGAACAGTATATTTGTGTATATTTTCTATCTCGCTGTTCATTTACATACTCGCATATACACACTAAACACGATACAAACGCAGACTATTTGACTTTGACAATTACAATTGTTTGACCAAATGACTGACACACATTATGCACCAACACTGTACAATTTTCGCGCGCGAAACGCAATACATTTTTAATTCACGCAGAAAACCTCAAAGTTACATACACACTTTTGGTCACTTTATTAAAAAAATAAAAAACGCTTCGAAAACCAATTGTATGTATCGTATCTTTCACGTTTTAAATTAAATGGTATTTAGGCTAAGAATAAGGGGCCAACTAGCAACCAAACAAACACAAAATCAAAAAACAAAATTTTTTTCTCCTCCCTTTCTTCCCCAAACCATCGGCCACCTCCCACCATCACCCCAATCTCTCATTTTTTCACCATTTTTGATGATTCCAAGCTTAAAGTTCATCAATTAATCATCTCAAATTTGCATACATAACATCATTTCATCAAGTTTAAGGTAAATAATTTACATAATTTTAATAAGTTGTTGAAAATTAGGGTTCATGTTTTGATTCGTGAAATCCATGGTTAAAATTCGTATATTTTGGTTTAAACTCATGCTTATCTTGATGCTTAACATGATTATGAACAAAATTGAGTGATTTGGTGGATGAATTACAACTTTGAAGTTTCAAGTGTTGACTTTTTGACTAATTAGACTTTTGTTGACTTTTTGGTAACTAATTGCTTATGTTGACTTTTGATGATTGAACTATGCTTAGAATGATTAGTTTAACATGAGTATATTAGTCGCTAGTATTCAAAGAATGGTTAAGATAGCTTTTGATTATTAAAGTAAACAAATTTTGGTTAAACTTTGATAAACATCATACAAGAAAACAAAAGCTTTACACTTAGAAGATGTTTATGCTTAGTTTGAACACTATAAGCTTATTATAATTGTCGAAAGAAGCTTTGGTTGAATTTATGGTCATATACTTGTTCAAATGTGGCATCTCTTTAATAAATAAAGTGTATGAAACTTTAAGAAACGAAATCATCCCTTCCAAGTAACCATTATTCCATGAATCATAGTCTTTAAAATTGTTTGCGCCAGTGGATGAGTCAGTTTTAGGGAGTAACCGGGTCATCATATGGCAGGATATGAGGCGATTGGGAGTGAAAGAGGAGTTTGAAAATTTGATTAAATATGAAACTGAAGGTCAAGAACACGCTGCATTCTTTCATCTTTTTAACATAAACGAGGATATATACCGAGAAGTCATCACTGAATTTATGATGACATATGAGTTCCACGAGAGGCTGAGTATTTTCGACAAGAAGAAAATCTCTTTCAGATTCCAGGGAAAAACTCATTAAATATCAGAGGGTGATCTTGAAGAATATCTTGGTTTGTACACCCGGTCTCAGGTGCAATCCGAGTGGTTCACCAATAGTATCCAAACCATCTCTAGTCTTTCAAACAGAAATCACAAAGAAATTTGGAAGGATTTGGGGGTAACAAGTTTCTGGAGTAATGTGAAGTATTCCATTTTGATCAGACCTATCCATCACATTCTTCACAAGCTTCTATGTTGCTCGATTCTTGGCAAAAGAGAGAATGGTACGGTAACCGAAGAAGAGCTTAAGTTTATGGAGGCGATCATAGGGAAAAGGAACCTGAATGTCGCCTACATCATTGCTGAGAGACTTGGGAATGAGAAGAAGTTAAAGAAACACGTGTTTATGGGATCATTTATCACCGTTTATTGCAAAGTATGGGGGTCTTTACAGAGGTTCAGAAGGAGGAGTATTTGTATCACTCTAGTTCATTGCCAATTGATTTAGAGTACTACAAGCTCATCAGAATAATTGATGAAAACGAGGAAAAACAGTGTCTCTGGTACAACACGTAGTAGCTCATCCCAGGATGTTTATGACCCGAAAGCGTGTCAGAATGATTGGAGCAGTACAAGATACAGATGTTGAGGATTATAGAGCAGAGGCACCTGCGTCTGAGACTGAGATTCCATAGGGAGGAGCTGGGACATCCGAGCCGCCTACTCAGGTCGTTGTCCACTACACAGACCCAGTCACCCCACTGACTCAGTACTATCTCTTACATGCTTTACGGGTCAGTCAGGCTCATCAGACCCTGATCGCCAGGAGATTCAACATCCCTGATCCCGACCCGTTTATATATCAATGCGGTCCACCACCACCATCCAGGGTACATCCACATACCCCCACTGCTCACCCACCATCACCTATCATCCGGACCTCAACCGATATAGAGAGAGTTTATTCAGTTGAAAACCTTACTCCAGTAGATCAGCAGACAGCAGCTGCTACCATTGTACCTTCACCACAGCCCAACCAGCATCTGATGGCTCGTACATCCTACCACCCTGACATGGTTTATTTGGGCACCGATGCAACTTCATTTGACAACATGGGCAGGATGCTGAACATGAGGCCGATTTCATCTTCTAATGTTCCAACTGAGAATTCATTACAGCAGGCATATCTGAAGTTACTTGAAGATGCATACATCACTTCAGAGATCTTGAGCAGTTGGGGTCATCTGGACCAAATGGCACTGCCGGCGGCCACACTTAGAGACATATTGATACAGTAAAAGCTGATCACCGCAGAGGAGGCAGGATAGAGAGTCACTAGCGGTCAACAGTCAGTTGTAGGACCGTCGACAGCTCCACACACCGCTAAGGCATCTGATTTGCATGACCAGGGTTCCTCTATCTACTAGATTATCAATATTTGACATTTTGATTCATATTATATAGGTTCCCTGATCTTGGACCTACTCGAATCAACACACACAATCGGGAGGCGGAATTCAAACGATTGTATATAGTACGTAAAACACAAACGAATCAAATGCAAATCAACTTGTATATTAATATGATAATCAATTAGCTTGAATACAATTGTCACACCCCCAAATTATGACGCAGCGGAAGTCGGGTCGGGGCGCGACTAATCATAGATCATTACACAAAGTTACATCGAACGACCACTATATGCGTCGTTTTGAAATCAGTACCAAAATAGTACATTAATAATCAAATTGTTTACAGCAATTTCTGAGTTCGCGAATAAATGTAGAGATTTTAATACATAACTAATAATACAAAATAGTAATGCAAGGAAATCTCCAATGTTTGTAAATCATGCGACTCGAGCTATGGTGATCCTGGAGTAATCCTACTCCTGTTGTGAACCTGAGAATACATACTAAAATGGTCAACAAATAATGTTGGTGAGTTCATAGGTTTAGATATCAAAATGTAAATGTGAACCACGAGATTTCATATGAGTTGCACGCATGCAAACTGATGTATACTATTGCCATGAGCTCATAGTCCGAAGCTTAACCAAATGAGTTTGCCTCCTGCAGATGCCTAATCCAGAACATCCGTATGAACAAATAATAAAGCGCCCGTTTGACCAGTTAGAGCTACTAACCCGGACGGGGATGGTCAATCCCAAATAGTACTATTCTTTAATACTCGCGCTAAGATCCATACTAACGAAACTATGATGTGTAGAGGACTTTTGAGTGGATTATGAAAGTGAAACTCATGCAATCCGTATATGTGTAAATCTGTACTCGTGTTCATGAAAATAGTGCATGTATTCTCACCCCAATAGTTAAAACAGTAAAAGTAGGGCTATGAGACTCACCTGAGTCTTGAAAGCGTGCGTTTAAATTAATAAACGTATGTCCAAAGATGTAACCTTCTGGCGCCCTAAACGCACAAGGTTATATATGAGTGAATGTCTCAAAAGATCATTCATGCTAGTTGTCCACTCAACTAGTTATGTTTGATGTTGTTTGTTCCATGATTATGTTTAGAAAACGTGTACGGCCCGTTGGTGAAGAGTTTGAAAATGATATTAATTCTCAAATTAATATTATTATGATTTGTTTTGTGTTTTAAGTTGATAAGGTTAATATACCTTAGGTGTCTTCAAGTTGTCCCTGTAAGTATTTAACTTTGATTGTTACGGATGATAATATAAAGTAGTGAGTTGGTTGATCATTCGGGTTCCAAGTTAATACTGTTTGGTCTTTGTGTCGCTAGTTAACACTGTTGGTTAATGCGACACTAGGGTTTATACTGTTGGCTGGTGCGACACTAAGGTTAATGCGACGCTAAGGCTGGTGTCGCTAGTTAATATCGTTGGTCTTTATGTCGCTAGTTAATATCGTTGGTCTTTATGTCGCTAGTTAGTACTGCTGGTTTTAAAAGAGTAGCGACACAAGGGTTAGTGTCGTAGTTTAATACTGCTAGTTATAAATGATGCGACACAAAGGTAGTGTCGCGGGTTTGTACTGTTCGTTGTGAATGTTGCGACACTCGGGTTGTGTCGCATTAAGTTTCTACTGCTCACTTGGTTTCCACTGTTAATACTGTTGGTGTGTTTAACCCTGTTACCATCGTTTCCACTGTTAGTAAGTTTTACATGGTCAATACTGCTAGTACATTTACTAGTTTCTACTGTTAATTCATTTACCCGATTAGTACTGCTAGTACATTTCTTAGTTAATACTGCTAGCACATTCCTCAGTTAATACTGCTAGTCCGTTTACTCGGTTTCTACTGCTAGTTCATTTCTCCTTTATTTCTACTGCTAGTTCATTTTGTTACTACTGCCCGTTAATTTCCACTGTTAGCTCGTTTCTTAGTTACCACTGTTAGTTCATTTTACCTAGTTTCCACTGTTAGCACGTTCCTCCTATATTACTACTTTTAGTATATTTCCTCGGTTACCACTGCTAGTATGTTTCTACTGTTTGTTTCTAAACTTCGCTTTTGTTCAAGGGTTTCGATTAAATGAGTTTGCTTTGGTCCCGAAACTATTATAAGCTAAATATTAATATTTTTACACTCTTAAAAAGTAAGTTTTCGTATATTTTGGTAAGACCGAAAGTGTTCGATATTTAGGACAGAAATGCCAACGATTCTCTGGTAGATTTAAAATGTTCGTTTTAGGGTAACTTCGAGTGGGTTTCCAGTTTATACTTTGTGAGTGGACTTACTAGCATGTTAAATCCATAAAATCTTACGAATAACAAAGGAAAGTTGAGAAAACGTGTTCTTACCCGAAAATGTGTGACGAACAAGTTGTGAATGAAAAATCGTGAAGCTTGACTCCTAGTTCTCCGTTAATCTTCTTGTGATTTTTGGTGAGATTTGAGAGTAAAAGTGAAAGAAAATGTTTTCTGTTTGTGTTTGCTGTGAGGAGAGGAATGAGAGAGAGAGTTTTGGGTAAAGTCTTCTGAGATTTTGATCAATGAAAAGTTGAGTTGTGTGTGTAAGTAACTAAAATGATGACTTTACATTGGGGGGGATGTATGGCCGGTCTAGGAAGTCCTAGGCTGTGCAGAACTTTTAACTAAGGTGGGCTCCACCTGATTTCCTTTCACTTGTCCATTAATTTATTTGTTTGTTTAATTAAAATTGTTACATTTTAAGTTTGTGTTTCCTTGATGTTTTCGAGCGGGTTTGCGTTACGTATTGTACGTTTTGCATAAAACGTAAAGTGTTCGTATATTATTATATAATAATAATATAATGTAAATAACTACTATTTAATTATAAAATAGGTTTACGTTATTTATGAAAAGAGTTTTCACCAACGTCCATATAAATCGAGTCGGACTCCATTCGATTGAAATTGCGTAATTAAAATTTAATTACGTATGAGTGTATAATACAATATACAAAATGTTCTGTAATTAGTCCTATTTCATACTAATTACAAATAGTAATAACCAACTATTTATTACTAATGACGGCTTAATTCGCCGGGTGTTACATTCTCCCCTTGTTAGAAGTATTTCGTCCCGAAATTAGCTTGTTGCCGTGGGTTGGGTGGCATCTAAGAATAGATGTGGGTATTTCTGTCGCATCTGGTCTTCCCGTTCCCAAGTAAATTCAGGACCACGCCTGGAATTCCACCGGACTCTAACGATGGGAATACGACTCTGTTTTAAGCGTTTGACCTCTCGGTCCATGATTTCCATGGGTTCTTCGACGAAATGAAGTTTGTTATCTATTTGGATTTCGTCAAGAGGAATGATAAGTGTCTCATCAGACAGGCATTTCTTCAAGTTAGAAATGTGAAAAGTGTTGTGCACGCCACTGAGTTCTTGAGGTAGCTGCAATCGACATGCCACCGGACCAATTCTCTCAAGAATTTCGAACGGTCCGATGTATCTAGGGTTTAACTTTCCGCATTTACCGAAACGAATGACACCTTTCCAAGGTGACACTTTCAAAAGAACATGGTCCCCGACTTGAAATTCGAGGTGTTTGCGTCTCACGTCAGCATAACTCTTCTGACGATCACGTGCGGCTTTCAGCCGATTTTGGATGCTTACAATTTTCTTGGTTGTTTCATGAATGATTTCAGGACCGGTGAGTTGGCTATCTCCCACCTCGGTCCAACAGATAGGTGAGCGGCATTTTCGCCCATAAAGTGCCTCAAAAGGTGCAGCCTTTATGCTGGTGTGATAACTGTTGTTGTACGAAAATTTCTTACAGAGGCAAGTTATTTTCCCAACAGTTACCGAAGTCAACTACGCAGGCTCGTAGCATATCCTCAAGTGTTTGAATAGTTCGTTCGCTTTGGCCGTCAGTTTGCGGGTGATAGGCTGTACTCATATCTAAACGAGTGTCTAGAGATTTTTGTAATGTTTGCCAAAAGCGAGAAGTGAATCGACTATCTCTGTCGGAGATGATTGAGATGGGCACGCCGTGTCTTGACACAACCTCTTTTAGATAGAGTCATGTCAAACGTTCCATCTTGTCAGTTTCCTTGATGGCCAGAAAGTGAGCGGAATTGGTATGCCGGTCTACGATCACCCAAATGGTATCGCAACCGCTCGGCGTTTTGCGGAGTTTAGTGATAAAATCCATGGAAATCTGTTCCAATTTCCATTGAGGTATTTCAGGCTGTTGTAGCAATCCGGATGGTTTCTGGTATTCGGCCTTAACCTTTGAACATGTGAGGCATTTACTGACGTACGTAGCTATGTCAGCTTTCATGTTGGGCCACCAATACGATTCTTTGATGCCATGATACATCTTGTCAGATCCAGGATGTATAGAGTATCGGGATTTGTGAGCTTCATCCATCACCAATTCTCGTAGGTTCCCAAAGTTTGGTAGCCAAATTCGGTTAGAGAAGTAACGGTTTCCATCGGGTTTGATTTCGAATTGTTTCTCCATTCCTCTTAATGCTTCGTTTTTCACGTTTTCTATCTTGAGTGCCTCAAGTTGTGCGGTGTGGATGTGAGTGGTGAGGTTGTTATGTATGGTTAAACCAAGGGCTCGAACTCGAAGAGGTTTTACTCGTTCTTTTCGACTTAGGGCGTCGGCAACAACGTTAGCCTTGCCTGGGTGATAGCGGATTTCGCAGTCGTAATCACTAAGTAATTCGACCCAACGACGTTGTCTCATGTTCAGATCCTTTTGATCGAAGATATGTTGGAGACTTTTGTGATCGGTGAAGATTGTACACTTGGTACCGTATAGGTAGTCTCTCCAGATTTTAAGCGCGAACACTACAGCTCCTAATTCCAAATTGTGACTTGTGTAGTTTTTCTCGTGGATTTTGAGTTGTCGGGAGGCGTAGGCAATGACTTTTTCTCGTTGCATTAACACACAACCAAGTCCTTGGTGTGAGGCGTCGCAGTAAACTACGAAGTCATCGTTGCCTTCGGGTAGGGATAAAATAGGTGCACTACAAAGTTTCTGTTTCAATAGTTGGAAAGCTGACTCCTGTTTATCCGTCCAATCGAACTTCTTTTCTTTTTGTGTCAAGGTGGTTAAAGGTTGAGCTATTTTGGAGAAATTCTCAATGAATCGCCGATAGTACCCAGCAAGTCCTAGAAATTGGCGTACTTCGGTTGGGGTTGTAGGTGCTTGCCAGCACTTGATAGCCTTGATTTTGGATGGATCGACATGTATTCCTTGATTGTCGATGACGTGACCTAGGAATTGTACGGTTCGAATCCAAAATTCGCATTTGGAGAATTTGGCATACAACTCCTCGTGTTTGAGTAGCTCTAGGATGGTTTTCAGGTGTTGTGCGTGTTCTTGTTCGTTACGAGAGTAGATCAAGATATCGTCGATGAATACGATCACAAATTTGTCTACATATGGTTTGGACACCCGATTCATGAGATCCATGAATACGGCAGATGCGTTGGTTAAGCCAAACGGCATGACTTGAAATTCGTAGTGGCCGTATCGAGTTCGGAATGCGGTTTTCGGGATGTCGTCGTTTTGAACACGCAATTGGTGATAACCTGACCGTAGGTCGATTTTCGAGTAAACGCTCGATCCCTGAAGTTGGTCAAATAGGTCATCGATTCGAGGGAGTGGGTACCGATTCTTCACGGTTAGTTTGTTAAGTTCACGATAGTCGATACACATTCGGAAAGATCCATCTTTCTTTTTAACGAAGTGGACCGGAGCTCCCCAAGGCGAGGAACTTGGTCGGATGAATCCCTTGTCTAAGAGTTCCTGTAATTGGGTAGATAACTCCTGAAGTTCGGAAGGGGCTAAGCGGTAAGGTGCTCGTGCCACGGGTGCTGCACCGGGCACTAGATCGATTTGAAATTCGACTTGTCGAGGCGGAGGTAGGCCAGGCAAGTCTTCAGGGAAGACTTCAGGAAAATCCCGTGCTACGGGCACGTCTTCAAGTCGCTTCTCCCCCGACTTCTTCTCGGTTATGTGGGCCAGAATTGCCTGATATCCTTTCCTCAGATACTTTCGAGTTTTCATGCATGAGATGATATTTACACTCGATCCCCCGGTCTCCCCTTGTATGATTAAGGTTCCGCCGGTAACGAGGGGAATACGGACGATTTTATCTAAGCAAATGATTTCGGCACGATGTTTGGACAGCCAATCCTTGCCTATGATAATATCAAAACTCCCGATTTCAATAGGGATCAAGTCTATGGAGAAGAGTTCGTTTGCTAGATTTAAAGTGCAGCTTTGGATTACAGTACTGGTTTCGATCAGTTTGCCGTTTGCTAATTCTACAATGTACTTAACATCCAAAACAGTGGGTGTAATTTCGAGCAATTGACTAAACTCATTTGATATAAAACTCTTGTCAGCACCAATATCAAATAAGATAGTTGCAGTTAAGTCGTTGAGTAGGAACGTACCCGTGACCACATTAGGGTCTTGGTGGGCTTCCCCGGAATTCATCACGAAGGCTCTGCCACGAGCGTTGTTCTTGTTTCTGTTGTTGTTGTTGTTGTTCTTCAGTTTCGGGCATTCGTTCCTGAAATGTCCCGCGTTACCACACTCGAAACAGGCTCTCGATGTGTTTGTGTTGGCGTGAGGGTTGGGGGCTCTACAATCCCTGGTTAAGTGTCCGTAGCGCTTGCATTTGTTGCAAGGGGTGCCACAAGGACCCTCATGGTGTCGATTGCATTTTGAACAGAAGGGTTTGCTTCCAGTGTATCCCTTCTTCTCCCCAGACCCTGAGGTATTGGCCGTGACGGTATCGGACCTCTTATTCTGTTGGTTGCTGTTATTGGGGTTCCCTTCCCACCTTCTCTTGTTGTCACCAGTTCGTGACCCCGTATCTTTTCCTGCAGGTGTCCCACGACGGACTACCTGTGCCATCAAACTGTGTGCCATACGGACGGCACTCTGAATCGTTCCAGGGCTTGAGGCGGTGACTATTCCCTGAATCTTAGCTGGGAGTCCCCAGATGTACCTTTCGATTCGCTTGTACTCGGGGTCCACCATGGTCGGGCAGAGAAGTGCCAATTGGTGAAATCGAGTGGTGTAGCTGGCGATGTCATCGCCCCTAACTGTGAGGTTCCAGAATTCTACCTCCAGTTGTTGTAATTTTTCTCTGGGGCAGTACTCTTCAGTCATCATCTTCTTCAGTTCCTCCCATGGGAGTTGGTAGGCAACATCGATACCCATAGTTTGGGCATAAGTGTTCCACCAGGTGAGGGCACCTTCCAGAAGGGTGCAGGTGGAGTATTTTACTTTGCACTCTTCAGTGCAGTTGCAGATGCAGAAGACAGATTCCATCTTCTCGAACCATCTTATTAATCCGATGGCTCCTTCCGTGCCTTTGAAATTTAAGGGTTTGCAGCTCAAAAATTCCTTATAGGAACAAGGTTTGGTTGCCGGAGTTGCGTTCGAGGTGTTTTCGCTGCCGGTCTGTGGTATCGATCCAATATTTTGGTTTGCTCCCTGAGCAGCCAAAGCTTCGGCTACTCCTTGAGCGATGAATTGAGCGAGTTCTTCAGCGCTGAAAGTTTGTCTTCTTGGCGGCATGATTCTTAAATAAGGAATTGAAAGAAGTGTGGGTTAGTTATATGAGGGTTATGATTTTTTTTGCAGATGTATATTTATGAAGAGGTAACATACAACAGCACAAATGACAATCGCGAATTAAGGCAACAAGATCTGATATCATTCAAAATGCAAGTTCTAATGATTATAGAATTTAGAGTTTAAAAAAGATGTCGGGAATTGTTACGTCCAACGAGTTACAAAGTTTTAAAAAGTAGATTACATAACGAATACTACACTAATCTCGGCGTCGATCTGCTTGCGGTAGCAGAGTGATAATCCGTTCGACAGCCTCCGCAAGTCTGCCAGCCTGGCGTGCATTCTCTTCGGCCAGTGTTAATCATTGTTCCAGCATGCTTGAGTGTTGTTCAGCCTCCTGTGATCGCTGTTCACAATGTTGTATTCTTGTCCGTAATTCCATGAGTTCGTCCCTCGTATCGGTGGCCAAGTCGTTAGTGAGATTCACGACTTCAGCAATGTCTTCATGGCCTTGATAGAATTGTACCATGTCATCCCGTATCTCTCTTTGCTCTACTTCCATTGCCTCGAGTCTCCTCTCGTGGCGGTGAAGTCTTGCGGCTAACACTGGAACAGTGTGACGAGTGGGTTCCTGAGTATACGGAGAAATATCCATGGGTTCGGTAGTGGACCGTATCCCTTCCTCGCGTCTCCAGGTTGTAAGTGCATTGGACAGCCAATTCCACTCTCGCGCCTCTGCTTGGTGGCGATTCATGTTTGAGGTGCCTGCGGTGTCAGTGTTCCTCACTCGAGGTCTAGCTTGGTTGGCCCTAGTGTTACTCCTGGTACGCGCGCGCCGAGATCCCGAAGGAGCACGGTTGGGCGAGTTCTGCGTATTGTTTCCCTCGTTTGTCGACATTCTGTTTGAGAAATCTGTCATTCTGTGGTAAGAGTTTATGTACGCGAGGTCTATATAAGTAGGAACAACGCATAATAACCTACTGAGTATTGCACGTATAAATCTGGTTCAGTATCTATAGTGATCAAAGTCTGCTAATGTATTCCTATTCGCCATACCCATTTCAGATCCTGCATCGATCCTCCTTTAATTGAGCATAGTTGATCAGGTTATACTAAATTAAAGCTGAATGATGAATTTTCTGAGCTAGTTATGCCAATGAGGAATACTACTTAAAGAGTTATAGTCTAGGTCCACTAATGCAACCTAGTTCGCTATAACTATGGCTCTGATACCAATCTGTCACACCCCCAAATTATGACGCAGCGGAAGTCGGGTCGGGGCGCGACTAATCATGGATCATTACACAAAGTTACATCGAACGACCACTATATGCGTCGTTTTGAAATCAGTACCAAAATAGTACATTAATAATCAAATTGTTTACAACAATTTCTGAGTTCGCGAATAAATGTAGAGATTTTAATACATAACTAATAATACAAAATAGTAATGCAAGGAAATCTCCAATGTTTGTAAATCATGCGACTCGAGCTATGGTGATCCTGGAGTAATCCTATTCCTGTTGTGAACCTGAGAATACATACTAAAATGGTCAACAAATAATGTTGGTGAGTTCATAGGTTTAGATATCAAAATGTAAATGTGAACCACGAGATTTCATATGAGTTGCACGCATGCAAACTGATGTATACTATTGCCATGAGCTCATAGTCCGAAGCTTAACCAAATGAGTTTGCCTCCTGCAGATGCCTAATCCAGAACATCCGTATGAACAAATAATAAAGCGCCCGTTTGACCAGTTAGAGCTACTAACCCGGACGGGGATGGTCAATCCCAAATAGTACTATTCTTTAATACTCGCGCTAAGATCCATACTAACGAAACTATGATGTGTAGAGGACTTTTGAGTGGATTATGAAAGTGAAACTCATGCAATCCGTATATGTGTAAATCTGTACTCGTGTTCATGAAAATAGTGCATGTATTCTCACCCCAATAGTTAAAACAGTAAAAGTAGGGCTATGAGACTCACCTGAGTCTTGAAAGCGTGCGTTTAAATTAATAAACGTATGTCCAAAGATGTAACCTTCTGGCGCCCTAAACGCACAAGGTTATATATGAGTGAATGTCTCAAAAGATCATTCATGCTAGTTGTCCACTCAACTAGTTATGTTTGATGTTGTTTGTTCCATGATTATGTTTAGAAAACGTGTACGGCCCGTTGGTGAAGAGTTTGAAAATGATATTAATTCTCAAATTAATATTATTATGATTTGTTTTGTGTTTTAAGTTGATAAGGTTAATATACCTTAGGTGTCTTCAAGTTGTCCCTGTAAGTATTTAACTTTGATTGTTACGGATGATAATATAAAGTAGTGAGTTGGTTGATCATTCGGGTTCCAAGTTAATACTGTTTGGTCTTTGTGTCGCTAGTTAACACTGTTGGTTAATGCGACACTAGGGTTTATACTGTTGGCTGGTGCGACACTAAGGTTAATGCGACGCTAAGGCTGGTGTCGCTAGTTAATATCGTTGGTCTTTATGTCGCTAGTTAATATCGTTGGTCTTTATGTCGCTAGTTAGTACTGCTGGTTTTAAAAGAGTAGCGACACAAGGGTTAGTGTCGTAGTTTAATACTGCTAGTTATAAATGATGCGACACAAAGGTAGTGTCGCGGGTTTGTACTGTTCGTTGTGAATGTTGCGACACTCGGGTTGTGTCGCATTAAGTTTCTACTGCTCACTTGGTTTCCACTGTTAATACTGTTGGTGTGTTTAACCCTGTTACCATCGTTTCCACTGTTAGTAAATTTTACATGGTCAATACTGCTAGTACATTTACTAGTTTCTACTGTTAATTCATTTACCCGATTAGTACTGCTAGTACATTTCTCAGTTAATACTGCTAGCACATTCCTCAGTTAATACTGCTAGTCCGTTTACTCGGTTTCTACTGCTAGTTCATTTTGTTACTACTGCCCGTTAATTTCCACTGTTAGCTCGTTTCTTAGTTACCACTGTTAGTTCATTTTACCTAGTTTCCACTGTTAGCACGTTCCTCCTATTATACTACTTTTAGTATATTTCCTCGGTTACCACTGCTAGTATGTTTCTACTGTTTGTTTCTAAACTTCGCTTTTGTTCAAGGGTTTCGATTAAATGAGTTTGCTTTGGTCTCGAAACTATTATAAGCTAAATATTAATATTTTTACACTCTTAAAAAGTAAGTTTTCGTATATTTTGGTAAGACCGAAAGTGTTCGATATTTAGGACAGAAATGCCAACGATTCTCTGGTAGATTTAAAATGTTCGTTTTAGGGTAACTTCGAGTGGGTTTCCAGTTTATACTTTGTGAGTGGACTTACTAGCATGTTAAATCCATAAAATCTTACGAATAACAAAGGAAAGTTGAGAAAACGTGTTCTTACTCGAAAATGTGTGACGAACAAGTTGTGAATGAAAAATCGTGAAGCTTGACTCCTAGTTCTCCGTTAATCTTCTTGTGATTTTTGGTGAGATTTGAGAGTAAAAGTGAAAGAAAATGTTTTCTGTTTGTGTTTGCTGTGAGGAGAGGAATGAGAGAGAGAGTTTTGGGTAAAGTCTTCTGAGATTTTGATCAATGAAAAGTTGAGTTGTGTGTGTAAGTAACTAAAATGATGACTTTACAAGAGCTGCCTGGTGGGACAATCCTTCTAACAATTCGGACATCTCGTACAAGAGCTGCCCTTGGTGATCAATCCTTCCCCGACCGTGGTGTAGCTCATTAGTCATTAAGTACATCCTCCTTAACTATTCGGCGGTCATCCCTGCTCTATGACCTGCCGGCATTCCCATAACCGTACGGGATGACGATGCCTCTCTTGGTCGGGTTATGACAGGATTGACATAGTCATTCATCCTTTCCTGCCATGTGTATCTATCGGTGACTCGGGTTGGGGCAGGGTTAGGCTGGTTGTCAAGATGGTATTCCTGTGGGGGTGCTCTTAGTGTGTCTCCAACGGGGTTAGCAACCCTCATTCTCGCAGTGTGTCTAACACGCAGACTCGATTGGGCTGGTTGTAATGGGACAGGTGCTGGTGATGCTCTAAGGGCAGGTGTGATTCCCTCACTACTTGCTCCTTGGTCGGTGCTAGTGTCCATGGTTGGTTCCTCAGAACTAGTTGGGATATTCCTAGGACGACTCGTGATGTAACCCGATGCATCAGCCGAGTAGGGAGTACGAGTGGATGATGAATGAGACATGGTAAGACTGAAAATGAAAGTGTGTTAGGTTGCTAATAACAATGAATGGATCATATGATATGTGAAGCACATGCATGGTAAGGATAAACATTAACATTAACCCGTGGATAACTATTCCAAGTTTCTCACTACTTTTCCGAATTAGGCATAGGTGATCAGGCTATGCTTAATTAAGGCTAAATAATGAAATGCTTGTATTAGTTACACAAGTGTAATGTTCAATGCCTTATAAGGTGTTGTTTTAAATAAAAGAATTTTGGTTATAGTTTGGTTTTATTTTTGAAAAACCGGTATTCTCTATAACCTTTGGCTCTGATACCACTTCTGTCACACCCCGCTAAAGCGGAAACACGAGGTGTCACAGCTAATGATTTCACAACACAAAGATATAGCAACCATACCATTTAAATTAAGATAAAACAGCCTTGGAGGCATCAACAATACATCAACTTGTTCAAAGTATACGACATTATTACAAATATATTACAAAAATTTAGTTCAAAGTCCGTTTAAATGGCTTGGTCGACATAATCCCATGCATTAGCCCACATATGATCCGTGCTTACCGACGTTCTCCTGAAAAGCATGCCAAAACAAAATGGTCAACTATGGCCATAGTTGGTGAGTTCAAAGTTTGAAACTTGTTAAACCAAAAGTGTGTCCAATCGGGGACATAAGTATGGGTATAGCCATCCAATCGGGGACGCTATCATCCTTGAGTTCATCCAATCGGGGACATAAATATAGTAAACATTTGGTTGATAAGGTTGCTGTAAATAAACATGTGGTAGTAAGAGAGAGATGTATAAGCCTTGAGACCACTACTAATCCGGTTATCTGACCGAACGTGCCCCAAAATATAAGTGCTCCATGTTCTTCAACAAACATGAGTAAAAGGCGATATTATGCACCCACGTTGAAGTGTGAGTGAGATATGGTCCTACCCTAAATAGCATGCTACCCATAATATCTACGGCTCGTCGCTACGAGTTAATTAGTAGTGAATAAGTTGCAGGGGACTTTGAGTATAAGAAAAACCCAAGCTTAACATGTTGACATACCACAGTTTGCGTAAAAATAGTTCAAAAGAAGTTGATAGTACGTAAAAGTTCAACCAAGAGTTTAATGTAATTGCATGCTTTCAGCCCCAAAAATAGAAATCAGAAAGAGGAGACAATGAACTCACCTTGTGAGCTGAGTTTAACGAGTATAATTCTGTGAGCAAGTTACAATCCGGAAATGATGCTCTAACCGTGACCTAGTCCAGTAAGAATGTGTCCGTTAATGTCTAGTGATATGCTTTAATACATGAGTTCATACGAGTTGGTTACCCACAATTTTAAATGATGAATCTGCCCAGGGTTGTGTGGTTTGTTTCGTGACTCTTTTTAGCAAAACTAAACAGTTTCTGGGCATCTTCTGGATACACCTCAAAATATTAGGTCTTTGGTGTATGATTTAGGTTTTGTGTGAATGATTAAAATCAAGCTAATTCCAGTTTAAAGTCACTATTTTTATAAAGAATAGATGAAGATACGGTTGTCAAAAGTCAAGTGAGGAAAACTACCACTTTTGGTGGAGTATTCATGGAGTTACAGCCTTCGAAGGTTGGCTTAAAAATTTGGACAGAAAGTTGTCCAACTCTCCTACTTACCAAAAGCACATAACATGTTATAAAATCCGTATGTAAATGATTCGAACAAACTTTAAGTGTGTCTTTTATTTGTAAAACATTAAAACATTTCTGGTACAAAAACCCTAATGCACACATATTATAAAGAAAATGTAACAGTATCCAGAAATAGAAGTAAATGGGTTGTGCAGAATAGAATGTAAACTGTTGATACATGTTTTGTATGTCTGTCAGTTGGTCTAGGTCAAAGTCGATTGTAATATTTTGATTGTGACATAAATGTTATTTGTTTTGGAAATCAAAATTAATGTCACTGGTTAGGCGACACAGAGCTTGTGTCGCAATAGCGACACAAGGCTTGTGTCGCATATGTCGGCCTGGCGACACAGGGCTTGTGTCGCAGGTCAGTTAGGTTTTGGCTATAAATAGATCATTACGGGTTCAGTTTTAGGGTTGACGAACCTAGAGTGTTTTCAAGCGATCTGTGAGGAATCTTGTGTAATTGGTTGATTTGCTATTCGTGATATATATAAAAGCTAATCGACTAGTTTTGTGTGATTGTTAATGTGTTTTGTTCAATTGATTGTATTCCGCGCTTTCAATTGTTGAATTGATTCGATTTAGATCCAGTAACAAGGGTCCAACAAGTGGTATCAGAGCCAAAATCGTTTGATTTTGTGGTATTGAATCAATTTTGTGCGTTTTTTGTGTTAAATCACATACTTTTTAGCCAATACTATTGATTAGAGGTGGTAAAAGCTTGAAATCTGGTTTTTCTGAAAGATCATTGAAGGCTCGTCCGATTGCAGGTCGTTAATTTTCGTGGGGTTTACGAAAATTTTCGAATTTTGGGGTTTAAGTGCGGCTGACTTCGCAGCATAGCGACACAACCTCTGTGTCGCCATTAGGGTTTTAGCGACATAAGCTTTTTCTGCGACACAAACACTCTGTGTCGTATTAGAGTTATTTGCGATATTACCATTGCGACATTGGGTGCGACATTAACCTGAGACATTGGACAGCGACATTGGATTGCGACATAACCTTTGTGTCGCATTTGGACTCATTTATTCACTATTAGCGACACAACCTTTGTGTCGCCTGTTGCTTTATTGCGACACAACCCTTGTGTCGCCATTTGTGTCTGCTTGCGACATTACCTTTGTGTCGCTGTTTTAATTTTTGAATAACAATTTTTGTTTTATAAGTGTGCAGGAAATATAATGTCTCTTCAAAGCTTTACCCAGCTATTAAAACACAGTAATGAAGTTGGAAGCACAAACAAACCTCCATTATTTACTGCAAACACTGATTATGTGGAATGGAGACAACGTTTTGAAGCCTTCATTTCATACAATGACCCAGACATGTTGATTCCTTTACTTGAACGTTATGAACATCCACCATCTGATGGACAATTTAATTCTATTAATGCTCCACCAAAACCTATTAGATCTTTGACTCCTGATGAGAAAAAGGCTTGGGATTTGGAAAGAAAAGTACATTCAGCCATCATAATGAGCATGTCTGCAGATGTTTTGAAAATGTTTAAACATTACACCATTGCTTATGATTTATGGAAGGCTATTGAACAAAGGTGTGGGGGTAATGAGAGATACAAAAAGAGTAAACTTGCACTTATTAAGAAGCAATATGAACTGTTTGATATCTTACCAAATGAGTCCATAAATGCACTGTTTATTCGCTACTCACATCTGGTTAGTGAGCTGAATGAGGGAGGGGTATCTTTAACTACTGAGGATGTCAACAAGAAACTTTTAGGCGCTTTGCCTAAGAAATAGAATCATCGTGTTATGATGATGGAGGAAGATGAACGTGTGATGAATCTTTCATTAGATGATCTTGTTGGAAGACTACAAGCTTATGCACTAGATATGCAGAGAAAGGAAACTAAGTCTAGTGCACAAGTTCAAGATCCCAGCTTGTATGGTAGTTCGTCTCCTACTACTGGCGTGGCTTTATTATCTGGCAGCTCTAGTGGATCTTCTGCTTCCTCTACTAAACCGACTATTCCTTCAGTTGGAAGAGTACCTTATTCTTCAAACACTCCAGTCTCACCTGACACTGAAGAGAATGCTGATGTATTTCAAGCCTTTCTCAGTGCTTATGATAGTTTTCTTTCAAAGAAAACTAGCACCATTGATCTTACTGAGAGAGATTTTGAACAAATAGATCCTGATGATATTGAAAGGATGGATCTACGTTGGAATTTTGCTATGCTAACCAGGAGAGCAAAGAAATACTTAAAGAAAACTGGGAGAAAGAATCTGGATGATGAAAGCGATTCTGGTCTTGGTTTTGATAAGAGTAAGGTGAAGTGCTACAACTGCCAAAATCTTGGGCACTTCGCTAGGGAATGTGAGAAGGCAAAGCAACCTGCTTCTGGCTTCTCCAAACCATCCACCTACACAAGACCACCTCAGAGGACTCTAGAGAAAACGTCTGCCTCAAATGCTCTTCTTATTCAAAATGAAGAAGCGTATGATTGGAGTGAAGAGGCAAATGACGATCAAAATAGTGCTCTTATGGCTGAAATCTCCAGTGTGCATGAGGTACCCATCGAAGAACCACTTTCTTGTATATCATGCATTAAATTAACTGGTAAAATTAACAGATATTCTGAGGATAACCAACGCCTAAATAATGAATTAGAAAAACTTGCTAAGGCTAATAACATCTTAAAAGATAATGAACAAGCTTTTGATAAGAAACTAGATGCTGCATTTTCTGACCGAAAGGAGCTAAAAGCTAAAAATTTTAGTCAACAAGATGCAATTGATAGTTACCTTAAATTATTAGCTGATCTTAGAAAAGAACTTGCTGACTCACAGTCAGAAATTATTAACCTTAAAAGAAAACTGTCTAATTTCTCAACATCCTCACTTGTTTTTGACGAAATTCTTCAAGGGCAAAGGTATGATACTAAAAGTAAGGCTGGGCTTGGTTATCATCAAGTACCACCTCCTATGAATTATCTACCTATGCCTTCACAGGATGAAGCCAAAGACTTTGTGCCTTCTTTTTTAAAGGAAGTCATGAAATCTGTTAATGAGCCAGTTAAAGATTCTAAGCAAAATGTTGAATCTGAGTCTAATCTATCTACTGCTAATGAATCTGAAAAAACTGTTGAAACTAAGCCTGTATCTGTTAAGAAAACTGAATTTGCTAAAATCAAGATTTCAACTCCAGTTAGTGCACAGGAAATAGTTGAAGTTGAGGATTTGACTGAGGAAGTTAATATGAAGATTAAGAAAGAAAATATTAAGCCTGAAAATCATATAATAACTACTGAATTGAGTAACATGGCTTTTCAAAGAAAAGGCAAAGCTACGGCTGAGCCTCAAAAGAAGATTTTAAAGTTAGATAAAAAGAACAAATCATCTGAAAAATCTTCTAAACCTGTTGATATCTCGGATAAACCATCAACATCTTCACAAGCATCTAACTCATCGTGTACACACAAATGCACATGTTCTGTTAATGCTTCATTTAAACAACCTCCAGTGATTCATCCTCAACCTCAACCATTCGTTGAAAGACGATCTTGTTTCTATTGTAGGAAACAAGGTCATCTCATTAGTGTTTGTCCGTTGCTTTCTAAACAACGATTTGGGAGATACACGCCACGAAATTCTTTATATAGAAATTCATCTCAATCGAGGCGTAGCTCTTCATCTCCCTTACCTGTCAAGAAAGTCAATAAGATTGTGCTAAGTAAACCTAGTGTCAAAAAGCACAATCCTATAAACAAGCCACCATCCAAACCTAAACAGGTTTGGCAGATTAAAAGGTCAACCAATGACCTGTCATCCTACAATAACACATCAGGAAACATCAGTGATTTGTTAAAAGATAAAATTTTAACTGATGTTCTTATTGTAGATGACCTTGGAAGACCCAAGTCTGTGAAGGCTTGGGTCTCCACTTCTAACTAATTCACTCTTGCATTTTGTGTCTGCAGCAGTCCGAGGAAGTAAAAAATAGTAAATGGTACATCGATAGCGGCTGCTCACGACACATGACAGGCAACCTATCCCTACTTTCTGATTTGAAGCCATATAACGGGGGTTATGTTGCATTTGCTGGTGATAAGGGTGGAGAAATTACTGGACAAGGAACACTCACAAATGGGCAAGTGAGCTTTGAAAAAGTGAACTTTGTTGAACAGTTGAATCACAACTTGCTCAGTGTTTCTCAAATGTGTGACAAGAAATACATAACAGCATTTACTGATGTAGAATGCTTGATTCTGAAGCCGGGTTTTGTGATTCCCGAGGAATGGGTGCTAATGAGAGCACCAAGGACAAAGGACACGTATGTACTAGATATGCGAACCATTACATCCACTGAGCATACTTGTCTATTGTCTAAAGCTGATGAAAAGGAATCACTAATGTGGCACAGACGAATGGGACATCTTCATTTCCGCAAGATGAATTATCTTGTAAAACATGATCTTGTGTTGGGCGTTCCTAAACAATCTTTTGGATTAAATGATAACTGTGTTTCCTGTCTCAAAGGGAAACAACACAAGAAATTCCATAAGTCTAAGTTAGTGAATTCTACTGAAACTCCTCTTGAGTTATTGCATATGGATCTTTTCGGACCGGTGAGCAAACGGAGTATAGGAGGAAGTTATTACTGTCTGGTAGTGACTGACGACTATTCGCGATTCTCTTGGGTGTACTTCATTTCTTCTAAAGATGAGGTGCCTGATATTCTGATTTATTTGTTTGACAAACTGGAAAACATATGCAATCTGAAGATAAAGAAACTGCGGAGTGACAACGGAACTGAATTCAAAAATAAAACTTTAGAGATTTACTGTTTGAAGAAAGGAATAAATCATCAATTCAGTGCCACAAGAACTCCACAACAAAATGGAGTCGCTGAAAGAAAAAATAGGACTCTCATAGAGGCTGCACACACCATGCTTTCAGACTCAAAATTGCCTATCACTTTTTGGGCAGAGGCGGTCAATACAGCTTGTTATGTTCTTAACAGGGTTTTGACGGTGAAGAAACGCAATAAAACTTGTTATGAGCTTTTTAATAACCGTAAACCCAATTTGCAGTTTCTTGAACCTTTTGGGTGTCCCTGCATCATCATGAACACACGCGAACGAGTTGCTAAGTTTGGTGAAAAGTCAAGTGATGGTTTCTTCTTGGGGTATTCTGTTAATTCTCCTAACAAGAGAGTCTATAATAAATCAACCAAGAAGATTGAGGAGCACTATGAAGTTAAATGTTTACGATATACTGAATCTCCTCAAAGCACGGGACCCGACTCACTATTCAAATACGATGAATTGTTTGACTCATTTCATCTTCCTATAGATGATAATGTTGATCAGGTGGTGACCCTACTGCATGGAATGGATATGTTCCAAGATGTATCTTCTCCTCCTAAAGCCACACCACCCTCAAACAATGATATCCCTTCTACTTCTGGAACAGCTCCTACAGTATTTATTCCACAACCTAATCCTGAGATGCCGGGTTTTTCCAATGATGAATCTGAGGATAAATCTGATGAAGCTGTTCAACCGAATGATATTTTTGAAGTTGAGGGAGACTTAAACAACTTGGATTCTGAGATTGTGCCACCTCAAATTCCACAGCAACGCGTACACACATCTCACCCGACTGATAATATTATTGGTGAGTTGACTAAAGGTGTACAAACAAGACATCAAGTTAAGGCTACATCCGAATCATCTTCTTGCCTTGTAGCTGAGATGGAATCCTGTTTTCTATCTCAGATTGAACCGAAAAATGTGAAGGAAGCATTAATTGACTCTCACTGGGTTGAGGCTATGCAGGATGAACTTCATCAATTTCAAAAGCTACAAGTTTGGAGTTTGGTTCCACTCCCGAAGGGACAACACCCTATTGGTACGCGTTGGGTGTTTCGTGTAAAGAAAGATGATCGTGGGATTGTAATACGCAACAAAGCTAGACTAGTGGTACAAGGTTTCTCTCAAATTGAAGGACTTGATTATGATGAGGTGTTCGCTCCGGTTGCCAGGCTAGAATCGATCAGAATATTTCTTGCCTACGCCTCATACAAGAAATTCAGAGTGTACCAGCTAGATGTAAAAAGCGCGTTTCTATATGGGAAGGTTAGTGAAGAAGTGTATGTCAAGCAACCTCCTGGATTTGAAGATTCAATGCATCCTGAATATGTCTACAAGTTAGACAAAGCACTGTATGGACTTCATCAAGCTCCAAGGGCATGGTACGAGACATTGTCAAAGCATCTGCTGACCAACGGATTCACACGAGGACAGATTGACAGCACACTCTTTATTAGAAAGGTTGGAAACGATTTGTTACTTGTGCAGGTATATGTGGACGACATTATCTTTGGATCTACCAATGATACGCTATGTAAGGACTTCGAGAAAATCATGAAAGACAAGTTTGAGATGAGTGCCATGGGAGAACTTACATTCTTCTTAGGTGTACAGGTTGAGCAATCTGATAAAGGTATTTATATTCATCAATCTAAGTATGTCAATGACATCTTAACAAAATATCAATTGCTCGACTGTAAAACCTTTGGGACTCCCATTGACATAAATCACAAACTTGGCTTGGCTGAAGACGAAGAAGATGTAAATCAGCGAGACTATCGGTCAATGATAGGATCACTGATGTATCTCACAGCATCAAGACCCGACATAATGTTTGCTGTAGCTATTTGCTCAAGATTTCAAGCAAATCCAAAGGTTTCTCATATGAAGGCGGTTAAGCGAATCTTTAGTTACCTCAAATTTAGACCATTTCTGGGTCTCTGGTACTCTAATGAGGACAACTTCGCTTTAACTGCCTACTCCAATTCAGATTTTGGTGGTTGCAATGTGGATAAAAAGTCTACGACTGGAGGATGTCAGTTCTTTGGTAGTCGCTTAGTCTCGTGGCAGTGTAAAAAGCAAACCACAGTCTCCACTTCATCTGCTGAGGCTGAATACATTGCTGCTGCAAGTTGCTGTTCGCAGAATCTGTGGATTCAACATCAAATGCGCGATTACGGGTTACTCTTAACTTTAACTCCTATCCATATTGATAATACTGCTGCTATCTCTATCATACGCAATCCCGTACAACATTCAAAAACTAAACATATTGAACTTAGGTTTCATTTCATACGAGATTGCTATGAGAAACACCTGATAGACCTTGTCCAAATCGATACATCTAAGCAAAATGCTGATCTTTTTACAAAAGCTTTTTCACGATCTCGATTTGATGAACTTGTCTCTATGATAGGGATGAGGTTCTTTGTTAAAAATTAATTTATAACTTGGAGCGTGTTTATTTAAACAAAGGGAACTGCCACTCTTTATACTTGTTAGTATTAAAGAAATGCAATAGTTGCAACATTGTTAAAAAAAAAAAAAAAAAAAAAAAAAAAAAAAAAAAAGACGTTGAATTGTGTCTGTAAACAATCGGGAAATGATAGTACATCAGGAGACATGCATAAAATGGAATTTTAAGTTTTATGTTTGATGTGTCAGTAGATTTATCTAGCATACTTGAAATATCTTTTATAAATATTAGATTCATCAAATGATGTATTGATAGGCATTTGTTCTAAGTTTCTAAGAAGCTTACCTCTCAAATATGCATATTATTTTATATAAAGACATATTAATATATATGACTTTAAGTTAAAATAAGGGCAAAAATGTCCGAAATATTTTGACGCTTCGTCGTAATATTTGGATGATGAACATCTTATGATCTAAAAATATAGGGTCTTTGTATGGTGTTATCTGGGGGAATATATTAGGTGTCTCCTCTGTTGTATGAAAATACAGACCTGGTTTCATCTAATATATTCTTCAAAAGAACTTAGGTGCGTAGTCTATGTTAAACGTTAGACAACTGTTACGTACCCGTGGCATTCAAATAATTCTCAAAATAACATCTACAAAAGTACAGAAAAGTTATAAAAAGTTTGCCTCGTACGGGTCTGTGTTAAGCTATGGTACTCTGTTGTACGAAAGTACAGACCTGTACCCTTTAGTTTAATTGTTCAGACTGGTGTTTGTTCAACCAGAACTATTGATTATGTGACTCTGTTGTACGAAAGTACAGACCTGTCACCGCTAACTTAGTTCTAAAGATACACCCATATCCTCACCTTCTATAAAGAAAATACTAACATGTTTTGATTTCAAATGTATATTTTAATGTGAGTTATATAATATAATATGCATGCTAATAATAACATAAGTGGTTCATCTCATTATGAGTTGAAATCATACACTTAAGAACAAATGTTTAGATGGATAAAATATCAATAATCGTCTTGAACTAATCTTTATAACAGATGATTTAAATATGCTAAGTAAATTTTAAAAGTGGACAAACATACTGATAATCGAAATAACACTTACTATTCCTAATAATTGCATGTTATCCTGATATGATTCCTACCCAGACTTAAACATTTCCGTCACCAAAAATATGTTATGAAGTCTCCGTTGATTGTAAAATTGAATCAACAATTTTATTTTTGTATCATCTATTAATTATCTGTAGCTTAATTAGTTTCTCCAAGTTTATAAGTTAATATCGATTCGGGTATCGAACTTTGAAAATCGAAAGCGATTCGAAAATTCACCAAGTGCCTCTATGCGACACAAGCTTTGTGTCGCCGCCTGTGTCGCTGCCTCTGTCGCTTCTTATGTCGCAGGCTATGTTGCTGCTTAGTGTTTGGGTATAAAAGCCAACCTCATGCGACCTTAAACCGTACACTGTTCTTCATTACCTGCGACATCACATTTAATTACTGCGACACAAGCAAACCGAGTGATTTTTCGACTTCATCTACATTTTCTTAGCATTCTGTTGCAATTAATCCATACAATCTCTTTCTCCTTACCTTACTCGATCTAGTGGTATAAATTTTTCCCTCTTTTACCGTGTATACTGTGTTTAATTGTGAATTAAAGTCACGGGTTTTAAGGGTTTTCGGTTTGGGATTAAATTGAGGTGTTTGGGTGTGCTTAACTTGATATCTAGGATATTTTAGAGTTCCTGATGTTCATACGCACCTTCGGGTTGCGTTCGCTTTGAAAACACCCAAAATTTTGAACCATCGGGATCTGGGCACGGGTTGGTGTTCATCTTTGCGACACAATCTGCGACACAAGCCTTTGTGTCGCAGGATTTTTCAAATTAATTTAATACCAAACTTTGGGTGCGACACTAAGGTTTGTGTCGCTATGCTAGGCGACGCAAGCTCTTGTGTCGCTGTTCTATCAAAATTATTTTTCGTCCTAGTGTTGGGTTGCGACACTACCATCTGTGTCGCTACCTCTTTGCGACACAAGTCCTTCTGTCGCTTGATTTAATTAATTACAAAACAATTGCCAAATGCGACACAATCCTCTTCTGTCGCATCTTTCTGTTGCGACACAAGTGCTTGTGTCGCTTACATGATTTGAATTAATTACCTTCAACTTTTGCGACACAAAGGTCTGTGTCGCCACATCTGTGCGACACAACCCTTGTGTCGCCACTGCAGATTGTTTAAATTAAGGTAATTATTACTAATGCTTCTGTAGTGTTCCCTTTTTCGTATCTTTTAGAAATGGCAGGACAAGATGCGTTTCTGAGGTTGCTTGAACCTCGTCACAACACGGTGGCTTTTCTGGAAGATGACAGGGATTCTGCTATTCCTTTTCGCCCCATGATCCAGTTCCTTAGGCGTTCCAGGATTCTTTACACTATCACTGCTGCTCCCACTATCTATAGAGACCATGTTGGTCCTTTTTGGAGAAATGCGGTTGTAAACACCGAACTGGAGGAGACCAGGATTATATCTACAGTTTTTGATCGGGAAATTATCATAACCGAGCAGCTGCTACGTGAAGTGCTTCAGTTTCATGATTCTCCAGTCATGCCCACCCAATTCTCAAATGCTTTCATTGCTGGTGGGATGGCACGTATGGGTTACCCAGGTGTACCCTCTCATCAGTATCGCAAGGGGCACCTCACCCGAGTCTGGAGATTTTTGATGCACGTGATAATCGTGTGTTTATCTGCCAGGAAGGCAGGTTTCGATGGTGCAAGTCACCGTACCATCTCTGCCATGTTGGCCCTGGTCTACAATAAGCCGTATAATTTTTCCGGATATCTGTTCCGTGAAATGGTGGACAATGCAAAAGCTGAAAATGACAAATTGGTCATGTACCCAAGGTTTATCCAGTTGCTGATTAATCATCTGTTACCGGATCTTCCGGTCAATCCTGATGCAACCTTCCGCCAAACGCCAATGAACTTGCGGATTTTTGCCATCTGCAACTCTTATGGTAAAGGAGTTGCTGCACCTCCAGATGTGCCGCTTTTCGGCCATATTGTACATGAGGGCTATGTCCCTCCGGCTAACGAAGGATTTTTGGATGATGCTGCTGCTCCTCTTCCCTCTGAGGATGCCTTTGTCAATATTCCGATTCAAACCGAGGAGGAAAATATTAATGACATTTTGCAGGACATTGATACCTTTCAAGCAGTTGACGAGAATGCTGCTGATGCGGCCTCGGATGATACTGTCTCTGTGGATCCAAACGACACCCCAACGGATTCGGATGGTGATGTTCCTTGACCGAAAACCATTGAAAGCCTCTGAATCCATAATACTCATCGATATGAGCGGGTTCAACGCCGAATTAGGGCAGGACGGGTGCATGTGCCGTCTAACCGGGGGAAACGGCCCCGGGACGCACAGGACTCAGATGATGATACTTTCGCACCCCGTCCTCGTCCTCGAACTCAACCTCATCCGGTCTCTACTTCTGCTGAGTCTCAGCCACAACCACAAACGCTAAATCAGATAATGGCTCTTCTAGACAGAATGAACAAGCAGTTGGCTGAGCAAGCTTCTAGAATCACGGAGTTAGAAGCAACGGCGGCTAGGGTTCCTCAGCTGGAGAGTCGCCTGTTAGAACTAGAGGCCTTAGCTGTTGTTCCGGGGGAGTTAGGCTTAGATGAAACAACATCAATGGCCCCTGGTTCAACTCAAATTGTAAATACAAATGATGTAACCGAAGAAGCTATAAATGAAAATATTAATTTGGATTACTTTGCGTACTCTGCACCAATTCCAGGACAACCAATTCCTTTAAATGTAGATTACTCCGAAGCAAACCTAGAGTATCTACAGAGTCTGATAAATGAGGAAGGGCAAAGTACAGAAAATGATAATGAAGAATTTGTGTTTGATAATGATGAAGGGGTTGATATTGATAAAGAAAACGTTCACGAAGACTTCGTAAATGCTGACGAAGTAAATTTGGGAGAGGAGATGGAAATTTCTGATACTGAGGAGATCATTGAGGAGGAACAACCTGCAAATCCCACTCCTGCTCCGGCTACAACTGAACCATCTACTTCCACTGCTGCTGAACCTATTCTGTCAAAGACCTGCAAGTTCTATAAAATCAGCAGCAAGCGCTACAAAGGTCAAATCATCTCCTGGAAGTATGATGAAGCAAATAAAGTGATTGTTATCAAGCGAAAAGATGGGATGCAGTATTTCACTATGAACTTCAAAGTATTAAGTACCTTACCATATTGTGAGATACTGCACTTGGCGCAATTGAATATCATAAATCCCACCAATAGCGAGTTAGCAAATCAACTACAGAGAATCTTAAGGAAAGAGGTCGACACCAAAGTGTTCTATCTTTTGAGACCAAATCTGGGGATGAGGTATATTTATCGTAGCAAGATACATCCGTTTACCAACAAGCCCTGGGTTAAGATTGTATATAAATCTCCAAAGACCTTAAAGTCTATTCCTCTGGAGAAGCTCCCAGTTGATTTCTTGAGAAGGTTACAACTGTGGACATATGATGGATATACAGGCGAAGCTGAAATTATCTATATTGAAGATTCAGAGCCTGAAGATCTATGGAAAGCCAAAATATCGAAGATTAGAGTGTACGATCCTTTGGGCTTGATTAACCTTACTTAGAAAGACCTTGAAGCTCTTCATGCTAAGAAGATTGATTATTTTCAAGAGTTCAAGACTGAGGCGATGCGTTTTCAAAAGGTTGTCAATGTCTGTATAGCTCAAGGAGTACATGCTGGAGGAAACTTCCCTGCCAGCTGGAAGTGTTAGACGACCAAAGCCGAACGAAGAAATCTTGAAGACCAAGCTGAAGACACGGGGGAGTTTGTTGATGCATGTTTTGTATGTCTGTCAGTTGGTCTAGGTCAAAGTCGATTGTAATATTTTGATTGTGACATAAATGTTATTTGTTTTGGAAATCAAAATTAATGTCACTGGTTAGGCGACACAGAGCTTGTGTCGCAATAGCGACACAAGGCTTGTGTCGCATATGTCGGCCTGGCGACACAGGGCTTGTGTCGCAGGTCAGTTAGGTTTTGGCTATAAATAGATCATTACGGGTTCAGTTTTAGGGTTGACGAACCTAGAGTGTTTTCAAGCGATCTGTTAGGAATCTTGTGTAATTGGTTGATTTGCTATTCGTGATATATATAAAAGCTAATCGACTAGTTTTGTGTGATTGTTAATGTGTTTTGTTCAATTGATTGTATTCCGCGCTTTCAATTGTTGAATTGATTCGATTTAGATCCAGTAACAAGGGTCCAACATAAACATTCTTACACTTTATGATTACCTCTTCGACCACGGATGTATGTTTGGATTGATGAGGTTCTGTCCACAGAATGGTTGAGTTTGAGCAGGTTTTCTGGAGTGATCGATACTGGATGAAGATGATGAGTGATCTGGGTATTTTTGTTAAAACCGTGCAAGTGTTGAGAGTGTTTGAGAGAAGATAGATGAGAGTGTTTTGAGTGTGAATGTAAAATTTTCTGCTGGTGTTAACAAAAGAATAAGAGGTAGAGTGTATAAGTTTATTGTCCAGGAATGTGATTAGGTGAAAGTGCGGGTGATTTTATGGGAAGTGTAAGTTAATTGATTTGGTTTATGGGAAATAGGTTTGCTGGCCGATTTTTGAGGGAAAAGAGGTAATCATAACCCTTTTTGCGTGTACATTTAACTCAATTTCAAATCTTAAAGTTCCTTTTTACAGAATACGAATGGTTACTTATCTTTTAATATTACTTAAAAAGCTTTTATATCGGGCAGGAGGGTTTGCTGTGTGTGTGGGTAACACTTGATTGGTCTTAAAATCGTTTAAGCATATCTCTAACAGTAGAATGATACTAAGTTTTTCATGATTTGTTCGTGATATAAGTGTGCCAACTGTATAAACTTTGGTCTAGCAGTGGAGACTGACTAGCAGTGGAAACTGAGCTAACAGTTGTAGTAATGAAAGTAGTAGTAACTCGACCACCAGTAGAAACTCGACTATAGTGGAAACTGACTAGCAGTAGAAACTGAACTAGCAGTTGAAACAATGAGAGCAGTAGTAACTATTAAGAGCAGTATTAACTAGGAAAGGCAGTAGTAACTCGACTACAGTGGAAACTGACTAGCAGTAGAAACTGAACTAGCAGTTGAAACAATGAGAGCAGTAGTAACTATTAAGAGCAGTGCTAATTTGTACTAACAGTGGAAATGGTGATTTGTGCTAGCAGTGTTAACTACTTAGCAGTGGTAACTGAATGTTAAGCAGTATTAATTAATGCGGGCAGTATAAACTTGTTACAAGCAGTGTTAACTGTTGGGAAAAACAATGATCAAACCTAAGTTATAAATCTGAATAGTCAAAATCTATCTCAGTTGTATTCAGGAAAAACTTAGTGAATTCCTGAGTCTGTGTTTCTGAGTCTGTGCTTCACAGACTGAAGAATTGTTTCTGAGTCTGTGCTGCACAGACTGAAGAATCTCACAGACTAAAAGCCTTGCTCTTCCTGAAGACTTATGAATTCATCATCTGAAGAATGAAGATTGAAGACAAAAGACTTCACAGACTGAAGATCACAGACTGATGATCACAGATTGAAGATCACAGACTGAAGAGCACAGACTGAAGAGCGCAGATTGAAGAATGAAAGTACAAGTGTACAGAAGATATTCTTCTCTCCTTAGGCTAGATACAACTGATAAGATGTTTGAGAAAGGTCAAACATCGAACAAAGGTTTTTCTTCTCAGCAAAGAAACCTTTTACCTTTTGCTTTTTCTATTTCCAAGAAAAGCAAAAAGGGTAGAGTGCAAAGTTGCCCAAGATGAATGTGTTATCCCTTGGACAACTGACTGAGCTGGTTAATAGAAGTTGATACTCAACTCTATAAATAGCAGCTCAATAGCACTCTTCAAGATATCCAAGTATCCAAGATATCCAAGCTCTCAAAGCAAAATAGTATACAAGACCTTTAAGCTGAGGCTCAAAGCATTACCACACTAACTGTTAAAGTTTGTAGTGATAATTGTATCTTAATACTAATACTTGGATCGTATTCAAACCATCTGTGTGGGTTTGAATACTTTGTCATCTGTATGAGACAAACACTTTATTGTGAATAATACTTTGATTCATAATAAACTCTGTGTCAAAATTAATCTTGTTTTCCGCCTAGATTAATTTAAACTTGTTTGATATAAAACTTGGATATAAACGAACACGTTAAGATAACTGTTATTTAATCTATATCTAAGTTTTGGGAACCTTGTGACTCAACAACTAGTATCAGAGCAAATAAAGATTTAATCTTTAACGATCAAAGGAACCCAAACAATCATCTAAATCCATTTTCTCTACATTTTCTTCCTTGAACAATGACTTCTTCTACTGCTATGGCTGGGAAGGGAATTCCAATCTTCAATGGTGTAAATTTTACCCACTGGAAATTGAAAGCTGAATGGTTTCTTGCTAGCATTCATGATGAAATGCTTAGAGTCATTCAGGAAGGACCCATTATTCCTGGCAGAATAGTTCCTGCAACCTTAGATGCAAATGGTATTATTTTGACACCTGAAAAATTTGTTGAGGCTGCCAAAAATACCTGGACTGATCTAGACAGGCAACTATATGCTTTAGACTTTAAGGCCAAATCCATACTGGGCAATGCAGTTACTGAGCCTATCTTTGCTAAGATATCTGGCTGCAAAACTGCTAAAGCCATATGGGATATGCTAACTGACCAATATGATGGTGTAAGTTTAGTACAATCCCAAAAGAAGAAGAATCTCATAAGAAATTATGAGAACTTCTCTGCTGGCCAAAATGAGTCATTAACTGATATTCATACCAGATTTCAGATCTTAATCAATGATCTTGAAAGGTATAATATCATCAAGGGACAGTTTGAAATCTGTGCAAAATTTGTTGATGTCATTCCAAACACTTTTCTGAAGTTATCACTTCATTAACTGTAAGTGAAAAATTGGAGACATATGATCTCTCTGGCTTGTTTGGACTTCTACTAAATTTTGAAGAAACCAAAGCCAGAAAGGATCTAAATGCCAAAAGGATTGCAAAAGATCCATCTGCTGCTCTTGTTGCAACAACAAGGAAAAATAGAGAACTTTTCTCTAGAGCAGATTACCATCTTACTCTTACAGACTCAGAATCAGATGATGAAACTGAGTCTCTAGAAGCTGAAATGGCATTACTAGCCCAAAGGTTAGAAAAGGAAGATTCAAAGGTTCAAAAGGAAGGCCAACTTTTGATCCTAAGAAAGTTACTTGCTATAAATGTGGGCAAGTTGGTCATATTTCTTCTAACTGCAGAGTGAAGATTGCAGAATCTTCAAGTTCTGATAAGTGGGAAGAAAAGGCCAAGAAGTACAAGAAAAAGTACTTCAACTCCAAGAAAATTGGAGAGAAACAATAACCAAAGAAACTAGAGAAAGCTTTGGTTGTTGAACAATGGATATATGAAGAATCTTCATCATCTGAGGATGATGAAGATATGTGCTTAATGGCTATCACAGAGAGCCAGTTTGACAAAGATGTCAAATTTGCAGAAAAAGCATGTGTTCATCCAGATTGGGACAGAGGATCTGCTTACAATGTAAATCATTTTAAACTTTACTATAGTGATGCAGAAAAACAGAAAATGTTTGAACACATCTATGTAGATTTTTTGAAAAGACTGGAGGAAATACAAGATTTAAAAACCAAACTCAGTCAAGTTCAAAAAGATCTACAATCAAAAGTGAATGAAATAAACCAAAACAAACAGTACAGACTTGAGCTTGATGCTCAATATGACCTTCTCAAAAAGATCAAGCTGGAAAAACAAGCTTATAAAAACAAAGCTGATCATTATGAAAGGATCTGTAAATCTTGGTGTATTTCATCACTTAAAAATGTGGACTGTTTATCCAAACAGATTCCAGCTCAGATACAAGCAATCATAGGTGATGAGTTTGATCTTAAAAGTCACATAAATTCAGAAATAAACTCAAAACCCACTATATTTGTACCTGAGATTTTACCTCATACTTTTAGTCATACTGTGGGAGACAAAGTTATATTGACAAATGCTTTTGTTAGACCAAAAATAGTTGCTAAAGAACTAGTATTAGAGACAGAGCCAGACTCTGAAGACACAGACTCAGAAATCTCAGTCTGTGAAACTTCTCAATCTGAACAGCCTGAACTTATAATCACTAATGAATCTTTAGAAACTATAGAACTTGAAAAGAAAAGATTTATAAAAGGCAGAGTTAAATTCCCACAGTACCATCTTTAAAAAGACAAAAAGAGGTAAAAGGAATCAAGAATAAACAGAAAGGTTACAATGTGTTTGAACCTTCCACATCTCAGTCTGTATCTGGTCCAGACAAAAATATGCCAAATGATAAATCTAAAGGCATAAAACCAGTAACAAAGGAGTTAAAAAGATCTCAGTCTGTGAGATCTAACTGTCAGTCTGGAAAAATAAATTTTCAGTCTGGCAAACTTAACTCCAAATCTGTTTGTGTTAACACTCAGTCTGACTCTAAAAAGTCAAATCTTAACAACCAGACTGAGACCATTAAGCTGCTTAGTGAAAACTTAATGAAGTTAACCACAGATTTTAAAACATTTGTTGAGTCAAAACAAGAGTTTAACAGAGGATCTAGTGCAAATAATAACCCAAAATCCAAAAGGACCATTATGTTGAACAGAAAATGTTACAACTGTGGAAATCTGAGACATGAAGGTATTAAATGCACAAAGTCCATTCTTAAACAGCCAAAGGCTGCTTTGATCAAACAAATGTCATCTACAAACTACAAAATCAAAAATAGAGAGGTTAAAAGTCAACTTCACAGACTTAGCACCAAAACTGCTAAAGAATTGACTCTAACCAACTCTAAAGAACCCATCAAAAGATGGGTTCCTAAAAGTAACTAATTGATCTTGTTTGTCTTGTGCAGGGTAACAGCAAATGGTACCTAGACAGTGGATGCTCAAGACACATGACAGGTTCCTTGAAGAATCTGTCAGAGTTTGTAGAAGAAGAAGGACCTTCTGTCAAATATGGTGACAACTCTGTTGCCAAGATAAAAGGTTATGGTGTGGTGAAGGCTGGCAACATCAGAATAACAAAAGTGGCCTATGTTGAGGGATTAAAGCATAACCTGCTTAGTGCTAGCCAGATTTGTGATGATGATGGTGAAATCAGAATCAGAAAGAAGGCTGCTGTTATCTATAATTCCAAAGGCAAACCTATATTAGTTGCCAAAAGAGAAAGAGATATTTATCTCTTGGATCTTTCTTCTGCAGACAATAATGTAGAGACTTGTCTCTATACTCAGTCTGTGCCAGAACTAAGCTGGCTATGGCATAGGAGGTTATCCCACCTGAACTTCAAAAATATTAACCTCCTCTCAAAGAAGAAATTGGTTAGAGGTCTGCCTGATGTTACATTTGCAAAAGACAAACTTTGTCCTGCATGTACACTAGGGAAACAGACCAAGAACCATTTTCCATCCAAATTGTTAGCTACAATTGATCAACTACTGCATATGCTCCATATGGATCTGTTTGGACCCATGAGCATTAGCAGTTTGGGTGGAAAGAAGTATACACTTGTGGTTTTGGATGAATACACAAGGTATACTTGGGTCATCTTTCTTAAGGCTAAAAGTGATGCTCCTGAAGAGATTATTAATCTAATCAAGAGGGAAGAATTGCAAAAAGATGCACCTGTCAAGCAACTCAGGAGTGACCATGGTACAAAATTTAAGAATTCTACTCTCATTGAATTCTGTACTGACAAAGGCATTATTCAAAACTTTGCCTCTGTCAGAACTCCTCAACAAAATGGTGTTGCTGAGAGAAGAAATCGTACACTCATAGAAGCTGCAAGAACCATGTTATGCCATGGTCAAATGACGATTTATTTTTGGGCAGAAGCAGTTAACACTGCCTGTTATACCCAAAATAGATCTATTTTGGTCAAAAGGCATGGCAAAACTGCATATGAGCTGTATCACAAGAAGGTTCCAACCATCCATTACTTCCAGACCTTTGGAAGTAAATGCTACATTCTCAATCAAAGAGATCAATTAGCAAAGATGGAACCTAAATCTGATGAAGGAATTTTTGTTGGCTATTCATCTATCTCAAAGGCCTACAGAGTCTACAACAACAGAAGGAATAAAATTGAAGAAACCATCAATGTCACCTTTGATGCTTCCTCTGCTAATGATGAACATGTTTCTCAGTCTGATGTTCATTTATTGGAAGATTTATCTGTTGTGGGATCTGAATCTCAAATCCCAGTTGTTGCTAACCAACAACAGGACTCTGAAAGTGATAATGAAGATGCTCAACCTGCTCATTCAATGACAGTACCTTCATCAACAGAAGATGAATCTGTGTCCAGAGATTCAAATTCTTCTGATACATGTGTTCAGTCTGGTAGTTTTCAGTCTGTGAACTCTACAGACTCAGACTTGCCCTGTGTAGAAGATGATGCAGAACTCAGTCCTGCTATTCTTCCACCAAATGAGAATGATTTACCATTCAATGATGAATCATTTCTAGGAGTCAAAGAACACAAGTATCATCCAATTACAGAAATAATTGGAGATTATGTTTCTGGTGTACAAACAAGAGCTCAAGTATCAAGCTCACCTACTGCAAATTTCTGTTACTTCACAAAATTCCTGTCAATCATTGAGCCAAAGAAAGCTGAAGAAGCCTTGAAAGATGATGATTGGGTTGAAGAAATGCAGGAAGAGTTAACAGAATTTGACAGAAACAATGTTTGGACCCTAGTTCCTGCTCCAAAAGGGAAAACCATTATTGGAACTAAATGGGTTTAGAGAAACAAAATGGACAAGGACAGAGTGATAATAAGGAACAAAGAAAGGCTAGTTGCTCAAGGCTACAAGCAGGAAGAAGGCATTGATTATGATGAAACCTTTGTCCCTGTAGCCAGAATTGAAGCAATTCGGTTATTCTTGGCATATGCTGCATTCAAGGACTTCAAAGTCTATCAAATGGATGTCAAGAGTGCATTTCTGAATGGCAACTTACAGGAGGAAGTCTATGTGAAACAACCTCCAGTTTTTGTAAGTTCCACTTTTCCAAATCATGTCTATAAATTGCAGAAAGCACTATATGAACTAAAACAAGCGCCAAGAGCTTGGTATGACACCTTATCATCCTATCTTCTTAGTAATGACTTTACTAGAGGATCAATTGATAAAACTTTGTTCTTCAAAAAGAACAAGGCAGATGTCATACTAGTCCAAATCTATGTTGATGATATTATATTTGGGTCTACTGATGAAAAATTGTGTAAATGGTTTTCAAACTTAACGTCAAAACAGTATCAAATGAGTATGATGGGTGAATTAACATACTTTCTTGGTCTACAAGTACATCAGAAACCTGATGGTATCTTCATCAACCAAGGTAAATATGTCAATGACCTACTTACTAAATATTCTTTAAAGGACTGTTCAATTATGAAAACACCAATGAGCACTGCTCGGTGCCTATGAGCTTTGTTGACCACTACCAGAAATTTTTGGGCTGTGTTGGTGATGCTTTGCCGCTGGATAGCTCGGGGCTTTTCTCCCGCAAGCTCCTGAGATCCAAGGCTGACTTAATGATTCGTCCAGTTACTAAGGATGAAGTTCGGGTGGCCTTGTTTTCTATTGGTGACTGTAAGTCCCCGGGGCCTGATGGTTACTCGGCATCCTTCTTCAAACGGTCGTGGGACACTATTGGTGATGACTTGTTCTTTGCGGTCCGGGATTTCTTTGTTAATGGCCAGATATTAAAAGAAATCAACCACACTGTTATTGCCCTCATTCCGAAAGTTGCCTCCCCTAGTCGGATTAATGATTTTCGGCCTATTTCCTTGTGTAATGTCTTGTATAAGTGCATCAGCAAGTTGATCACTAGTCGTATCAAGGATGGGCTGGAGGATATTGTGAGCGACAATCAATCTGCCTTCATTCCTGGCAGGAGCATTTCTGATAACATCCTCTTAACTCAGGAGCTTATGAGGTGCTACCACCTTAATCATGGAGCTGCTCGTTGTGCCTTCAAGGTTGACATTCAGAAAGCGTATGATACGGTGGATTGGGACTTTCTTAGGACTATCTTAAATGGTTTTGGCTTCCACCCTGTTATGGTCAATCTAATCATGACTTGTGTGTCTAGCACGTCCTTTTCCCTGAGTATTAATGGGGGTCTTCATGGTTTCTTTAAAGGCAAAAGGGGCCTGCGGCAAGGGGATCCAATGTCTCCTTATATTTTTACTCTGGTGATGGAGGTGCTGACCTTGCTTATTCGGAGGAAGGTAGATGAATCTAACTCCTTCAAATACCATGCGAAATGTGAGAACCTTGGCCTTGTGAACCTGTGTTTTGCAGATGACCTGTTTCTTTTTGCGCATGGGGATCTGAGCTCTGTCACGGTGATCCAGTCTGCCCTTAAGGAATTTAAGGAAGTTTCGGGCTTGGTTCCTAGTATCCCGAAAAGTACTGCTTTCTTCTGTAATGTTCCTGGTTCGGTACGGCAGAGTATTCTCTGTATCATGCCTTTTGAGGAAGGTACTCTTCCGGTCCGGTATCTCGGGGTCCCCCTTATCTCTTCGAGGCTCGTCAAGTCAGACTGTAATACTCTGGTGGAGAAGGTCCAGAATAGGATTGGGGATTGGAAGAATAAGACTCTTTCCTTTGCTGGGCGTGTCCAACTAATCTCATTTGTTCTTGCTTCTCTTCATGGGTATTGGGCGTCTATGTTTATTCTCCCTGCCTCTACAATTGGGGACATTGAGAAGCTTATGAGGGGCTTCTTGTGGTGCCAAGGCCCAATGAAGGCCGGTAAAGCAAAGGTGGCTTGGGAGGATATCTGTCATCCGAAACTTGAAGGTGGCTTGGGGATCCGTCGCCTGAGTGAGTGGAATGTCTCTCTTATGGCCACCCACATTTGGAGCATCCTTTCTAAAAAGGATTCCATCTGGGTCAGATGGGTGTACGCTTACAAACTGCGTGATCGTAGTTTCTGGGATGTCCCTGCTCAGCGTAGTATGAGCTGGGGTTGGCGAAGTCTATTACGTATTAGGGATGTCGTGCGGCCGTTTTGTTGGTATAAGATCGGCAATGGGAGGACTGTCTCGGTTTGGTATGACACTTGGTGTAACCAATGTCCTATTGCCAGAGTTTTTTCGGGTCAGCGTGACATTTTGCGCCCGGGCTTCTCGACTACTGATTCTGTTGCTGATCTCATTGAGGGTAACTCTTGGAGATGGCCGGTGGAATGGCTCCAAAGGTACCCTTCTCTCTCTCAGATTGAGGTCCCCACTCTCCTTTCTCAGCCTGACAAGTTATTATGGCGCGATTCGGATGGAAACTTTTCCGAATTTCGGGTTGGCCATGTTTGGGACTCCATTCGGCCAAGAGGGAGCGTGGTGGATTGGGCTCCTGTGGTATGGTTCTCTCGTTGCATTCCTAGGCATGCCTTTCATTTATGGCTCGTCCTTCGAGGTAGACTGAAGACCCAAGACCGTCTGAGACAATGGGATGTCAGTCCTTCTGTTGACTTAGCCTCGCTGCGGTGTCTGCTGTGTGGCTCGTGCCAGGACTCTCATGCCCACCTCTTCTTTGAATGCTCCTTCTCCTCACAGGTTTGGTTCAGGGTGACAAGTCATGCGCAACTGCAGATTGTGTCGGACAGACTTGAAGTGTTTATGCCTTCTCTCTTATCTGCTACGGGACCAAAAAACATTGACCATGTTATATCCCACCTGGTGCTAGCTGCTTCAACATTCTTCATCTGGCAAGAACGTAATTTTCGGCTTTTTGACAAAGGCAAGAGATCATGCAGGGAGGTGGCTGATGCTATCATCAACACGATAAGGTTGAAGTTGGTCTCTTTCCCCTTCAGATCTTCGTCTCGTGCTCTCCGTGCCATGGAGAGATGGAAGATCCCGAAAGGGGTGTGTTCTGCGCCCAGTTGATTGTTTCGTCATGCGAGCGCAGTGGTTCATTGCTTGGCTGGAGTTTGTTTGTAGGTACCTATTGGTTGTGCTTAGTGCTGGCTGTCATATGTAAGGCATGTCTTGTGTATGCACTTAGTCTTTCATATCTGATAGATTAGGTCTCGTGGTGCCACCACATTTTTTGTCCTTGTAACGCCTATCATTTGTTTCAATAATATTTGCCGGGGTATTTTTCCCCTTTAACAAAAAAAAAAAAAAAAAAAAAAAAAAAACTCCCCTGTGCTACCAGATTTTCCTCCTAGACTTCTAATGATGCCAGAGATTAAAAATTTCCATCTGGGCGTGAATCCTGACATCAAGATGGTGCCTTTTTCTTTGGTATATCCAACCAAAGTAAGAGAAGCCCTTGCTGCTTCTTTGGTTGGAATGGGTTCAAAATTATTTCCCAAAGGCAAGTCTAAGACATTCCTAATTAGCTCCTGATCAATGGTAACTGCCCGTTTACCATGATCAATAGTACCAGTAATTGCAGTATTGGTAGTGTTTGAGGAGCAAGTATACCACCATTCCATTAAAAAATGTGGGTATATTTGAGGGACTGAGTTAAAGAATGCTCCCCTTAATGGATGAGCAGACATAAAAGCAGTTAGTTCCTCAAACCCTTTATTCTTTTTAGAGTCAGGAATGGAAATGGTAGCTACTTGATTGTTTATACAGAGTTTTACCTGTTTACCCTGTTTGAAGGGTTTAGCCGCAGCGATGTTGGCAGGTGCCGTGTAAGCCCATTGATCAGCCATTTTAAATGAAGAATTTTTGAGATTGATTTCGAAAATGGTTGAGCGATTTAGGTTAGGGCTTACAAACTCTGTGTAATTTTGGATGTGCAAGTACAGGTGAAGAAGAAAGGGGAAAATGAAAATGGGTATTTGAAGAAATTAAATTTCCGTTAAATGGGACCCACTTGACGGTTTATCCCTTTCTCTGCAACAGTAACGCTAAAGCACGTGCACTTTTTGTATTGAGCAGATAAATAGACAACAAGCGCCAAAACTTTTAATGATTATTACCATAAAAATGGTATTAGCATTAAATGCAAAGATATTGTTGTTTATTTATTTTTATAAAAAAAAATAAAAAAAAATAAAAGAAGGTTGTGTCGGCAGTGGTAACAGATTGATATAGCTAACAGTACTAACATGTGAAAGCAGTACTAAAATTAACTAACAGTGGTAACTTGCGAAAGCAGTACTAAAGTTAACTAACAGTAGTAACTTGCCAAAGCAGTACTAAAATCAACTAACAGTAGTAACTTGCGAAAGCAGTACTAAAGTTAACTAACAGTGGTAACTTGCCAAAGCAGTACTAAAATCAACTGACAGTGGTAACTGCGAAAGCAGTACTAAAGTTAAATAACAGTGGTAACTTGCTACATTAACAGTGTTAATTGTACCAATCTTTACCAGCAGCATTAAAAAAATCAGTATTAACCCAGCAGTACTAAAAGTAACTAGCAGTATTAATACTAACAGTGCTAAAATACGAATTCATGAGGGCAGTATTTAAAAGGCTTATCAGTATTAACCAGCAGTACTAAAAGTAACTAGCAGTATTAATACTAACAGTACTAAAATACTAACCTTATGAATTAATAAAGCACAAAAATAGAGGGTCTAGTCTGAATGAATATGGTTAGTCTGTGTAGCTTAATCTGGAAGAAGTCACACAGACTAAAACATATAATTAGTCAGACTGAGAGAAAATAACATAAGTTGTAAAATCTTTTTGGTATTTTCTTAGAAAGTATGTACAAAAACATCTCTTAGTCTGTGCTTTTTGATTGTATGAAGCTGAGAATACAGTTATACAGATTGAAAAGCAGACACAGACTGAGAATTGAATCATACAGATTCAAGGTTTTACTAGGGGTTGAGCATTCCTAGTTGACCAAGCAGATATAAGAATCTATCTTCATTAAGAGGTTTAGTAAAGATATCTGCTAGTTGGTCATTTGTTGGCACATATTTGAGAATCACTTTACCTTTCTCAGCACAATCTCTGATAAAGTGATGTCTGATCTCAATATGCTTTGTCCTGGAGTGAAACACAGGATTCTCAGTGATGGCAATGGCACTTTGGTTATCACACATGATTGGAGTTTTTGTAAACACCAAATCATAGTCTGCTAGTTGATGTTGCATCCATAGCAATTGAGCACAGCAACTACCAGCAGCCATATATTCTGCTTCTGCAGTGGATGTAGCAACAGAATTCTGTTTCTTGCTTGACCAACTGACTAGTTTGCCACCTAGCAGTTGACATCCACCAGAAGTGCTTTTCCAGTCTAATTTACAACCTGCATAATCTTCATCTGTATATCCAATTAGATCAAAACCAGAGTCTTTGGGATACCAAAGACCTAGGTTAGGAGTACCTTTTAGGTACCTAAAAATCCTTTTTACAGCTTTTAGATGCGATTCTTTAGGTTCAGATTGATATCTAGCACACAAACATGTTGAGAACATGATATCTGGTCTACTTGCAGTGAGGTATAGTAGAGATCCTATCATACCTCTATAAGTGGTTTGACAGACTGACTTGCCAGACTGATCCTTATCCAACTTATCTTGGACTACATTATTCAAGTCATGCACTCGTTCAATCCGACCCCTATTCGCTTTTTCCTTAACCACGTTATGAAAAAATTTAGAGTTGCAATCCCCCACCCGGAGCCATTCAATCTTTGCTTTCTGCTTCAGGAATCGTTCTTCATCAATGACCGCCGCATTAAAAGCACGAAGGAAGAGACTCTCCTCCTCTCTCAGCGCAGCAGAGTCAGGATTAGAGTCAAGAGCTTTCTGAACTTCGTCCAATTCATCTCGAAGTTTAACAACCTTCTTATGGAGGTCCCCCTGATCCCTCATTAACGCGGCAAGGGGCTTCTTCAGCCTCTTCAACCTTGAAGTAATCCGAAACATAGTATGTCCCACAATTTCCTCCTTCCACGCATCAATTACAATATCTTTAAATTCAGGCTTATGAGCAAGCAGATTATAGAATTTAAAGGGTTTAACCCGAGGCTTTTGAATCACGGGAAGAGAGAGAACGGCAGGAGCGTGATCAGAGATTCTGTAAGGCTGGAATAAAGCACGGGCCCCAGGGAAGGCATCCAAGAACTCTCCATTACACATGATGCGATCAATCTTCCTCAAGATACCTGAGGCCGACTGACGTCGCTGATTCCAAGTGAAGTGGAGCCCCGAGGCCTGCACATCAACAATCCCAATATCCTCCACACATTCCCTGAACTCGCGCATGGAGGTAGAACGTGTGGAAGAACCAGCGGAAGAATCTTCTAGATTAAGAATGGCATTAAAGTCGCCCAATAGCGTCCAGGGATTAGCACCAACAAACCTGCTATGCAGACGAAGGTTATCCCATAACTCCCTTCTATGGGAATAAGCATTACCCGCATAAATGACGGAACAGTGGAAAGACTGATCCCTATCCCGCACCCGAACCTGACAGTGTATAACCTGATCCGTGAAGGAAATGATCATAAGGTCGACCCGGTCAGGATCCCAGCCAATAATAATGCGAGAACCACTAACACTCATAGAGGAGTTAGACGTCCAACTCCACCGCCTAAAAACCTTGGAACAGATACGCGTGAGATTAGAAACATGAACATGGGACTCCAAGATGGCACAGAGGCACAACTTGTTTTCACTAACCACCTATTGAACCTCCTTTTGCTTGGGGGCACGGTTCAAACCCCTAATATTCCATGATGCGAGACTAACCATGGTAGGTAGAGGCCTTGGGAGTGCTTGCCCCCTCCGAAAAGGACCCACCCTTGGGAAGTTTCATATAGTCTGCTGTCTCATCAAAAACTTCCTCAATGTCGGATTCAGAATCATCAGCATCAGAGCCACCACCATTAATCGCCCCTTTAAGCTTACGAGGCTGACTTGGGCCATCTCCGTTACCATCCCCCTGTTGGGTCTTTCTATTCCTCGGAATATCCTCTTTCTCATTGCTGCTTAGAGCCCCGAAGCGGTTGCCCAGGGATAAGGGTTTGGAAATACCCGAAGCTTTTTTGGAAGACGGTTTCGGGTAAGGACCAGTAGGTGCCTGTTTGGAAGCAATTCCCGAGTCTTTCACCTTATACAACACCTTTGGTTTCTGTTTTTGCACAGAGAATCCATCTACAGGTTCCCCATTCTGCTTAATAGGGCCACAAGCAGTCTTCTTAGGGGCAGCAAATCCAAGATTGCTTGCCTTTGGGGCTTCAACAACCACCACGTTCTTTGGACATTCAGGATCTTTATGTCCAAAGATTTTGCACGTACTACACCTGGGCGGTCTCCATTCATATTCCACCCTAACCGAATAAAGAGTTTTACCTCCACCCTCAAGCTTGGGAATAGCAACTGTAACAGTTTCCTTCAGCTCAGTCCCAGACACAACCTCAACCATGGCACGAGCGAAATTAGGGCGACCCCAAGATTCAGTGCACATGGTGCTAGTGTAGGAATCAAGCATGAGAGGCGTCCCCACCTTGGTAGCAATACCACTCAAGCCCACCTCGTTAAAGGCCAAAAGCGGGACATCATGGAGCTTAATCCACACCGGCACTCTTGTAAGATCCTCCTTAGCTAAGTCAGCATCAGAATTCCATTTTCTTAACATAATAGGGACCAGTCTAATCATCCAAGGGCCCCCTTCAAGAACCTCATTCATACCATGCTCCGAAGAGAATTTAAAAAAGAAGAAGCAATTGGAGTGCATCATAACCTTCTCGATACCGAATTTCCTCCAAGCATTCATAACATTGTTTTAGACCACGGGAAAAGCTAATCTCTTGCCAATGAAGTACCCGTACAGAGTGTTCGAGTACTTTTTGCTTGCTTCAACGACCGTGGCCAACGGGATCTCCACATCCGCATCACTACCATCAGGAGCCTCCAGATGCAAAGCACGGAAATTAACCTTCTGCTTAACAACACGATTCGCAGCTTGAGCATACGACTTATATCCAAGAATGGGTTATTTTTGGCCCGGTTGTTGAATAACAACCGTAGCCGCTTTCAGCCTATCGATACCTCTGGCAGCGAGAGGGTTGTCACTAGAACCATCAGGAGCCTGCTTGTCGGCCATATCAGTAGCACAACCCTCCTTCTCATCTCGGGCAGAGACATCATAGAAATCAGGGATTTCAGAGGGATATTTAATCCCTACCTGACTGACAGCATTTCCAAGCTGGCTAGCATCAACACCCATAGTAGATCGAGAATCAGGGAATTTACCAAGGTCTTGCACCCCAACCTGATTCGTAAACACATTAGAATACATATTCTCTCTCCACGCTCCAATCCCGTCACAGTGGGTTGCGCGGATCGAACTTCGCGGTAAGTTCGCTGGGGTGCGGGGGCAGCGCGCCCCGGAAGAAAATTTTCAGGATTTACACCCTGAGAAACATGGATTTTACCCATGCGACACTGCGAAGTGTCGCTAGTGGTGTCGCCACCAGTGTCGCTACCAGAAGCAGGAATAGTGCGACACAACAAGCTGGTGTCGCTAAACAAGCTAGTGTCGCAGGAATTACCCATGCGACACTGCGGAGTGTCGCTAGTAGGGTTAGGGTAGCGGCTTGTGTCGCTAGTAGTGTCGCTCACAGTATCATCTTCAACCTCCCGCCGCATCGCCGGAAGTTCAGCAAGCTCAGATTCAGAAACAAGCGACACGTCAGACCCTGAAACACTTAGGCCACTCTTACCACTCAAACCAAGTGCACTGGCAACCTTCTTTTTCTTTTTCGAGCTAGCTTTTTCCTTCATCTCGACGCCGGATTGGGACTTCTCGGGAAACAAGAAAAACCAACGGGAACAGACGCGAACAAAACAGAAGTGCAGCTAACAAACAACAGTAAATAGCCTCAGCCAGAAGAAGGACAAGACAAGACGGTTAAGCCATGACTAAACAGGGAGAGAACCGAGAACCGAGAATTTCCTTGCTGGAAATCGCCCTCACCGGAAATCGCCCTCACAGGGGAGTTAAATGAGTTTGAAACTCAACTGTTGAGCTCATTCATCACAGGTTTAAACATCAACTTTGCAGAGTTGTATTTTAAAGAATTTTTAAAACTAGTGAATGAGTCACAGAGAATTTTTAATGTACCTTTTATAAGGTTACTCTCCATGTGCATCCAATCTAGATTAACTGGGTCTGTGTATATGTCCTTTAATAACAAAACTGCAGATATACCCGTACCTGTGCTCACATATAAAGTGTTCAACCATCCGGTTCCACTTTCTGGAGCGCCTATCACTGCTGCTATGCAGCAATGGATTGATCACCCATATATTGCTTCTGCATCTATGGAGGGTGATAGTTCAGGTGATAGTGAGGGTACTGAGACCCAGGCTGTTGAAGATCGTGTGGCTGAAGCAGAGCACACAAACTCCAGGGATATAGACTCAACTCAGTCTGTGCACTTGGAGTCAGACTCAAACATTCCTGAGTCTTTTCCATCTTCAACAGAAGATGCAGGTAGTACTTCTTCTTCATCTGAGGACATGGATATAGATCAACCCTCTTATCCTAGCCCATCCTCACCCACAAAAGAGAGTCACAAACAAACCAACCCAGATGAGTCACCACTCACTCTGGAGGAATCACCAGACTCAACCCCAAAAAGTATAGCACAAGTGGAATCATCATCCATGGAATTGGATGTCAATAGAACACCTTCCAGTGCTGTAGTCCATTCCACTGCAGCTCTGCTAGAGTCTGTGGTGCCAATGGCTACCCAACTGACCCAACCTACACCTAGTTTAGTCAGCTTGGATACCCACATTACTACTACTACACTGACCCCTGTAGTATGCATTGAAGAAGATGCTCCAATCCTGAGCACTACCACCCCCTTCTTTACCCCACTCACAATGGCTGAGCCCATAATGACCACTAGTCCTGTACTAGTTCACATTCCAGTGAGTACTTTCTTACACCCCTCTGCACAGATCGCCAATACCCCAGTCATGTCACAGACTGAGGTACAGATCTCATCTTCTTTGCCTGATGAACTACTATCTTATCACCAGATGGTTAGTGAAGGCATACTAACTTCCACATCAGTTGCCAGTGATACTGTTCCATTACACCAGGGACTGTTTGAGGCAACAGGTGCAACACAATCATTTCCCAGTGATATCTTATCCTATCACCGGATTAGATCTGAGGGAACAACTACACCACTCAATGCCTATGATCGCTTTTCCATGCACAGGACACAGAGTGAGCCAAAGAGTGCAACCCCAAAAGATTCCAGTGATCTTGCTTAGTTACAACATGAGTCAAGTGAGGAACACATACCATCACCCAATTCTAACCCTTCTAACCAGACCCAGTCTGTGCCTTCTAGTACACTTAATGATGTGCTTTCCGCCATCAACAAGTTGTTTGAATGGGTACAGACTGAGTTCAATAATAATAAGAAAGAGCTAGAGAAGATGAAGCATCTAGTCTCTACTATGGTGGATAAAGTGGATATGCTGGAGGAGAAGGTATCCATTAGGTTAGATGAAATGCAGACCACCCTCTCAAACTTAGTAGATGATGTCAAAAAGGGGGAGAAGATGAAGTATGGGTCTGCAGAAGCTAAAACCTCAAAAGATAAAGATTTAAATAATAAATCCTTAGATTTAGGGGGAGATAGCAGTGAGGGAGATGATGGAGATGATGGACCCGAAGGTGCTAGGGTGAAGTCTCAGACTGAAGCTCAGTCTGTGCCACAGACTGAGGGGGAGCAAGAAGGATTGCAGGCAGGTGAACATACTGAGATGGTTGCACAGACTCAGGGGGAGTCATCCATTGTCTTACACATAGACCCAATTGCAACTATCTCAGCCCAAGGTCAGATGGAGTTGAAGAGATCAAGGGAAGAAGATGAAGATATTCAACCACTGCAGATCAAAAGAGCCAGGAAGACAAAAAGAATGGCTAGGAGGATTCCTGAAAGGGATATCTTTGATTCCCAACCAAAGATGAAGGGGATCAAGACCTGGGATCAGTTTGTGAAGCTGACTGAAGAACAGGACACTGATGGCGAAAATGATGATGCCATTAATCCTGATTGTAGTTCTCAGTCTGAGGTATTTAAAAGATCAGATGATGATGAAGATGATGCTACTTTTGGAGGTGTAGATGAAGGTGCCTCAAAAGTCAAGACTGGAGAGTCGAAGTCTGTGCCCTCTGAACTTGCACAGACTGAGACACAGCATCAGACACAGACTCAGAGCTCAGAGCAACCAGTAGCAAGCACTGATGCTCTAATTATCAGTGCTGAAGCCATCCAAGCTGAAGCTAATCCTGCTAGATCAACCACAACAACCAGAATACTGCCTCCAGGTAGAAGTGAACTTGAAGATAGAATGCAATGGAGAAGTGCTCACCTGATTAGCACTTATCCTGGGTCAAGCTCTACCATGGAAGAAGTTATGGATAAGGGTAAGGGCAAGGAGATTGCCTTATCCAAGCAGGAGAGGTTAAGCAAGATCAAGAAGATGGTGGATGATCATGCTGCTGGCACAAGAAATCCTGAACTGACAAATCTACAGGATGAACTCTTGCAACAAGAAGCTACTGCTCAAGGTATGTCTTTAACTGAGTACTTAAATGTACTAACTGAAGAAGAGCAGAAGCTGAAGGAAGCAAGATTTGTTGACATGCTCTCCAAAGAATTAGAAGATGAAAGTTGTTCACAGACTCAAACCAGAAGGAGTCAAGTTGAGCAACAAATCAAGGAAGATGAAGAGCTGTCAACAAAGTTACAGAAGATAGAGATCCTGAAGCCAAAGCTACAAGCCACTTTCCAAAAGTCAAAGCTCAAGCAGAAGATTAGAGAATGTCATCTGAACAAGATTGGACAGAAATTGAAGCTGGAGCTGACTTTGACCAAGAGCAAGAAGATGGTAAGGGTGGATGAACTGTACACTCTAGGGCTTAAGGAATGGCAATCCATTGCCAATCTTTTGAAGAGTGAAGCTGACAAGGATCTGAAGAAAGAAGTTCTGGATGAGCTATCTTACCTGATTGAGCTAGTTCTCAGTCTGGGGCTCATCTCAGAAGAAGAGTACAAGTTGTTTTGCATAGCAAACAATTTTGTAATAAAAAAGAAGTCAGTTGGGTTATCCACAGAGAATGAGCAGAGAAGGGAGCACCCTCTACCCAAAGGTATTGTTTTCATAGATAGATCTTATGTACAGACTGACAACATTGAAGGTCTGTGCTATAGAGATATCAATGGGATAGAATGCTTCCAGGATCAAAATGGACTATATAGAGAGTCTCTGCTACACTGCATTGCCCTGCTGAAGGAATGCAAACATTCTCAAGCCAGACCATTCAGAAGAAGACTAATTAGCTGGTTATTCAACAACCTTTCCCAAATCAGGATGATGATTGGACTTGAAGATATCTGCAAGAAGATCATCCTAGAGTATCAAGAATTTGAAGACAAATCTGATAAGGAAATGGAAACACTGTTGAAGAGGAAAGTGGAAAAGATGAAAGAGATCAAGGCTCGGAGAAAGGACTGAAGATTGTTATATTTATATTATTTACAATCTTATGTAATAATTGTAATATTTTTGTATACTAACTATGACTTTGACTTTATATATATAAGTCTAAGATTCATAAGTTATGTTGTACTTTAGTATTTATTATTTCTCCATTATCTTTTGTAAATAGATTTTGACATCATCAGATAGGGGGAGATTGTTGGGAAAAACAATGATCAAACCTAAGTTATAAAACTGAAGAGTCAAAATTTATCTCAGTTGTATTCAGGAAAAACTTAGTGAATTCCTGAGTCTGTGTTTCTGAGTCTGTGCTTCACAGACTGAAGAATTGTTTCTGAGTCTGTGCTGCACAGACTGAAGAATCTCACAGACTGAAAGCCTTGCTCTTCCTGAAGACTTATGAATTCATCATCTGAAGAATGAAGATTGAAGACAAAAGACTTCACAGACTGAAGATCACAGACTGATGATCACAGATTGAAGATCACAGACTGAGAGCACAGACTGAAGAGCGCAGATTGAAGAATGAAAGTACAAGTGTACAGAAGATATTCTTCTCTCCTTAGGCTAGATACAACTGATAAGATGTTTGAGAAAGGTCAAACATCGAACAAAGGTTTTTCTTCTCAGCAAAGAAACCTTTTACCTTTTGCTTTTTCTATTTCCAAGAAAAGCAAAAAGGGTAGAGTGCAAAGTTGCCCAAGATGAATGTGTTATCCCTTGGACAACTGACTGAGCTGGTTAATAGAAGTTGATATTCAACTCTATAAATAGCAGCTCAATAGCACTCTTCAAGATATCCAAGTATCCAAGATATCCAAGCTCTCAAAGCAAAATAGTATACAAGACCTTTAAGCTTAGGCTCAAAGCACTACCACACTAACTGTTAAAGTTTGTAGGCTCAAAGCATTACCACACTAACTGGACTTTGTACTGGCAGTATTAACTAAGGGTTTTGTGCTAGCAGTATTAACTGAAGTATTTCTCAAACAGTATTAACTTAGGAATTGTACCAGCAATATTAACTTAACCTTGTACTAGCAGTATTAACTAGACTTTGTACTGGTAGTATTAACTGAAGAATTACTTTAACAGTATTAACTTAAATTCTTAAGAAGGTCAGGTCCAGATTTAGGTGGAGATTAAGTTAAGTATTAACCTGATATTTTTGGCGGTTGTTACAATTAATTTATTTGTTTGTTTAATTAAAATTGTTACATTTTAAGTTTGTGTTTCCTTGATGTTTTCGAGCGGGTTTGCGTTACGTATTGTACGTTTTGCATAAAACGTAAAGTGTTCGTATATTATTATATAATAATAATGTAATGTAAATAACTACTATTTAATTATAAAATAGGTTTACGTTATTTATGAAAAGAGTTTTCACCAACGTCCATATAAATCGAGTCGGACTCCATCCGATTGAAATTGCGTAATTAAAATTTAATTACGTATGAGTGTATAATACAATATACAAAATGTTCCGTAATTAGTCCTATTTCATACTAATTACAAATAGTAATAACCAACTATTTATTACTAATGACGGCTTAATTCGCCGGGTGTTACAACAATGAAATGCCTTATAATCACTCTCTGAAACCCTGGATTCGTCAACCCTAGAACTGAACTCGAGAGCCTCTATTTATAGGCAAACAAAACTGATCATGCGACACAAGGGTTGTGTCGCCTGACCGACTTGTGCGACACACGCCTTGTGTCGCATACGCGACACAAGCTCCCCCGTGTCTTCACAAAATATAATATCTAAGTCTAAAACAAAACTTGTAATTACATAACCAAAAACTATTACAGACCGAGACCAACTGACAGACACCAAATATGCACCAACAAACTCCCCCGTGTCTTCAGCTTGGTCTTTAAGATTTCTTCATTTAGCTCCAGTCTGTCGGGAAACATCCACCAACATGAATTCCCTTCAAAACGCAGATACTAACAATCATTTGAAACTTTAACGCTTAAGCTCGATCTTCCACTTGATATTCAATCGGTTTGTCATTTAAAGCTTTCAAATCACTCTCAGACAAATTGATCAAACTGATTGGATCAAAAATGCGAATCTGCTTTCTTGCTAATCCCCACTTATCTTTAATCTTTGGCTCTGAGGTTGGAATAAACACGATTTCAGCTTCACCAGTAGAGTTGTTGATATACCAATAGCAAAGTCTTCGTAGAAAGTTTTGTGGTAATATCTCCAGGGGAATCCTTTTTAAACTTTCTGCCGGCGGATAAATCATTTTGACAACCGGCTATCCTGTAACAGGGTCAAACCTTGTCTTTGACTTTCGCCGCTTCCCCAAAATAGGCTTTATCGTATTATACCTCTTCGAATATACTTCTCGCCTAATAATCTTTTTAATATAGTCGGCTTTTCCTTCTCTTCCTGGATAAATAAGCTCTAGCTGAGCTAATCTGTTGATCTCGCACTTTGGAAGTGAACTCAGCTTTTTGAACTTTGGCTAGAAATATTGAATCCCGTCTGATCTCTTTATCATGAAAATATTTTGGTCGCTATCAAACTTCCAGCTCTTGATTAGCCCAGTGTAGTCTCCTTTAACCTTATAGAACTTACAGGTTGGTGGAGCTACTGCCACAACCCTTAGCCAGTCCGAATGTTCCCTAAACATTCTAGGAACAGACTGACTAGCTTCATTATCTGGCTCCTTTTCACTATCAGACTCTTCCCAGTCTTCAACGATAGGCGCATCATCATAAATTTCATCTTCACTCAACACCTCTTCTTCAATATCAGCCTCATCTAAATCTGAATCATGCGTTGGATGCGTATCTTCATTTAATAGACTATTGAAGATATTCCAAATTTTCTTCAGAGTAGTCAATATTTAATGCGATCGGTTGACCTAGAATTGTTTCTGAAGACGCAAAATAATCCAAACAAATATTCTCATTAATATCCGATTCATTTACATTTTCGGTCTGTGTCCCGGCGGAAGTCCTAGGTGTTGTTTCAATGGCACGCAGGCCTGACACCCCCGAAACAATAGCTAGGGACTCCAACTCTAAAACCCTAGACTCTAACACAGGAACCCTGGCAGTCTGCAGCTCCAAATCCTTAATATGTCCAACTTGAGCTTCCAGAACCGCAGATTGTGATTGAATTAATGCAGCATGGGATGTCATCGTTTGCTGCATCGTGTCCAACCGCCTCATTAATTCTTGAATGACAGACGGGAGAGGTTGAACCGGCACATCCACACGTGGCGTATCGACACGTGGGCGGGAGGAAGTAGATTTATGGCGAACCAAAGGAGGTTCCCAGTCTTTGTCAGTCGCGTCGTCATCACGAACCCTTTTTCCAGTGTCCGGGCGAACATAGACCATCTCTGCCCGTTTGCGCCTCTGAATGCGCTTAAAGCGTCTTATATCAAAACGTCGGATATTTTCCATTGAAGGTTCGAGAGGGACGATCCGAGGAGAATTTGGTGGGGTGGAACCACCATCAGAAGTATCGGTATCCACCTCCTCAACAACATAAGGCTGATCAGCCTGTAGGTGTTCCGGTGCCATTCCAGCAGGCTCTTCGACACGGCCAAAAGCCTCATCATCTTCCAAAAATGCCTCTAGCTGGGGATTTTCTTCTTGAACAAGCACATTTACAAAAATATCCTCTGGCTGAGGAGCAGCTGCAGCATCCAAAAATTCATCGGCCGCCGGAAGAACATAACCTCATATACAATGTGCCCAAAAAGTGGCACGTCCGCCTGCGCCAGGACCCCCTTAGCATATTGCCCGCAGATGGCAAAAATGCGAATATTAATCGGGGTTTGGCGAAACCGGTGAGCAGCATTCACCGGAAGCCCTGGAAGAAGATGGTTGAGTAATAGTTGAATAAACCGCGGGTACATGTTCCATCTGTTGTCCCCGGTATGAACATTATCTACCATAGCCCTGAAAATATAACCAGAAAAGTTGTAGGGCTTGTTGTACACTAGTGCCAGCATGGCAGAAGCTGTAGAATGACTCATGCCGTCAAATCCCGCCTTCCGGCTAGATAGGCATACGATCATAATATGCATTAGATACCGCCTGACCCTAGTCAGGTTGGCCTTGCGGTATTGATCCTTAGGGACACCCGGATAGCTAAGACGGAGCATGCCGCCATTGATAAAAGAATTGGAGAACTGATGGGCAAATCCGGGTGCTCAGCGAATTGAAAGAATTCGCGAATCAGCTGCTCCGAAATAACCACCTCCTTGTCGTCTACCCTTGAAATAATGCGAGTCACGGGCAGATCAGAATTTATGACAGCTGAATTCCAGAAGGAACCAACTTGATCTTTGTATATTGGAGCAGTGGCTGAGATGGCGGAAAATATGCGGGAACGGCGTAAGAAAGCAATCATCGACCTAAAAGGCGCAGCCGAATCCCGATCATCCTCGAGAAAAGCCACGATGTTATGCCTTGGCTCCCAGTCATTTGCATTAATATCTGCCATTGCTATTAACAGAAAGAAGAAACATAGCTCGAAAAGCGTTAGCATTAAAACTCGAAGACAAACTTTTTCAATAAAAATGTCTTATGTGACACAGAGGATTGTGTCGCAGTTACAAGGCGACATAAGCATTTGTGTCGCTAGAATGGTGTGTGACACAGAAGATGGTGTCGCAGAAATCAATTTCAAAAAACTATGCGACAGAAGCTCTTGTGTCGCTAACAAATTAAGCGACAGCAAGGGTTGTGTCGCATTTTGCAATAAAATGATTTTATTTTAACACTGCGACAGAAGGCTTATGTCGCACATCCTGTGTCGCAAACAAAAGCGACACAAAAGGTTGTGTCGCATCTCAGCAATGCAACAGACACAAGTGCGACACAAGGGCTTGTGTCGCATCTTGTGTCGCAATGACGAATAGATGCCCAACCCAGAAATACCCGATGATCAAGTTTGGGGGTTTTCGAAATTGAGCACACCAAATGATGGGCCAATGAATGGAGAGCATGAGACCATGAGTTTTAACATGTTAAGCAACAGATTCCGTGTCCAATTTTACCCAAAAACAAAAAACCTAAAAACCGTATATTTATTCGATGATTTAACAAAAATTACACGGTAAAAGGGGTAAAAATTTGTACTTATAAGTCAAGAACAGCAAGGTGAACAAGAATTACGGATTTGATTGGAACAAAAACGAGCAGAAAGATGAAATCGAATAAAAATTACGTCGCAGTCCTTGTGTCGCTATTTGTGTCGCAAAAACATGTAGGGACTGAGAGGTAGGGTCCGGCTTTTATACCTCAACCCTTTATAGCGACACAAGATGCGACATTGGTAGCGACACAAGGCTTGTGTCGCACCTTGGACAGTTTGTGAATTTTATTTGATATCAAGATTTACACTCGTGAACCGATTTGATATTTACTTAGAGACTTGGTATAACTAAGAACAATGAAATAACAACTTACAAACAAAACAAAAAAAATTAAAACCCGTTGATTGTATTTTACAATTAACGACACAAGCATAACATCTTTTTGGTGATGCAATTAGGAATCATATCAGGCTAACATGCACTTATGTGGAAATAGTAAATTTTATTTCGATTATCAGTATGTTTGTCCACTTTAAATTTACTTAACATATTTAAATCACCTGTTATAAAGATTAGTTCAAGACGATTATTGATATTGTATCCATCTAAACATTTGTACTTAAGTATATGATTTCAACTCATAATGAGATGAACCACTTGTGTTATTATTAGCATGCATATTATATTATATAACTCACATTAAAATATACTTTTGAAATCAAAACATGTTAGTATTTTCTATATAGAAGGTGAAGGTATGGACGTATCTTTAGAACCAAGTTAGCGGTGACAGGTCTGTACTTTCGTACAACAGAGTCACATAAACAATAGTTCGGGTTGAACAAACACCAGTCTGAACAATTAAACTAGAGGGTACGGGTCTGTACTTTCGTACAACAGAGTACCATAGTTTAACACAAACCAGTACGAGGCAATCTTTTTATAACTTTTCTTGTACATTTGTACATTATATTTTAGAATTTAGAAATGCCACGGGTACGTAATAGTTGTCTATAAGTTAACATAGACTATGTACCTAAGTTCTTTTCAAGAATATATTAGATGAAAGCAGGTCTGTATTTTCTACAACAGAGGAGACAACTAATATATTTCCCCAGATAACACCATACAAAGACCCTATATTTTAGATCATAACATGTTTATCATCCAGATATTAAGACTAGATGTCAAAATATTTTGGACATTTATGCCCTTATTTCAACTTAATGTCATACATATTAATATGTCGTTATATAAAATAATATGCATATTTAAAATTTAAGTTTCTTAGTAACTATAGCACAAATGCCTACCAATACATCATTTGATGAAGCTAATATTTATAAAAGGTATTTCAAGTATGCTAGATAAATCTACTGTCATATCAAACATAAATCTTAAAATTCCATTTTATGCATGTCTCCTGATGTACTATCATTTCCCCAATTGTTTACAGACACAATTCAACGTCTATTTTATCAATGTTGCAACTATTGCATTTCTTTAATACTAACAAGTATAAAGAGTGGTAGTTGCGTTTTTTTTTTTTTTTTTTTTTTTTTTAATCTAACCAAGTCTAAAAGATAATTCTGACCAGAAATGGAGAGTTAGGCATTGCTCAAACTCACCATTCCGATCATGGAGACTAGCTCATCAAATCGAGTACGAGAGAAAGCTTTTGTGAAAAGATCTGCATTTTGCTTAAGAGTAGGGATTTGGACAAGGTCAATTAGGGGCTTCTCATAGCAATCCCGTATAAAATGATAACGAATTTCAATATGTTTGGTTTTTGAATGTTGTACGGGATTGCGTATGATGGATACAGCAGCTGAATTATCAATATGAATAGGAGTAAGAGTTAGAAGTAACCCATAGTCACGCATTTGATGCTGAATCCAGAGAACCTGGGAACAACAACTTGCAGCAGTAATGTATTCTGCCTCAGCGGTTGAAGTAGAGACAGTTGTCTGCTTCTTGCACTGCCACGAGACTAATCGGCTTCCTTGAAACTGAAATCCTCCAGTTGTTGACTTTGCGTCCACTGAGCAGCCACCATAATCAGAATCTGAAAAAGCAGTTAAAGCAAAATCGTTTTCGTTAGAGTACCAGAGACCCAAGGAGGGTCTCCACTTAAGGTAACCTAAGATACGTCTGACTGCCTTTTCATGAGAAACTTTAGGCTTTGCTTGATATCTTGAACAAATAGACACAGCGAATAATATGTCCGGCCTGGATGCTGTGAGGTACATAAGCGATCCTATCATAGAACGATAGTCACGCTTATTAACATCATCTTCGTCATCAGAAAGTCCAAGTTTGTGACTAATGTCAATGGGAGTTCCATAGTGTCTAGCATCGAGCATCTGATATGTTGTCAAGATATCCTTGACATATTTTGTCTGATGAATATAAATACCCTTATCAGATTGCTCAACTTGAACACCTAGGAAGAATTTAAGTTCTCCCATTGCACTCATCTCAAACTTAGATTTCATGACTTTCTCGAAATCTCTGCACAACACCTCATTGGTCGAACCAAAAATAATGTCGTCCACGTATACCTGCACAAGCAACAAATCTTTTCCTGTCTTTTTGATAAAAAGAGTTGAATCAATCTGCCCACGGGTGTAACCATTTGCGAGCAGATGTTGAGACAACGTTTCATACCAAGCCCTTGGTGCCTGATGAAGACCATACAATGCTTTTTCGAGTTTGAAGACATAATCAAGATGCACCGAGTCTTCGAAACCAGGAGGCTGTTTCACATAAACCTCTTCGTTGACCTTCCCATATAAAAACGCACTATTTACATCCAGTTGATAAACACGAAATTTCTTGAATGAAGCATAAGCAAGAAATATCCGTAATGATTCCAAACGAGCAACTGGAGCAAAAACCTCGTCATAATCCAATCCTTCGATCTGTGTAAAACCTTGCACCACCAGACGAGCCTTATTCTTCACAACCACGCCACGATCATCTTTCTTGACTCGATAGACCCAGCGAGTACCAATTGGATAGAATCCCTGAGGCAGTTTAACCAGCTCCCAAACTTCTAACTTTTTGAACTGTTGGAACTCCTCTTGCATGGCTTCTACCCAGTGAGAGTCAGTCAATGCTTCCTTAATGTTTTTCGGTTCAATTTGAGAAAGGAAGCATGACTCCATCTAAGCTAACTGGCAGTCTGTTTGCCCTCGTGTTCTAACTCCATCTTGTAAATCACCAATAATATTATCGACCGGGTGATTCACATTGACATGGCTAGTTGGAATCTCTTCATGTTCATTGACAGTTTCCAAATTTGTATCGTCTACCCCAGAGATCAAAGTCTCGTTGTCTACCTCTGTGACAGATTCAACTTCACCGTCTAATAAAGCCGGCATATCTGGATCTGTGTCAGGTTCTTGAACAGTTTCAGCAGTGGGAGGAGGAGGTGGTGTTTTTGTAGTAGACTTGGATACATCAGAGTATATATCAAGTCCATGAAGCAGTGTCACCACCTGTTCAACTTCATCCTCAGCAGGAAGTTTGAATGAGTCAAACATACTGTCATAGTCGAACAAGAAGTCGGGTCCCGTTCCTTGTGAAGGCTGAGTATAACGCAAACATGTTACTTCAAAAAGTTCCTCCACTCTCTTTGTTGCTTTGTTATACACACGTTTATTAGGTGAATTATTTGATAAACCCAAAAAGAAGCCTTCACTCGACTTTTCACCGAATTTAGCCACTCTTTCTTTGGTGTGCATAATCATACAGGGACACCCGAAAGGCTCAAGAAACTGTAAATTTGGTTTACGGTTGTTAAGAAGCTCATAACAGGTCTTACTGCGTTTCTTAACCATGGACAATCGATTCAGAATGTAGCAGGCTTTGTTGACCGCTTCTGCCCAGAATGTGATAGGCAGTTTTGAATCAGCTAACATAGTCCGTGCAGCTTCAATGAGAGTCCTGTTCTTACGTTCAGCAACTCCATTTTGTTGAGGAGTTCTTGCAGCACTGAACTGGTGATCAATGCCTTTCTTTAAACAGAACAGACCTAGTGTAGAGTTCTTAAATTCCGTACCGTTATCACTTCTCAGTTTCTTGATCTTCATATTGCACAAATTTTCCAGCTTGTCGAACAAGTAGATAAGGATTTTAGTAGTTTCATCTTTGGAGGCCAAAAAATAAACCCAAGAGAACCTCGAGTGATCATCAGTAACCACTAAATAGTACCATGCTCCACCTATACTCTTCTTGCTCACTGGTCCAAATAAGTCCATGTGCAATAATTCCAACAGTTTTTCAACAGAATTTACCAGTTTTGACTTATGGGTCTTCTTGTGTTGTTTCCCCTTTTGGCAGGGAACGCAATGGTCATTAAGTCCGAAAGATTGCTTCGGTACACCACGCACAAGATCATGCTTAACCAAATAATTCATTTTCTGAAAATGCAAATGACCCATTCGTCGGTGCCACAGCAGAGATTCTTTTTTAGTGGCCTTAGACAGAAAACACGTTTGCTACTTTGTTACAAGAGTACGCATATCCAGAATGTATGTGTCTCTGTCTCGAGGTGCCCTCAGTAGCACCCACTCCTTGGGAATAACAAACCCCGGCTTCAGAATGCAACACTCACTTTTCGTGAAAACAGTAGTGTACGACTTATCACAAACTTGCGATACACTAAGAAGGTTGTGTTGCAGCAGTTCTACAAAATTTACTTTTTCAAAGCTCACTTGGCCGTTTGAGAGTGTGCCTTGGCCAGAAATTATACCTCCTTTGTCACCATCAAAAGCAACATATCCCCCATTATACGCATGAACATCGGAAAGCAAGGATATATTGCCGGTCATGTGCCGCGAGCAACCACTATCGATATACCATTTGCTATTCATTACGGCTTCAGGTTGCTGCAACACCAAAAAACAAAGAGGTTAATTAGAAACGGAGACCCAAGCCTTTACAGACTTGGGCACTCCAGAAGCATCATCCACAATGATTACATCAGTCAAAATTTTGTTTTTAAATATATCAGAAGTATTGTTTGATGTGACATTGTTGGATGTAGAACCACTTGATGATTCATTCACTTTCCAAACATTTTTAGGTTTGGAAGGTTGCTTGTCAACAATATTGAGCTTAGCGATAGGTGATTTGGTTGGCTCAACTTTGCTGATTTTCTTAGTGGGCAAGGGAGAACGTGAACCTTTAAAAGAAGAGAGTTTACTCGAAAGATTTCCGACTTTAGAAATTTTAGGAACACCGTTCCCAAACCGCTTTTGAGCAAGCAACGGGCAATCGTTTATTAAATGACCTTGTTTCTTGCAATAGAAACAAGATCTTTGCTCAACAGGTTGTTGAGATTTTGGAACAAACCTATGAGGATGGTTGAAAGAAGCTTTAGAAGCACATGCACACTTATGTGAGCATGTTGAATTTGACACTTGTTTAGATAAAACAGTAGGTCTAGAAGAATTTTGATGCCTTTTAATATTTTCTTTTATTTTCAAAATCTTCTTTTCAGGCTCAACTTTAGCTTTTGCCTTTTCCACTTAAAGCAATGATTGGTGTTTCATTGGTTATGATCACATTATCTGGCTTTATGTTTTTCTTTTAAACCTTAGAATATTCCTCTTCGGTTATATCCTCAATCTCAACAATCTCCTCTACAGTAATAGGAGAATCACACGTAGCCTTATTTAAAACAGGCTCACAAACATCAGAAGGCTTAATAGACTCAGCCTTGACACAAATAGTAACTGGTTTAACAGATTCAACCTCTTGAGCCTTAACAATCTCAGGCTCACTAGTTTTTGCCTTAACAAGTTCAGGCTCACTAGTGCTAGGTTGTTTAGCCGTTACTTTAACTTTTTCAGCCTGAAAGTGCACAGGCTTACTTATTTTGACAGGAACGGATTTAACAGGATTTATGTCTATCTTTGAACAAGTAGGCACAAATTCAGTGATATCATCCTTAACAGTCATAGGAAAATAATTTTTAGGAAGCGGAACTTGATGATAGCCAAGTCCGGCCTTGCTTTTCGTATCAGTCCTTTGTGCCTGAAGGATCTCATCAAAGACTAGAGAGGAAGCTGAAAAGTTTGATGTTTTTCTTTTTAAATCAAGAACTTCAGCCTGAGAATCAGCAAGTTGTTTATTTACTAAGGAGAGTATATTAACATAACTTCCTATTTCATCTTGCTGTTCAAAAATTTTGGCTTTTAATTCTTTCTTTTCTTCAAAAATTGCTTTTAACTTTTTATCACAAGCCTTATCATTATCTTTTAACATATTATATGAAGCAGTTAACTGTTATATGTTGGCGATAAGGCGTTCATTTTTCTCTCTTAGCCTGTTCATTTGTCCAGTCAAACGAATACAAGATATACAAGAGAAGGGTTCATTATCAACCTCATGTATGTTGGCCATGAATGCTTTGTTCTGTTGGTCATCATCAGCTTGTTCTGACCAGTCAAATGCTTCATCTGACAACATTAAGGCAGCAGAAACCATTGTCTTTTCTTCAGCTTTATCCTTCTCTATAGATTTGTTCGGAGTAAGCCTTGTGAATCCAGAGGAGGGCTGTCTTGTTTCGCATTCACGAGCAAAGTGTCCATAGTTTTGACACTTGTAGCACTTGACCTTGCTCTTGTTGAATCCCAGACCCTTATCATTTGGGTCCTCCAACGACTTCTTTCCTGTTTTCTTAAAGTAGGTCTTGGCTCTTCGAGTAAGCATAGCCAAGTTCCACCTTAAGTCCATTCGCTCCAATTCGTCATCATCGATTTGACGAAAATATTCTTCGGTCAAATCCATAGAACCAGCTTTCTTGCAGAGAAAGTCATCATAGGCGGATAGTAACGCCGAGAAAAGTGCAGCATGATCTTGTGAAGCTGCCGGGATAGGCCCTTGATGACTTGGTGGTTGAAAGTAAGAACCACCAGAAGAAACTCTTGGTTGATGACTTGAAGAACCACCAGTTCCACCAGCCAAGAATGCAGAGCCAGATGTTCCAGTTGATGAAACATCCACTCCGTAGATCTTAGGATTCTGAACATTTGCAGTAGCCTTGGTTTCCTTCCTTTGCATGTCCAAAATATCAGCTTCTAGCTGACTAATAAGATCATCAAGAGACATATTCAGAATGTCTGGATCCTTTTCCATCATTAAAACTCAAGTATCCCACTTGTCAGGTAGGGATTCAAGAAGTTTTTTATTTATTTCAGTTTTATCCAGAGTTATTCCCCCTTCTATTAACTCACTAACCAACTGTGAGTATCTAGAAAACAAGTCGGAAAGAGACTCGTTTGGAAGAATATCGAACACGTCATACTGCTTCTTGACTAAACGCAATTTATTCTGCTTATATTGTTCACTACCACCGCATCTTTTCTCAAATGCCTTCCATAGATCATAAGCAATTTCCAGATGTCGAAATTGCTTGAGGATTGACGGTGGTAATGCCATGGTGATTGTAGAATGAGCCTTTTTATCATTCTCAAAGGCTTTGCGTTCCTCAGGAGTCATTGATTTAATTGACTTTAATAGTATCTTTCGGTCAAAGCAACCCACATCTCGGGATCATTAAAGGAAACAAACGCTTCAAAGCGTTGACGCCAGTAGGCATAATCCATACCGAGAGTATACATAGGTGGTTTAGTCGTACTCCCGACTTCAGAGTTTTGCTTGAGTAGATCTCCAACACGTTGTAATGAAGAAGACGCCATTTGGAGAACCTGCAAAACAAACACACAAAGAAAAACACAAAGTACTATTATGCGATACAAGGGTTGTGTCGCTAAATCAGACGGCGACACTAAAGATGTGTCGCAAAGAATTAAGTAACAGTTAAATAGGCGACACAAGGTTTATGTCGCTAAAAGCCTATGTCCCAAATTTCAAACTTGTGTCGCTATCTTGTGTCGCTGAAATCCTAAATGCGACAGAAAGATGTGTCGCTGAAACCCTACACGCGACAGAAGATTTTGTCGCAGAAACCCTAAGCGCGACAGAAGCTGTGTCGCTTAAACCCTAAATGCGACAGAGGCTGTGTCGCTTCTTGTGTCGCAATGTCGGGGAGAGTTGCGGCTGAAAACCCTAAAATTCGCAAAATCCGAAATCTAACGAAAAACCACGAACAATGGACAAACCCAAACACCAAAATCTTCCAGAAAATGTAGAATATTGATCCTTTAACACAAAACGCAAAGATCAAATTCCAAAAACTAGTCGATTTTAAACAAAACACGTACTAACACGATCCGATAACACAAAACCCGTAGATTAATGCTCTGATACCACTTGTAGGTTCCCTGATCTTGGACCTAATCGAATCAACACACACAATCGAGAGGCGGAATTCAAACGATTGTATATAGTACGTAAAACACAAACGAATCAAACGCAAATCAACTTGTATATTAATATGATAATCAATTAGCTTGAATACAATGAAATGCCTTATAATCACTCTCTGAAACCCTGGATTCGTCAACCCTAGAACTGAACTCGAGAGCCTCTATTTATAGGCAAACAAAACTGATCATGCGACACAAGGGTTGTGTCGCCTGACCGACTTGTGCGACACAAGCCTTGTGTCGCATACGCGACACAAGCTCTGTGTCGCCTAAACACAAAATATAATATCTAAGTCTAAAACAAAACTTGTAATTACATAACCAAAAACTATTACAGACCGAGACCAACTGACAGACACCAAATATGCACCAACATATTATTATGTGTATTGTTTAACTATTGCAGCACCTTATACTTGGCATATTTTGGGATTTGTTTTGTTCAACCAGTACCTGAATTGATCATTTTATCTATTTTATTATACCGCTACTATGTTTATTTCTGTTATTTTGAACAAGTGTATATGTTGTGATGAATGAACGAGAAGACTCAAAAGATGACGCACATTTAAGCAAAGATCGATAGATTCAAAGGCAGACAAACCAGTTTCACATACTTGCGAACCACGAAGAATTAATACATCTCATTAGGAGCCGCCATCTATTTATTCTCGAAACAACCATGTGCCGAATATCCGAACACTCCTAAAAAGACCTAAGTGTGGGATTACATCCCATACTACAAACACTTAGAAATATTGTCTCCAAACCCTAAAGTGTGGGATCCTCCATAAAAAGAACCTCCACTTTAGATCAAGGAGCAAATTTTTGCTAAGCACGGATACGCAGCACAGTACACCAGAATGACGTATTTGAAGCAAAGATATTCTTCAAGACAAACGAAGGAGAAAGAATCACATCGACTCTTCTCTTCTTGCACTTACTCTTAACTTCAAAACGTGAAACGTTATCTGGGGAGTTTCTTAACCCTTAATACATTTTCATGATTATATTTCGCTTTGTTAGTTTGTTAAAATAATCTATACCTTATCCTAAACTTATCGCTAAGTGTGGGATTTCAGTCCAAAAATAAATACTTAAGAAACATTTTCTTATATGTTTAAACTCTAAGTGTGGAATTTTACCTCTAATAAAATCTCTACTAAAGAGAACATTAGGGACAATGTTCTTCTAAGTGTGGGATAGCAAGTTTTAAATACCTTAGAAAGATTTTTTATATCCGAATAAGCAATACTCAGAAAATGTTCCTCAAATGTTTCAAATTTTTTAGATTGAAAAAAATATAATCTTTTTGAGTTTAATATTTCTTGGAGGAGCTATTTTTGAATATAAGTGATTTATTTTGGAATCTAGAGAAAATAAGGTAGAAATTTCTTAAACGAGAAATGATAATTTAAGACGGGCATCGCATGCCTAGGCACATATTACCCAATCCTATTTGCAATGAGGTATTTTGAGCCCAATCGAAAAACATTCATTTTTAATGATTCACTGATTCATTTGTTGTGTGTGCCGATGCATGTGCTTCTTAATTAGAACTTGTTCCTGACATACGCATCGAGACCACATCGGTGAGTGTCGTACGCGGTAAAAGTGCAATTAGAGGATCTTCACATTCCCTAGGAATTAAAGCCATTTTAGCCTATTTTTCAAGCATAAACCGACCGACACTCATTTTTAGTATCGATGATCCAACTCGTAAAACCTCTTGAGCCTAACGATATCTTTTGATAAAAACCGCATCCTTTAAACCTACTCACCCAAAAAAAACTTCCCCAAAACTTGTCTTAGAATTTTCAAGGTTATGAAAAACACTTTTTAGAATATCTTCTTCATTTATGATTCCGTATCTTACTTTTTCACATTTTTCAAAATAGCCATATCTCTCAAAAAGCGTTGGTGCGAAAAAGACACCCTTAACAAGGTGAGAGAATAAATGGTGCATAAAATTGGCACCCCAAAAAGACTCGAAAAAGTCAAAACAAAGAACATAGTTCTGAAAGGATTTCTAAGATATTCAAAAATAAAAAGAAATATCCTTGAGAATTCTCTGGCAAAGAAGTTCTGAAGAAGAAAAGAAAATAAAAATAATTCCAAAAATAAACGCAATTGCTTCAAAAAGTATCATTTGCTCAAGAAAGATCCGATAGAAGACAAAATAGCAATCAAATTCTCCGTTCCATTCTAAATTAAAGTTTTTCATGATTTTAGAAATTCTAGGATAAGCAACACCCTTGTAACAAAAAATTCACCACTATCTATACCCCCTCCACCCTCACGCAGCATTACAACCCTCTTGAATGCCCTGGGATAATTCGCACCGTCCTCACCTAAGTGGTGGAGATCCGATTCTTGATCAAGCCTATGACAATGAGTGCTGCATAACTGGCTTATTGAGCTATTTCGATTGAAATAGAATAATAGGAAACCCGATACACTGTGAGTGAATTGAGTGACCACCTTTTTGTGAGATCACCTGGTTATGTATACTCTAAGATCGCGAGAGTTGGAAGTATGCCTAAAGAAAGTCATTTCTGGTTTCTGAAAAGATCATCTTAACTTTCTTTATGTTCTTGAAACAACTTGCTTATAGGAGGAAGTAGTAAATCTGGAAAATATTTGAACTCACCATAACTGATTCTAAAACATTTTCACAAAGGTTCATAGACTGAGTTATTGTTTGAGGACAAGTAACGTCTAAGTGTGGGATATTTGATGTAACATAAAAAGTCATGTTTTTACGTACATTATTCTTCGCTATTTGACCTAATATTTAGTGAAAATATCTTAAATCAATGTTTATTTACTAAAATTCACTAAAGTAGATCAAATATAGACGTTGCAACAAAAATCACTAAAAACATCCAAATAACATGCAAAGCGAATCAAATAAATCTAAACCGAATCTTCCACTCTTATTTTCCTTAAGAGATACACTTCCTAACTATTATTATATAATTCTATAGGTAATTACGAGATTGGAGAAACAAGAATCGTACGAAAAGGATAAAGGACAGAGAAGATACGACATCTAAAACCAAACGATCGTATTACATAGCACGTATGAGATATAGACCTCCAAAATACCTGATATTGATATCTTTAGAAGCATAACGGAATTATGAGATCGTAGGTGAAAGAATCAAGTCAAACGGACAAGTAACAAAGAAGATACAATCAAAACAAGCAACGAACGAAGAACCGGACAACGGGCAAAAAACCAAACGGCACCCCTATGCCGTATACAGCCCTAGAGGGTACCATATACGGTATGTGAAGGTCCGTATACGGTATCCCAATGCCCCGTTAATGCCATTTTTCAGTCCCCATTTGGTTTGGTGCTTGTATTGTATGCTTTGGTCTTGTATAAAAGATTTAAGGCTCCCCTGTAAATAGAGGACTCCCTCGTTCATTCATTCATTCATGATACATTCCACACATTTCTCTCATTTCACACTCATTTCACACACTCTTTTATTTTGTTTCTCTCTCTAGTTTCTCTCTCTAAGAGAACTAGAGAGATTTAAGTAGCCGGTTAGAGTTCTACGGAAAGGTTTAGCTTGGTAATCACGTTGTAACGAGTTTTCAAGTTCAGAATATTTGTAATCCTCAGTATTACGCTGCTTAATTTCCGGTGATATCTATTTCTTTACTTACTTTTATAATGTTTGTCATGCATGTTATTTCTGTATGTATTTTGATTATTGCCATGATAATTACGTAGTTTACTAATGTGATTGTTGAAATGTAAATATTAGGAGTAGGGATGATGCTAAGTTAATATTTCATATATATATATATATATATATATATATATATATATATATATTTGAAATTGTTATGCTATGTATCTGATTAAGCTTCACCTGAATATAGACTTAATTACCCATTCACCCTTTCTAGTTTTTCACGTGACTATTGCCTTAGTGTAGGATCTGATCATCCGTACCTACGAATGCATAGTTATATCTTTTACAGTATGAAGCTATGAGAGCTCTGTAAAACGGCAATATACTTAGTATAGCGTTGGAAATACCTATTGTAAAGTACAAATACGTGGAAGCTAAGGAAATATCGTAGTTCTATCTCATCATGGATTACCTAGAAGTTACCCTTCTAGAACATGGCCTAAGAGCCATAAAGCTGTGGAAATGCTTACCGCATTGTACACCGTGAGTAAACCTCGGGATGAACGACTGATGGCAAAGGAGGGTCTAATTCATTAAAGAAATATTTGTGCATACAGTAATTGGATATGGAGTTCTGAAAAGAAGGAGAAGACTCGACTGTAGTCTAAGATGCTTAAACAGCTTAACTCTACTTAACCGATAGCTTAACATACATAGAATACAATTAGGTGTTAAGAAAGGTCAGAAGATAAATTGCGGTCTGTTGCCTCATTCCTGCACCCCGGATACAATTATACAAAGAAGGTCACTTGGTCTCTTAAAGACAGTGAGGGGGGTTTAAAGCAGCCTGATCTGATCAGAATCATGATAATCTAGGATTCAGTTACATACGCTTCTAGGGACTAGACTAAAGTGAAGGGTCTTACTGTTTACAGCGAACGCCTGTTTGATAAGCAGCAAGGAGAATCCCCAATTAACTTTATAATGAAAGTCATCCCGAAACCCTAATTATCGAAGTTTCAACAATCACTCTCTACCTATCTACTTAATATCTATCTTTAACTTGGTGTGAATGAATTCGACTCATACTCAAAGGATTTGATTGCGATTCCAACTTCATTTTAGGGAGACCCGACTTCAATTCTAACTTCATATTGTTGAGAATCGAATTCAATCAACCTTTGAGGACTTAAAATGTTTATGAGATCTAAGTTTGGTGTATCAGTTCAAAAGAGTACTTGACTTTGTTGTGTATCAATTTAAAAGCATCATGTCAAGAAAAGCACTTGCAATTGGATCTAAGGACAAATCCCGTGTTTTGTTTAGGGGTGACTATAATCAATGAAAAGATCGATTCATTGACTTTATTGATCGCCAAGATGATAATGAATTGCTTCTTCAAGCATTGTATGAGGGTGAAAAACCGTTTTTACCTAATGTTGAGGAAATTGATGATAATGAACTTACAGTTGGGGCTACTAGACAACAGGTTCCATTTAAATTCAGTGAATACCCGGAACAGAAGAAACTGTGGAAAAATTATAGAGACATGAGGTCGTCATACATTGTTCAAGGGCTTACGAATGAATCTACATTCAAGTTGACAGTGACAAAATGTGAGATGATATAGTCCGACAACAGCAAGGATCAGAAAGAGGGAAGCAAACCAAAATGACTCATTCTCTTCAAGCTTATGAAAGTTTTAAAGCCAAACTGGGAAAATAGTTGGAAAGCACGTATAACACAATTTGTCTGTTGTTGAATGATGTTCGAAAGAATCCTTTTGAAAAGAAGAATCTGGAAATCAATATCAAGTTTTTGGGTAGTTTGAATGGTTTGTTACTTGAGTGGAAACCATATGCAAGCAATAGGATGTGAACGAAGCTAAGGGAGTTAAAAGAGGAAAAAGAAAAGGTGGATCGACTTGCTATAATTAATGAAAGAAAAGGTGCTCTAAGAAGTGCAAGTTCATGGGTTGAAAAGGAAAGCAAGTATGAGTCAGAATCTGAGAAAGAAGGGAGTGATTCAGATGAGGAGTACAAAAAGTTGGTTAAACAAATGCCGTTTATCACTAAAGTAATATCCAAACGATTTTATAAATGTCCAACCAATAACAGTCTTCGTGCTTCATCATCTTCTTACCGTCAACTAGAGTTCAAGGGTCTATTTCGAAGAGAAATGTTAGGTTCCCTGTTCTAGGACTCGACTTGTCGTTTGACTCAATTGAAAAGCGGAAATAATCAATCAAGTAATTGAAACGTAAACACAAACACAACGATTTTATAATCTTCTCGTATATATTAACACTTGAAGAATAACGATTACAACTCACAAACTCTCCTCTTCTCACACTCTCTACCGTTTCTCTATCTCTCTCCAGGGTTTGATCAACCTAAAACTGAAATTCTAACTCTCTATTTATACAAACCCTACTAGACCCTGCGACACAAGCCCTATGTCGCAGGCCCAGCCCATTGCGACACTAACTTTGTGTCGCTATAGCGACACAGGCTCTGTGTCGCACGAATAGTATATTGTGTATATATTATACTTATATTTCGTTTACAGACTCGAACATACAAACTCAACACTTCACATACTTAGACTAATTAACTTTGACAGACACAAACGTTGACCAACTGACTGACACACATTTATGCACCAACAAGAAACCAAAGTGTAAATTTGAGGAAACGTAAGTGATGAGTAAACCAAATGTTGAAAAGTGTTAGGTCACATTATGTGTTTAACCAACTTAGCTATCAATTACAATTAGATTGATTTAGACTTTTAATACTAAATTGATTTAACAATGATAAGTATTTGTTGAAGTGCGGAATTAAATTAACACAAACAATCAATCAATAACTTCGTTTGTATTGATATGTAATTAGCATCGGGTTTTACAATTAAGCGTTAAGTTTCTCTAAACCTATGAATCCCTATTTATACAACTATTAGAGATAGGAAACACAATATTCCTCAATCTCTAATATATCGATTTTAACCTAATAAACCGATAACTATGGAAACAAGATAAAACTCTAAAAAGTAATATCTTCTAAGTCTTCGAGTTTATCTTCGAATCCTTCAGATGCCAACTGTAGATATGATCTTCTAAGTCTTTAGGATCTGAATCTCCAAGTTGGTAATCGTTGTAGTATGAAATTCCATGAAGCTTGTCAGAGTCTGAAACATGTGACAGAGTCTAAAGGTTTAGACTCAGTTGTCATAGTCTGACGTTTCAGACTCAGTTGCGAAATCTTATTTCAGACTGTATTTCTATACTTAGTATTTTTACTAGACTTAGATATTTTGACTCATCAGATTCATAAAATTGAATCGATCAATTGTTTTTCACAACAAAAAGAATAACAAATGTTAAAATTGTGGTGGGTATGGCCATTTTCCTAGAGAATGAAAGAAGCCGAAAGTTTGTGGTTCAGAGTACTATAAAGCCAAGATAGTACTTGCTAAACAGGAAGAAGTTGGGAGAGTGTACTATAAAGCCAAGATAGTACTTGCTAAACAGGAAGAAGTTGGGAGAGTGTAAATGGCTGAGAATGATGCTTGGCTAAATCTGACAAGCTTCATGGAATTTCATACTACAAGTTTAATATGGAAGTCAACATGGCTTTCAGGGCAAAAATGACTCCCGTTCATTCAGATGTTCATGATGATTCAGATTTAAGGTACAATCTGAATTAGATTCAATGAATATTAAACTGGGAACCATGAATGAAACATTGCTTCAAAGGTTCAATATTAAAAAATAAAAGGGTTTAAAAATGAAAAAGGAGTTGGAAAAAGGTTTTGATACGTTGATTCGAGAATGTGGAATTTTTAAAACTCACATGGAGTACTACCAAATGGAAACTGAGAAAGTTGGAACTGAGAAGTCCAATTTGGAAAGACAAATTTATGATCTTTCAACAAAATTTGAAGAATCGGAATGAATGGCAAACCTTTCTAGAAAACGAGTTTATTCACTTTTAGCTTAAAATGCTAAGGTCTTTAAAAGATTAAAAGAACTAGAAGATAAATTGTTCAAGAGAGGTCAAACAGATCAAACAATTTTTTATATAAACCTAAAGAAATCAATTTCTAAAGCACAACTTCCCTATAATAATGAGTATATAGATCGGGGATTGAAAATGTCTTTTCTCAATACATCAAATAAGGATGAAAAAATTGGAAACTTTGATAGAGCAAGAGAAGATAAAGCTCAAATTTCATTTGAATATACTAAGTTGAACGAAAGTTATGGTACTCGAAAAATACCTCTTTCTGAGGATTATTTTCCAAGTTATACCAAACCAGAATTCAAACCTAGCATAATTGGTGAAAGATATGATATTGTTGAACAAGTGGTTACTTCTAAAATTTAAGTTTCAAATTTAATCTTTGATTTAGAAAAACAAATAACTATTAACAAGATACTTTTCAAAAAGAACGAGCTATCTCTCTCGAAAACTATTGAACAACTCAATACTAATTTGTCTTCATTAGAATCAATTCCGGGAAACCAATTGTGGAACCGTATACTGGATTTAGAACTTGATAACAATTAACCAAATGCGAAATCTCTGATCAATTGAGCAAGTCGTAAATCAAACACAAACGAACACACGGTGTAAACAAACTTTTCTCTTTTCTATTAATAACTTGACGCAACAATTACAATTTGTATATGGAATGCTTTCTACTGAATCATACAAACTGCTAACTCTCTAAGTGTATGCGTACTTAATCATAAACTCGACTTCTATATTTATAGACATTGTTCATCCGAACTTAATGGAACCTACGAACTTATTGATAAGTTCGCATAACAAGTTCGCACTATGGATAAGTTCGCAGAACACTTTACAAAAAATGTTAAGTCTAAATTCTCTATCTATTTATAACTTTGAAGCTCCAAGATGCATGACACACTTCTTGTACCAACAAACATCATCTCTTGAACTTGAGTTTGACAAAGTAATAATTTCCGAGGAAGATTTAGGTGAAGAGTTTTCTAAGATTTTTGAACCAGTTGACAAAACTGTGTTATCACCTAAAACTTCATTGAAAAATCCTAAGGTTAATAAGAAATCTCAATTTACAAATTATTTTGCAAAGAAATGACAAGTTCATTAAGAAATCTTATTCAACTCCACTTTCTCAAAGTAATAATGGTCACTATTTTCATGTTACAGATGTAAATCTTTCATCTATCACTGATAGTTCTCGAAGAACAATACATAAAAATCATATTGATAGGACCGTTTTGTATAAACAAAATAATCACATGAGTCTTGACCCTTTAATGGGTTTCAAGAAATGTAATAAGTTTTTTATTCACGTGCAAATCTATTACAAATGAATGATTTTCTGATTAATGATTTGTATCTGAAAAATCAAAATGTTTCCTTTATGTATGATAATTGGTTGTCAATAAGAAATGGGTATCCAAGGGTTGGGTAAAACATAACAACCAAATATGGATTCTTAAATCACTTTCTCAAACCAAAAAGATTAATCAAAAGAGACATCAGAAAATGAATTTCAATTGAAAATACAACCACTCAAAGTTTGGAAATGGGTTATAAAGTAAAAGGGTATCGCAAATATATAATTTTCTTGTACTAAACTTAAAGAACTCATTGCAAATGGGTTCCTAAGGAAATCTCATGTGTTTGATTTTTCAGGAAATCTCTGTATGTGTTGGTATCTCGACTCGGGATGTTCCAAACACATGAGGGGAGAAAATTCTCTACTTATCAACTTTGTAGAGAAATTCATGGGGAATGTGCGGTTTGGGAATAATCATTTTGCTTTAATAATGGGTTTTAGTGACGCAGGTTTGGGCCATAGTTTGTATAGCATAGGGAAATTCTGTGATAAAGATTTAGAGGTTCTATTCTGAAAATGAAGTTGATGTGTAAGAATTGAGGATGAAGAGGAATTGTTAATCGGAACACGAACAAGAAACCTATATACCATTGATTTAGATAGTGCTCAACAAATGAATGATGTGTGTTTAATGTCAAAAGCATCTTCTCAACAATCTTGATTGTGTTATCGTCATCTTTCCCATTTGAACTTCAAAACCATTAATACCCTTGCTAAAACTGGTGTGGTAAGTGGATTACCTGATTTGACATTTGCTAAAGAACATTTGTGTGGAGCGTGTGAGATGGACAAAATAAAACATGCTTCGCATAAGTCGAAAACAGAACCCTCTTCGGATTCAGTTCTTCACCTTTTGCATATGGATTTATGTGGACCTATGAGAATTCAAACGATAAATGGAAATTAGTATATTCTAGTGATTGTTGATGACTATAGTAGATATACATGTGTCTTTTTATTGAGATCTAAATCTGAGACCGGTGAAATTATCATCCCATTTTTAAAGCAGACTCGTGTAAATCTGCAACTACCAGTTCGTTCGATTAGACTTGACAATGAAACTGAGGTTTTAAGAATCACACGATCAAAGATTATTTGGATTCTGTCGGCATATGTTGGGAAAAAAAATGATCAAACCTAAGTTATAAATCTGAAGAGTCAAAATCTATCTCAGTTGTATTCAGGAAAAACTTAGTGAATTTCTGAGTCTGTGTTTCTGAGTCTGTGCTTCACAGACTGAAGAATTGTTTCTGAGTCTGTGCTGCACAGACTGAAGAATCTCACAGACTGAAAGCCTTGCTCTTCCTGAAGACTTATGAATTCATCATCTGAAGAATGAAGATTGAAGACAAAAGACTTCACAGACTGAAGATCACAGACTGATGATCACAGATTGAATATCACAGACTAAGAGCACAGACTGAAGAGCGCAGATTGAAGAATGAAAGTACAAGTGTACAGAAGATATTCTTCTCTCCTTAGGCTAGATACAACTGATAAGATGTTTGAGAAAGGTCGAACATCGAACAAATGTTTTTCTTCTCAGCAAAGAAACCTTTTACCTTTTGCTTTTTCTATTTCCAAGAAAAGCAAAAAGGGTAGAGTGCAAAGTTGCCTAAGATGAATGTGTTATCCCTTGGACAACTGACTGAGCTGGTTAATAGAAGTTGATACTCAACTCTATAAATAGCAGCTCAATAGCACTCTTCAAAATATCCAAGTATCCAAGATATCCAAGCTCTCAAAGAAAAATAGTATACAAGACCTTTAAGCTTAGGCTCAAAGAATTACCATACTAACTGTTAAAGTTTGTAGTGATAATTGTATCTTAACATACTAATACTTGGATCGTATTCAAACCATTTGTGTGGGTTTGAATACTTTGTCTTCTGTGTGAGACAAACACTTTATTGTGAATAATACTTTGATTAATAATAAACTCTGTGTCAAAATTAATCTTGTTTTTCGCCTAGATTAATTTAAACTTGTTTGATATAAAACTTGGATATAAACTAACACGTTAAGATAACTGTTATTTAATCTGTATCTAAGTTTTGGGAACCTTGTGACCCAACAACTGGTATCAGAGCAAATAAAGATTTAATCTTTAACGATCAAAGGAACCCAGTTTATCAAACAATCATCTAAATCCATTTTCTCTAGATTTTCTTCCTTGAACAATGACTTCTTCTATTGCTATGGCTGGGAAGGGAATTCCAATCTTCAATGGTGTAAATTTTACCCACTGAAAATTGAAAGCTGAATGGTTTCTTGCTAGCATTCATGATGAAATGCTTAGAGTCATTCAGGAAGGACCCATAATTCCTGGCAGAATAGTTCCTGCAACCTTAGATGCAAATGGTATTATTTTGACACCTGAAAAATTTGTTGAGGCTGCCAAAAATACCTGGACTGATCTAGACAGGCAACTATATGCTTTAGACTTTAAGGCCAAATCCATATGAGTCATTAACTGATATTCATACCAGATTTCAGATCTTAATCAATGATCTTGAAAGGTATAATATCATCAAAGGACAGTTTGAAATCTGTGCAAAATTTGTTGATGTCATTCCAAACACTTTTTCTGAAGTTATCACTTCATTAATTGTAAGTGAAAAATTGGAGACATATGATCTCTCTGGCTTGTTTGGACTTCTACTAAATTTTGAAGAAACCAAAGCCAGAAAGGATCTAAATGCCAAAAGGATTGCAAAAGATCCATCTGCTGCTCTTGTTGCAACAACAAGGAAAAATAGAGAACTTTTCTCTAGAGCAGATTACCATCTTACTCTTACAGACTCAGAATCAGATGATGAAACTGAGTCTCTAGAAGCTGAAATGGCATTACTAGCCCAAAGATTAGAAAAAGCAAGGTTCAAAGGTTCAAAAGGAAGGCCAACTTTTGATCCTAAGAAAGCTACTTGCTATAAATGTGGGCAAGTTGGTCATATTTCTTCTGACTGCAGAGTGAAGATTGCAGAATCTTCAAGTTCTGATAAGTGGGAAGAAAAGGCCAAGAAGTACAAGAAAAAGTACTTCAACTCCAAGAAAATTGGAGAGAAACAACAACCAAAGAAACTAGAGAAAGCTTTGGTTGTTGAACAATGGATAGATGAAGAATCTTCATCATCTGAGGATGATGAAGATATGTGCTTAATGGCTATCACAAAGAGCCAGTTTGACAAAGATGTCAAATTTGCAGAAAAAGCATGTGTTCATCCAGATTGGGACAGAGGATCTGCTTACAATGTAAATCATTTTAAACTTTACTATAGTGATGCAGAAAAACATAAAATGTTTGAAAACATCTATGTAGATTTTTTGAAAAGACTGGAGGAAATACAAGATTTAAAAACCAAACTCAGTCAAGTTCAAAAAGATCTACAATCAAAAGTGAATGAAATAAACCAAAACAAACAGTACAGACTTGAGCTTGATGCTCAATATGACCTTCTCAAAAAGATCAAGCTGGAAAAAGAAGCTTATAAAAACAAAGCTGATCATTATGAAAGGATCTGTAAATCTTGGTGTATTTCATCACTTAAAAATGTGGACTGTTTATCCAAACAGATTCCAGCTCAGATACAAGCGGTCATAGGTGATGAGTTTGATCTTAAAAGTCACATAAATTCAGAAATAAACTCAAAACCCACTATATTTGTACCTGAGATTTTACCTCATACTTTTAGTCATACTGTGGGAGACAAAGTTATATTGACAAATGCTTTTGTTAGACCAAAAATAGTTGCTAAAGAACTAGTATATGAGACAGAGCCAGACTCTGAAGACACAGACTCAGAAATCTCAGTCTGTGAAACTTCTCAATCTGAACAGCCTGAACTTATAATCACTAATGAATCTTTAGAAACTATAGAACTTGAAAAGAAAAGATTTATAAAAGGCAAAGTTAATATTCCCACAGTACCATCTTTAAAAAGACAAAAAGAGGTAAAAGGAATCAAGAATAAACAGAAAGGTTACAATGTGTTTGAACCTTCCACATCTCAGTCTGTATCGGTCCAGACAAAAATATGCCAAATGACAAATCTAAAGGCATAAAACCAGTAACAAAGGAGTTAAAAAGATCTCAGTCTGTGAGATCTAATTGTCAGTCTGGAAAAATAAATTTTCAGTCTGGCAAACTTAACTCCAAATTTGTTTGTGTTAACACTCAGTCTGACTCTCAAAAGTCAAATCTTAACAACCAGACTGAGACCATTAAGCTGCTTAGTGAAAACTTAATGAAGTTAACCACAGATTTTAAAACATTTGTTGAGTCAAAACAAGAGTTTAACAGAGGATCTAGTGCAAATAATAATCCAAAAGGACCATTATGTTGAACAGAAAATGTTACAACTGTGGAAATCTGAGACATGAAGGTATTAAATGCACAAAGTCCATTCTTAAACAGCCAAAGGCTGCTTTGATCAAACAAATGCCATCTACAAACAACAAAATCAAAAATAGAGAGGTTAAAAGTCAACTTCACAGACTTAGCACCAAAACTGCTAAAGAATTGACTCTAACCAACTCTAAAGAACCCATCAAAAGATGGGTTCCCAAAAGTAACTAATTGATCTTGTTTGTCTTGTGCAGGATAACAGCAAATGGTACCTAGACAGTGGATGCTCAAGACACATGACAGGTTCCTTGAAGAATCTGTCAGAGTTTGTAGAAGAAGAAGGACCTTCTGTCAAATATGGTGACAACTCTGTTGCCAAGATAAAAGGTTATGGTGTGGTGAAGGCTGGCAACATCAGAATAACAAAGGTGGCCTATGTTGAGGGATTAAAGCATAACCTGCTTAGTGCTAGCCAGATTTGTGATGATGATGGTGAAATCAGAATCAGAAAGAAGGCTGTTGAGACATGTTTTGTGACATCAGATCTAGCTTGTTATAGCTTGTATTAGTACTTTTAGTAATTGTAATCAAGTTTGTACATTGGTTTTGAATTGTAAATGAAATATATTGCTTGGTAAACATTTTAGAGATAAATATCAAAAGGCTGAAAAATGTTGACCAAAGTTGACCGCGAACCGAGTCAGTTCGCAAAACAAAAGTGGTCTGCGAACCGAGTCAGTTCGCAGGACAAGTTTGTGCAGCGAACTGAGTGAGTTCGCTGGGCCGACATGGGCTGCGAACCGAGTCAGTTCGCAGAGCCCATGTATCTGCGAACTGAGACGAATATATATGAAAATTAGGGTTTTCATATTCACAACTTTTGGCAAAATTCGTGACTGACAGCCCGGCGATTCCAGAGAAACTTCCAACGTTCTAAAGGCTAGGTATTGATCGTTAACACTTGTTATAATCGATACAAAGCAATTAGACAATTGATTCGCTATTATATTGCGAAAGATTTCGTTATAGATCCTATAACTAGTATTGAGGGATTCCGCACCTTAATACCTTAGATAACCTCGTTATCGATCCAAAACAACGGGACTTACATTTGGTATCAGAGCTTTTTGCTAGATACGCGTAGGTTCGAGGTTATTTGGGATAATAACGTGTGATTTCGGGTTGTTTTTAGTGCATTACGTCTTTATTTACGACCAAAATCACTCTCTGGACGCTTTTTAGTTTAGTTTACGATCAGAAACCTGTGTTTTAATCGTAAAAGTAACTAATACTTTCCTTTTTGGGATTTTCAGCCGTTTCGCGAACTGAGATTAGGGTTTCAGCAGTTACTGCGAAGTGAAAGCTGCGAACCGAACTGAGTTCTTGCGAACCGAACCGAGTTTGCGAACTGAACTGAGAGTTGCGAACTGAGAGTTGCGAATTGAGATTTGCGAACTGAGTTAAGTTTCTGCGAACTGAGATCACTTGCGAACCGAACCGAGATTGCGAACCGAACTGAGTTCTTGCGAACTGAGTTCCTGCGAAGTGAGTTCTTGCGAACTGAGTTGAGTCTTGCGAACTGAGTTCCTGCGAAGTGAGTTTCTGCGAACTGAGTTTCTGGGAACCAATTTTCTGCGAACTGAGTTTCTTGCGAACTGAATTCCTTGTTTGTTGTGACTTTGTAACTTCTGAGATTGACAAAAATGTCTGACTTAAGTAAAATGATTGAGATGGACCACGAGATTGGAAAATCTAATGTTCCACCTAAATTGCTTCGACTTGGATTACTATGGATGGAAAGACAGGTTTGAATCATACTGTAGATTCCATGATTTGTCAATCTGGATGTGTATCAAAAATGGATACACTGCACCTACAACTGTTGTTGAAAATGCAACAGTAATTGTACCCTACAATCGGATGAATGATAACCAGAAGAGAGACTTTGAGATTGAAAACAAAGCACATTCTTCAATTAAAATGAGTTTACCTAAGGAAATCAATCATCAATTGAAATCTTTTCACACTGCTAGAGCACTCTGGATTGCTCTTGAGAAAAGATGTGAGGGAAGTCCACAAGTTAAGGCAGGCAAGATGAATCTCCTGAAGAAGCAGTTTACTGTGTTTAAAGCTTTTAAGGGAGAAGATCTTGATGCGTACACCACAAGATACTACCATCTATTGAGTGAGCTAGATGATCATGAGATTTTCTATTCTGATACGGAGAAAACCGACAACTTTATTGAGGGTTTACCGTATAAATGGGAAATGCATGGAGTTATGCTCAAGGATAATGAAGAGCGGTATGCTACAATGACTCTGGAGCAAGCTATTGATAAGCTCAGAGGTTATGACTTCACCAACAAAACGAGAGAGTCAGATTCTGATCAACTACAGAATCCTGGACTATATCATGGAAAATCAACTCTCTCAAATGCATCATTCCGTTCGACCACTGCTTTACTAGTTGGTGATACTGGAGAAAAGGGTGAATTGATAACTGAGGATTTGTGTTTTATCGCTTCATCTGGAAGTGATACAAAAGAAAAATCTACTGAGAAGTCACCTCAAGGGCATAATAAAATGCCGATGAGTGTGAAATCTGCTGAACAACAACTGTCTGTTCTTGCTTCTTTTGTTGCTTCCTATGAGAACTACATTCAGGGGAAAATCAATGATCCAGCTGTGTTCGATGAAGATTATGATCAGATAGACCCTGATGACCTTGAAGAAATGGATCTCCAGTGGCAACTAGCTATGGTGTCAAGGAGAGTTAAAAATTTCTTGAAGCGTACTGGTAGAAAGGTGGTAGGAAATCGACCAGGGTTTGACAAGTCCAAAGTTAAGTGTTATAACTGTCAAGGTTACAGACACTTTGCTAGGGAATGTCAACGACCAAAGGTTGATGTCAGCAAAGGAAGACAAGGCTCGGGAAGTTCTTTAGCTTCCAAAGCCTTGGTGGTTCAACAGCTTGATGGTTCTTATGATTGGTCTGCTCAGCCTGAGCAAGCTCTTATGGCTGAGATAGATAATCAAGAGAAAGCTGCTGAATCTACATCCTATATGCCGACTGATGTGGATTATCAAGTAAGGGTGCCAGAAGTCACACCAAAAGCAAGTGATGATGATGTGCTATACATGGATTCAACTGAGGATATGAGTCCAGATGATTTTGTAGCACATATGGCTGAACTTCAAACAGACAAGAAAAGGGTATGTCTTGATATGCTTACTCTTGTTGATGTCTGTAATCTAGTTACTAGTTTGCAATCACAAGTTAGTGTATTTGCTGATTCATATAATATGTTGAAATCTGAATTAGAAATTGCTAAATGTGATGCTCAAAGGTTTAGTGAGGATAAACTAGCTCTAAAAGAAAAGATTAAGTCTGATGCTGCTGATAAGACCACTTTAAGAGACACTATAAATGAACAATGTGTTAAGATTGATGGTTTGTACTTAAATCTAAGAGACTTAAATCAAAACATGGCCAATAAAGACAATGAGCTAGCTGAGTCAAAACTGAAATTGGTTGAGCTTAATCGTAAGTTTGAGAGTTATAGAACTTCTTCTTTAACTATGGACTCTATAATTGATGCTCAACGTAGTGTTAAGGATAAGACTGGATTAGGATACACTGATGTACCTCCTCCGTTTAATTCAAATTACACTACTTCTGTTGACTTAGAAATGATGGATGTAGATACTAAACCTGAGGAGATAGTAACTAAGAAGTCTGGAAAGTTAGAGACACAGAAGGTTGTTCATAAAGATCTATCATTTGATGTTAGTAAGAACAAACCATTCCCTAAAGTACAATTTGTCTCAAGTGGAATGATGGTTGATACTGACATAAATGATGAAATTATTAAGGAACAAGGCAATACACCTTTAGTGTCTGAAACTCAGGCTGAAAACGAAAAGGCCAAAGTGGTTAAGTCACGAAAGCAGAAATCTTGTTTCAAATGTCACCAAAAGGGGCATGTGGCTTCCTGTTGTCCTTACAAGAAGTTGGAAACATCGGTTAGGCTCGTGAATAACAATGAGACACCAAAAGTCTCTAGTTCAAATGTAGATAGGTTAGGTACCAAACTGGGATTAGGTACTAAATCTGTGAACATTCTGAAAAGAGATGTTACTCATAGTGTCTCCCCGCCTAAACCTAAACGGACTTATACTTTAAATGACACTAAGCCTAGAGATAAGACACCGTCAAGATTTAGGACTCCAAGTAGAAACCACAGTCAATTTGAGAGTGGTTCTACTTGACGTACACATAGAGTTGATTATGTGCCTAAGAGGTTTTCTACTCACTCTCCTCAGAGGCATAAGACTTCAGATCATCAACAACCTCCAACTTCTTTAGCAGTTACCAAGACTATTGACAATAATAGTTATGGTTACTTTAAGGAGGTTCAGATTGTTGATGATAAGGGACAATCCAAGACCGTAATGGCTTGGGTCCCTCTTGAGAACTAATTGTGTACAACTTGTTATGTGCAGGAGCAGACTGTGAACAAGGACAGTTGGTGGTATGTAGACAGTGGTTGTTCTCGGCACATGACAGGTGAAAGAAGTCTACTGAAGGACTTCAAAGGTGGAATGAAACAGCGTGTTCATTTCGCTGGTGATAAAGGAGGAGTAATAACTAGGAAAGGAAGAGTTTCAAATGGAACTTTGACTCTAGAGGATGTGAATTATGTTGAAGAACTAACTCACAACCTTGTGAGTGTTTCCCAAGTCTGTGATAAAGGTCTTTCTGTACATTTCAATGAGACAGAAGCCTTAGTCCTGAAGCCGGGTTTCACCATCCCTGATGAATGGATATTAATGAGGGCTCCAAGGAAGAAGGACATCTATGCAATCAACATGGGTGCTCCTATTACTTCGATGGAGTCGACATGTCTTTTATCCAAGGCTTCTGAAGCATATGCACTTTTATGGCATAGGAGAATGGCTCACCTGAACTTTCGTAAAATGAACTATATAACCAAGAATGGTTTAGTTCTGGGAGTACCACAAAAGCGTTTCGAGTCTGAAGATAAGTGTGTTCCTTGTATGAAAGGAAAACAACATAAAAAACCACACAGGTCTAAGACTGAAAACTCCATCTCCTCGCCATTTGAATTGCTGCATATGGATCTTTTTGGGCCAATAAGCAAAAGAAGTATAGGTGGCAGATGATTTCTCTAGATTCTCTTGGGTATTCTTTTTGGGATCTAAAGATGAAACTCCTGGTATTCTTATGGAGTTCCTAGATCTAATAGAGAATGTCTATAGAACACGAGTTAAGAGAATTCGTAGTGACAATGGAACAGAGTTCAAGAATTCAACGTTCAATTTCTATTGCTTAAGCAAAGGGATACAACATCAATTCAGTGCACCTTATGAACCTCAACAGAACGGTGTTGCTGAAAGGAAAAACAGAACGTTAATCGAAGGAGCTAGAACAATGCTTGCAGATTCAAGGCTTCCGGTCATTTTCTAGGCAGAAGCGGTGAATACAGCATGTCATGTTCTAAACAGAGTTCTTACGGTTAAAAAGCAGAACAAAACTTGTTATGAGCTTTTGAACAATAAGAAACCAAACTTAAAAGGATTTGAACCCTTTGGAGTTTCTTGTACTTTGCTGAAGACTAGCACTCAACCGAAATTTGGTGAGAAGGCTGACGAAGGATATTTCCTAGGTTAAGTGCCTAATTCACCAAACAAACGTGTCTTCAATAAAGCTACGGGACGTGTGAAAATAGTTTATAACATTGAAGTTACGAGCTACACACATGACATTCATAAGGGATTAGATTGGCAATTCGACTATTCAGATCTCTTTAAGTCTTTCAATGTCCCAATTAGTGACTACAAAGTTGACTCAGAGATCTCTAAACACTTATTGTCGGGTGATGGGGATATTGGCCCTGCACCAACATCAAATGTTCCTAGAGATACAACTTTTGTAGATCCTAATCATGCTTCAACGATTGCCACACAACAATCTTCGGATGAAAATATACCTCTATTGAAAGAGATTGGCACTAATTTAGAAGAAGTAATAGAACTTGAACCAGTGACGACAACAAGAACTAACAAAAATCATCCTATTGAAAATATCATTGGTGATCCAAATGCACCGGTTCAAACCAGGGCCAGTGTTTCTGAGTACACTAGCTTGTATGCTGAAATGAAAGAGACAGGGGTTACAAATCTATGTCTATATTCATGCTTTATCTCACAAGTTGAGCCTAAGAATGTCCAAATGGCGTTGAAGGACAACTCATGGGTAGAAGCAATGCAGGAAGAACTTTCTCAGTTCTCCAAACTGCAGGTTTGGAAATTGGTTGATTTACCAAGTGGTGAATATCCAATTGGTACTAGATGGGTCTTTAAGTGTAAGAAAGACGATCGGGGAATCGTGATTCGCAATAAAGCTCGTCTAGCTGTTCAAGGCTTCAACCAACAAGAAGGAATTGACTACAATGAAGTGTTTGCACCTGTGGCTAGGCTTGAGGCAATTAGGTTGTTCTTAGCATTTGCAGCTTCAAAGAAAATGAAAGTTTATCAGCTGGATGTTAAGAGTGCCTTTTTTTATGGCAAAGTCAAGGAAACGGTGTATGTTTCTCAACCACCAGGGTTTACTGATCCATTGTATCCAAATAGAGTATATCGTCTTGATAAGGCTCTATATGGATTACATCAAGCACCAAGAGCGTGGTATGAAACACTATCAACTTATCTTCTTGAGAATGGTTTTACAAGAGGAAGAATTGATAGTACACTTTTTGTGAAATGGATGAAACGGGACTTACAAAGGCTGCTGTTATCTATAATTCCAAAGGCAAACCTATATTAGTTGCCAAAAGAGAAAGAGATATTTATCTCTTGGATCTTTCTTCTGCAGACAATAATGTAGAGACTTGTCTCTATACTCAGTCTGTGCCAAAACTAAGCTGGCTATGGCATAGGAGGTTATCCCACCTGAACTTCAAAAATATTAACCTCCTGTCAAAGAAGAAATTGGTTAGAGGTCTGCCTGATGTTACATTTGCAAAAGACAAACTTTGTTCTGCATGTACACTAGGGAAACAGACCAAGAACCATTCTCCATCCAAATTGTTAGCTACAATTGATCTACCACTGCATATGCTCCATATGGATCTGTTTGGACCCATGAGCATTAGCAGTTTGGGTGGAAAGAAGTATACACTTGTGGTTGTGGATGAATACACAAGGTATACTTGGGTCATCTTTCTTAAGGCTAAAAGTGATGCTCCTGAAGAGATTATTAATCTAATCAAGAGGGAAGAATTGCAAAAAGATGCACCTGTCAAGCAACTCAGGAGTGACCACGGTACAGAATTTAGGAATTCTACTCTCATTGAATTCTGTACTGACAAAGGCATTATTCAAAACTTTGCCTCTGTCAGAACTCCTCAACAAAATGGTGTTGCTGAGAGAAGAAATCGTACACTCATAGAAGCTGCAAGAACCATGTTATGCCATGGTCAAATGAAGATTTATTTGTGGGCAGAAGCAGTTAACACTGCCTGTTATACCCAAAATAGATCTATTTTGGTCAAAAGGCATGGCAAAACTGCATATGAGCTGTATCACAAGAAGGTTCCAACTATCCATTACTTCCAGACCTTTGGAAGTAAATGCTACATTCTCAATCAAAGAGATCAATTAGCAAAGATGGAACCTAAATCTGATGAAGGAATTTTTGTTGGCTATTCATCTATCTCAAAGGCCTACAGAGTCTACAACAACAGAAGGAATAAAATTGAAGAAACCATCAATGTCACCTTTGATGCTTCCTCTGCTAATGATGAACATGTTTCTCAGTCTGATGTTCATTTATTGGAAGATTTATCTGTTGTGGGATCTGAATCTCAAATCCCAGTTGTTGCTAACCAACAACAGGACTCTGAAAGTGATAATGAAGATGCTCAACCTGCTCATTCAATGACAGTACCTTCATCAACAGAAGATGAATCTGTGTCCAGAGATTCAAACTCTTCTGATACATGTGTTCAGTCTGATAGTTTTCAGTCTGTGAACTCTACAGACTCAGACATGCCCTATGTAGAAGATGATGCAGAACTCAGTCCTGATATTCTTCCACCAAATGAGAATGATTTACCATCCAATGATGAATCATTTCTAAGAGTCAAAGAACACAAGTATCATCCAATTACAGAAATAATTGGAGATTATGTTTCTGGTGTACAAACAAGAGCTCAAGTATCAAGCTCACCTACTGCAAATTTCTGTTTCTACACAAACTTCCTGTCAATCATTGAACCAAAGAAAGCTGAAGAAGCCTTGAAAGATGATGATTGGGTTGAAGCAATGCAGGAAGAGTTAACAGAATTTGACAGAAACAATGTTTGGACCCTAGTTCCTGCTCCAAAAGGAAAAACCATTATTGGAACTAAATGGGTTTACAGAAACAAGATGGACAAGGATGGAGTGATAATAAGGAACAAAGCAAGGCTAGTTGCTCAAGGCTACAAGCAGGAAGAAGGCATTGATTATGATGAAAGCTTTGCCCCTGTAGCCAGAATTGAAGCAATTTGGTTATTCTTGGCATATGCTGCATTCAAGGACTTCAAAGTCTATCAAATGGATGTCAAGAGTGCATTTCTGAATGGCAACTTACAGGAGGAAGTCTATGTGAAACAACCTCCAGGTTTTGTAAGTTTTACTTTTCCAAATCATGTCTATAAATTGCAGAAAGCACTATATGGACTAAAACAAGCTCCAAGAGCTTGGTATGACACCTTATCATCCTATCTTCTCAGTAATGACTTTACTAGAGGATCAATTGATAAAACTTTGTTCTTCAAAAAGAACAAGGCAGATGTCATACTAGTCCAAATCTATGTTGATGATATTATATTTGGGTCTACTGATGAAAAATTGTGTAAATGGTTTTCAAACTTAATGTCAAAACAGTATCAAATGAGTATGATGGGTGAATTAACATACTTTCTTGGTCTACAAGTACATCAGAAACCTGATGGTATCTTCATCAACCAAGGTAAATATGTCAATGACCTACTTACTAAATATTCTTTAAAGGACTGTTCAATTATGAAAACACCAATGAGCACTGCAGATAAGTTGGATAAGGATCAGTCTGGCAAGTCAGTCTGTCAAACCACTTATAGAGGTATGATAGGATCTCTACTATACCTCACTGCAAGTAGACCAGATATCATGTTCTCAACATGTTTGTGTGCTAGATATCAATCTGAACCTAAAGAATCGCATCTAAAAGCTGTAAAAAGGATTTTTAGATACCTAAAAGGTACTCCTAACCTGGGTCTTTGGTATCCCAAAGACTCTGGTTTTGATCTAATTGGATATACAGATGCAGATTATGCAGGTTGTAAATTAGACAGGAAAAGCACTTCTGGTGGATGTCAACTGCTAGGTGGCAAACTAGTCAGTTGGTCAAGCAAGAAACAGAATTGTGTTGCTACATCCACTGCAGAAGCAGAATATGTGGCTGCTGGTAGTTGCTGTGCTCAATTGCTATGGATGCAACATCAACTAGCAGACTATGATTTGGTGTTTACAAAAACTCCAATCATGTGTGATAACCAAAGTGCCATTGCCATCAATGAGAATCCTGTGTTTCACTCCAGGACAAAGCATATTGAGATCAGACATCACTTTATCAGAGATTGTGCTGAGAAAGGTAAAGTGATTCTCAAATATGTGCCCACAAACGACCAATTAGCAGATATCTTTACTAAACCTTTAAATGAAGATAGATTTTTGTATCTGCTTGGTCAACTAGGAATGCTCAACCCCTAGTAAAACCTTGAATCTGTATGATTCAATTCTCAGTCTGTGTCTGCTTTTCAATCTGTATAACTGTATTCTCAGCTACATACAATCAAAAAGCACAGACTAAGAGATGTTTTTGTACATACTTTCTAAGAAAATACCAAAAAGATTTTATAACTTATGTTATTTTCTCTCAGTCTGACTGATTATATGTTTCAGTCTGTGTGACTTCTTCCAGATTAGCTACACAGACTAACCATATTCATTCAGACTAGACCCTCTATTTTTGTGCTTTATTAATTCATAAGGTTAGTATTTTAGTACTGTTAGTGTTATTACTGCTAGTTACTTTTAGTACTGCTGGTTAATACTGATAAGCCTTTTTAATACTGCCCTCATGAATTCGTATTTTTAGCACTGTTAGTATTAATACTGCTAGTTACTTTTAGTACTGCTGGGTTAATACTGATGTTTTTTTTTGCTGGTAAAGATTGGTACAATTAACACTGTTAATGTAGCAAGTTACTACTGTTAGTTAATTTTAGTACTGCTTTCGCAAGTTACTACTGTTAGTTAATTCTAGTACTGCTTTCGCTCAGTACTACTGTTAGTTAATTTTAGTACTGCTTTGACAAGTTACTACTGTTAGTTAATTTTAGTACTGCTTTGACAAGTTACCACTGTTAGTTAATTTTAGTACTGCTTTCACAAGTTAGTATTGTTAGCTATATCAATCTGTTACCACTGCTGGCAAAATTTTCTTTTAGTACTGCTCACAAGTTAGTACTGTTAGCTATATAAATCTGTTACCACTGCCGGCACAATTTTTTTTATTTTTTTGTTTTATTTTACTTTTATTTTTTTTAATAAATAAACAACAATATCTTTGCATTTAATGCTAAAACCATTTTTATGGTAATAATCATTGAAAGTTTTGGCGCTTGTTGTCTATTTATCTGCTCAATACAAAAAGTGCACGTGCTTCAGCGTTACTGTTGCAGAGAAAGGGATAAACCGTCAAGTGGGTCCCATTTAACGGAAATTTAATTTCTTCAAATACCCATTTCCGTTTTCCCCTTTCTTCTTCACCGATACTTGCACATCCAAAATTACACAGAGTTTGTAAGCCCTAACCTAAATCGCTCAACCATTTTCGAAATCAATCTCACAAATTCTTCATTTAAAATGGCTGATCAATGGGCTTACACGGCACCTGCCAACATCGCTGCGGCTAAACCCTTCAAACAGGGTAAACAGGTAAAACTCTGTATAAATAATCAAGTAGCTACCATTTCCATTCCTGACTCTAAAAAGAATAAAGGGTTTGAGGAACTAACTGCTTTTATGTCTGCTCATCCATTAAGGGGAGCATTCTTTAACTCAGTCCCTCAAATATACCCACATTTTTTAATGGAATGGTGGTATACTTGCTCCTCAAACAGTACCAATACTGCAATTACTGGTACTATTGATCATGGTAAACGGGCAGTTACCATTGATCAGGAGCTAATTAGGAATGTCTTAGACTTGCCTTTGGGAAATAATTTTGAACCCATTCCAACCAAAGAAGCAGCTAGGGCTTCTCTTACTTTGGTTGGATATACCAAAGAAAAAGGCACCATCTTGATGTCAGGATTCACCCCCAGATTGAAATTTTTAATCTCTGGCATCATTAGAAGTCTAGGAGGAAAATCTGGTAGCACAGGGGAGTTAAATGAGTTTGAAACTCAACTGTTGAGCTCATTCATCACAGGTTTAAACATCAACTTTGCAGAGTTGTATTTTAAAGAATTTTTAAAACTAGTGAATGAGTCACAGAGAATTTTTAATGTACCTTTTATAAGGTTACTCTCCCTGTGCATCCAATCCAGATTAACTGGGTCTGTGTATATGTCCTTTAATAACAAAACTGCAGATATACCCGTACCTGTGCTCACATATAAAGGGTTCAAGCATCCGGTTCCACTTTCTGGAGCACCTATCACTGCTGCTATACAGCAATGGATTGATCACCCATATATTGCTTCTGCATCTATGGAGGGTGATAGTTCAGGTGATAGTGAGGGTACTGAGACCCAGGCTGTTGAAGATCGTGTGGCTGAAGCAGAGCACACAGACTCCAGGGATACAGACTCAACTCAGTCTGTGCACTTGGAGTCAGACTCAAACATTCCTGAGTCTGTTCCATCTTCAACAGAAGATGCAGGTAGTACTTCTTCTTCATCTGAGGACATGGATATAGATCAACCTTCTTATCCTAGCCCATCCTCACCCACAAAAGAGAGTCACAAACAAACCAACCCAGATGAGTCACCACTCACTCTGGAGGAATCACCAGACTCAACCCCAAAAAGTATAGCACAAGTGGAATCATCATCCATGGAATTGGATGTCAATAGAACACCTTCCAGTGCTGTAGTCCATTCCACTGCAGCTCTGCTAGAGTCTGTGGTGCCAATGGCTACCCAACTGACCCAACCTACCCCTAGTTTAGTTAGCTTGGATACCCACATTACTGCTACTACACTGACCCCTGTAGTATGCATTGAAGAAGATGCTCCAATCCTGAGCACTACCACCCCCCCTCTTTACCCCACTCACAATGGCTGAGCCCATAATGACCACTAGTCCTGTACTAGTTCACATTCCAGTGAGTCCTTTCTTACACCCCTCTGCACAGATCGCCAATACCCCAGTCATGTCACAGATTGAGGTACAGATCTCATCTTCTTTGCCTGATGAACTACTATCTTATCACCAAATGGTTAGTGAAGGCATACAAACTTCAACATCAGTTGTCAGTGATACTGCTCCATTACACCAGGAACTGTTTGAGGCAACAGGTGCAACACAATCATTTCCCAGTGATATCTTATCCTATCACCGGATTAGATCTGAGGGAACAACTACACCACTCAATGCCTATGATCGCTTTTCCATGCACAGGACACAGAGTGAGGCAAAGAGTGCAACCCCAAAAGATTCCAGTGATCTTGCTCAGTCTCAACATGAGTCAAGTGAGGAACACATACCATCACCCAATTCTAACCCTTCCAACCAGACCCAGTCTGTGCCTTCTAGTACACTTAATGATGTGCTTTCTGCCATCAACAAGTTGTCTGAATGGGTACAGACTGAGTTCACTAATAATAAGAAAAAGCTAGAGAAGATGAAGCATCTAGTCTCTACTATGGTGGATAAAGTGGATATGTTGGAGGAGAAGGTATCCAATAGGTTAGATGAAATGCAGACCACCCTCTCAAACTTAGTAGATGATGTCAAAAAGGAGGAGAAAATGAAGTATGGGTCTGTAGAAGCTAAAACCTCAAAAGATAAAGATTTAAATAATAAATCCTTAGATTTAGGGGGAGATAGCAGTGAGTGAGATGATGGAGATGATGGACCCGAAGGTGCTAGGGTGAAGTCTCAGACTGAAGCTCAGTCTGTGCCACAGACTGAAAATATGAGTGCACAGACTGAGTGGGAGCAAGAAGGATTGCAGGCAGGTGAACATACTGAGATGGTTGCATAGACTCAGGGGGAGTCATCCATTGTCTTACACATAGACCCAATTGCAACTATCTCAGCCCAAGGTCAGATGGAGTTGAAGAGACCAAGGGAAGAAGATGAAGATGTTCAACCACTGCAGATCAAAAGAGCCAGAAAGACAAAAAGAATGGCCAGGAGGATTCCTGAAAGGGATATCTTTGATTCCCAACCAAAGATGAAGGGGATCAAGACCTGGGATCAGTTTGTGAAGCTGGCTGAAGAACAGGACACTGATGGTGAAGATGATGATGCCATTAATCCTGATTGTAGTTCTGAGTCTGAGGTATTTAGAAGATCAGATGATGATGAAGATGATGCTACTTTTGGAGGTGTAGATGAAGGTGCCTCAAAATTCAAGACTGGAGAGTCGAAGTCTGTGCCCTCTGAACCTGCACAGACTGAGACACAGCATCAGACACAGACTCAGAGCTCTGAACAACAAGCAGCAAGCACTGATGCTCTAATTATCAGTGCTGAAGCCATTCAAGCTGAAGCCAATCCTGCTAGACCAACCACAACAACCAGAACACTGCCTCCAGGTAGAAGTGAAATTGAAGATAGAATGCAATGGAGAAGTGCTCACCTGATTAGCACTTATCCTGGGTCAAGCTCTACCATGGAAGAAGTTATGGATAAGGGTAAGGGCAAGGAGATTGCCTTATCCAAGCAGGAGAGGTTAAGCAAGATCAAGAAGATGGTGGATGATCATGCTGCTGGCACAAGAAATCCTGAACTGACAAATCTACAGGATGAACTCTTGCAACAAGAAGCTACTGCTCAAGGTATGTCTTTAACTGAGTACTTAAATGTACTAACTGAAGAAGAGCAGAAGCTGAAGGAAGCAAGATTTGTTGACATGCTCTCCAAAGAATTAGAAGATGAAAGTTGTTCACAGACTCAAACCAGAAGGAGTCAAGTTGAGCAACAAATCAAGGAAGATGAAGAGCTGTCAACAAAGTTACAGAAGATAGAGAGCCTGAAGCCAAAGCTACAAGCCACTTTCCAAAAGTCAAAGCTCAAGCAGAAGATTAGAGAATGTCATCTGAACAAGATTGGACAGAAATTGAAGCTGGAGCTGACTTTGACCAAGAGCAAGAAGATGGTAAGGGTGGATGAACTGTACACTCTAGGGCTTAAGGAATGGCAATCCATTGCCAATCTTTTGAAGAGTGAAGCTGACAAGGATCTGAAGAAAGAAGTTCTGGATGAGCTATCTTACCTGATTGAGCTAGTTCTCAGTCTGGGGATCATCTCAGAAGAAGAGTACAAGTTGTTTTGCATAGCAAACAACTTTGTAATTAGGAAGAAGTCAGCTGGGTTATCCACAGAGAATGAGCAGAGAAGGGAGCATCCTCTACCCAAAGGTATCATTTTCATTGATAGATCATATGTACAGACTGACAGCATTGAAGGTCTGTGCTATAGAGATATCAATGGGATAGAATGCTTCCAGGATCAGAATAGGTTATATGGAGAGTCTCTGTTGCATTACATTGCCCTGCTGAAGGAATGCAAACATTCTCAAGCCAAACCATTCAGAAGAAGACTGATTAGCTGGTTATTCAACAACCTTTCCAAAATCAGGATGATGATTGGACTTGAAGATATCTGCAAGAAGATCATCCTAGAGTATCAAGAATTTGAAGACAAATCTGATAAGGAAATGGAAACACTGTTGAAGAGGAAAGTGGAAAAGATGAAAGAGATCAAGGCTCGGAGAAAGGACTGAAGATTGTTATATTTATATTATTTACAATCTTATGTAATAATTGTAATATTTTTGTATACTAACTATGACTTTGACTTTATATATATAAGTCTAAGATTCATAAGTTATGTTGTACTTTAGTATTTATTATTTCTCCATTATCTTTTGTAAATAGATTTTGACATCATCAGATAGGGGGAGATTGTTGGGAAAAACAATGATCAAACCTAAGTTATAAATCTGAAGAGTCAAAATCTATCTCAGTTGTATTCAGGAAAAACTTAGTGAATTCCTGAGTCTGTGTTTCTGAGTCTGTGCTTCACAGACTGAAGAATTGTTTCTGAGTCTGTGCTGCACAGACTGAAGAATCTCACAGACTGAAAGCCTTGCTCTTCCTGAAGACTTATGAATTCATCATCTGAAGAATGAAGATTGAAGACAAAAGACTTCACAGACTGAAGATCACAGACTGATGATCACAGATTGAAGATCACAGACTGAGAGCACAGACTGAAGAGCGCAGATTGAAGAATGAAAGTACAAGTGTACAGAAGATATTCTTCTCTCCTTAGGCTAGATACAACTGATAAGATATTTGAGAAAGGTCAAACATCGAACAAAGGTTTTTCTTCTCAGCAAAGAAACCTTTTACCTTTTGCTTTTTCTATTTCCAAGAAAAGCAAAAAGGGTAGAGTGCAAAGTTGCCTAAGATGAATGTGTTATCCCTTGGACAACTGACTGAGCTGGTTAATAGAAGTTGATACTCAACTCTATAAATAGCAGCTCAATAGCACTCTTCAAAATATCCAAGTATCCAAGATATCCAAGCTCTCAAAGCAAAATAGTATACAAGACCTTTAAGCTTAGGCTCAAAGCATTACCACACTAACTGTTAAAGTTTGTAGTGATAATTGTATCTTAACATACTAATACTTGGATCGTATTCAAACCATCTGTGTGGGTTTGAATACTTTGTCATCTGTGTGAGACAAACACTTTATTGTGAATAATACTTTGATTCATAATAAACTCTGTGTCAAAATTAATCTTGTTTTCCGCCTAGATTAATTTAAACTTGTTTGATATAAAACATGGATATAAACTAACACGTTAAGATAACTGTTATTTAATCTGTATCTAAGTTTTGGGAACCTTGTGACCCAACAGCATACAACACCAATTTTCCGCTGCTTGCACACCTCAACAAAATGGAGTTGTAGAAAGATTAAACAGAACACTTGTTGAGGGTGCTCGTACAATGATGGCATATTCTAAACTACCTTTGTTTTTGTGGGCTGAAGCAGTTAACACGGTTTTCTTTACTCAAAATAGGTCAATCATTCTTAAAAGATATGGAAAAAACCATACGAGTTGATCAACAATCGTGCTCCAAATATCGTGTTCTTTAGAATCTTTGGATGTCCATGTTATATTTTGAATGATCGAGAGGACTTGAGAAAAGTCACGTCAAAAGGAGATGAAGGAGTCTTTATTGGATATGCAAAAGATTCTATTGCTTATCGTGTGTATAACAAGAGGATAAGGATTTTAAATGAAAGTATCAATGTCAAGTTTGATGAATTGTCAGAGATGGGTTTTGGACAAATCAGTTCAAAACCTAGTATTACAAGAAAAGAACCAATTGAGCCAGAAACATCTAACTCTCATGTTGATGATTTAAACGAATTATTCACCAATTTCTATGATGAGTACTTTGGAACAACAAAAGATTATGTATCTGAACCGATCTTAGTTGACATTTCTACTGATCTATCAACTTCAACCGAAACAACTTCTATAACCGAGACCATGGATTCTTCAGAAACATCAACTCTTATTACCGAAACCATGGGCACTTCATGAGAATCTTTACATTCACAAGCTATTATTCCAAATACTACGGAATCATCTTCATCAACAACACCAACACCGACTCAATCTACCCCCAACAACTTATGTTGATCACTCTAATGAAAATTTTGAGAATTAGCATCTCCCTCATGAAGAAAAATGGACAATTATGAAATCTCATCCAGCCGATCAAATTATTGATGATCCAAATGCACGGATTCAAACACGAAAGGGATTAGAATGAGATTGTGATTCGATATAAAGCATGTATGGTTGCTAAAGGGTATAGTCAACAGGAAGGAATTGACTATGATAAGACATTTGCTCCTGTTGCTCGCATTGAAGCTATCAGAATTTAACTTGCATATACGGCACACAAGAACTTCATTGTCTATCAAATGGATGTCAAAACTGCTTTTCTTAATGGTGTACTACAGGAAGAAGTATATGTTGGTCAACCAGAGGGTTTTGTGGATCCAAAGAGACCGAATAATGTCTACATTCTAGACAAAGCACTATATGGAATAATACAAGCTCCATGCGCTTGGTCTGATGTACTATCCAACTTTCTTGTCCAATCTGGATCCCCAAAGGGTAAAATTGATAGAACACTTTTTATCAAAAAGCAAGATAAAGATATTATGTAAATCCAAATATATGTAGATGATATAATTTTTAGGTCGACAAATCCTAAATATTGTAAGAACTTTTCAGCTCTGATGGTATCTTGATTTGAAATGAGCATGATGTGTGAAATGAATTTCTTTCTAGGATTACACGTTCAACAATTTTCAAACGGAACTTTTATAAAATCAAATCAATTATATCCTAGATATTTTAAATAAATTCAACATGACAAACTGTCAACCAATTTTCACACCATTTGAAAGTCGTTCTCAAATACACGATGATCCTATGGGTAAACATGTGGATCAGACAATGTATAGGAGTATGATTGGCTCATTAATGTATCTCACATCTAGTCGACCTGATATTATGTTTCCACATGTGTTTGTGCATGATACCAGGCTAATCCTAAAGAATCACATATGTTGGGAAAACATCATTCAAACCTAACTTATAAATCTGATGAGTCAAAAGTCTAAGTCTTATAAAATAGTTAAGTTTTTCTAGTTGAGTCTGAAAGTCATCAGACTCTGACAGATTGAATATTCCAGACTTTGATAGAACATCATATTTCAAACTCAAGTGAAGACAGACTTAGAGTTTCAGATTCAAGCTTACAGAGTGAAGATTGAAGATTATATTTACAGATGATTCTGAAGGATTCAAAGATAACTACTAAAGAATAGAAGATTTAGTTTGTTAGAATAGTTATCTAGTTTCCTAATAAATTACGTTGAATAAAAGTATATATTCGACAAATATCTTTGTGATTAACTATTCTTAATTCCGCAAAGTTTAACTTAATCATTAACATTGACGTTAAACGTTGAATACTTACTTGTGATAAAATAATTAACTTGTTAAGGCATTGATAATCTGCTAAGAAGTTTATGGGACTTTACTTTAACACCTATCAACATCTTGAAGCTGTCAAACGTATTTTTTAATACTTGAAATCTACGTTAGATTTGGGTTTGTGGTATCCAAAGGATACTGGTTTCGAACTAACTTCATATCCAGATGGAAATCATGTAGGTTGCAAGTTAAATTGAAAAAAAAATACTTCGGGGGCGTTCAATTTCTTGGAGACAAACTTGTCAGTTGGACTTCTAAGAAACATAAATGTGTCTCTACATCAATCGCTGAAGCTAAGTGTGTTGCAGCTGCAGTGTGCTGTTCACAAATGCTTTGGATGAAATTCCAACTCATGGACTTCGGGTTTCATTACTACGAATTCCTATCTATTGTAATTCTCGAAGTGTCATTTCTATTTCTTGTAATCCGGTTCAATATACGAAAACCAAACATATTGATGTACGGTATCATTTTATTAAGGAACACACTGAAAAAGGTAATATAGAACTATATTTTGTTAACATGGATTATCAACTTGCATATTATTCACCAAACCATTGGATGAAAAACTGTTTAATTTTCTGGTGTCTAAATTAGGCATGCTTTCTTTGAAATAATAAACTTTGTGAGTTACAAAATTTTAGTTTCTTTATTTCTTTTTAAATCAAATCAAAATATCTTCATATTTGAGGGGGAGAATAAGTCAAAGGAGAGTAATACTTTGTAAATATTTACAATTTGTGAAAAATATAGAAATATTTTATTTTCAATTAAAATTTCTTTAAAAATACAAAAAAATTATTTATGTTAAAAATTTGTGAAAAATACAAAAAGATTTGTTTTAGTTGTATAACATATGAAAAGGTTAAAACACTTTGACTTTCTGGACCTTGATAGTCTCAATGCGACACACACTCAAATACTTTCAACCACTGCGATTCATATAAAACACTGTCAAACCCGTTCATTTTCAAATCGTTGAAAAAAAATTCATTCGTGAATCATTGGTCTTGATTTTGGATTCAAACGTTCCGCATAATCATACTTCCTAACTGGTAACTTTTAATTTATCTTTTTGTTTACATGAGTATGATTAATTGCATGATTTATGGTTTATCTTTTTATCGCATTTGGCCGACGAATAAAATTGCAATCTAAATGATATTTTTTCGAAATTGATACTAGATTTAGGTGTATATTGATTTGTTTCATATATATGCTTGTTTAGAAATCGATTTCAAGTAGTAATTTGCAACAAATTTGAATCTTTGATTTCTGAAAATTAATACAGTTGCAATTGTGTTCATAAGGATTAGTATGAATCGCATTCGGGCTAGTAAAAGGACTTGGGAAATTATGTGCTTAAATGCTTCATGTATCGAATTCGATATGAACTAGATCTTTAAATCGAATTCGGTACACTCTTAAATGATCAGTGTGCATCACATTAAGGTTCATAGTTGGAATCGCATTAGGGTTTCTTTAATTTGAATCGCCTTAGGAATCTAAGTGTGTATCTGATATTGCGTAAAAAGTCACGTTTTTACTACTGATATCTACCTCTTTTAAGACCACAATTTAGCAAATTGATTCAAATATTGCACTTATTGCGTTATTTTGTTAAAGAGGTCAAAACAAAGACGTTGCCAAAAAAATCGTGCAAAACGGACGAAAAATGAAGATTCTACGTACGTTTCAAAATTGAAGACTTTCGACTATACCTTACCGAGCTAGAAGACTCATTTCAAGGATATTTATACATTAAACTCTTCTTTTTCGAAAAACGAATCCAACGCAAAAAGAATCAACGCAAACGGAGGTACGACGAAGAAGATACAAAAGAAAACGTATATCAAACGGGGCGAGAAACACACCAGCCGGAACCGGTTGGGTGGTAGCCGAAACCAGCCCAAAACCAAAGTGGGAGCCCCACTACCGATCCCCGAGCCAGAACTAGTAGGCCGCCAGCCGAAAATGGCCGGCAGCTAGCCGGAACCGGCTTGATTCAGCCGGAACCTTCCCGGACCCTCCTCCCTTTGGTTTTGTGTCTTTTCCGCTAACGTGAGCCGTTTTTTTGTGTCTTTTCCGCTAACGTGAGCCGTTTTTCGCTATCGTGCACCATATTTTCACTATAAATATACTTTGAAGAATACTTTTAACTCGAAAACACATTTTCTTTCTCTTTCTACTTCCTCCCTCTAGATTAGTTTAAGTATTAGTTTTAACTAATATCCTCCCTCTAGATTAGTTTAAGTATTAGTTTTAACTAATAATTAATTAGTAGAGGGTAAGTACTTTTACGGATCTACTTGGGGACGCATTTATAACTAAAAGTTGTACGCTATTCAGGTTTCAATCTATCTATCCATTGTATTATTTAAATGTGTTTGTTTATCATTTCATATCTATCCATTGTATTATTTAAATGTATTTGTTTATCATTTCAAATATTTAAATATGCATGCTAGAATCACCATGATAGGTTTCGTTTAGGGGTAGAATAAATATGTAAATAAATGTATTGTTAGTTGATTACAGATGAATTAGTTTATGAATAGATGCAGGAATTAGATCTTGACCGATTATCTGCCCAACTCATGTTGTGACTAAAACCTTATCCAAAAATGAACGTAGCTAACTCATAGGTATAGGTCACACTCTTTTAAATGAATCATTGAACTCGACTTAGCCGGTGTTCTCTAAAATGAAATAAGTTCTAAGAGACAAAGAATATGTGAATAGAGGTAGATTAAGATTAAATTCATATAGAGAATACTTTTGAGAGAACTTTCGAAGTATCCTCGTCCCAGTTAATACATTTAGTTGCCAGAACTAAATGAATACTATCCCGACTTTCTTACTACAAGTTCTTGTTTGATTGTTGTTTTAGGATTGCCTTGCTAGTACTCTAATGAATGTATTGATTAGGTTTCTATTAGTTAACAAATTTATCCCTGTTACTTAGCATACTTGAGTAGTGTCGATAATTCGTACGAATGAGTGATGACGTATGATGCGCCACCAGCGGTCGATCAGGAATTCGTCCTATCGTTGGACCGTCCGCTAGCGGTGTCGCACCCCCAAGACACGTGGCAGCGGAAGGTAGGGTGTTGCGTTGGGGGCGCCGACCAAATCAAATATCACAACACAAAAGTTACAACAAACGACCTCTATATGAGACGTTTCAAAAATCATTACATTTCGTAGTTACAATGTTTACATATGTTTTGCCAAAAGTAGAGTACGCATCTAGTACAAGATTACAACATATCATAATGCAAGCTAATCTCTGTTGTTTGTGAAAAATATGCGACTCGAGCTATCTCCTTCCAAAAGCAAACCTACTGCGGTTGATCTCCTGAGAAATACATACTAAAAGGTCAACATAAAGTTGGTGAGTTCATAGGTTTGTAAGCAGTTGATATAACATCGTATGGAACACAAGATTTCCTGTTTGTATCATTCAACAATGATAGGTAATGTATTACAAAAATGTAAAAATAGTGCATATTGTTGCCATGAGCTCATAATTCGAGCTTAACTGTGGTGTCGGGTCACAATCAAGTGCCACGATCGGGGTGCCTCCCAGCGAGTGCCTAATCCAACACTCGTAAGAACAAATGATAATGCGTCCGTTTGACCAGTTAGTGCGACTAACCCGGACGGGGGGAGTCAATCCCAAATAGTACTATTCATTAACATTCACGCTATAACGATACTAACAAACTATGATGTGGAGGACTTTCAGGATTAGTAAAATAACTCATGCAACCAATATATCGAGTTTAGTACTTGTGTTCACATAAAAATGGCGGTATAAAAGCAGTTGTATGTATTCTCACCCAGTTAGAAATAGTAAAAAGGGGCTATGAAACTCACCTGATATTAGCAAGCAAGTAGCAAATAGTAAGCAAAGCGTGTTTTCCAAATGCAACCTTCTAACGTCCTAAACGTATAAGGTTGTGTAAGTAGATGTCTCAAAAGACCATCTATAGTGATTTTATAAGTGGGGGTTAATGTCTACTTAAGCCAATCATGTAGGTGGAGGGTTAATGCCCACCTAAGTTAATCGCGTAGGTGGAGCGTTAATGTCCACCTAAATAAATCGTGTAGGTGGAAGGTTAATGTCCACCTAAGTTAGTTCACACAATTAGAAATGTCCAATTGTTCAGTTATCGTTTGTGCTTAGAAAACATGTATGGGCCGTTGGTGATATTTTGTGAAAACACAGATTTGATTAATTATGTTACGCATATTTCTACTTTCCAGTTATGGGTAATTTATCAGTGTGGCAAGGGGCGAAGCCCATTAATGACGGGGGTCCGGGGGCAGCGCCCTTGGTAGCGGGGTCCAAGGGGTGGCAACCCCTGGCGGGGTCCAAGGGGCAGAGCTAAAATCGTATAGATTCTGTGTTTTTAGCGACACTGGGTTAGTGTCGCTATATACGACACTAAGGTATTATGCGACACTAAGGCTTGTGTCGCTAATGTGACGATTCGGGTGTTATGGCGACACAGAGGCTTGTGTCGCTAATGTGTCGATTCGGGTGCTATGGCGACACAAAGGCTTGTGTCGCTAATGTGACGATTCGGGTGCTATGGCGACACAAAGGCTTGTGTCGCTAATGTGACGATTCGGGTGCTATGGCGACACAAAGGCTTGTGTCGCTAATGTGACGATTCGGGTGCTATGGCGACACAAAGGCTTGTGTCGCTAATGTGACGATTCGGGTGCTGTTGCGACACAAAGGCTTGTGTCGCAGACTACTAGGCTTCTGCGACACAGAGGCCTGTAACAGGTCACTTTTGCAAATTTTATTTCGTGTTCCAAATGTTCGAATAAAAATTCAAAAAAATATATGTTGTTCCTTAGTATGTTAGCTCCTTAAAATAAATTTTCCAGAATTTTTGGGTATTCCTAAGTATTTTTTAAAATTCCGTTTGTTCCCTGAGGTCAGAAAGTGACCAATCCGGACACATGCAACAAGATCGGATTTCTAGGCAACATCTACACATTTTCAGAAAAAGTTATCTAAACGACATTTGTACCTAATAAAAGTTTTGAACTTTTGGTGGTGGTTTCAAGTCAATTGGAGGTGTATATCTAGAGTTATGATTAAAACAAGAAAGGTGAAATTTCTGAGTTTTTAGACAGCCCGTATACATGTTTTTGTACAAATCATTTCGGGTATCAAACGAACTCCAAAAATTGTGAAACCACTTGAAAATGAAAGTTAACTTCTTGAACTTAAGTTTTCTCTTTTGAATCGTCCATTTTGGTCAACTTTTGGGTGAGAAACATTTAAGTCAAATTGGTGTTAAATCTGGACAGAATATGCATGTGTTGTTCTTGAATGTTTTTAGTTATGAAAAACGTTTTTATGTAATCTTTTGGACATATCTTTGTTAAGTGAACCCTTTAACATGTTTTTAAAGATATTTAGATAGAGAATAACTTTTCTTACAAAGAGGTTGGTGATTTTTGAAGAGAAGTTGTTGGAAGAGCTTGAATCTTGAGTTTTTAGCTTGATTTTCTTCTTGGAGATGTGATGAACACTATGGTGGTGATGGTGGCCGATTTTGGTGGTGGTGGTGGTGTTCTTGGGCAGATTTTTGGGAGAGAGGAGGAGAGGAATTGGGAGTTTGTGTGTGTAAATGTGTGAGTTGAAATGAGAAGAATGAAGGAAAAGAGGAATAAATAGAATGGGCTTGGGCCAAGAGGGTTGGGCTGGTTTTTGGGCCGAGATGGGCTCAGTTGGGGTGGCCCAATTGAAGCCTTGGGCTTGTATAATAGTTTCTCAAGCCCGTGTTACTTTATTCGATCGGTTAAACGTTATTCGCGCGCGTAAACATTAAATCTTTAACGTTAAAATTTTGTGTTTTATTTTTGATACCAAATCACTATTTTTATTTGACCAATATATTTAAAAATACATTATTGAACCATTCTTAAAATATTTGTCGGTTTCGTTCGGGTGTCGGGCGGGATTCGCGCGTTTTCATTGCGTTTCTTACGTTTTAAGCAAAACGTCTAGGTTTTTCGTATATTATTATTTAATAACAATAATATAGGGTAAATAATTACTATTTAATTTATAAAATAGGTTTACATTATTTATGAAAAGTTATCACCAACGCCGTACAGATTGTCGGACCTCGTCCGGTTGTTTCGCGTAATTACAAATAATTACGTAAGCGTATATAAACATATACAAGTAGTTACAAGTATTTAGCCTAATCAAATACTAAATACACGTAATTATGGTTCTATCTTAAGGTAATCATTATCCTAAAGTGTCGGGTGTCACAAGCGGCGACACCAGTAGATTATTTTATATTTGTATTTGCTGGGGCCTAAGTTTTTCTAGCGTTATGTGGTCTAAGGGTTGTATAGCAACAAGTATGACCTAGGGTCGTTCTTCAAAACCAACTGTATTGTCAAACAGAGTAGTCGAGGATGTTCGTTTTAACTAGTTAGGGAGTTTTAAAATAATTGGGAATTGTTTGGTTTGTTTTCTAATTTATACTTAATAAGTAATAATAAACAGATAAAATAAAAGTGGTAGTAGTTAGGATAGAGGGGGTGTTTGTTGTGAGTTCTTAGCCGAGCATTGGGATGATGTTTGGTTTAGGTTATGAAAACGTCTCTAAAGATTTGTATTTTATTTGTTTGGGTATATGTGGGATAAGCACTAGTTCCCTACTGATCGATTTCTCGGTCAGTATATCACTGAGAGACTAGGCTATCGTGATTCTGATCGGAGTAGGTTGTCCAACCCACAACATTTACCTGTTACAGCAAAATGACCCTTTCTGGGAGAACACTAACCTGTTACGGCGTAGTGACTCCTTATTGGAATGATATTCTGGGTTCATGAATAAGGCAGCAAACTAACTCGATGTCCGACTGTTCTTAACCCCACAGGGATACTCAATTGAATAAAGCATTTAGGTCTAAGACTTGATTTGGTGCTTGATTACTTTCTATCGATGGGTTTGTAAAGTCCAAAGGTTATAGATAACCAGTAATCCACAAAGTACTATACCAACGGCTTTTTATGGCTTCCACGATGTACTACACACAGTGGTGTTTCCATCGCTATATCAAGTACTCAGCCGATTTACGGTAGTTACGTTGCTTCTTTACATAATGGTTCCTCTAGACTTATAAGCTAAGTTTGTATTTGAGTTCGAGAATTATCCATCTATGATATAAACTAGCCCTTACTTTAAAATCCCAATAAATCCCTAATTTATTCACAGCGTACTCTACATTAAATTGAAAACAGTATTTCCACAGCTTCGAAATCAGACCATGTTTAGTTTAAACACAGATAATTAATTACCTTTATTTAAGGTTAGCTATATCTTAATAAAAAGGTTTTAACCACGTTTATTAGTCGAAAGGCTTTAGGTTAAAGTGAGGTTTAAAATCAAAGATAAAAAGTTAATCAAAGCACCGTTGGAATAAATTTTGATAGATTACAACGAGCGGAACTTCGAAAATTACAAAATTGGCCCTCCAAGTATCTTCAACAAATATTACAATATTGCCCCTTCGTTAGTCTCGTTAAATATTAATGGAGAACTAACGAACTAACTAACTAACCTAGAGTGAGAAACTAGAGAGAGTAATTGTGTGTAGAGAAAGGTGTAGGTGAAAGTGTGGAGGTGTTGACGTGTTGAAAATGGTGGAAGAAGCCTTATATTTATACTAGTTGCCCAACCGTATTTCCCAACCGTATTTTTGCTTTAAAATGCCCAACCGTATTTCTCAAGCGTATAAAAATCACCAAAAATACGGGAGGGAACCAAAATACGGGAGAGCCAACCGTATTTCAGGAGGCTCAGGCCGTATACGGTTGAGACAAGCCTTATACGGCTGGGCATAGGCCGTATACGGTCTACACAGGCCTATACGATCTGTGCTAGGCCGTATACGGTCTAGCTCAACCGTATTTTGGCTCTTCGTTTTTTCGTTTCTTCGTTTGGGCGTAACTTCTACGCCGTGTATCCGTTTTGAGCGATTCTTGCGTCCATGGTCTCGTAATTTCCTAACGAACAAAATGACACTAATTAGAGGTACTAACCCGAAGTATAGGTCACAGGTCATTAAAATGAATGAACGAGAATACCGTTAATCGTTTTTGCTCTATTTTACACGTTTTAAGTTCAATTTAGTTGATTCTTGAAGCATCATATATATTTTAGCCCATATAATGAATTTTAGTAAATAATGATTCATTTAAAATGTTTTCACTAAAAATAGGGTTAAAAAGGCGGGAAGACTACACATAAAAACATGACTTTTTACGTGTTATCAAGTATCCCACAGTTAGACTTTGCTTGTCCTCAAGCAAAACTCAAAATTTCTCACTTGCTTCCCGATGAAAACATGTGAAAGTGCCGAAGCATTTTAGGGAATCAAACATTTTAAAGAACAACCATTTTCATCTACAAGTAAACTATTTCAAAAACTAAGAGAAATAAGATATTTGTTTCAGAAACATGAAATGATTCTCTTAGGCATGCTTTCAATTCTCGCGATCTTGGAATATACATGACTATGATTTCAGCAGGTGGTCACTCAATTCACTCAAAGTGTATCGGGTTACCTATCATTCTAAATAAACGAAATCGCTCATAAGCCAGTCATGCAACATCCATCGTCATAGGCTTGATCGAGAATCAGATCTCCACCACTTAGATGAGGACGGTGATAATTATCCCAGGACATTCTATCGGGTTGTAATGTTTAGTGAGTGTTAAGGGGTATGGATAAGTGGGAAGTATCAGGTGTTGAAGGGTTTTACTTATCTTAGGACTTTTAAACTTATGAAAACTTTTATTTAGACAAACTTTTTTATGAAAACGGAAATGGATAACGGATAACGGGAAGGAAAGGTAAACACTTTAGATAGCTATTTTGATTTCTAGCTTTTGAAAAACACTTGGATAATTTTCATATTTTTTAAGGATCAGAGTTTTCGGGAGATTTGAAGTGCTTAGCTTTATATTCAATGTCAGGTCGTTAGGTCAGTCTATATATACGCTAAGTGTCGATACATTTGGTAACTTTGTGAACATTGTGCAAATCGAGTTTCTCTGTGTGATTTGTATTCAATTATCAAATTAATAAAAAACAGAAGCTTTATTTACATTGTGTGTGTGTTCAATTTTCGCACGTTTGTGTGTTTGATTCGAATTAGATTCCTATAAATTGAACCTAACAATAATGCACTTCGTAATTATTGTAAACATTCACGTGATGTTCTTTCCACCATTTGTAAATATTTATCAAATGCATCTGGTGTTGTACCTTATGCTAATTGACTTGGAGTGGATGTCACTTTTTAGATAGAACTAAAACCCTTAACACCTTTTGCGTCGATTCGTTGATGAAAATACATAAACTAATCAGGTATGAGTGTTTGAGAATGTGTACACTATCTCCAACTATTCGAAGGAATAGTTGTATACTCAATCGAATTTGCCGTTTGAAATACTCCCGAAAGGGGGTGGGTGGGTTTAATCTTCCATTAGCTGTTCATTGAATCGAATTTGCCGTTTGAAATACTCCCGAAAGGGGGTGGGGTGGGTGGGTGGGTTTAATCTTCCATTAGCTGAACCGACCCGATCATGACGTATGTAGCGTCTAGTTTGTGTGGCCGGTTAGAACTTTCACATTCTTGAGTCAGTAACACTTGAAGACGATAATTACGGCTTGATAAAGAAGTTGCAAAATTTCAACATCCTCGTCGGATGAAGGTGAACTCATTTTTTAATATATGTGTTTTAATAACTTTTGAAAAGAAAAGAAGATTTTGGAGCGTGAAGTTTTTTAGTTAATATTTGTTAAGTATTTTATAGTGTAAAAACAATTTTTTGAAGAGAAAAAAGTCAAAATAAAAAGAAAAAAACTAAGTTCTCTAATGGCTATTTACAAAAAAAAAAAAAAATTTAATTTAGCCGTTGGAAAAGAGGGCCAAAACGCAACTTTAAGGATTCAACTCCAGCAAAATACGTCGACGGAGAGTGAAAACACGTTTTTGAACAAAAACGATGAAGAAAAGATATCGACTCTTCATGCTCTAATAACATTTATTTTCTATATACACTTGATAGTTACATAAGAATAAGATTTGTCAGCTACAATAGTGTACGCATATTATTCTGAAAATTTAGTACTTCAAAATGCTTAAAAAGTGCATATTATTCTGAAAATCAGTACTTGAAAATGTTTAAAAGCCGAATAACCTTGTTTTTTTTATTTACTTTGTTCTTGACTTTGAAACATTTTCCAATAAATATAATTTTTTTTCAAAAAAAATGCATTGCTAAGATAGCTTTTTCTTTTGCATTTTGGACACCAGAATAACAATTTTTGATAACACACACATTAACCTTTTAATTACCTTATTAAAGCCATATTATATTATTTTCGTTTAATAGAAACAACATAAGTTTTATACGATGGTAAAAACTAAAAAGGAGTCTGTGTTTAACGTATTTCTTCTTTAACTTAAATTATTATTATTATTATGTCTTTAGAAGACTGTAATATTCTTCTTATTTCAAAATTAATACATTAAAGTAACAAACTAAACACAAACAAACAGTAATTGTTTTTTTTTTTTTTTTTCATATCCTTAACTTGGTAAAAAACAAAATATATAACTAGAACTCAGAATCTATAAAAGCATCGTATAATTCACAAGACATGAATTGTTTTCTACATTCATGCTCGACTGCTTGAGAAAGTCAGAAAACAGGTAGAGGTGCGGGGTGCATAAGCCCATTTGAACACCGAGTACCCAATAGCCTATGTTACATATGGGCCAATTTGCAAACTTTAGCTCATCACAATAACAGTAAGTTTATGATTCGAGTCCACTTATATAAGTGGTTTTCTTAATCCATGTCATCTATTAATTCTCAACGTGTTCATGACTTTAATTTTATCATCAAGTTAATTAATAGGGTTTATGCAAAGTGTTCATGATTATTGTTTACAAATGGCAGTCTCAGGGAGTAATATATTAAAATGTAAAAGTCATACAGAGTACGTAACAAACTAAAAATAATACTTCATCCAGTGGCAAAATATCGTTCACAACTTGAATGTAAGAAGTGATGATCTGTCACATTTCTAAATCAATACCACTCTCAACCATTGTTTCGTCACTTCTTTCGTCGGTTGTGTCACATCAGCACACTCAAAACTGATGAAAGACAGACACAATGGTGCCAATGGTGGTTTCGTCACTTCAATTTTTGAGCCCACATTTATCAATATACCTACATTTACATACACTAAACAAAAAATAACAATACATTAAATATAAGTTGGGTCCCACCTCCAACCTCTCTCCCTTTCGTCGTCAAACCGCCGCGTTCCAACTGATGAAACAACCAAAGAATGCGTGCCAACGGTGTCACTTTTCCAAGACTTCAATAGTTTGAACCGATGAAAGCCGTTGGGACAATCTTAAGAAGTGCTAAAAGCCATACATTATTTGAAAGTAGGAAGTGATTTGTACGACATAATTTCTGATAGGTACACCACAACCATCTAAGTGTATACGCAAAATATTGTGGTATATGGATCATCTCTCATTTTTCATATGTCGTAAAAATATTCGGGTTACGAGGAATATTTTTCAAACGTAGCCACTTCTAAAATCAACACAATTACCTTAATTTATTCCTTTTAGATCTTAATACTGCCTGTTGGCACATCTTAATACAATAATGATATAATTAATTAAAATCAATTAATGGATTAAAAAAAGGAAGGGAAAAGAACATTATGATGGGAGATGGTAACAAAATGATTTTGAGCATAAGCATGAAAGATGCACTTGATTATGTGCCCATGAGAGTCTGTGTTTTCATCCCCCTTTTTTCATTATTTTAATGTCCCACCCCCCATTATCCTATAATTTATACACTAATTTTTTATTTTTTATTATAAAAATCATGTCCATGAATTGCTGTATAACCATTTGGTCTTTTATTTATTACGAATCCGTGTCTAAATCATAGATATACTAGGTAATGTCTTTGTTTTTTTATTACCCCTTATCAAATTTTATTGGATTTAAAATATATTGGATTACTCAATTATGCATGTGTATTCAAAGAATGTTTGACTCAAAACTTTTATGAAATAAATGGTTGAGGGTAGATTGTCGAGTTTAATCGGGTAACTGCCCCTTTGTGATCACGTGTTTTGTATGGACGACGCGAGTTACTCCTTTGACGGTTGGATTAGCTTTAGGATGTTAGGTTCGTTTAGTTTGAAATTGAGTTTTAGAGTCGTTTCGGGTAAAATGGAAGTTTAATGATTTTTAATAGTTATTTTTTATAAATATATAATATTTTGAGACAAATGAAGTGGAAAGTAAAATTGAAACAAGAAAGTATGAAATTAACTTGGTGAAAAACAAACATACTTATAGAGGAATATATATAAATAAACAATTATTCAAAATTCAAATTAAGATTGCCGCCTATTCAAGACCTAAAAATGTAACGTAAGACAAATGTAAAAATTAGTATTCTTTTATTAATAAGAGATGTTGTCTTATTAATTAGCTATTTACTTTTAACTTTAACTTCAATATCATATTTATTTTATTATGGAGTTATCAGTATCATGAGTTATAGTTTCATAGGCTATTAATTAAGATATGTTATACGGAGTAGATTAATAGTAAATTTTAAAGTCAAAATAAATAATTGATTTGATATTCAAAATCAAGATAAGACAAATAATAAAAACCTATTTGAGGAAATGTTTTTGGTAAAATCATAAAGTGATGTTCAACGTAAATTTTTGTAAGAATAGAGGAACCGATAGGAATGCGTCACGTGTCACAAAAATCCATTTTTACTCACGTTTTTAAAAATAAAATATCTCAAAAATGACTCAATGAAAAATTATAAAAATTACACCATAAAAATCAATATATTTTTCTCTTTGATTAGACATCTCACATGATATACTTTCGACGACTTTTTTATTTTTATGATAGTACAATATTAGTAACATATGTGGTACTCGTTAGTAACACATGTGTTATTCGTTGGTATCACATGTGTTACCTGCTGGTATCACATGTGTTACCCGCTGGTATCACATGTGTTACTCGTTCGTAACACATGTGATACATGTTTACAAAATCCAACGAAATTGAAAAAAAAAGTTATCGAAAGTATACCTTGCGAGATCTTTAATCGAAGAGAAAAAAATATTGATTTTTATGGTGTAATTTTTATGATTTTTCGACTTACCGTTTGGGAGATATTTAATTTTTAAAAACGTGGAAAAAAGTGAATTTTATGACATTTGACGCGTTCTTATTGGTTTCTTCATTTTCACGAAAAATTATGTACTCGCTTGAACCTCACTCTAAAACCATAATAGATGGAGAAACTATAAAGTAAGAGTTGCCAATGCAATACGGAATTAGTAGCTAAACATTAACCTTATTTTTATAAAAACACAAAATACCCTTCACAATTACTCCCTCTTGTTTCAGAATAATTGTCTTTCAATAATTTCTTTTTTATCTAAATTAGATCAATGAATTGTTACTCTTGCTTTGTATTTAAAGCAAATTTGACTGAAAATTATTAAGAATTAAATTATTAAAGTAAAATAGAGAATTTAATTATTTTCATTAGTTGTATTTTGCAAGTAAATTTCTTTTTTTAAGACAAAAAAAATAATAAGCTGTGTACAATGCGAGGGATGAAAGTATGTCACAAGGTATTGTAATTAAAGAAAACAAATGCAAAACCCTTTACAATTGTGGGCACAACATATGTCTTTGGGTGAAATCCAAGTAATCTATCATGGCTACTTTTACCTTTCCAAAAGTCAACTCAAAAACTATATAATTGTCGTTGGATATAAACATAAAAAAGTTGTGGAAAGAAATAGAATAAATGTACTTAACAATAATTAAAAATATCCTCAAGTTAAAGATGTGTTTAAATGGGTACGGTTCACGGGGCAAGGGAAAATGGAGGGATGAACTATTTTGTAATTTTGAAAAAGTTATGAATCTATCCGAAAATTGATCGAAAAAATACCCAAAAATCATTCAAGAATTTGTTCAATCATAAAACTTTTTAATATGCAAGATTCAGTCAAAAATGATAAAGAACGTAAGATGCATTAACAAATATACAAAGATGCAGTAATAAATATACAGGATGATATAAACAAATTAATACTCATAATACAGCATTTGTCTTAAGAGTTCTTATGAGCATTTTAATTTATAATGTACATCTCTTAAACTAGGATGTTAATTAGTAAGTATATTATTCAGTTGACCTTTCATTTTTCGTGTTAATTAGTAATAAGGTTATGTTCCAATTAAATTTTAGTATATTTTTGTAAAATTTAAACAATATTGATTTGATTAATGTTAAGTAAGCTTTTGTGATATGGATTTGTAGGAAAATCACGTGCTTCGTACATAGCATATCAAGTTTTGTAGAAATCATGGATAAAGTTATATTTAAAAATATATAAAGTTAAAAATAATATTAAAATAATAATACTTTTGAGAATATATGATGATGAATATATACTAGTAAAGTAATCACAATGTTTTGAATTGGGACTGTTTTCATTGGATCCATCGCCGAATTAGATGTTTTCTGTGTTTCCTATGTATGTATGCTTCCCAATCTATACCCACCCTCGTATGTACATACATACAAACAAGTTCCCGTCCGACTAAAGTGTCCATATTACTATTTCGAGTTGTCCCAGATAAGTTTTCATTTTCATGTTATAACTAATCACAAAAAATTTTAGTTAGTAGATATGTAATTTGATTTGTGTAGAGTGTACTTAGTAGAAATTTCTAAAATTGTGTGTATAGTCAAAGTGGACATTTTGACTGGGTTGGAGGAAGTACTATTTAAAAAACAAACAAGATTTTTTCTTCATTAATCGTGATGTACGATGAATTTTTTGTAATTGCCCGATTGATTACTTATTCGTGCTCAATGCTAACAAAATCACGGATGATGCAACACTAAGCAATTAGGTTAATTGATATGTACGACGCATAACGAATCGCTACATGATTTCGAATGTTATTAGAATTCGTGTTACTACATGATTTCGAATGTTATTAGAATTCGTGTGACGTTCGACATGACTACCAAAAGATAAGTAAAACACATAACGTGCCTAAAAATGTTACTAAAGATTTAATTGACTCATATGATAAATTAATGATCGGTGAAAAAAGGAAAGAAAGAGGGAATAAATGATAGAAGATTTATTAATTTATTATTTAATAAAACAGAATATATTTACATTTTTATTTACAATATTTATTTAATTTAAAATTTACAAAGTAACTACTTTTCCCACTTAATTTTGGGTTTCTTTTATATTGTACCAAATGTCATAGACATGATTATGTTATTAAACTGTTAAGTGGCCCTAGCTCCCACACCAACTCTACATGATTTAGTTAACCCTTAATTTGCCTCTCTATCACCTTAAATTCCCTTGTTTTCAGAGCTCCTCATTTCTCTCTTGTTTCTTCATCTCTTATTAATTCTGATCATAAAATTTTATTAATGGGCAACCCAAGTCTTGATCGGTTAATCGAGTCTACTCTTCCGGACTGCAACGTATATAGCCCAAAACCTTCCAATATGACCCGAGGACACCAATGCAATTCAACATCACCAAAAACACCAAATGCACTGGATAACAATGATAGTCAAGAAAATGCAAATTCAGTTTCGGGTTCTTTAAAAATCAAAATATCATCTTCCACTCGAGAATTTGATGACAATAATAATTCAAGTGAAAGTGAGGATGATCCAAAGACACCGACATCTATGGAGCACCAAATTCCAGTTCTAAGAACTTGTCCACCGGCTCCAAGAAAGGCCAGGTGGCCTTCGATGATTGGGAAACGAAAGGCGACTTATTATAAGGAATACTTGGATGAAATGGTTGGTTTGAATGAAGATGTTGTTTATGTTCCGGATATTGAGGTCGGCGATCTTGCAAAGAGATTAAAGCCACTGCCATCACCTGCTCACCAACATTGATTAGGTTTTCATATATTTTTATACAATATGTTTAGCTGATATTTTTAAGATAGGCATAGCTAAATCTTTTTCTTAGTTTTCAGAAGAAATTGTGTTAAATTTTTTTTTTATTTAATTATAATTATAATTGACAAAAAAGGCTTTCTGCATACTGAATCTATTGTTTTTGTTTCTTTTTAAGCTTTAATTCTTTATATTTCATATCATATATATCACTACTTCATTCTTTCATAATATTTTTGCAAACTATAAAAATTAACGTGTTAATTTCCATAGTTTAGCAAAAATATTTTGCAGCTAATGATACCTAAATTACTGTTAGCATTAACAAATTAAAAAAAAAAAGTGACAAAAATCCAAGTTTAACATCAAATAATGATTATATATGAAGAATTAATTAAGAAAATTTAAAATGATAATTTATGATATAACACTTGGTTTTTTAATTTAATTATGACAACCCAAAGAAATTTCATTTAAGTGGATTTACATTTGGTTATTTACATATGATATGAAGATGTCTCCATTTGAGAGACAAGTTACAACATCATATATGTGAAATTTTCATACTTAACTCAAAGATACGATTAGAATACGTTGAGGCAACCAATCTGATTGCAAACTACAAATGATCTACGTACAAATTAAATGCATTAGAAATAGAATATTTCACTAATAATATTAAAAAAAGCTTAAATCTCATACTGCCTCCGTCCTAAGTATTCGCTTTAAGTTTACATATATTTTAAGAAAAATGGGACCATTAAACTATCCACCAATAAAATTTCATCTTGACATATGAAAAATAGTATTTTGGTTGATTATAATTTGAAAATGAACACCTATTTTTGCGACAGACTAAAAAGGTATTGAATTTGGTTTAGGGTCACGTCGATTTGATTATTCATTTTAGAGTTTTAATCAGTGTGGTGTAACGATACTATATTACTTTATATATACATTACAAGAAGATTGATGAAATTTGGTCGGAAATTGCTCAAACGAGATTATTTAATTAAGGTGTGGTTAATGTGTTAGGGAACCTTATTTCCTATATTGTGAATCATGACATGATTTCTCTTACAAAGACTTTGAATATTCAACCCTGTACTAATAAATTACTGCTCTCTAAAAAGATATATATGTTTATAAATGTGTCTAATTATAATTTAAACTACGTGGTGTATATTCAATTTCATTTTAACCTGCTAATTAATTGTGTATCAATTTCAGTTATTACTATTGTTATTTATCCGATTGACAATATTTTGATTGCTCAACAACGGTATACCTCATAAAAACAAATATGTGACATGTCAATAGTCACAAGAAATAAAACGTCTGTTACATATAATATCATTTTTTTTAACAAAACAGCGAAACTTGAAATTTTATTAATAATCGTAATCACTCCTCAAAATTGAGGTAACTTTTAAACAGAATATGAATCCACATATTACAATAATAGTAACAACTCGAAATTGACAATAAATGAATAACATAAAATATGTATAAAATTGTTGTCGAGAAGTTGAAATCAAATTCAAAGAAATTCGAAGAAAAGTGGCTCTTGCTCAGATGTGGCATGACTCTATCAAGAGAAGAACAACCATTAACCAAAAAGTCACCTTAATAACGCAGAGGAAAATTCGCATAAGTGAATCGTGTAATTGTTGAACTCCGTTATGAAATACGGTTTGAAGATGCCATATATTGAAGATAATAAACAAATCAAATCTTTTTCTTATTAAAGATCCAAGTCTGTTTGCAAGAGACCCATGAGAAAATTAGGAATAACTTAAGTAGGTACCTCATATGAATGATTCTAGAATCCTAAACCTTGAACTTGTAACTAATCTTTTCCGTCGGTTTAAATGAAAGAAAAGTCACAAATCTTTCAAAAGAAAAAAGTGTACTCACAAAGGAGATTAGAACCGATGGATGCGGTAATCGATCTCCACCATAAAAGGAGAGATAAAAGATCACAACGAAGATGACAAGAAAGTTAGAGTTTTTCGAACCGTCATAGCATTATGGAGAGACTCTCAGTGGAAAATCCTAAAGAGAGAATATTTTTACATGTAACATTAATTAATAATTCAAAATTTTGATATAAACAAAAGATCAAAAATAAATTAGTGAATAAGTTATACTATTATTACAATTATTATAATTGAATAACACTACAAGAAGTTTGAATGTTTAATTTACTTAACTCAAAAAAATTAAATAAAATTTGTGTTACAATGAACGAGAAAGAAAGAATAATTATTTAGAGCAATGCCAAATAAACTCACAGAATTTTTATAAACAAAATATTAACAAAATTGTATGTGAGTTGTATCAACAATGTTGACCTCCAAAAAAAATTCTTCAAAGTTGTATGACACGTTTGTTTAGGGGTGTTCTTGTTAACTAAAAATTATTAAAAAAATAATAATAATAACATATAAATACACATTCATTGAAAAGTATTAGTTATATTTACAATATTATGATCGTATTAATATCAAATAATAAGCATTGTAATCTTACGATTATGTATTCTTGTTGTATATATGTAAATTGTTTGAGAAAATTAAATCTAAAAAATAATAGTTTACAAATAGTTTAATTTAAGTAAAGGCAGAAGATTTGAGATTCAAGAGACAAAGGGTTTTCGGAGGGGAGGGCAGTGAGGGACAGGAAATTCGGACCGTCTATTTTCGAGATCAATGGTGCAGATTATGCCATGTCACGACAGACTAGTTTGCAATTATTTTTGGACGGATGGACTAACTTGCAATTTGTATTAAATTAGATAAGAGGGTTTAACTAGGGCAGATTTTTTGGTCACCCTCTCTCTCACTCTCTTCACGAAAACACGAACACATACTCTCTCTAATTTACACATACAAACACTCTAATTTACACACATTACCCCACACACACACTACCACCACCACCACCACCGTCACCGTCGTCGTGACCGGAGAAACGACGGTATTTTTGTGGCCGGAGAGTTGAAATGCGAACCACCACCGTTGGTGAACCAGCCTCCATCGGACGTGACCAACCGTGTTCATTTCTCCTTCTTCTCCCCCCGCTCCACCGCCACCACCACCACCACCACTTTCATCATCATCTTGACTACCACCACCACTATATAGATCTGGATCTGGAAACTAGAAGATCTAGATCTAAAAAGTAGATCTACTATTTAGATCTGAAAAAAAATCAACTGCATTTTACAAATTTTCTACTACATCTTACATTACCGTATCTTAAATTCAATTAATGTATATTCGTGAGTACTTGTTTACTGCATCTTATATATTATTACCGCATCTTATGTTTTTTTAGCATTTTATGTGTTAAAATAAAAAAACTACTAGTACTTATTTACTACATCTTGTATTTGTTGCTGCATCTTATGTTTTTTAGCATTTTTATGTGTTTGTAAATCTTGATTTTATTCTTAAATTTAAAAAATTAGTATTACTTATTTTACTGCATCCTGTATTTTTTGTTACTGCATCTTACGTCTTTAGCATTTTTGACTGAATCTTGCATATTAACAAGTTTTCTCATTGGATAAAATTTTGGACAACTTTTAGGTATTTTTTTCGAGTAACTTTATAGGTATGTCTACAACTTTATTAAAATTGTAAAAGATTCCATCTCTCGCTTCCCCTTGCCCCATGAACCGTACCCAAGGCAGAAATATCTATCTATAAATATAATATATATACACATAATAAAAATAATATATATTTTTAGGTTTTTTGGTTAGCCGATCAAGTCAAAATCATGAACCGAAACCGAAAAGTCGAAAAATACCAATTCGGTTAACCAAATCAAAAAATAAAATAAAATCAGTTTGATTAACTAAAAAGTCGGTACGGTTCAACTGATTTCTGATTTTAAAATATTTTGAACACCCCTGCTAAGTATGTTTCCTACGTATGTTTGTAAGAAAATTATCCTAAATCCTCTGTAAATGTGGATGTAGATGTGGACGTAGGTAAGTTTGAACTTTGAACCTAGCTAGTTCACGTGACAGGTCACGTGAAATCCTTCAATTCATTCCCCTGGACCGGTTCAATTCATGATAGTTTTATACGGAGTAAAATATAAAGCTCTCGATAAGGGGCCACAATGTGGTTCGCATGGCTGCCGGCCATCCACATATCACTCCTTCATTTCCCATATGAGTAGTTTTCACCACTTTCTGTACTACTAGATTTCATATACTGATTATTTCTTCCTTTTCACTTTTTGGATTTCATATGTTGGGTTCTTTTTATTTAGGATTTATTGTCGTACTAATTTTCACACATTTTATCGAACTTTAAAATTTTTTACTGTATGTATCTGACTATCAAAAATATTTATTGAATGCCTATGTTTATCTGAAACCTTCAATAGTCGATTAACTCTTGATAGATGTGTACAAAGTGAAATAACAATAGACATTCGATACTTCTTATACATAGAATAGACATTTATGATAATTGGGTAAAATATAATAAGAAATTTTGAAATTATTAGATATATATGACAGTTAAAAATGTGTAAAATTTAATAAATTTTAAAACAATACATTATGTTGATGGATCTAAACCGTTAATTTCTATGATTAGCTGTCCAAGTTCACAACACTGCATTTTACGTACATACTACATTTAAGTAAAATGCAGTTTTTATTAAGATGCAACAAATCTAAGCTGTTAATCACAGAAATCAATGACTGAAATCGTCTGCCTCTCATTCATCTCAAAATGCAGCTACTCCTCCGAACATTACCCATAAATTATTTTCTTTATCTAAATTGTACATATCTAAGATTAACTAATTTAATTAACATCGTTATAATATTTTGATAGTATGAACCAGTTCAGTGAAGGTTTAAACTTAAAATCACTATAGTACGGAGTAGTAAATTTCTCAGCCAAATAGAAAAAGTTTTAGATAAATATTTCATGATGAATGTGTGGTTGGGCATTAAATTGTTGCCGTTGACTTCTTTGTTGGGCGTTCATTGCATGAGATTGTTGGTGCTAGACTTGTGTGTATCTGTGATCAGTTTAATTACTAATTTTATTTACTTCTGTAACATATATATATATATATATATATATATATATATATATATATATATATATATATATATATATATATATATATATATATATCGAAGGGATTCGGTGAAACTAATAATTGGTAAGAACCGTGAGAATTAGATGCAAATATAAGATGCATATAATAATTTCTAATTATATTGTTTGAAATTAAATACATTTTGTATTTCACATGATACTTACCCTATATATATATGTATATATATATATATATATATATGTATATCTATATATATTCTAAAGAAGTATAAAAGAAAGTTTCGCAATTTACCACGTAAACAATAATGTCACATGTCAATCTCTTAACTTCAGTTAACAAATTATTTAATTAATAGTAATTAATTATTTTATTAATTTATAATAATTAATAAATAATAAATAATAAATATAAATGCTACGTATATTATAATAATATGAAAAGAGTAGTCACATACGAAAATAAAGTCCTATAAATTATTTAATTTATATTATTTTATAAAATATGTACTACAATTATCATTTAATAACGTAATATCTAAAATAATTCTAATAAATTACCGTGCATTGCACGGGTCTTCCATCTAGTATATGTATATATGTATATATATATATATATATATATATATATAATAAAAAGATTAATGTTCGTGAGAACGTAGGAATGACTTCAAAATCACTTTTTAAATATTCAAAATACTTTATTTTATAAAATTTTCTTCGCAGGCTCTCACTCAAAAAACTTTTAAAAGCTATTCTTTCAATAATTTTTTTAACATTTTTATATTTTTTTATTCAAAATAATCACATTTTATAACTTGATAATCACATGAATAATATGTGATTATCAAGTCATATTTTGTGATTATGTCGAATACATGATAATCACATTATGTTAAAGAATAATCGCATGTGATTATCATGTTATATTTTGTGATTATCTTAATTAATCACAATAGTAACGACTGTAAAAAAATTTCGAAAAAAAAGTTTATATTTTCTATTTATATTTATATCATGGCTTCCAAAAGTTATTTTATTAGTAATCATTGAAAAAGTTTTGAAGAAAAATGTATTTTGGATAATTAAAAAGTGACTTTGAAGTGTTTCCTACGTTCTTACGAAAATTAGCCTTGTTTTTAATTTAACTCCTTCTTTTCACCAGAACTCAACCCTCTATATATATATACATATATATATATATATACTTGTATGTATGTATATATACATATACATACAAGTATATATATATATATATATATATATATATATATATATATATGTATACATACATACAAGTATATATACATATATATATATATATACTTGTATATATATACATATTTATATTTATATATATACATATACATATATATAGGTGGGTTCAAATAAGAAGACTAATTTTCGTGAGAACGTAGGAAACACTTTAAAATCACTTTTAAACTATCCAAAATACATTTTTTGTCAAAACTTTTTCAATGATTACTAATAAAATAATTTTTGGAAGCTATGATATAAATATAAATAAAAATTAGTAACTTTTTTTTTGAACTTTTTTTACGGTCGTTAGTGTTGTGATTAATTAAGATAATCACAAAATATAATATGATAATTACATGTGATTATTCTCTAATATAATGTGATTATCATGTGTTCGAGATAATAATCACAAAATTTTTAAAATTTCATGAAATTAATTTGTAAGTCGTATACAATACGACCAAATATCTACATAGTAATAGATAAACAATATATTTCAAACTGCACGAGTATAAAATTGTTGGACGGCAACGTCAATATCGCCTCTTCCCTTGTTTTTAATTTACACTTTTAATTTTGTTGCATTTATTTGGACTCTACAATATGATAAAAATGAAAGACTAAATTACATTTTTCGTCCTTCTACTTGTATATTTGTTCTAAAAGTTTCAGTGTATAGATTTAGAATTCAAATAAGTATTGGTTGCAGAATCAATCTGCAATTGAAATTTATTTGGACCTATAGTGCGAGTTTTAAAACTTATGGACGAAATTTGTAATTTAGGTATAATCACAAGGACATAGTTTTTTTTATTTCATCATAAATTATATTTGTCGCATCTTGTTCTATCTGGGATGAGTTGAGCACCATCGTATCATCACCTAGCTTATCTGGTCTTGTAGAATTTGACTTATATCGATCAATTCATGATTCACAATAACAACATTAGTTCTTTGGAGCGCAACTTTAAAGCGGTCCTAAGTGAAAATCGCCACAAAGATCTAAAAGTGAATCCAAATTCTTACCCAAATGGTTTAACGGTATTATGTGGAGTGATTTACAGCAGATAGCCCCAAATAACATTATTTTGAGCGGGTCTTTGACTGCCCACAAAACAGGTCTATTTTACGTAGCGTGGTCATTTGAGACGATTTACCCACCCCAACAAAAGTGTTAATATGGGTGTTTTATTAGAAAAAATATTATTAATAATAATGAACTTCATATATATACCGAAAAGTGCATTATGATTGACTAATTATATCATATGACTTAAATTAGGAAGACTTTTATCAAATTAATTATTAATAAAGTTATATGATGGGAGGGGTAGAGTCACATAGAAGTTAGGAGTAGCCTTAACTATAGGTCTGTTTGTTATGCGAATTGATATCTTTTTAAAAATAATTTATTATTATTAGTGTTACGAGGGGTCCAAACAAGTTGTGCTACTGTTTCGATAAATGATTAGTCCATTTTGTATGTTATTTATTAAAAAACTACTTATTGAACCTTTTTTTAAATGAAATCGTATATGTTAAAACCTTTTTTTTGCTACGAGCCCCTTGAACTTGTATGATTGAAGTCCAAAAATCAACATTTAAATATAATAACAAAGTTGAGGGTACAAAGTAACATTGATGGAGTTGTTAATTTGAGTGAGAAGGTGACAAATCGTGATGACATACGGATCGATCTTTATATTGGAGTGGGTACTATTTGAAGTCAAAACTACAACTACTATTATACAAGATATCGAGTAAAAACGATTCTACATGCATATATACAAAAGCAGATCGACTTATTTCGTTGTAAATTACGTAACAAAGCGACTTACTTTTGTGAGTAATTTGGTATATGCTATTTTGACTTGACTTATGGTTTATGACTTTATTCCATAGGTTTGTTATATAATATTAATTTCTGAAAATGTAATCAACTTTATAAAAATCTCTATTTTATGTATCGTCTTTTAATCGTTCATATTAAATGTACTTAACTCCTAAAAACTTACGATTAGTGTAACGAGTGACCTACTTAACCCTTAACCAATCACTTATGCTATTGACCATCTTCTGTGGTGATTTTCCGACCACCTGAAATTCTTTTCCGACTATCTTTCATACTTTCGCCTACAACTTCCACCACCACACTAGAAACCGAAATCCAACATCTAAAACTAATAAAACCGACAAACGAAAATCCAAGATGTTAAAACTTGAAGCATCTTTGGAAATGATAAAATTGAAAAGGGAGCTTTAAGGAAAAAAATAAAACCTTAAATTTTAAGACAATACAAGCCGGAAATGGACCTCACCTGAATTAATGGAGTTTGCCGGAGTAAGTGCTTTCCTGAAATGGAGTTCGCTAGAATCTACCTTCGTTTCTTACACACATATAAAACGTGTATACATACTTGTTAAAGATGACTGGAATACATGGTCTACTCGGAGAAGATACATTTGATAAAGACGACTGAAAGACAATACAAACAACATACTTTTGTAAATTGATTACATTTGCAAATACTATGCTCTTGTTATAATGCATGTTGTAAATAACAAATTAAGTAGAGGGCTAGGTTAGTTGACCCAAACCCGATTGTAGGTTTAAGGTTCATTAAACTTTTAGGGTTAAAATTATGTTGCTTGTTCCCTAAGTTATGATCTAGTATAAATACCTATATAATCACAATAATAAACACAATCAATAATACATATTCTTATTCATAACTTAACATGGTATGAGAGGTCAAATATTTTGGAGCAACACAATTTGCCATCTGACTTTGTTTATCATGTGCTCTACTGCTCTTATTAATGCTTGGAATAAAAACAACGACTATATCGAGCCTTGCATTTAATTTTCAAAACCAATCAAAAGCATCATCATCGTAGGCTCGTAGCATGTTGTACGAACTACCATCAAAATTTTGCTCCTCTGATCATCGGCTACTTGCTGATGATTTGGAGGGATCCCATTCTATTTTCTTCCACTTTATTATTTTGTTTGATTAATATTATTTTTTAATCGCACCACTACTAGAAAATGGGCATTTTGCGACACACAAAAACTCGTCGCAAAAGCACCAAATTTCATCACAATATCCCCGTATGTGTAGCTCTATTGCAACGACCATTTGCGACGACAAACGGGACTCACATATTAATTTCCACAGTTAAAATAAATGAAAAATATATACTTTTTGTAACGACAACCGTCTTCACAATAGAATTTCCATTTTTTAAGAAAACAGAAAAAGAAATTAAATATTATTATATTAAATGGTCATATGTCGTCGCAATAGGTTTTAGCGACGACAATAAATGATACTGTAACTTATGGCAATTAGTCGTCGCTGTAGGGTTTTAGCAACGACATTTCGTCGCTAATTACTTCTGTAAATTTTGAAATTATTTTGCTGTTTTTGCATGTTTCCCAAGTTTTCCCCGTTTCAGTTTTTTCGAGTTCCTGCTATTTTAAATCAAATATAATCAAAATATCCAAACTTTTTGCATTCAAAACATAATTACACAAACAGTTAAACAATCCAAATCATCTATTGTTTCAACAAAAGTATAAGTCATACAAAATTCTTAAAAGTAAATGTTTAAAGTTTTTCACAAACCTCGTAAACGAAAAACACATCACAAACCAACTTCTCATCATCGAAGTCATCTTTGTATTCGTCTTTTTCATCTTTTTCTTCATCATCTTGTTCTTCAACCATAGCTGGATAGTGAATGGTGGAAAGTTTGGAAACTTTGGAACTTTAATCTTCGCATCTTGTAAGGCGGTATGTATAGAAGTTAATTAATTAACTTGAGCCTTGTTAAAGTTTTGTTGAGTATTGAACATTTCATTGACTTCTTTTAGGTTTACCATCCTTGGTCCTTTTGATTGGTCACTTGAACTTGATGCCTCATTCACTTTTCTACCCCGTCCACGTCTATGTCCGCTACAGACCCCCAAGACTTTATCCATTATATCGGACTCACTCATGGGATTAGAACTCCCCTCTTGTAGTGTCCGCTCTGCCATCATTTCCTCCTAAAAGTAATAAAACAAGAATTATTAGTAGTCACCCAGGCACTTTATCAAATCTATATCATTCTTTGTTTTTCTAATAAGTCAACACTTTAACAAACCTATACATTTTATCTCATGACTCATTTCTTCCATTTGACCCATATAATCTATGACTCATATATTCGCTCCAACAAACTTTTGTTAACACCTGTTCTTATCAATCCTGAAATGGCCCTCTCCAATGACGACGCATATTAAAATACGTCTGCATTTTAAAAGAAAATAGTTATGCAATGTATATGTTTTAAATATTAATGTGAATATATTAAACAACCTCAATCTCCGGCCAAAGAACGGATTTAATCGTCTCAGGAACCAAGTCCCACGATGCATAGTATTTTGGGACTGTATCCGCCAAGGTCCCAATTAGATTTGAGAAATGGGACGTGTTCAAACCAACAGGTCGGGCCGTCTTTAAATCCGTCGTGTCGAACTCTATGAGGAGGGGCTTGTTGTTGTTAGCAGCAAACAACTTCCGTAGCTCTAGGTTTGTGGTAATACCATGCGTGTTAGCAGCTTCTGCAAAATTTAAGTAAAAAAATTAAATTTTACAAGTAATCAAATCAACGTGAACAAAGTCAACATAAAACTAGTCAAATTCAAGTAAACATAATATTTTAGAAGTTCTTACTTTCAGAGGTGCATGGTGGTGGTGGAACCTGATGCGTGTTAAGTGGTGATTAAAAATAACAAGTTTTAATTAGATGGAAATACTAAAGTTAACTTTAACACAACCAGGCAAGAATATATGTTCGTATTATAGTATAGCTTAGGTAATTCCGAGTCGAACCACAGGGAATCGGTTTAAAATAATTAATTAAACCTTAAAATTACAAATTACAAATAAATAAGGGGTGCATTTTAGTTCCGTACGAACGATTTTAATTAAAAACAATTTAAACTTAAAACAATTAAAAAGATAAAAGTAACTAAAGATAATCAGATCAAGAAACATGTATTTACTTAGATTTGTGATTCTTCGATTCAGGTTTCAGATATGTTTATTGAATTGTTGATTATTTATTATGGTGATTTTAACAAATATAGATAGTCTCCTGTTAAGGTTAACTAATCTTAATAAACCTTAGCTTAATACTAAATTCTCTTGAATACACTAGAATTTCTTCTATGTGTTATTAACCTAAACCTTATTCAATTAATACTATCAACAGATCGTTGAGATTTATTCAGCAACCTCGTGTTAACGTAAGTTTATAATTATTGGTTAAATATTTATCACATTAATTAGGTTTTATTAATTGCTATTCTCTTAACCTATTACCAAGCCACAATTAACTAATAAATTACTTAATTGCAGATAATCAATCAACTCATACAAACCCTAGTTATAGCATAAGTCTTTTGACCACGTTAAGTAACAATTAATCAACACACAATTAATATGGATCTTTCAAATAAACTCAATAATCATTCATAATTCAAATCAACATAAACATATCATAAAACCTTCATCTAATAATCATTCATCTAAGCAAATACAATTAAAGAATTAGCTCATGTTCAAAGTAATCAAAACCAGATCTAAAAGCATGTAATTACACATTGTAAATAGAAAAGATTAAGAATCAAACCCAAGAAACCGAACTAAATCTTCGTTAGGGTTGAAAACCTTCAAACCCTAGCTTCCTAGCCTCTAAACAGCCTCTTCAGTCGACCTCTAAACCCTAGAACCGAATTAAGGTTTACTTAATTCGTATATGAAAGTGTATGGTTTATTGGTTGATTATGGCCTCTATTTATAGATTTCAAATCGCAGATCCAACCGCCGGTTGAATATTTCAGCCGCCGGTTGGGTTGGGTTGGCTTTTTACCCACGAAACCCGATTTTTGACCCGTGCGCTTCACCGCCTTCCATATTTATGTTCAACCGCCAGTTGAACTGCAATTCTAGAATATTCTGCACTCGGGCTGGGCTCCTTCCTTTGGGCTTCAATCTTCACAAATCCGTTTTTACTCTCCTTCTTTGGCCCAATAACTTAATATTTTGGGTTTAATCTTCTCTTTAAGCCCAATCTTCTTGATTCTTAATCTTCACTTCATTTTCTTAAGTTTTTGAGCCCATTTTCGTTCCTTTTCTTTATTTCTTTAATTTAAACACCTTTTTGCAAATATAAACGAAATCGGTAATATATATATAAATAAATTGCAATAAAAATGCTTAAAAATAAGGGAATATCATTATATAAATATGACATTATTTGATGCTATCAAATATCCCCACACTTAAGTTCTGCTTGTTGATGCGCGCCACCAATGGTCGGGTCGGGAATCGAAACTTCCCGGTCGTTGTACCGTCCGCTGGCGGCGACAACAAATCGTTTTAATATTTATATGAGCTGGGGCTCAAACTATAAGTACTACCTACCTTTTGAGCAAGCAGTAAGTATAACTCGAGTGTCGTTCTTAAAATCGGAACGAATTGAATTAAATTGGACTACCTAAGATAAGTTCGCTTTAATAGGATGGATTTGAAAGATAGGTAGGTTTGTTTTTGGTTTGTTTTCTAAATTATGTAATTACATAAAATAAATGACGGAAAGTAAAGATGGATTTTTAGCAGACAGGTAGAGAGTGATTGCTGAAACTTTGATAATTAGGGTTTCGGGATGATGTTCATTATAAAGTTGGTCGGAGATTTTCTTTGATGATAATCAAACATGCATTCGGTGTAAACACTAGGACCCTATGTTTCTAGTCTAGTTCTAAAAGCATATGTCACTGAGTCCTAGGTTATCGTGATTCTGATCAGACCAGGCTGTTTTGTAACCCCCTCACTGTCTTTAAGAGACCAAGTGACTCTCTGAGGATGATTACATCCGGGGTGCAAGAATGAGTCAACAGACCGTAATTTGTCTTCTGACCTTTCTTAACACCTATGTCTAATTGATTTTATCAAAGCTAATATTAATTGCATTCTATGTATGTTAAACTATCGGTTATGTGGAGTTAAGCTGTTTAAGCATCTGAGACTACAACCGAGTCTTTGCTTTCATTTCAGAACTCCGTATTCAATTATTGAGCGCACAAATACTTCCGTCATGAATTAAACCCTCCTTTGCCATCATTCGTTCATCCCTAGGTCTACTCACGGTGTACAATGCGATAAGCATTTCCACAGCGTTATGATCCCTAGGCCATGTTCTTAAAGGGTAACTTCTAGGTAATCCACGATGAGATGGACCTACGACATTTGCTTAGCTTCCACGTATTTGTACTCTACCAGAGGTATTTCCAACGCTATACTAAGTGCAGGGCCGTTTTACGGAGATCTCATAGCTTCATACTGTAATAGAGATAACTTATATATTTGTAGCTAGGATTGATCAGATTCTAACTAAGACAATAGTCACGTGAAAAACTGGAAAGGGTGAATGGGAAATTAAGTTTAAGTTCAGGATAAGTTTAACCAGATACATAGAATAACAATTTCCAATCGTACATGATTAAAATATTAATTTAATATCATCCCTACTCCTAATATCTACATTTCAACAATCACATTACTAAGCTAAGTAATTATCATGGCAATAATCAAAACATATACTGAAATAACATTAAAAGCAGACATTATAACAGTAGAGAGAGAAATAGATATCACCGGGAATTAAGCAGCGTAATACTCAGGATTACAATAGTCTGAACTTGACAAGCCGTTACAACGAGATTACCAAGCTAAAACTTTCCTCTAGACTCTAACCGACTAACTAAATCTCTCTAGTTTTTTAGAGAGAGAAACTAGAGAGAGAAACTAAAGAAAGAAGTGTGTGTGAGAGAGAATGAGATTGGTTGATTGAGGGATTGATGGATGATGAGAAATGGGGAGGTTAGGCTCCCTATTTATAGGAAAAAGTCCCTAGCACCCCGTATAAGTCTTTATGCACAAGATACAAGCCTGGAATAGTACGAAATCGCAAAATAACCAAAAAACGGCATCACTAGAGGGCCAAGGGGGCCGTATACGGCATCCTAGAGGCCTTATACGGCATGCTAGCGGCCGTATACGGTATGGGGGAGGCCGTATACGGTATTCCCTAGGCCGTTTGGCCTTTACCCGTTGTTTGGTGCTTCGTTCGTTGCTTGTTTCGGGCGTATCTTCTTCGTTTCTTGTCCGTTTTGCTTGAATCTTTCGCCTATGTTCTTGAAATCCCATTACGATTCTAATGACATCAAAATCATGAATTTTGGATGTGTGTAGTTTGTAGGTGCTCGGAATGCGTTCGGTTGATTTCCGAGTGTTGTATCTTCTCCGTTCTTTATCCTTTTTGCATGATTCTTGATTTTTCGCTCTTGTAATTACCTACGAGTCATATGAGATAAGTTAGGATGTGTATATTATAAGGTAAATATTAGTGGAGGAATCGGGTGAAGTTTATTTGCTCTGATTTGCTTGTTAATTGATCGTTTTCAATAATTTTTGCTACAACGTCTGTATTTGAACCACTTTAGTGAATTTTAGTAAATAAGTATTGTTTTAAGATGTTTTCACTAAATAATAGCTCAAATAGCGAGGAATAATGTGTGTAAAAAAACATGACTTTTTACGTTACATCAAATATCCCGAACTTAAACGTTGCTTGTCCTCAAGCAATAACTCATTTTATATCTCGTGAAAACATTTTTAAGACTGGTTGAGTTAAAACATTTCCAAGTGTAAGTCCCGTTGTTTTGAATCGATAACGAGGTTATCTAAGGTATTAAGGTGCGGAATCCCTCAATACTAGTTATAGGATCTATTACAAATTCTTTCGCAATATATTAGCGAATCAATTGTCTAATTGCTTTGTATCAATTATAACAAGTGTTAACAATCAATACCTAGCCTTTAGAACGTTGTGAAGTCTCTGGAGTCGCAGGGTTTCTGGTTAACGAAAAATGGCAAAAGTTTTTGAATATGAAAACCTAGTTTTTCATATATACTCGTCTCGGTTCGCAGGCTCGTGGGCTCTGCGAACTGACTCAGTTCGCAGCCCATGTTGGCCCAGCGAACTGACTCGGTTCGCAGGCCAATCTTGTCCTGCGAACTGACTCGGTTCGCGGTCAACCTTGGTCAACATTTTTCAGCCTTTTGATATTTAACTCTAAAATGTTTACCAAGCAATATATTTCATTTTACAATTCAAAACCAATGTACAAACTTGATTACAATTACTAAAAGTACTAATACTAGCTATAACAAGCTAGATCTGTTGTCATAAAACATGTCTCAACAGACTTCCCCTTGACAATAGCTCTAGCATCTTTAAGTCTTTGTCTTCAAGTTGTCTTTGGTAATCAGTTGTAAATTTTGCTACCTGCATATATCTTCAGCTTAATGCATGTCTTCACCATTGACTGATAATCTCGTGCAACATCTTCCCAACCTTCAATCGCTGTGATCCTATTCTTGTGTAACATCAATAGGTCAGCCTTTGATAGGTTCATCAGATGTCGACGATCATAAATCTTTAAGATCTCTCTCTCTCTTCATCTTCAACTTCATCATCATGTACAAACATGAGAGCTTCACCAGTCACTGAATCTACAGACCATCTCTTCAGCTTACCTAAGATATCTTGAGGCATAGCTTTCAGAGGAACCTGTTGTATGCATTTCACAGCTGGATATATCTTCTTTCTACGACGCCTTCCTGTTCTTTCGCTTCTTTCTTCAAGCTTAATTGTCTTTCCGATTCTTGGCTTAATTCTTTCAAACTTCATTGACCAACCCTCAGTCTTGATAATCTTTTCGACATATCTTCCAAATGGATCATTACTAGGGTTGTTCAATTCTAATCTAGCCAAGTCTCGGATTTCAAATCTTGGCAAAGAACTGAAGACTGCAAGCTTCTTCTCAAAATATTGAACACCATCATATCTTTTTATGGCGAAGAGCTTCAGATCTGCGTCGTAGTACCAACCGATAATTCCCCTTTTCGGTATACGCTTTCCAGAGATATCCACTTCACTAATCCTAGTGTTCTCCTTTTTCTTCTTCTCCAAAGGCCTAAACATCGGATTATTTTTGAGCCTATCAGGAAGATCATCTTCAGAATCAGTCGAATCATCTAGATCTTCATCTAAATCAATCACTCTTTCTCCGTCTTCTTCCTGAATAACGACTTTAGTCTTTGAAGGGCTCACGATGTGTTCATCGATATTAGCATCTGGATCTACACCTTCGTCTAGCCCAACATCAGAGATAGAAGTCCAATCTTCAGGAGGTACAAACTCTCCCTCCTCTAGATCATAATCTACTTCTTCTTCGACTTCAGTGTTGGAATCGCTTTTATCATTCATATCTACAAGTGATATATATGTCATGAATCAAATGAATAATATAAATTCTTTTATCAAGAGTTTCTTTATCATTTCTTTCACGAAATCACTATTAATTACTAATCTTATATAATTTTAACTTGTCAAGATGAATCTCAAGTCAAAATCTTATATAATTAGTCTTATATAATTAGTCTTATATCATTTTAACATGTAACATAACATCTCAGGTCTAAATCGTATTTAACTAATCTTATATTATATGAACATGAAACAAATAATAATAATTTTTAATATAAGTCTTTCATTGATTATAAGAGTTATTACAATCAATATAGAGAATACATATTAAAAAAAATTATTCCGTGGTGAATTTCTCACCAACATTACTAGCACCAGCAGCAGTACCAGTACCATCACCACCAACACCACTTGTCCCAGCAGGCTCAGACTCCCCCTAAATTGTAGACGGCTCACCGGTCGTTGAAGGACCAGTCGGCTCTCTATCTTTCTGTGCATTGGGATCATCGTCTGTATCATCTCGTCTCTTCCTTCTCAGTTCATCTTCTCTGCATGCCTCATTAAATAGCAAGATCTCCCCCTGAGGCGACTTGCCCTTCAATAAATTTGTGACAAGGCCTTGCAGTCGATCAAGCTGTTTCTGCTGATCTTCAGACTCTCTGATATAAAGCATATGAGACTTCAGGAGATGAGTGTAGGCTTCGCCTTGTGTTGCAAGCTCCTTTGCAAGAGTAGCATTCTGAGTCTCTAATATCCGAACTCGAAGTTCCAAACTAGAAATCCGCTCAGAAGCTCTCACAGAAGTAGTAGCCTGGGGTGTAGGTGTGGTTCCAGGTTGAACATTATGTTGTTCAATCTCGGTGGCAACATCCGTCAGGAGTAAGCGAGCTACGATTCTACTAGCTTTAGTAGTCTGAATCGTGACGGTAACGTCAGCAGCAGGCTCCTGTTAGACAATAGTTATCAGTAAAAGTAACAGAATAAACTGTCTCAATCTCTGAATAACTATAAGTACTCGTATCTCTAACCTTCTCTGAAGTTTCAGATACCGGAGCACTCGGACGTTGCACCGCAGGTCTAGCCTGCTGTTGTGTATCTGGAGCGACTGTTATAGAAATATCTATCTCAGTTTCTCATATGTAGAACCCACAACATTCAATAGAGAATAATAAGGTTAAAAAATAACCTGGACTAGCCAAATCGCCAATCGTCAGCTGAGAAGTAGCAGAACGAATGCGCTTTCGGCGTTGTGTCTGAAGAGAGTGATCCTCTTCGACATCTGTGTCCTCGTCAAGCATGCAAAAATCAGGATCCATATCATCAACTTTGCGCTTGCCCTTTAAGGCAGGATCCATGATCAGCTTGGAACCTCTCCGGATCATTCCCGCAGGAATACCCGAAAAAGTAGGAGGATGAGGAAGATCATCATCAGTCTCCTCACTATCAGAGTCAGATGTGGTGGCACCATCTTTGCCAAAGGCACTAGAGGGCCCAACATCCAGACTCGCCTGATCCCGTTCACCCTCAGGTCGAATGACCTCTGGGTCTACAGCTTCAGGAGCCTAGTCAAGATGAATGATAATAGATGATAAGTAACTTATAAATTACATGTACGTTGAACAATGATGATATAAATAATACCTGATATTGATCTATCTCACATAGGAGAGGATCAGTAGCATCATCGTTTTCTATCAGAACCTCATGTAAAACCTGAGCCGCAATGTCAGGTTGTCCAGCTTGATGTATAACATCTTCTATAAGCTATTGCGGCCCAAGGTGTTGAGCCACAACTGCTGGCTGAGGTTGTACTTCAGGTTGGGCTCCATCATCCAACCAACCATTATTTGGTGGAGCTACATATGCGGCATCTAGGAGATGACCGAACAGGTCGCAAGCTTCAGGTTTGACCTGATCCGGACGTCTGGAAGAATGAAGAAAGCACGCATTGTAGGTCCTTAATCCAATGGTGTCTACACGCAAATCTGGCTGAAATCCTTGAAGATTAGGGATACAGTGCTTAATGATAAGCATGCAGAACCTCGGATACACCATGAATTTGGAACGAACAGTTCCGGTTATCTGGCCAATGAAGGAATTGAAAATGTAGGAAGAAAAACTGTATAGTTTATTATAAACCAGGGACAGTAGGCCAGATAACATCTCAAGACTTAGCTCATCATAACCACCCTTCTTGTTACCGAAGATGGTAACAATAATGTGGAATAAGAATCTCCACTGGCCAAGGACAAATGCCTTCACAAACTGGCGGCCTCTCTTGGGTCCAGAATAACCCATTCTACCTAGTGCACCCTCAATGAAATCAGAGGTGTACACCGAAGGTCCAGCTTCCTGATCGACTGTACCCAGATGTAGAATCTGTCTCAGATCATCAGCAGAGAAAACCACTGGATGGTTATTAACCCTCGTGCGAATAACCGGAGGGTTTGCTGCACCGTCAAATACTATATTATCCCAGAATTGTTCCAGAAGATCTCGGGACAGTGGCGGAGATTCCGTAATAGCATATCGAATCCTCGATCGTGCTAAATACGTCAATATCTCTGAGAAACGTGCAGCTCCACGCTCATTTACATCTAAGTTTATCAAGATGTTGTGAGCAGGAGTGAAAGATCGAGCAGCCATATCTGTAGTCATAATATATACACAAATGGCAGTTAGCTCAAATATTAGGACACTTATCGAACATTAATTAATTTCAAACGTTTATGTATTGTGAACCAAAGAGATCACCAAACATCGACGTTTACTATTAATTAATAACTTAATTTACGGAACTTAATTGAACGATTAAGTATTCAACACTTAATTTTTCAATTATCTTCTCTAAATTATATACATCGTTCGTACGTCCTAGTAATTAATCCGAAATATTATACCGCCGATAGTAAATCGGAACACGCCGCACGACTACATATGAGTAGGAAGTCTTTCGATATAATAGAACAGAATTCGTAAATTATATGCATTTCACTTATAACATTAAGTTCTTAAGTCGAAGCATATAAGCGATAGTTAAAAGTCTTCACTTGTACTTCATTTGTAAACATAAAGTTCTCAAATCGAATACAAGTCTAGAAAATTAACTGAGTAAATGTATACGTATTAATCTAGAAACATAAGTTTGTAAATCGAAACGTATAACAACCAAACAATAAGTTTCAATGTATAATTTATTAGTAATTCTAGAATTCACGAATCGAGTACACATCGAAAATGTTTAATTTGGTCAAACAAAGTCAACCCTGTTGGGTTCGCTTCGCAAGTCAACGCGAGTCAACCATTTGGTTCGCTTCGCAGTCAACGCGAGTCAACCATTTGGTTCGCTTCGTAGTCAACGCGAGTCAACCATTTGGTTCGCTTCGCAGTCAACCAGGGTCAAGCATTTGGTTTCGCTTCGGTCAAGCAAAGTCAACCCGATGGGTTCGCTTCGCAGTCAACCGAAGTCAAACATTTGGTTTCGCTTCGGTTAAGCAAAGTCAACCCGATGGGTTCGCTTCGCAGTCAACCGAAGTCAAACATTTGGTTTCGCTTCGGTCAAGCAAAGTCAACCCGATGGGTTCGCTTCGCAGTCAACCGAAGTCAAAGGTGCTGGGTTTGCTGCGAACTGAGAGTGAGCTCGGTTCGCAGGAGCGTCCGGTTCACCAAGAAATTCGAAGTCGACGATCGAACACTTTTAAACGCAATTTAATGGTATAAACATGTTTACTGTATATCGATTAACAAGTGTTACAAGTTTTAGGTTTTAATCTTCACTTATTTCGAAGAAATCTGTGAGATTCGAAACCAACACCTCCAAAACATATATTTGTTGATTAAGGATGAATTAAACGGTGAAATCAAGTGATACTTACTTCAAATGATGCGGAATTGAAAGGTGTAAATGTTCTACGGAGTGAAAATCCCGGCCTTGTTCTTAAATTTCGAAAATCACGAAGAGAAGTTATCGGTATTTCGGTTCGCAACAATTCGTCTCGCAGAAGTAATTTCAGTTCGCAGGAGAGTTTGGAAAGTGAGAAGTGAAATCGCAGAAACTGTTCCTTTTATACCAAAAACTCAATTCGCAAGTTGGACTAGTCAACTTCGCAATTCTAACTTTTCATGCGATTTTGAACTTTCCAATGCGTGTTTGTCACATTTATTCAACACGGAATGATAACATAAGGTTTAACATAGTTTCCAAAGGATAAACTCACACAAAAATAAAGAACACGTAACAAATAAAATTATCAAACTAACGAGTGGTATCGAGTACCATTTTATTCAATACGAGAAACTATACATATTTTGTGTTAAGAATTTATCTGCTTAGGGATCATATTAGGAAAAAATAAGCTGAATATTATTATTTATTAATCAAGTCTAAGAAGATCGTTAGTATAAAATTCAAATAAGTTACAGAAAAATTACACTTTTAACCATTTATGAACTTATATTTATAAGATTATAGCTTGGTTACCTTTATCCACATGATATAACACGTTCTTTGAACATACTGTTATATGAAATATTCACCAAAGTGAATGTTCATTTGTCATTGATAGTTCAAAATGATTACTGATATTATGATCCACATAAACAAATTACACACTGAGTTCCAAGCAAACCTTTATTGTTAGTATGGATATTAACTAGTGTGTTCTAATATATGATATACTGAGAAATCAAGTATAATACATACCACTGTATCTTTTACATTCAAGGTAGAGGTTACTAAATGATGCACTTTTCGTAACATATAACATATCCTTGAGTTATTTTAAGGCTCGACAAACATCAAACAGATTTTGAAGATACTAGTGGTTCTAGATCTGTACATAGTACAACAGAAGATCCCTTAGTATGAGCAAAATAAGTTTGAGACCATTGGCGAAACTAAAGGTTACGGGTCTGTACATAGTACAACAGAGTCACCAGTAGTTTAGCTAATAGCCATTATTCTAACTATTTGTCTGTTCATATATTTATATATTGTTGATAACAGTGTATGGTTGTACTATCATTCACAAATTAAGACTTATGTCATACATCATATAATAGTTCACACTAGATAACATACATGAGAATTAATGCTTATTAAATGCTCAGAAATCATAGCATAATTTGCCTACCAGTACATCATATAATGAAGCTGTCTAGACTTAATTTTATTCTAAGCAAAGTATAGCTTGTGGATAAAGGTGTATAATAAAATAAATATAAGTAAATTCCTAGTTGAAAAGATGTAATGTTTAGGTGACTTATAGGAATCTACTAACACATCTAACTTAAGACTTATAGTTATTATTGTTAAGCTTATTCTCCTAATGTACTATCATTTTCCAGCAGATAAGAACTAAAAAAATAAAGACATAAACAGTAAAACTTACTAACTATTACATATTCCTTTGGAAGACACGTTATTCTCGATTTCGCATTCCGTTAAGTTGAACTAATGTCTCAAAACGCGCCCTGTCGAAAGCTTTAGTGTATAGGTCTGCCAAGTTGTCAGAAGAGGCAACCTTAACTAACCTAATAAGCTTCTTCTCGGCACAATCACGAATAAAATGATGACGAATATCAATGTGTTTCGTCTTACTGTGCTTTACCGGATTATTGGCTATAGAGATCGTCGATTCATTATCGATCATCATAGGAGTATCGGTAAAGTTTAGCCCATAATCTCGCAATTGCTGTTGTATCCACAATACTTGGGAACAACAGCTACCAGCTGCAACATACTCAGCTTCACATGTAGAAATGGCTACTGAGCTTTGCTTCTTGCACTGCCAAGACACAAGTCTACCTCCTAGGAATTGACATCCTCCAGTCGTAGACTTTCTATTTTGATTACACCCACCATAATCCGAATCAGTATAAGCAACAAAATCTAAGTCTCCTTCAATAGGATACCAAAGTCCCAGCTTCGGCTTCCCTTTGAGGTAACGAAAGATTCTTTTTACCGCTTGCATATGTGACTCTTTCGGATTAGCCTGATATCTTGCGCAAATACAAACAGCGAACATAATGTCAGGTCTAGATGCAGTCAGATACATTAGTGATCCAATCATAGCCCTATATAACGTAGGATCTACATTCTGATCACTCGATGTATCAGGACCGAGTCCGTGATTTTCTGGAATAGGAGTTTTGTAAATACGAGATTCATCCATCTTGAAACGTTCTAACAGCTCATGTGTATATTCAGATTGATGAATAAAGAAACCATCTTTCTTTTGGTCAACTTGTAACCCTAAGAAGAAGTTCAACTCTCCCATAGCAGACATCTCGAACCTGCCTTTCATAACTTGCTCAAATTCTTGACACATCTTTTCGTCAGATGACCCAAAGATAATGTCATCAACATACACTTGAACAAGTAGAAAGTCCCGTTTCTTCCATTTCACAAAAAGTGTACTATCAATTCTTCCTCTTGTAAAACCATTCTCAAGAAGATAAGTTGATAGTGTTTCATACCACGCTCTTGGTGCTTGATGTAATCCATATAGAGCCTTATCAAGACGATATACTCTATTTGGATACAATGGATCAGTAAACCCTGGTGGTTGAGAAAAATACACCGTTTCCTTGACTTTGCCATACAAAAAGGCACTCTTAACATCCAGCTGATAAACTTTCATTTTCTTTGAAGCTGCAAATGCTAAGAACAACCTAATTGCCTCAAGCCTGGCCACAGGTGCAAACACTTCATTGTAGTCAATTCCTTCTTGTTGGTTGAAGCCTTGAACGACTAGACGAGCTTTATTGCGAATCACGATTCCCCGATCGTCTTTCTTACACTTAAAGACCCATCTAGTGTCAATTGGATATTCACCACTTGGTAAATCAACCAACTCCTAAACTTGCAGTTTTGAGAACTGAGAAAGTTCTTCCTGCATTGCTTCTACCCATGAGTTGTCCTTCAATGCCATTTGGACATTCTTAGGCTCAACTTGTGAGATAAAACATGAATATAGACATAGATTTGTAACCCCTGTCTCTTTCATTTCAGCATACAAGCTAGTATACTCAGACACACTGGCCCTAGTTTGAACCGGTGCATTTGGATCACCAATGATATTTTCAATAGGATGATTTTTGTTAGTTCTTGTTGTCGTCACTGGTTCAAGTTCTATTTCTTCTTCTAAATTAGTGCCAATCTCTTTCAATAGCGGTATATTTTCATCCGAAGATTGTTGGGTGGCACTCGTTGAAGCATGATTAGGATCTACAAAAGTTGTATCTCTAGGAACATTTGATGTTGGTGCTGGGCCAATATCCCCATCACCCGACAATAAATGTTCAGAGATTTCTGAGTCAACTTTGTAGTCACTAATTGGGACATTAAAAGACTTAAAGAGATCTGAATAGTTGAATTGCCAATCTAATCCCTTATGTACGTCATGTGTGTAGCTCGTAACTTCAATGTTATAAACTATTTCCACACGTCCCGTAGCTTTATTGAAGACACGTTTGTTTGGTGAATTAGGCACATAACCTAGAAAATATCCTTCGTCAGCCTTCTCACCAAATTTTTGTTGATTGCTAGTCTTCAGCAAAGTACATGAAACTCCAAAGGGTTCAAACCCTTTTAAGTTAGGTTTCTTATTGTTCAAAAGCTCATAACAAGTCTTGTTCTGCTTTTTAACCGTAAGAACTCTGTTTAGAACATGACATGCTGTATTCACCGCTTCTGCCCAGAAAATGACCGGAAGCCTTGAATCTGCAAGCATTGTTCTAGCTCCTTCGATCAACGTTCTGTTTTTCCTTTCAGCAGCACCGTTCTGTTGAGGTTCATAAGGTGCACTGAATTGATGTTGTATCCCTTTGCTTAAGCAATAGAAATTGAACGTTGAATTCTTAAACTCTGTTCCATTGTCACTACGAATTCTCTTAACTCGTGTTCTATAGACATTCTCTATTAGATCTAGGAACTCCATAAGAATACCAGGAGTTTCATCCTTAGATCCCAAAAAGAATACCCAAGAGAATCTAGAGAAATCATCTGTAACAACTAAACAGTACCATTTGCCACCTATACTTCTTTTGCTTATTGGCCCAAAAAGATCCATATGCAGCAATTTAAATGGCGAGGAAATGGAGTTTTCAGTCTTAGACCTGTGTGGTTTTTTATGTTGTTTTCCTTTCATACAAGGAACACACTTATCTTCAGACTCGAAACGCTTTTGTGGTACACCCAGAACTAAACCATTCTTGGTTATATAGTTCATTTTACGAAAATTCAGGTGAGCCATTCTCCTATGCCATAAAAGTGCATCTGCTTCAGAAGCCTTGGATAAAAGACATGTCGACTCCATCGAAGTAATAGGAGCACCCATGTTGATTGCATAGATGTCCTTCTTCCTTGGAGCCCTCATTAATATCCATTCATCAGGGATGGTGAAACCCGGCTTCAGGACTAAGGCTTCTGTCTCATTGAAATGTACAGAATGACCTTTATCACAGACTTGGGAAACACTCACAAGGTTGTGAGTTAGTTCTTCAACATAATTCACATCCTCTAGAGTCAAAGTTCCATTTGAAACTCTTCCTTTCCCAGTTATTACTCCTCCTTTATCACCAGCGAAATGAACACGCTGTTTCATTCCACCTTTGAAGTCCTTCAGTAGACTTCTTTCACCTGTCATGTGCCGAGAACAACCACTGTCTACATACCACCAACTGTCCTTGTTCACCGTCTGCTCCTGCACATAACAAGTTGTATACAATTAGTTTTCAAGAAGGACCCAAGCCATTACGGTCTTGGATTGTCCCTTATCATCAACAATCTGAACTTCTTTAAAGTAACCATAACTATTATTGTCAATAGTCTTGGTAACTGCTAAAGAAGTTGGAGGTTGTTGATGATCTGAAGTCTATTGCCTCTGAGGAGAGTGAGTAGAAAACCTCTTAGGCACATAATCAACTCTATGTGTACGTGAAGTAGAACCACTCTCAAATTGACTGTGGTTTCTACTTGGAGTCCTAAATCTCGACGGTGTCTTATCTCTAGGCTTAGTGTCATTTAGAGTATAAGACCGTTTAGGTTTAGGCGGGGAGACACTATGAGTAACATCTCTTTTCAGAATGTTCACAGGTTTAGTACCTAATCCCAGTTTGGTACCTAACCTGTCTACATTTGAACTAGAGACCTTCGGTGTCTCATGGTTATTCACGAGCTTATGTGATGTTTCCAACTTCTTGTAAGGACAACAGGAAGCCACATGCCCCTTTTGGTGACATTTGAAACAAGATTTCTGCTTTCGTGACTTAACCACTTTGGCCTTTTCGTTTTCAGCCTGAGTTTCAGACACTAAAGGTGTATTGCCTTGTTCCTTAATAATTTCATCATTTATGTCAGTATCAACCATCATTCCACTCGAGACAAACTGTACTTTAGGGAATGGTGTGTTCTTACTGACATCAGATGATGGATCCTTATGAACGACCATCTGTGTCTCTAACTTTTCAGACTTCTTAGTTACTAAATTCTCAGGTTTAGTATCTACATCCATCATTTCTAAGTCAACAGAAGTAGTGTAATTCGAATTAAACGGAGGAGGTACATCAGTGTATCCTCATCTAGTCTTATCCTTAACACTACGTTGAGCATCAATTATAGAGTCCATAGTTAAAGATGAGGTTCTATAACTCTCAAACTTACGATTAAGCTCAACCAATTTCAGTTTTGACTCAACTAGCTCATTATCTTTATTGGCCATGTTTTGATTTAAGTCTCTTAGATTTAAGTACAAACCATCTATCTTAACACATTGTTCATTTATAGTGTCTCTTAAAGTGGTCTTATCAGCAGCATCAGACTTACTCTTTTATTTTAGAGCTAGTTTATCCTCACTAAACCTTTGAACATCACATTTAGCAATTTCTAATTCAGATTTCAACGTATTATATGAGTCATCAAATACACTAACTTGTGATTGCAAACTAGTAACTAGATTACAGACATCAACAAGAGTAAGCATATCAAGACATACCCTTTTCTTGTCTGTTTGAAGTTCAGCCATATGTGCTACAAAATCATCTGGACTCATATCCTCAGTTGAATCCATGTATAGCACATCATCATCACTTGCTTTTGGTGTGACTTCTGGCACCCTTACTTGATAATCCACATCAGTCGGCATATAGGATGTAGATTCAGCAGCTTTCTCTTGATTATCTATCTCAGCCATAAGAGCTTGCTCAGGCTGAGCAGACCAATCATAAGAACCATCAAGCTGTTGAACCACAAAGGCTTTGGAAGCTAAAGAACTTCCCGAGCCTTGTCTTCCATTGCTGACATCAACCTTTGGTCGTTGACATTCCCGAGCAAAGTGTCCGAAACCTTGACAGTTATAACACTTAACTTTGGATTTATCAAACCCTGGTCGATTACCTACCACCTTCCTTCCAGTACGCTTCAAGAAATTTTTAACACTCCTTGACACCATAGCTAATTGCCACTGGAGATCCATTTCTTCAAGGTCATCAGGGTCTATCTGATCATAGTCTTCATCAAACATAGCTGGATCATTGATTTTCCCTTGAATATAATTCTCATAAGAAGCAACAAAAGAAGCAAGAACAGACAGTTGCTGTTCAGCAGATTTCACACTCATTGGCATTTTATGATGCCCTTGAGGTGACTTCTCAGTAGATTTTTCTTTTGTATCACTTCCAGATGAAGCGATAAAACACAAATCCTCAGTTATCAATTCACCCTTTTCTCCAGTATCACCAACTAGTAAAGCAGTGGTCGAACTGGATGATGCATTTGAGAGAGTTGATTTTCCATGATATAGTCCATGACAGTCCCGATTTCCTTCTATTCAAATATAACTTAAACAAGCTTTGAATTATTACTGAGAAGTTGCGGAATAACACTCAATAATATTAGAAAGATCAAAGATAAATATTTAGAACAATCAATAACGAAACACAAATATTAAATCAAAGCCTCAATCTTATTAATATGAATAAGACGAATACACTTTTGTATTAGGGTTTACACCTTGAAGCTGCGCTATTCTATTCACTAATTTTCGTATATCGATCTAGGTTCTAAGGATCTCTATTTATAACACATAGAGTCCTGTACAATCTCCTATTATTATGGAATTAGATAACTTCCATAACAAACTCATTCTTATCACAAAGTCATAAACAGTGTTAACTACCACATTCAAACATTCAGTGGAAACAAACTTCCATCAGTGGTAACTGCTTCATTTGTGAAGGTCCGTATAAACATCTAACAGTGTTAACCACTTATATACACTAACAGTCTTAATTACATAATCAGTGGAAACTACTTACAAAATCAACTAACAGTTGTAATCTTCGACCAGTGTTAATCTTCAACAATCAGTGGTAACCATGTTAGTCTTCAGTGGTAATTCTTCACTATCAGTGGTAATCTTTTGATCTCTTCAGACTTAACAGTGATAATCCAAACCCAAATCAGTTTATCCCAACAATCTCCCCCTAAACTTAATCTGTCATCTACAGCTTTAAGTTTCTTCAAATTCTCCATTTTAGCTTCTTTGAAGATGCTTTCAAAACCAATTCTTGGATTTCTTCTCCAACTGTTCTTTTCTGTGAATCTGGTTCAAAATCATGTATACTAATCTCTGAGCAACCTCATTACATACAGAAGAATGTAATTTGGCTAACTTCAGGCTCCTTAATAAACTCAGATTCATGTCATACTCTCTGTCTGTGAGCATGTACAAGATCTCACCATCTTCTAAGATAACCTGATGTACTCCAGGCACCTCAAAATATATCCACATCTTTACCACCTTGAATGTACCAAATCGAAAAGGAAACTTTTCTGGCTCATACATCATTTGAATCCAGTCCCATGTGACTTTCTCAATGATATTATCAATTCTTTGTCCATCCAATTTCATCTTCCCAATCTCATACATTTTATTCAGATCAGCTCTACTCATCTTTCTTAAAATATCCTTAAATGACTTCCAGAAGGATTCACTTCCATCAGCTCTAACAATTTTTATTTTCTCCTCCTTCTTAGGTATAAGCAATTTGACTACCATCCAGTCAACAATCTCAGGCAAATCCTGATTTATTGGCTCTGCTTCAACTGGATGTATAATCATCAAATCATTCAACTGCCCTTCATCTTTTTCCAAGTCATTAATCACCTCTTCTTTCTTTTTCTTTTCTTCCTTTTCTTTTCTCTGACTCTCTTGAAATGGCACAAATATATCTCTTTCATAAGCCCTGGCCATCTCTTGATATGTCATTTTCTTTAATACCTCAGCAGGAATTGTGCACTTCAACTTGTCATATAAGTCTCTTCTTTTCTGTGCAATGGTCATTGGCTTATTTGCTTTCTTGATTCTTGCTTGTTCAGCTTATCTTCAGCTGATCTACCAAGTATTCCACAGATTCCTCTGTCTCTTTTCTGAGCATCCACTCATCGAATTGGTTAACCTCTACCTTGGTCATCATTACGAATTTACCAGGTTCAACCTTATCAAATCCTCACCCATCTCTGCATTTAATTCAGCTTGTAGCCTCTGTGCATATTCTTCATCATTAGCAGTAGCAGCAGCAGGCACTTGCTTTGATTTCTTTTGTTTAGGCTCCTCAACTAATTTTCCTTTCCCTTTGTCTGTTGGATCAATCTTGGGTAGGTCTGCCCTTTGGAATGTAGGTGCTGCAGCAGATTCTCTGATTGTGAAACCAAGCAAGGATGGTTCACTTATTTTCCTGCTAAACTTCTGAGCAAATCTGTCTGCAGCAACCTCTTTAGACTTTTTGGTTTCAGGACTCTCCACTTCTTCTTCTTCATTTTCTGCCACCCTTATCTCTTCTGTTTCATCATCGAAGTTTACTCCAGCAGGTTGTTCACTTAAGTTTGCACTGGCAGTCTTGGATGCCTGCTCTCTTATTTCCTCAACTTCTTCATCATTCTCCATCATTATCTCCTCATCCACCTCCTTAGACCTATCATCTCCACCTTGTTCATTCTCCCCCTTTTTGAATGCATCTTCGGAAGGTTCAGGGGAAGAGAGAACAACTCTGGCTTGTTGCACAGGAATAGAACGTTTGTATTGATCATCAATGATATAGTACTTCTTACCCTGCTTCAAGCACTTCAGCACCACTATTTTCAAGGCATCTATCTCAGCTTGTTGCTTCTTGATGATCCTTTTCTGCCTCACCACCTCAGCCCACATATACTCCAGCATATCCGTCAATTTTTCATAGTTCATGCTAGCCTCATCACCTTTAGGATGTGACTCCTTTGGTGAATCATTGACAGAATTTCGATCTGATTCATGCCTAGCATGAGCATCAGATGGCCCTCTTTTCTTGGTACTGGGTCCACCAAAATCACCTTCTTGCAAAGGATCATGTTCTGGTGTTGCCTCTGTTTGGGTCTTATTTATGTTACTTCTGTCCTGCTCTGCCATTTGGCCAGAAGCAGTAGAAGCAGCCCTCCCAGAATGGTCATCCCACTCCTTATAGACCACATGCTGTGTTGATTCATTGGACTGAGACATCTGAGCAGCAAGAGCCTCAGATGTCTGTGTTTTAGCCCTTTTGGCTTTAGCAGTGATTGGCTTGTGGGTCCCTTGTTTTCTTTTGATACCCCCATCTGCTGTGGGTTGAGAGATGATGGGTGTGTCATCTCTCTCAGCAGATGGTTCAGCAGCAGTGGGTGTAGCTGCAGCAGTGGGTGTAGCTGCAGCTGTGGTGGAGGGTGCATGAAGCATTGTTGGAAACAATGCTGTAACCCTCCCAGAAAATTTGGAGTCTCTCTTCATATTTGAAAAAACTTTAGGTTTGTGAGAGAGAACACCAATTACAGTATCCAGGTCTGGCAGGTTTTGGATTTGAGCATGTAAAATTAACTGCACAAACCTAGGATACATTAAAAATTTTAACTTTGGTTGCTCAATGTTTCTGAGCATACCAGAAAATATCAGATTTGAAAAATTAAACCTTTGTCCAGTGGCAAGACACACAGTTGCATATGCAATGTTGCTGCCGAACTGTTCAAAGGCTGATCTTTTGGATGAGAGGCAGTGTAAAAGAGTATGTATTAAAAACCTCCATTGATGGGAGAAAAGAGTCTTTTGAAACGTAAACGTATCTAAAGATCCTTCATAACCCATCAATCGAAAATTTTCATACAATGTTTGACTAGGTAAAGAAGTAATACCTGCCTCATCATCAAGTTGTAAAGAAGCACGAACAGAGGCTTCAGTGATAACTACCCTGGTGTTGGCCACCATAGAGACTATGCTCTTAGTCCCCTGTTCGTCTTCGATGGTTGCATTTACCCAGAAGTCATTAATGTGATCTTTGGAGACTCTGGGTGATACTGTAAGAGCATGGTAGATGTGAGAGGCACGTAGGAAATCAATAATTTGGGTGAAGTCCTGTGCCTCTTTGGGTTTCATGAGGTAGGCGATCATATTATGATTCTGTCCTGTTGCAAGTGAAGTGGAAGAGGAAGTGGAAGCCATTGATGTACAATCAATCGCAAGAGTGTAGGTAGGAATTGAGAGCGTATTCAAGAACGACAAGTGTCTGGGTTTATATACTGTTCAATTTAGGTCAGTGGAAAAATCCCCAATTTTAACATGAACAGTGTTAACGGGTGAAGTATTACTAACAGTGGAAACGGAGATATTTCACTAACAGTGATAACTGTCCAAACACGGTTTTCTTGCGCTTGCCTATCTTATACTTAATAGCGCTAGCAGTGTTAACTTGTATAAGCAGTACTAACCGACCAAGGTAGTCACAACTTAATACAGGCAGTACTAAGAATCTAGCATTATTGAGTAAAGAAAGCAGTGGTAACTCGGTTTTTTTTTTTTTTTTTTGAACGTAAGCAGTTGTAAACTTCCAAAAGCAGTACTAATTCGCCAAGCAGTGGAAATTATACCTGCACAGTGTTAAGTAGAGCAAACATACAAATACACAGTACTAAGTTACCAAAGGCAGTGGTAACTTGTTTCAGTGTTAACACTGTCAGTGTTAAACATAACTAACAATACTTGGCAGTGTTAAAATACGCCAGCAGTGTTAACACGAACAGTGGTAATTAAAATATCAGTATCAATCCCAAGTTTAAGCACTTAAAAATTTAAGACAGATTCATCAATCCAATGCTGGTAATCAAAAATGTAAATCTGCCCACATCAAATGCTTTGGTAAACAGATCTGCATATTGATTATCAGTATGAACTTTAAAAATTTGTATAAGCCTTTTCTCATTACAATCTCTAATAAAATGATATCGTATTTCTATGTGCTTAGTTTTTGAATGTTTAACAGGATTGTTTATGATACTGATAGCAGAGTTATTGTCAATAAATATAGGAGTTTTAAGAAAAGTCAAACCATAGTCTAACATCTGATTCTGAATCCATAGCACTTGAGCACAGCAGCTAGCAGCAGCAACATACTCAGCCTCTGCAGTTGATGTAGACACAGTGGATTGCTTCTTGCATTGCCAGGAGACTAACCTTTCTCCTAAAAATTGACAACCCCCTGAAGTAGATTTCCTATCCAAATTTGCACCTCCATAGTCACTATCTGTATAAGCCAGCAGATCAAAAGAACTGTTCTTTGGGTACCAAAGGCCTAGTTTTGGTTGTCCTTTTAAATACCTAAAGATTCTTTTCACTGCATGCAGATGTGACATCTTCGGATTGGATTGGAATCTTGCACACACACACACTGCAAACATGATGTCTGGTCTGGATGATGTCAGATACATGAGGGAGCCAATCATTGATCTATAAAGATGAACATCAACATCCTCCCCCTCAAAATCTGCATGTAATGATTTGTGTGTCTCCACAGGTGTGCTTGCAACCTTTACATCTTTATAGCCAAATCTCTCCAAAATGTCATTCACATATTTGCTTTGATGAATAAAAATCCCATCCTTCTGCTGTTTGACTTGTAATCCCAGAAAGAAAGTTAGTTCTCCCATTGAACTCATCTTGAATTTATCATGCATCAAAACTTCAAACTCCTTGCAAAGACTGTCCCTTGTAGAACCAAAAATAATATCATCTACATAGATTTGCACTAGTAGGATATCATTTTTAATTCTTTTGGTGAACAAGGTCTTGTCTATTGCACCCCTTGTGAAGTCATTCTTCAGTAGATATTCTGATAAAGTGTCGTACCAGGCTCTTGGTGCTTGATGTAAGCCATAAAGAGCTTTATCCAGTCTGAGCACTTTATCAGGATACTTTGAATCCTCAAAGCCTGGAGGCTGGCATACGTAAACTTCCTCTGGAATAGTGCCATACAGAAAGGCACTTTTCACATCCATTTGATAGACCTTGAACCCTTTGAAAGAGGCATATGCCAGGAACAGTCTGATAGCTTCAATCCTAGCCACAGGAGCAAACACCTCATCATAGTCAATCCCTTCTTCCTGTGAATACCCCTGGGCTACTAATCTAGCCTTGTTCCTGATCACTATTCCCCTTTCATCTTTCTTGTTCCTGAACACCCATTTTGTGCCAATTGCTCTTTTGCCTTTGGGTAGATCCATCAAGGTCCATACTTCCTGTACTTTGAATTGAAGCAGCTCCTCTTGCATAGCTTCAATCCAGCTTGGATCCTTTAGAGCCTCTGTTACCTTCTTTGGCTCCATCTGAGATATAAAACAGGCATATAAAGAAGTGTGGAGTCCTTCTTCTGATATTCTGAGTTGCTGCCTTGTTTGTACAGGTGTACCAATATCACCAATCACATTTTCTAGAGGATGGTCTCTATGACCATGATAGTGTGATGTTGGTGATACTGACATCTCAGATTCCAAGTTTGTTATATTCACATCCAGATTTTGTAGTTGTGTATCTGATGTGATACTTTCCCTAATCTGCCTTGAGGGAGTGGAAATGTTATCCATGATTCTCTGTTCTACCGCTGATAGATCAGTTGAATCTGCAGCTGTCTTATCCACATTTTCACTCTCACTTTCTTCTCCATCTTCTTCTAAAGCTGGCATATTAGGATCATCAGGCAAGTCTGGTGATGTTTCTGAACTCTGTGTGGACTGCTGTGAAGTGGAGTCAAATACTGCTAGTGGATCAGGTGACCAAACAGGAAATACAATATATTCCTGTGGTTTGTTTTGCTGTGCAGTTGGTATATCTGTTGATGATGTACTTATACCTGCATGTATACCTGCACTTGATTGCACATTTGTATATCTGAAAGCATGGGTTAGTGCATCAATATCAAACAAAGATTTTGGTCCTTTTCCTACAGTATTTTCAGTATATTCATTAAATGTGACATCCATTGACTCCTCTATGATTCTGGTCTTTTGGTTGAAGACTCTATAAGCCTTACTTTGAATAGAGTAACCAACAAAGAGACCTTCATCAGCCTTACTTTCAAACTTTCCTAAATGACTTTTGGTATTTAAGATGGTACAAGGACACCCAAATGGTTTTAAGAAACTAACCAATGGTTTTCTCTTAAAAAACAGTTCATATGGTGTCTTGTTGTGAGGCTTGACAACTAATACCCTGTTTTGGACATAACAAGCAGTGCTAACTGCTTCTGCCCAAAAAGACATAGGTAATTTAGACTCAGCTAACATAGTTCTTGCAGCCTCAATTAGTGTCCTATTTCTCTTCTCAGCTACCCCATTTTGTTGTGGAGTCCTAGGTGCACTAAATTCTCTCTTAATACCTTTGTTTTCACAGAATTTATTCATCTCATAATTTTTAAATTCTGTACCATTATCACTCCTAATGATTTTTACTTTGAGATTCATTTGGTTTTCAATCTTAGTTATAAATGATCTAAGTGTTTCACCTGTTTCATCTTTTGTCCTAAGGAAGAATACCCAGCTAAATCTAGTAAAATCATCAATTACTACCAAACAGTATAATTTCTTCCCTATACTGCTTATGTGTGTTGGTCCAAATAAGTCCATATGTAGTAAGTGTAATGGTGAAAAATTTGTGTTCACAATTTTGGACTTAAAAGAAGACTTGTGTTGCTTGCCTTTTTGGCAGGCAACACAATGATCATCACATGAATATACCTTTTCAGGTAAACCTCTAACAAGTTTGCTTTTGACAAGCTTATTAATGGTCTTATAATTCATGTGACACATCCTTCTATGCCATAGTTCAGATTCATTTATAGTTGCTTTGCTTATAAGACAGTTTAGTTCAGGTTGAGGTTCCATATTTGCCAAGTCACACTTATATACATTATGCTTTCTAGGAATTCTCATTAAAATCATATTTTCAGGTATTTTAAATTCCTTGGAAAGTATAAGGCATTCAGTGTCAGTAAAATGAACTGGGTTCTTTTTATCTGTGATTTGACTCACACTTAGCAAATTGTACCTCAGTTGTTCAACAAAATACACATCCTCAAAACTTATCTTATTGCTGTACACTGTTCCTTTGCCTGTGATTTTTCCTCCTTTGGGATTGCTTCCAAAAGCTACATATCCTCCATTAAATGATTTGAAGTCCTGCAGCATTTTCCTATCCCCTGTCATGTGCCTAGAGCATCCACTATCCATGTGCCATAAGTTTGCTGGCTTGCCCTGCACATCAAATTGAAACTATAATTAGTTTCTCTTGGGAACCCAAACCAATTTGGCTTTGGGTTTCCCATGTGCATTCACAAAGTCAATTTTCTTGAAGATTATTGATTGTGATGCACAGTTGGTATTTGGACCTTTTGATTTATCAGTTTTAATTGGTGTCCAAATCCAACTTATTTTAGGCTTAACAGTGGAAATTGATCTAACAGTGTTAACTGTTTTATCAATCTTACTAACAGTGTTAATATTGTTAACACTGACAGTTTTAGTTTTTACCACTGTTTTTGCCTTGTTACTATTGGCTAATTTGCTAGTTAATACTGATGCAGTAGAAATAGCTGTAGCAGTCAACTTATTAGCCTTGACAATTTTCTTCTTGGCAGTAGTAATGCGATCAATTTTTGATTTAAAATTTTGCTTATTGATCATATCAGTTCCTGTCCATGGTTGCTTTCTAATCCTTTGAAGATTCTTAGGATTATAATAACAATCATGTTGAAGATGATTGTTTCTGCCACATGTAAAGCAAGATTTCTCCTTTACCACTGTAAAATTCTTTCCCAACTTTTGTGAAACCATTTGGTTCCAATTTCTTTGATTTCCTCTGGGTTTTAATTTGTGAGAAAGTGGTAATTGAGAAATTTTGGTTTTACATTTACAGTCAGCACAGTCAATATTTATAGATTTTACATTATTAGATTTATTAACTGTTTTAACTGAATTACTAATGTATCCTAGACCAGCTCTAGATTTATTAGCAGTGGTTTTCATGTTTTCCAAATTATTCTTTTTCTTTTCCTGAAACATTTTCTTACCCTCTTCTAGTTTATCACTGTTGAGTTCTAAAACTAGACCAGTATCTGATTTCTTGATATTCTCACATGATTTTTCAGAATTTAGGCTATCAGTTGTTTCAGAATTAGAATTGTTATTATTTTCAGATGAATAATCCAGTTCATCTTCCTCAGTCCATTCTCTAATTTCAATCTTATCAAAGTCAATTTTATTATCCAAGTTAATAACTGGATCAACCTTTGTAACATCAACTGTTATTCCTTCCTTTAACTTATTTAAATTTAAATCAGTTTTAGGAGGAAAATAGTTGTTATTATAAGGTGGGGAAACAGAATTATATCCTAACCCAGTTTTTATCTTGTCATGAATTTGAGATTTGATAATTTGATTTACACTTTTAGAAGCATGTTCAAGATCACTTACTGTTAATTTTATATTATCTCTTTCACAAGTGACCTCTACTAATTTCTGATTTATTGCTTCTAACTTATCTTTTAACACATCTCTCTCCCATCTGGCATACTTAAGATCATATTCATATTGAGTTACATTCTTTTCATATGCCTTTATTTGATTTTCCAAGTTTTCTATTGCAGCTGTAGTATGTCTACTTTTAATCTCACATTGCTTAAGTTCCTCACAAAATTTCATATTATAATCTCTATAATGTTTAACAGTTTGTTTGCATACAGGAGAACATAATTTGATTTGTACCTCATAAGGAACCTCTGATGGCTTGTTTTCTTCAGCAATGGCCATTAAGGCTTGATTCTTCACTTCATGTTCTGCTTGATCACTCCAATCAAATTCAAGCCCATCTTGAGAAATTAAAGCATTTGATGTACTCTCCTGCACTGGTATGTTTCTTCTCTGAATTCCATTGCTTCCTGCTCTCTGCCCAGTCTGCTCTTGCCTCTGACTTCTACATTCTCTTGCAAAGTGCCCCATTTTATGACAATTGAAGCACTCTACCTTGCTTTTGTCAAACCAAGCAGCATCATTCCTTTGGTTTGTAAAATTATTTCTTCCTGTCCTTTGCATAAACCTTTTTGCTCTTTGAGTAATTAATGCAATTTGCCACTTGATATCCATCTCCTCCAGATCATCAGAATTTATCTGTTCCAAATCTTCATTAGTAAGTGAAGAGTTCACATTACTAGCAAAGAAAGATTCTAATATTTGATCATTTGAGTTATTTTGAGATGATCCAGCTCCTGCAGAAATATAAGCAGACCCTTGTTGATTTGAATCAACTTGAGATCCACCTACTGACATAAAAGCAGCATTATGATTGTTTCCTACAACCTGCTTTTTGCTTTCAACTTCTGGCTCAAAGTTTCTCAAATCATTATAAATATCTTCAAGCTCCTTCACCTCCAAATCTGCACTCTGTCTTAAACCTACAGTGTAGATTGTCCATTCTTCACCTAATGATCTCAGAAACTTCCTGTTCAGATCATCTTTATCAATTTTTACCTTGTGATTCTCCAGATCTCCAACAAGTTTTGAAAATCTGTCAAATGTTTGAGTTAAAGTTTCAGTTTTTGCAGAATTAAAGTTCTCATATTGTTGCTTCAATAGAGATCTTTTGTTCTTCTTGGTGCTATCATTACCACCAAATCTCTTTTCACTAGCCTCCATGAGTACTTTGGCATCATCACATGCTTCAAATCTTCTTTGGTATTCATTAGGAATTGACAGTAACAATGTGCTGAGGGCTTTAAATTCTATAGATCTGACTTTTCTTTCTGCATCAGTAGTTGGTGGTGGTCTCTGTTGCTTAACACCATCACCATCTACTGTTACTGGAGGACCATTAACCACAACTTCCCACATCTGATAATCTGTGAGAAGCATATATTGTTTGATTCTGATTTTCCACAGATCAAACTCATCAGGCCTAAGCATAGGGATTTTAGTGACCTGGATTCCTTCATTGCTTTCTGTTGCCATTGTATTTAATATTCAATCACAAACTGCACCTTAAAAATTTAGTTAATCTTAAATCCCAGATCTTTCTGTATTCAAAGCTTTCCAAGCTCTGATACCACTTGACAGTCCCGATTTCCTTCTATTCAAATATAACTTAAACAAGCTTTGAATTATTACTGAGAAGTTGCGGAATAACACTCAATAATATTAGAAAGATCAAAGATAAATATTTAGAACAATCAATAACGAAACACAAATATTAAATCAAAGCCTCAATCTTATTAATATGAATAAGACGAATACACTTTTGTATTAGGGTTTACACCTTGAAGCTGCGCTATTCTATTCACTAATTTTCGTATATCGATCTAGGTTCTAAGGATCTCTATTTATAACACATAGAGTCCTGTACAATCTCCTATTATTATGGAATTAGATAACTTCCATAACAAACTCATTCTTATCACAAAGTCATAAACAGTGTTAACTACCACATTCAAACATTCAGTGGAAACAAACTTCCATCAGTGGTAACTGCTTCATTTGTGAAGGTCCGTATAAACATCTAACAGTGTTAACCACTTATATACACTAACAGTCTTAATTACATAATCAGTGGAAACTACTTACAAAATCAACTAACAGTTGTAATCTTCGACCAGTGTTAATCTTCAACAATCAGTGGTAACCATGTTAGTCTTCAGTGGTAATTCTTCACTATCAGTGGTAATCTTTTGATCTCTTCAGACTTAACAGTGATAATCCAAACCCAAATCAGTTTATCCCAACAGTCCAGGATTCTGTAATTGATCAGAATCTGACTCTCTCGTTTTGTTGGTGAAGTCATAACCTCCGAGCTTATCAATAGCTTGCTCCAGAGTCATTGTAGCATACCGCTCTTCATTATCCTTGAGCATAACTCCATGCATTTCCCATTTATACGGTAAACCCTCAATAAACTTGTCGGTTTTCTCCGTATCAGAATAGAAAATCTCATGATCGTCTAGCTCACTCAATAGATGGTAGTATCTTGTGGTGTACGCATCAAGATCTTCTCCCTTAAAAGCTTTAAACACAGTAAACTGCTTCTTCAAGAGATTCATCTTGCCTGCCTTAACTTGTGGACTTCCCTCACATCTTTTCTCAAGAGAAAACCAGAGTGCTCTAGCAGTGTGAAAAGATTTCAATTGATGATTGATTTCCTTAGGTAAACTCATTTTAATTGAAGAATGTGCTTTGTTTTCAATCTCAAAGTCTCTCTTCTGGTTATCATTCATCCGATTGTAGGGTACAATTACTGTTGCATTTTCAACAACAGTTGTAGGTGCAGTGTATCCATTTTTGATACACATCCAGATTGACAAATCATGGAATCTACAGTATGATTCAAACCTGTCTTTCCATCCATAGTAATCCTCAAGTCGAAGCAATTTAGGTGGAACATTAGATTTTCCAATCTCGTGGTCCATCTCAATCATTTTACTTAAGTCAGACATTTTTGTCAATCTCAGAAGTTACACAGTCAAAACAAACAAGGAATTCAGTTCGCAAGAAACTCAGTTCGCAGAAAATTGGTTCCCAGAAACTCAGTTCGCAGAAACTCACTTCGCAAGAACTCAGTTCGGTTCGCAATCTCGGTTCGGTTCGCAAGTGATCTCAGTTCGCAGAAACTTAACTCAGTTCGCAAATCTCAGTTCGCAACTCACAGTTCGGTTCGCAAACTCAGTTCGGTTCGCAAGAACTCAGTTCGGTTCGCAGCTTTCACTTCGCAGGAACGGCTGAAACCCTAAACTTAGTTTGCGAAACGGCTGAAAAACCCAAAAACGAAAATGTCAGTTATTTTTACGATTAAAACACAGGTTTCTGATCGTAAACTAAACTAAAAAGCGTCCAGAGATTGATTTTGGTCGTAAATAAAGACGTAATGCACTAAAAACAACCCGAAATCACACGTTATTATCCCAAATAACCTCGAACCTACGCGTATCTAGCAAAAAGCTCTGATACCAATTGTAAGTCCCGTTGTTTTGGATCGATAAGGAGGTTATCTAAGGTATTAAGGTGCGGAATCCCTCAATACTAGTTATAGGATCTATAACAAATTCTTTCGCAATATATTAGCGAATCAATTGTCAAATTGCTTTGTATCAATTATAACAAGTGTTAACAATCAATACCTAGCCTTTAGAACGTTGTGAAGTCTCTGGAGTCGCAGGGTTTCTGGTTAACGAAAAATGGCAAAAGTTTTTGAATATGAAAACCTAGTTTTTCATATATACTCGTCTCGGTTCGCAGGCTCGTGGGCTCTGCAAACTGACTCAGTTCGCAGCCCATGTTGGCCCAGCGAACTGACTCGGTTCGCAGGCCAATCTTGTCCTGCGAACTGACTCGGTTCGCGGTCAACCTTGGTCAACATTTTTCAGCCTTTTGATATTTAACTCTAAAATGTTTACCAAGCAATATATTTCATTTTACATATCAAAACCAATGTACAAACTTGATTACAATTACTAAAAGTACTAATACAAGCTATAACAAGCTAGATCTGTTGTCACAAAACATGTCTCAACACCAAGAGCTAACCATTTCCTTATATATGCAATTTATCTTTAAGAACATAAGGGAGCATAAGGTATTCCTTTCAGACCCAACATATGACTTTCTTAGGTATACTTTCAACTCTCGTGATTTTGGAGTATACATGATCAGGTGATCTCACTAAAGGTGGTCGCTCAATTCACTCAAAGTGTTTCGGGTTACCTATCATTCTACAAATAATCGAGATCGCTCCATAGCCAGTAATGCAGCACTCATCGTCATAAGTTTGATCGAGAATCGGATCTCCATCACTTAGGTGAGGACGGTGCTAACTATCCCAAGACATTCAAGCGGGTTGTGAGGGTGAAAAGGGTATGGATAGTGGTGAGTTTTTTGGGTTTTCCTTTATCTTAAAAATTTCTTAGAATCATGAAAAACTTATTAGAATGGAACGGAGATAGCTATTTATCTTCTATCGGATTTTTCTTGAGGTGATGATACTTTTGAAGCACTTAGCTTTATTTGATTTCTATTTTTCTTCTTCAGAATTTCTTTGCCAGAGAATTTTCAAGGATATTTTTATTTCCTTTAGAAAATCCTCTCAGAACTATGTTCTTTTTATCTTTTGACTATTTCGAGTCTTTTCAGGGTGTAATTTTACGCACCATTGTTCTTTCGCCTTTGTTAGGGTGCCAATTTTACGCACCCAGGCTTTTTGAGAGATATAACTTTTCGGGGAACACGAAAGAGTAGGATAATTGAGAAGGATATTCTAAAAGATGTTTTTCACAATCCTTAGAAATTCTAAGATAAGTATTTATGGGTATGTTTGTGGTGGTAGGTAAATAGATGAAGGTTTTGAAAAATAAATCGGTTTAGGCTCAAGGGTTTTGTTAATCGTATGTTCGATACTAACAACGAGTATCAGTCGGTTGTTAGGCTTGAAGGGTATTTTTGAAGTGGGGTTTAAATCCTAGGAAATGTCAAGGTCCTCTAATTGCACCTGTACCGCGTACGGTACTCACCAATGTGATCTTGAAGCGAATGTCAAGAGGAAATTCTAATTTAAAAGTGCATGCATCGGCTTACTCAACAAATGAAATAGTGAAGCATTTAACTTAAATGATTTTTAGGCTCAAAGTACCTCACTACTAATAAGATTGGGTTGTATGTACCTACTCATGCGATGCCCCTCTTAGATTATCATTTGTTGTTTAAGAAATTTTTACTTTATTTCCCTAGGTTCTAAAATAATTTACTTATATTTGAAAATTGTTTCTCCTAAAAACATTAAAACTTGAAAAGTTTAGAGGTAATCAAGTGATTACTCATTCTTTTATAATTTTCTTTAAAATTTTGAAAAAAATTTGAGAAACATTTTATGAGTTTTACTATTTGGACATAAAAAATCTAACGAAGGTATTCTATATCTGCTATCCCACACTTAGAAGAACATTGTCCCTAATGTTCTCTTTAGTAGAGATTTTACTAAAGGTAAAATCCCACACTTAGAGTTTGAACATCTAAGAAAATGTTTCTAAAGTGTTTTATTTTTGGGCTGGAATCCCACACTTAGTGATAAGCTTTGGGTAAAGAATATAATATTTTAACAAATTTAACAAAGCGAAATATGATCATGCAAATGGATATAGAGGGATAAGAAACTCCCAGATGACGTTTTTCGTATTGCCGCGGCGAGTCGTTATTGGAAGAGATAAGTCGGTGTGAGTTATTCTCCTCCATTTGTCATGAAGATTTGCTTGGCATCAAACGACTTGTTCTGGGAGATAGATGCCTCCGTATGAGATGGTAATGCTCCATGGTCTGTAGGTATGTGGATTGTGTTCGTCTGCCTTTGATTCGTATGGATTTTGCGTGATAGCGCGTCATCTCATTGGTTTTCTCGCTCATTCATCATATCACATTCACTTATTAAATAACAAGAATAAACATAAGTAATAGCATAATAATATAATAAAATGATCAAAGAGATCAAATCCCAAAATATGCGAAAAATAAAGACAATGATAGTTTAAACAAACATCAAATGTCAAATATAGATATATAGATGTGAACTAAGAGATGGGAGAACCCTGGTCAGGTAAATCATCAGCCTGAGCTGCCTGTGGTGCTGCTGATGGTCCTGCAACTGATTGCTGACCACTGGAGATCCTCTGACTATTCTCCTCAGCAGTAATCAGCTCCTGCTGAATGAGTATGTCTCTGAGTGCGACTGCTGGAAGTGCCATCGGGTCCAGATGATCCCAGCTGCTCAGAATCTCTGATGTAATACGTGCGTCCTCCAGTAGTGTCTTATAAGCCTCTTTCAGTAAGCTCTCGGAAGGAATGTCAGATGAAGATATTGGTCCCAAGTTCACCATTCTCCCGATTGTGTCAAATGAAGTGGCATTAGTGCCCAGAAAAACCATGTCCGGGTGGTAAGAAGTAGAAGCCACCGGCTGCTGGTCGAGCTGTGACGGGGAAACAAGAGTTGCTGCTGGCTGCTCGGCTGCTGGTGATGGAACCTCGACTGAGAAAATCCTCTCTAATGCCGATGTGGTCGGGAAGGCAGGTGATGGTGGGCGAGTACTGGTATGTGGGTACGTAGTCGATGATGGTGGTGGACCACACCGGTACAACAATGGCTCAGGATCGGGGAGACCAAATCTCCTAGCAAGCAGAGTCTGGTGTGTGTGGTTAGCCTGAAGTGCATGTAGCAGATAGTACTGAGTCATAGGAGTAACTGGGTCTGTGTAGTGGATAACGGCCTGAGTAGGCGGCTTAGATGTACCAGCTATTCCTTGTGGATCCTTAGTCTCAGCTGGTGGTGCATCGGCTCCCTCGGCTTCGGAGCTCTGCGTCGCTCCCGTCACTCTGACACGTTTGCGTGTCATAAAACATCCTGGAATAAGCTGCTGAGTGTTGTGCCAGATGCACTGTCTCTCCTCATTCTCATTGATCAATCGGATGAGTTTGCAGTATTCCAGGTCAATCGGTAATGACCTGGAATGATAAGTATATTCCTCCTTATGAGCTTCTTTGAAGACCCCCATACTCAGTAGTAGACGTGTCACATTCGACCCCAAGAACATGTGTTTCTTCATCCTATTCTCTTTTCCTAACCTCTCTGCAATGATGTAGGCGACATTCATGTTCCTTTTCCTTATGATCTCCTCCATAAAACTTTAGCTCTTCCGCAGTTACCGGCCCATTTTCCCGTTTACCGAGGACCAAGCAACATAGGAGTTTGTGAAGAATCTGATGTATCGGTCTCGTCAGTGTCGTAGACTTCACGCTACTCCTAAAACTCGTCCCCGCTAAGTCCATTCATATCTCCTTATGATCCCGATGCTGGAGACTGGACACGGTCTGGACGCTCTCTGTAAACCAATCGGACTGCACCTGGGCTTGGGTGTATAGGCCGTGATGTACTCCGAGATCTCCCACTGATAACCTATGCGTTTTCCCTCGGAATTTACATGAAATCTTCTTTTTATCTTTGACGTCCAAACCCTCGTGAAACTCATATTTTATCATAAACTCTGTAATGGGCTCCCGATATATACACTCGTCTATACCGAAAAGATGAAAAAACACAGCGTGTTCTTGTCCGTCTGTCTCATATCTAAGTAAATCCTCTAATTCCTCCTTTATACCCAATCGCCTCATATCTTGCCAAATAACAACCCGATTACTCCCAAGAAATTGGCTCATCCAATGATTGATTTCCGCTTTCTTTTTTAGTGGTAGTAGCCAAACTAATAAGCGAGGGATGTAAGTGTGCCATCTGAAAAATGAAAGAGAGTTAAGTCATGAATATTTGATAAAGTATTTCTAATTTTCTAACGAAAATTGGAAATGTAGGCTTTAGAAATGAGCCTATCCCTAAATATTATGACTAAAATCCGCAGTTTTTCGACATATGTAAAAACTATTTAAGGTAGTTAAAATGACCCAAGTGTGACCAAATGTCGTAAGTAGCTAGCAAAATGTATATTTTATATTAACGAGCATATGATTTGAGAAATTCAAGTCATGCAATTACCTCAATTTAATACAAGTATACAAGCAAAGAAACATGAGATAATGTAATTCTATCTCTTAAACATTTTATACATGTGTTGATTTTTCATGGTGTAGACTATTTCGAAAACTTTTCAAGAAAAGATAGTTGCTTGGATCGTTTTATGAAATTTCCTGCACTTTATTTATTAAAGTGATGTCATTTTTAAACGAATATTATCCGATGCTTCTTTCAATAATTTCGGTAGACTTACTAAGCTCAAACTAAGCATAATCATTCAAATGTAAGACTTTATGTATTTGTGATTATCAAAGTTTAATCATAATTTGCTTACTTTAATTTTTAAAAACTACCTTAATCCATTCTTGAACGTTAGCAACTAAACTACTCATGTTAAACTAGCAATTCTAAGCATAATTCAACCATCAGAAGTCAATATAAGCAATTAGTCACCAAAAAGTCAACAAAAAGTCTAACTAATGAAAAGTCAACACTTGAAATTTCAAATTTGAAATTCCTCCATCAAATCACTCAATTATGTTCATAATCATGTTAAGCATCAAGATAAGCATGAGTTTAAACTATAATACACGAATTTTAACATGGATTTCAAGAATTAAAGTGTAAACCCTAACTTTAAAGAAACCCATCAAAATTTTGCAAAATAGGTTGAGAATTACCTTAATCTTGATGTAATGATGCTATGAATGGAAAAGAGGTGAGTAAATGAAGAACTTGAAGCTTGAAATCAACAAAAATGGTGAAAAATTGAGAAGATGGGGGTGTATGGGTGATGGTGGCCGCGGCCAAGGAGAGGGAGGAAGAAGAGAAAAATTTTGATTTTTGATTTTGTGTTTATTTGTTTAAAGTGGGTCCTTTTTTCTAGCCTAAATACAATTTTAATTTAAAACGCGAAAGAAATGATTCGTACGATTAATTTTCGAAACGTTTTTAATTTCTTATATGTTAACCACAAGTATGTGTGCTTTTGCGCGTGCGAAAACTTTAAAGTTTAAGACGCGTTTTATTGAAAACAAACACTCTTTTTGTGTTCTTTAAAATTTAAGACACATCCGAACTAAAATTATCAAAATTTTAAAATTTAAATTTTCTGAAAAGGTTCGGAGAAACGCAAAATTCGTTATTTAAATTGCGTGAATTAAATTTTTAAGAACGTTTTCTTTTGTTTTTAAAAGCTAGAATTTAACTACTAAAATTAACTAATTATCCTAACTAAATTATCTAAATAAACCAAGTTAAACTTGGGGTGCCTCCCAAAAGCGCTTAGTTAAAGATGAGAGCTCGACTTTCAGAGATTTTTACGCGTGAGTGTCTGAGACAATGTTCTCAGACGGGTTAGATGCCCTAGGTTGTGGAAATGTGTAACGGGGGTTAAACGAGTAATGAAGCGATTGATTAACGTTAAAAACTAGATCTGAAGAATTTAAGTAAAATCTTTCGAATTCACTTAAGAATTTTCTTTCTTCTTTTCCTAAATCTGATAACGCATCAGTTAATCGATTTACTTCCCGTTTCACCTTTTTAGGGTTAGAGATACCATCCTTTGGTCCAATGTCTAAACAAGTAAGATCATAGATTAATTTTCCCAAAACGTTTAAAAATTCTTTTTCTTCTTCAGAGTCGGGGTTTCCGTAAGTAATGTTAACCACTTCCGAAATCTCCGTTATATAAAGTTTTTGCTGAGAAGTAGAAGGTAATTTTGTTTGTTGGAACAACTGAGTTAGCTTTATGTGAGTCTCCTTTCTTTTTGCAAAGTTAGCTGCTTCAATAGTTTCGTCAGTTGATCCAGGAAAAATTTCAGTTAATTTGTTTTTTAGATAGAGAGGAGGATCAACGAAAAATGGGATTTCACCAGGAATCAGAATATGAATAATAGGATCTCTTTCTATCCAGAATCCGAGTTCGTTTATTAGTGCAACAATATAACGATTAATTAGTGTCGATGAGACAGGTAAATAATCGGTATTGGCCAACAGATCCATCAGTAGATCTATTTCTGATTTTAACGACAATTCGTCCTTCTTGCTATATTTTTTACGTAGTCCTCTTATCCTTTTATCAATTTCAACGAAGGATTTTCTTTGGTCTCTTGGAAAGGGGAAGTCAAATATTTTAAGATTTCTTAGAAAGTCTGCACATATATCTATTCTCCTATCAGGTTTAAAAGAATTTCCTACGTGACGTTCTGTTTCTGTTTCTATTGGGATATCTATAATTTCGATTGTATTAGGGGTAGGTATGTTTGAGTGACTTTCTCCAAGATATTGGATAATCTCATCCTCGGCTACACGTGTAACAAGAGTAGTGGGATAGGTTCGTAAAATATCGGGAAGGTCGTACTCAAAGTACTCATCGAGGCAATGCAAGCGTTCATTTAAAGCTAACCATGGGACAGGTGGACAAAAGAATACTTCAATGTCGAATGGTATGTTTTCGGGTAAACCTGGTGGTCGAACATAATGAGGATACTTAGATAGAAGTGATAGAATCTTAGGGTCAAGTTCAGGTTGACCACTCAATTCGAGAGTAACAGTAGGTGGAATCTTCTATTGAGATTTATCAATTTCTAGATCTAAGTGAGATAGCTTTCTAACCTCTACTTCCTGGATAACCGGGATTTCTTCGGTGTCGGAAGATGAGGAATAATAGCGGTCTGCCTCTAATTCTCTTTCCAGACAATCGAAAAATTCGGCATTATCCTGTGACAACTATCAAGATCTCAGGTTATTACTTAGCTTGAAATTCCAAAGTTAAAACTGTTAGTTCGAAGTTAAAACTGTCAGTTCGAAGTTAAAACTGTCAGTTCGAAGTTAAAACTGTCAGTTCGAAGTTAAAACTGTCAGTTCGAAGTTAAAACTGTCAGTTCGAAGTTAAAATTGTCAGGTCAACTACAGGAGCTTTTGAGTAATGGATTAATTCGTCCAAGTTCATCGCCCTGGGGAGCTCCAGTTCTCTTTGTTAAAAAGAAAGACGGATCGTTCCGTATGTGCATAGATTATAGGGAACTAAACAAATTGACGATAAAGAATCGGTACCCTCTCCCCTGAATAGATGATCTATTTGATCAGTTGCAAGGCGCATCATACTTCTCAAAAATCGACCTTCGTTCAGGATACCATCAACTGAGAGTCCGTGAGGAGGATATTCCTAAGACGGCCTTTAGGACTCGTTATGGGCATTATGAATTCCTTGTAATGCCATTTGGATTAACTAACGCGCGCCACCAGTGTTCATGGACTTGAATAGGGTGTGTCGACCATACCTAGATAAGTTCGTGATTGTGTTCATCGATGACATATTGATTTATTCAACAAGTAAGGAAGACCACGAGCGACACTTGGAGATAATACTTAAACTTTCTTGGCTTCGAGAGGTACACTTTCTTGGTCACGTGGTCAACAAAGAAGGAATCCATGTTGATCCAACCAAAGTCGAAGCCATCAAGAAGTGGGAAGCCTCGAGAACCCCTACGGAGATACGTCAATTTTTGGGATTAGCCGGCTACTACCGAAGGTTTATCGAAATTTTTTCAAAGATCGCTAAGCCGTTAACCGAGCTGACCCAGAAGGCTAAGGAGTTTGTTTGGGGAAAGGAACAAGAAGAAGCGTTCCAAACGCTAAAGCAAAGACTATGCAACGCGCCAATCTTGGCATTGCCTGAGGGAACGGAAGATTTTGTTGTGTACTGTGACGCGTCGTACCAAGGAATGGGATGCGTACTAATGCAAAGGAACAAGGTTATCACATACGCATCAAGACAACTCAAGGAGCATGAGAAAAACTACAAGACGCATGACTTGGAGCTAGGAGCGGTATTGTTTGCCCTTGAGATCTGGAGACACTATCTGTATGGCACAAAGTGCACTGTCTTTACCGATCACAAAAGTCTTCAACATATCCTTAATCAGAAGATGCTCAACATGAGACAGAGAAGATGGGTAGAACTGCTTGGTGATTACGATTGTGAGATCAAGTATCACCCAAGCAAAGCTAATGTCGTAGCCGATGCTCTAAGTAGAAAGGAAAAGTTAAGACCCTCGCGGGTACGAGCATTGGGAATACTAGTTCAGGCGAGTTTGAAAACTCGGATCCTGGAAGCTGAAGGTGAAGCAATGAGACTGGAAAACATAAAGATTGAGACCTTACATAACCTGGATCAGAGATTTGAAATTAAGTCCGATGGAATTCGATACTTTAAGGAAAGAGTTTGGATCCCGAAAGTCAACGATTTGAGAGAAGTCATTCTGGATGAAGCCCATAGATCCAGATATTCGATTCACCCAGGAGCCGATAAGATGTATAAGGACGTAAAGGAATTCTACTGTTGGCCGGGAATGAAGAAGGATATTGCTGTTTACGTTGGAAAATGTTTGACTTGCTCTAAAATCAAGGCAGAATACCAAAAGCCATCGGGTTTGTTACAGCAACCGGAGATCCCACAATGGAAATGGGAGCAAATATCAATGGACTTCATAACGAAGTTGCCACGAACCGCAAGAGGGCATGACTCGATATGGGTCATAGTGGATCGACTAACGAAATCCGCACACTTTCTCCCAATCAGAGAAGAAAACAAAATGGACAAGCTCGCTCAGATTTATATCAATGAGATCGTTACACGACACGGAATACCACTCTCCATCATTTCAGATAGGGATAGTCTTTTCACGTCACGTTTTTGGCAGCAACTCTAGAAGGCTCTGGGTACTCAATTGAACTTGAGCACTGCCTATCACCCCTAAACCGATGGACAAAGTGAGCGAACTATTCAAACCCTGGAAGACTTGTTACGAGCCTGCGTAATTGACTTTGGAGGAAACTGGGATACCCACTTGCCCTTAGTGGAGTTTTCCTATAGCAACAGTTACCACACGAGCATAGGATGAGCACCGTTTGAGGCCTTATATGGACGTAAGTGTCGTTCACCACTCTACTGGTTAGAAGCAGGAGATAGGCAGGTTACCAAACTCGACATTATACAAGAAACAACTGACAAGATCATGGCTATCAGGGAAAGATTAAGGACTGCCAAAAGTCGAAAGAAAAGTTATGCTGATAACCGCAGGAAACCTTTAGAGTTCCAAGTAGGTGAAAAAGTACTTCTAAAAGTGTCGCCTTGGAAGGGCATGATCCGCTTTAGAAAGCGAGGAAAACTAAACCCGAGGTATGTTGGACCCTTTGAGATAACTGAAAGGATTGGTCCAGTAGCCTACCGACTCGAGCTGCCTCAAGAACTCAGTAATATTCACAACATGTTCCACGTTTCCAACTTAAAGAAATGCTTATCCGACGAAACCCTTACTGTGCCTCTCAATGAAGTTCAAATAGATGATAAACTAAACCTCATAAAAGAAGCATGTTAGGTCTTTAAAAGTCCCAAAACTTAGATATAGATTAAATAACAAGTATTTATTATATTAGTTTATATCTAAGTTATATCAAACAAGTTAATTAATCAAGGCGGAAAACAAGATTAATTAAAGCACAGAATATATTATGAATTTAAAGTTTTATTCACAATAAATTGTTTGTCTTACAATGAAGAGACAGTATTCAAACACACACAGATTGTTTGAATACGATCCAAGTAGTATACTTTGATACAATTATCACTACAAACTTAACAGTAAGTGTGGTAATGCTTTTAGCCTAAGCTTGAAAGGTCTTGTATACTTCTTATTTTGGATATCTCATTTGTGGTGCTTTTGAGCTGCTATTTATAGAAGTTGAGTATCAATTTCTATTATCCAGCTCAGTCAGTTGTCCAAGGGATAACAAATTCATCTTGGGCAACTTTGCACTCTTCCCTTTTTGCTTTTCTTGGAAATAGAGAAAGCAAAAGGTAAAACGTTTCTTTGCTGAGAAGAGAACCTTTTTCCGATGTTTGACTTTGCTCAAACATCTTTTCAGTTGTATCGTAGCCTAGGGAAAGAAGAACTTCTTTTGTACGATTGTACTTTTGTTCTTCAATCTGTGCTCTTCAGTCTGTGATCTTCAGTCTGTGATCTTCAGTCTGTGAAGCCTTCTGTCTTCGATCTTCATTCTTCAGATGATGAGTTCATAAGTCTTCAACAAGAGCACGGCTTTCAGTCTGTGAGAATTTCTTCAGTTTGTGAAGCACAGACTCAGAAACAATTCTTTAGTCTGTGGATCACAGACTCAGAAACACAGACTCAGGAATTCACTAAGTTTTTCCCGAATACAACTGAGTTAGATTTTGACTCCTCAGATTTATAACTTGGGTTTGATCATTGTTTTTCCCAACAATCTCCCCCTACCTGATGATGTCAAAATCTATTTACAAAAGATAATAGAGAAATAATAAATACTAAAGTGAAACATAACATATGGATCAAGACTTATAAACATAGAGTCAGAATCACAGTTAGTTTACAAAAATATTACAATTATTACATAAGATTGTAAAAGGTATAAATTTAACAATCTTCAATCTTTTCTCTGAGCCCTAATCTCTTTGATCTTTTCCACTTTCCTCTTCAACAAAACTTCCATTTCCTTATCAGATTTTTCTTCAAATTCTTGATACTCCAGGATGATCTTCTTGCAGATGTCTTCAAATCCAGTCATCATCATGATCTAGGAGAGGTTGTTGAATAACCAGCTAATTAATCTTCTTCTAAATGGCTTGGCTTGAGAATGTTTGCATTCCTTCAGCAGGGCAATGCAATGCAGCAGAGATTCTCCATACAATCTGTTTTGATCTTGGAAGCACTCTATCCCATTGATATCTCTATAGCACAGACCTTCAACTTTGTCAGTCTGGACATATGATCTATCGATAAAAACGATACCTTTTGGTAGAGGATGCTCCCTTCTCTGCTCATTCTCTATAGATAACCCAGCTGACTTCTTCTTTATTACAAAGTTGTTTGCTATGCAGAACAACTTGTATTCTTCTTCTGAGATAAGCCCCAGACTGAGAACTAACTCAATCAGGTAGGATAGCTCATCCAGAACTTCTTTTTTCAAATCTTTGTCAGCTTCACTCTTCAAAAGATTAGCAATGGATTGCCATTCTTTAAGTCCTAGAGTGTACAGGTCATCCACCCATACCATTTCCGAGCTCTTGGTCAAAGTCAACTCCAGCCTCAATTTCTATCCAATCTTATTCAGATGACAGTCTTTAATCTTCTGCTTGAGCTTTGACTTTCTGAAAGTGGATTGTAGCTTAGCTTTTAGGCTCTCTATTGTAACGCCCAAAAAATCTGTAACGCCCCTCTCTTACTATATTATAAAATACTCTTTTATTCGGAAGCGTAGGTCAAAATATATCATACTAACAATATTTACAAAAGTATATACATATAATGTTTAAAACATTGTACTGAAACAGGGATTACAAATTCAATTTTTAATATTTATCAAAATATATCAGAGTTGCCAGCCGGTCGAACATTCCGTGAACAAAATCCTACCTACCCGCCCATTCAAACATGACCTGCAGGGATTAAGATGGGGAATTAGCACGAAGCTAAGTGAATGAATATGAAACTAACAGTTCAACTTAGCTTAACCATTTGTTTACATCAACTAACCGTAAACACATATTATCAATATCAAAGAGGATCGGTGGTTTTTGAGGAACCCTACTGCCGCGGTGGCCCTCAAGAAACGCTTATCACAATCTGTAGTGGCCACTACAGAATATACCGATAACTTGATATTACCACTACACAATATGGGTTTAGTACAACACATGTACGACACCCCATATATGTAATCTTGTAAATCATCAAGTCCGACAATCTGTTGACCTCTTTACTAGCAATCAATGTGTAGGTTCCCTTGTCTTGGACCTAACCGGATCAACACACACAATCGAGAGGCGGAATTCAAACGATTGTATAAAGTACGTAAAAACACAAACGAATCAAACGCAAATCGAATGTATATAGATATAATAACCGAATAGCTTGAATACACTGAAATGCCTTACAAATGCCCTCTATACTCACAGATTCGTCAACCCCACAAATGAGGCCGAAATGCGCTATTTATAGGGAAACCAAAACTGACCTGCGACACAAGCTCTGTGTCGCACAGCCAGTTCATGCGACACAAGCCTTGTGTCGCATAAGCGACACAGGCTCTGTGTCGCCTAAAACAGAACATGTAATATACTAATGATAGACAAAATGTCATAATTACTTAACAAACTATTACAAGCTAAGACCAACTGACAGACATATAAATATGCACCAACAAACTCCCCCGTGTCTTCAGCTTGGTCTTCAAAAATCGTTTAACAGCTCCAGTCTTCCGGGAAACGTCCACCCGCGTGGATTCCCTTTGACACACAAATATTAACTATCTTTTGAAACTTTAAAGCTTCAGCTCGATCTTCTATTGTGTACTCAATCTGCTTTTTGCTTAAAGCTTTTAGATCATTCTCAGACATATTGATCAAGCTAATCGGATCAAAAATTCGAATTGTCTTCTTAGATAATCCCCAATTCTCTTCTGGCTCTGAATCTGGAATAAAAACGATTTCAGCTTCACCAGTGATACTGTCGATATACCAATAACATAATCTACTCAGCACATTCAGTGGTAATATCTCCAGAGGGATCTTTTTCAAACAATTTGCCGGCGGATAAATCATCTTGACGACCGGCTGTCCTGTAACAGAGTCAAGCCTTTTCTTTGATTTTTGACGTTTTCCCAAAATAGGCTTTATCATGTTATATCTCTTTGAGTATACTTCACGCCTGATAATTTTCTGAATGTAGTCGGCCTTTCCTTCTCTTCCCGGATTAATGAGCTCCAGTTGAGCTAATCTATTTATTTCACATTTTGGGAGAGAACTCAACTTCTTAAATTTCGGCTGGAAGTATTGAATGCCATCTGATCTCTTTATCATAAAAACATTGTGATCACAATCAAACTTCCAACTTCTTATCAATCCCGTAAAATCACCTTTAACTTTGTAAAATTTACAGGTTGGTGGAGCTGCTGCCACGGCCCTTATCCAGTCTGGATGTTCCCTAAACATTCTAGGAACAGACTGATTTGACTCATTGTTTGGCTCCTCATCACTCTCAGACTCTTCCCAGTCTTCAACCACAGGTGCATCATCATATACTTCATTTTCACTCAGCACCTCTTCTTCAACTTCAACATCATCATCACCAAGATCCGAATCATACCTCGGATGTTCATCTTCATTTAATATGCTTTGCAAATATTCAAGATTGGCCTCCGAGTAGTCAATATTAAGTGCAATTGGTTGACCAGGAATTGGTGCAGAATACGCAAAATAATCCAAACAGATATTTTCATTCATAGCTTCATCATTTACATCATTTGTTTGTGTTCCGGCGGAAGTCCTAGTTGTTGTTTCAATGGCACGCAGGCCTGACTCCCCCGAAACCACAGCTAGGGCTTCTAACTCTAAGACCCTAGACTCCAAAACAGGAACCCTCGCCGCTTGCGTCTCTAAAGCCTGAATTTGAGCAGCTTGAGCTTCGAGAACCACAGATTGAGATTGAATTAAAGTGGCTTGATCTCTTGCTGTTTGCTGCATCGCATCCATACGCCTCAGAAGCTCTTGGATGACCGAAGGCAGAGGTTGAACAGGAACCTCAACACGGGGAATGTCAACCCGTGGCCTTGAAGAAGAAGTAGCAGATTTACGACGTTGAACGACCGGAGGCACCCAATCTGCATCCGTAGATTCGGATTCACGAGTCCTCTTACCCACGTCGGGTCGCACAAAAACCATCTCTGCCCTTTTTCGTCGCTGAATACGCTTAAAGCGTCTTAGGTCGAAACGACGTATATTCTCCAAGGAAGTTTCGGAATGGACTATCCGTGGAGAAGTTGGTGGAGTGGAGCCAACATCAGAAGAACTGGCAGCCACGTTTTCTCCTTCAAGATCTTCAACATGACCAAAGGTCTCAATGTCGTCCAAAATTGCCTCAAGCTGGGGATTTTCTGCTCGTACAGGCACATTGACAAAAAGATCCTCTGGCTGTGGAGGAGCAGCAGCATCCAAAAATTCATCGGCCGCCGGAGGAACATAATTCTTATTTACAATGTGCCCAAACAGTGGCACATCCGCCGGCGCCAGAACTCCTTTAGCATATTGCCCACAGATGGCAAAAATGCGAACATTCATAGGGGTTTGTCGAAAGGTGAACAGCATTCACCGGAAGCCCCGGAAGAAGATGGTTGAGCAGTAGCTGGATAAAACGCGGGTACATGTTCCATCGGTTGTCCCCGGTGTGTACATTGTCAACCATAGCCCGAAAAATATAACCAGAAAAGTTGAAGGGCTTGTTGTACACTAGTGCCAGCATAGCAGAAGCCGTAGAATGGCTCATGCCGTCAAAACCCGTCTTTCTGCTGGATAGGCAGACGATCATAATGTGCATCAAATACCGCCAGACCCTAGTTAGGTTGGCCTTGCGGTATTGATCCTTCGGAATGCCCGGATACCCAAGACGGATCATGCCTCCATTTATAAATGAGTTTGCAAATTGAATCGGCATGTCCGGATGGTCAGCAAATTGGAAGAATTCTCTAATAAGCCGCTCGGAGATAACCACCTCTTTGTCTTCTACCCGTGCGAGAATGCGGGTGTCAGGCAGATCAGAGTTGATCACAGCTGAATTCCAGAAGGAGCCAACTTGATCTTTGTATATTGGTGCATTGGCGGAGATGGCTGTAAAAATGCGGGAACGGCGCAAGAAAGCAAACATTGGCCTAAAAGGCGCAGCCGAATCCCGATCGTCCTCAAGAAAAGCCACAATATTGTGCCTCGGCTCCCAATCATTCACATTTATATCTGCCATTGCTATTAACACAAAAGAAAACATAGCTCGACAAGCGTTAGCATCCAAACGTGTAGACAATTAATTTGAATAAAATGTCTTATGCGACACAGAGGATTGTGTCGCAGTAAGAATGCGACATTATAATTGTGTCGCTAAACCCATATGCGACACAAAGGATGGTGTCGCAAAAATCAATTTTAAAAACTATGCGACACAAACGCTTGTGTCGCTAACAAATTAAGCGACTGCATGGGTTGTGTCGCATTTTGCAATAAAATTGAATTTAATTGAATTTAATTGTGTCGCATAGAAACAAAAACGACAGACACAAGTGCGACACAAGTGTTTGTGTCGCAACTTGTGTCGCAATGACGAACAGTTGCAAACCCAGAAAAACCCTATAATCAAATTTGGGGGTTTTCGAAATTGAGGACACCAAATGATGCGCCAACGTTTGTAGAGCATGAAACCATGATTTTTAACATGATAGCAATGTCTCCCGTGTCTAATTTTACCCCAAACCAAAAACCCTAAAAACCGTATGTTTCATTTGACATTTAAACCAAAAGTATACGGTAAAAGTGAGTGAAAATGGTACCTATAAGTCGAGAAAATTTAGATGAACACGAAACACGGATTGGATTGCAAAGAAACACGGCCGAAGATAGAAAATCGAAAGAAAATTATGTCGCAGTCCTTGTGTCGCAAGAGAGAGGCTTGTGTCGCTTTTTGTGTCGCAAAAACGTGTAGCGACTGAGAGGTAGGGTCCGGCTTTTATACCTCAACCCTGTATAGCGACACAAGATGCGACATGGGTAGCGACACAAAATTTGTGTCGCATGTGCGACACAGCGCTTGTGTCGCAACTGGGACTGTTTGGAAATTTTGATTTCAAGTTTTACAGTCGAAGCCGATTTGATATTTACTTAGAGACTTGGTATAATTAAGAACAATAAAGTAATAAATAAATAAATAAAAAGTAAAAAAAACAATTTAAAAATTAAAAACCGTTGAATCTATTTTACACTCAACGACAGAATCATAACATCTTTTTGGTGACGGGATTGGTTAAGTCTGCTTTAGGAATCATATCAGGATAACATGCACTTATTAGGAATAGTAAGTGTTAGTTCGATTATCAGTATGTTTGTCCTCTTTAAATTTACTTAGCATAGTTAAATCACCTGTTATAAAGATTAGTTCAAGACGACTATTGATATTTTAACCATATAAACATTTGTACTTAAGTATATGATTTCAACTCATAATGAGATGAACCACTTGTGTTATTATTAGCATGCATATTATAGTGTATAAAACACATTAAAATATACATTTGAAATCAAAACATGTTATTATTTTCTATATAGTAGGTGAAGGTATGGACGTATTTTTAGAACCAAGTTAGCGGTGACAGGTCTGTACTTTCGTACAACAAAGTCACATAAACAATAGTTCGGGTTGAACAAACACCAGTCTGAACACTTTAAACTAGAGGGTACAGGTCTGTACTTTCGTACAACAGAGTACCATAGTTTAACACAACCAGTACGAGGCAATCTATTTATAACTTTTCTAGTACATTTGTACATTATATTTTAGAGTTTAGATATGCCACGGGTACGCAATAGTTGTCTATAACTTAACATAGACTACGTACCTAAGTTCTTTTCAAGAAGATATTAGATGAAACCAGGTCTGTATTTTCATACAACAGAGGAGACAACTAATATGTTCCCCCAGATAACACCATACAAAGACCCTATATCTTAGATCATAACATGTTTATTATCCAAATAAAGACGAAGCGTTAAAATATTTCGGACATTTTTGCCCTTATTTTAACTTAATGTCATACATATTAATATGGCTTTATATAAAATAATATGCATATTTGAAAGTTAAGCTTCTTAGTAACTTTAGAACAAATGCCTACCAATACATCATTTGATGAAGTTAATATTTATAAAAGGTATTTCAAGTATGCTAGATAAATCTACTGACACATCAAACATAAATCTTAAAATTCCATTTTATGCATGTTACCTGATGTACTATCATTTCCCCAATTGTTTACAGACACAATTCAACGTCTAGTTTAACAATGTTGCAACTATTGCATTTCTTTAATACTAACAAGTATAAAGAGTGGCAGTTGCGTTTTTTTTTTTTTTTTTTTTTTTTTTTTTTTTTTTTTTTTAATCTAACCAAGTCTAAAAGATAATTCTGACCAGAAATGGAGAGTTAGGCATTGCTTAAACTCACCATTCCAATCATAGAGACAAGCTCATCAAATCGACTACGAGAGAAAGCTTTTGTGAAAAGATCTGCGTTTTGTTTAAGAGTAGGGATTTGGACAAGGTCAATTAGGTGCTTCTCATAGCAATCCCGTATAAAATGATATCGAATTTCAATATGTTTGGTTTTTGAATGTTGTACGGGATTGCGTATGATGGATACAGCAGCAGAATTATCAATATGAATAGGAGTGAGAGTTAGAAGTAACCCATAGTCACGCATTTGATGTTGAATCCAGAGAACCTGGGAACAGCAACTGGCAGCAGCAATGTATTCTGCTTCAGCAGTGGATGTAGAGACAGTTGTCTGCTTCTTGCACTGCCACGAGACTAATCGGCTTCCTAGAAACTGACATCCTCCATTTGTGGACTTCGCGTCCACTGAGCAGCCACCATAATCCGAATCTGAAAAAGCAGTTAGAGCAAAATCGTTTTCATTAGAATACCAGAGACCCAAGGAGGGTCTCCACTTAAGATAACCTAATATGCGTCTGACAGCCTTTTCATGAGAAGCTTTGGGCTTTGCTTGATATCTTGAACAGATGGATACGGCAAATAAAATGTCCGGCCTAGATGCTGTAAGGTACATAAGCGATCCTATCATTGAACGATAGTCACGCTGATTAACATCATCTTCGTTGTCAACAGGTCCAAGTTTGTGACTGATGTCAATAGGAGTTCCATAGTGTCTGGCATCAAGCATCTGATATTTTGTCAAGATATCCTTGACATATTTTTTCTGATGAATATAAATACCCTTATCAGACTGCTCGACTTGAACACCAAGAAAAAATTTTAGTTCTCTGTCGCACCCCCAAGACACGTGGCAGCGGAAGTAGGGTGTTGCGTTGGGGGCGCCGACCAAATCAAATATCACAACACAAGATTACGGCAAACGACCTCTAAATGAGACGTTTGAAAAATGTTTACATCCACAAAACATAATTGTTTACAATAGTTTTACAATTTCCATGGAGTTCGCATCCGTTAATTAGAGATACATAAGTAATGATAATACAAAACATATTAAATGCAATGTCATCTCTTGTTGTTTGAAAATACATGCGACTCGAGCTACACTATCCAAAGGCGTCCTACTGCTGCGGGTTACCTGAGAAATACATACTAAAAGGTCAACATAAAGTTGGTGAGTTCATAGGTTTGTAAACAGTTGATATAACATTGTATGGAACACAAGATTTCTGTTTGTAGCATTCAACAATGATAGGTAATGTATTACAAAAATGTAAAGATAGTGTATATTATTGCCATGAGCTCATAGTTCGAGCTTAACTGTGGTGTCGGGTCACAATCAAGTGCCACGATCGGGGTGCCTCCCAGCGAGTGCCTAATCCAACACTCGTAAGAACAAATGATAATGCGTCCGTTTGACAAGTTAGCGCTAGTAACCCGGACGGGGGGAGTCAATCCCAAATAGTACTATTCATTAACATTCACGCTATAACGATACTAACAAACTATGATGTGGGGGACTTCAGGATTAGTAAAATAACTCATGCAACCAATATATCGAGTTTTGTACTTGTGTTCACATGAAAATAGCAGTGTAAAAGCAGTTGTATGTATTCTCACCCCTGTTAGAAAAAGTAAAAAGGGGCTATGAAACTCACCTGATATTAGCAAGCAAGTAGCAAATAGTAAGCAAAGCGTGTTTTCTGAATGCAACCTTCTAACGTCCTAAACGTATAAGGCTGTGTAAGTAGATGTCTCAAAAGACCATCTATAGTGATTGTATAAGTGGGGGTTAATGTCCACTTAAGCCAATCATGTAGGTGGAGGGTTAATGTCCACCTAAGTTAATCATGTAGGTGGAGGGTTAATGTCCACCTAAAATAAGTTCACACAATTAGAAATGTCCAATTGTTCAGTTATCGTTTGAGCTTAGAAAAACATGTACAGGCCGTTGGTGATATTTTGTGAAAATACAGCTCTTGATTAATTATGTTACGCGTATTTCTACTTTCCGGTTATGGGTAATTAATCGGTGTGGCAAAGGGCGAAGCCCATTAATGACGGGGGTCCGGGGGCAGCGCCCCTGGTAGCGGGGTCCAAGGGGTTGCAATCCCTGGCGGGGTCCAAGGGGCAGAGCCCCTGGCTGGGGTCGAGCTGGAAAATTTTTATTTATGCTTATATTGCTTTAAGGAAAACGTATCGATTTTTGTGTTTTTAGCGACACAGGGCTAGTGTCGCCACATGCGACACTAAGGTGTTATGCGACACTAAGGTATTATGCGACACAAGGGCTTGTGTCGCTAATGTGACGATTCGGGTGCTATAGCGACACAAAGGCTTGTGTCGCTAATGAGACGATTCGGGTGCTGTAGCGACACAAAGGCTTGTGTCGCTAATGTGACGATTCGGTTGCTGTAGCGACACAAAGGCTTGTGTCGCTAATGTGACGATTCGGTTTATAGCGACACAAAAGCTTGTGTCGCTAATGTGACGATTCGGTTTATGGCGACACAAAGGCTTGTGTCGCAGACTACTAGGCTTCTGCGACACAGAGGCCTGAAACAGGTCGGTTTTGTACAATTTATTTCGTGTCTCAAATGTTCAAATGAAAATTCAAGAAAAATCCCTGTTGTTCCCTAGTATGTTAGCTCTCTAAATTAATTTTTCCAAGATTTTTAGGTACTTCTAAGTATTTTTAAAAATTTCGTTTGTTCCCTAAGGTCAGAAAGTGACCAATCCGGATACATGCAACAAGATCGGATTTCTGGGCAAAATCTACACATTTTCAGAAAAAGTTATCTAAACGACATTTGTTCCAAACAAAATTTGTGAACTTTTGGCGTTGGTTTCAGGTCATTTGGATGGCTATATCTCGAGTTATAATTAAAACAAGGAGGGTGAAATTTCTGTCCTTTTTGACAGCCCGGACACGTGTTTTTGTAAAAATCATTTCGGGTATCAAACGAACTCCAAAAATCATGAAACCACTTGGAAATGAAAGCTAACTTCTTAAACTTAATTTTAGCCTTTTGAATCGTCCATTTTGGTCAAGTTTTGAGGGAGAAACAGCCTCTCAAAGTTGAGCTACTTTTCTGTCCGAAATTGCATGTTTTGTTCTTGAACATTTTAAGTCATGAAAACGTTTTTATGTTATATTTTGGACATTTCTTTGTTATATGAACCCTTTAACATGTTTTTAAAGATATTTAGATAGAGAATAATTTTTTTCTTACCAATTTGTTGGTGATTTTTGAAGAGAAGTTGTTGTAGGAGCTTGAATCTTGAGTTTTTGACTTGATTTTCTTTTGGAGATGTGATGAATGATGATGGTGGTTGATGGTGGCCGATTTTGGTGGTTGTAAGGTGGTGTTTGATGGCTGTGGTGGTGGTGGTATGGCTGGGTTTTCTTGAGAAAGAGAGAAGAGAGGAGGAGAAGAGAGAAAATAGTTTGTGTGTGTGAAATGTGAGTGAAAAAGTTAGAGTTTGTAAGTGTTTGAGAGTTTAAAAGGAGGAGGAGAAGGAGGGGACCCATGGGGCCGGTTTGGGCTGGGCTGGGCCGGATATTGGGCCTGGCCCATCGTGGTTCTCGGGCCCGCGACTTGCTCCTCGATTTCGTATTACTTTACTTGTTCGGTTAAACGTTAATTGTGTGTGTTTAAACCGTTAACATTTAACTTTTGTGTTTTATTTTTGATACCAATTCACTATTTTAATTTGACCAATATATTTAAAAATACATTATTGACATCCTTGAAATATTTTTCGGTTTCGTTCGGGTGTCGGGCGCGATTCGCGCGTTTTTGTTGCATTTGTTACGTTTTAAGCAAAACGTTTAGGTTTTTCGTATATTATTATTTAATCACCATAATATAGGGTAAATAATTACTATTTAATTTATAAAATAGGTTTACATTATTTATAAAAGTGTATCACCAACGCCGTATAGATTGTCGGACCTCGTCCGGTTGTTTCGCGTAATTACAGATAAACACATAATCACGTAAGTGTATATTCAAATATACAGGTAATTACACATATTTAGCCTAACACCAACTAAATACAAGTAATTAGAGTTTCCAGCTAGGTTTAACAATTAACCTAAAGTGTCGGGTGTCACATTCTCCCATGGCACTCATCTCAAAGTTAGACTTCATGACTTTTTCGAAATCTCTGCACAGCATCTCATTGGTCGATCCAAAAATAATATCATCCACGTATACCTGCACAAGCAACAAATCGTTTCCTGTCCTTTTGATAAAAAGAGTTGAATCAATCTGCCCACGAGTGTAACCATTTGTGAGCAGAGGTTGAGACAACGTTTCATACCAAGCCCTTGGGGCTTGATGAAGACCATACAATGCTTTATCGAGTTTGTATACGAAATCAGGATGCACTGAGTCTTCGAAACCAGGAGGTTGTTTCACATAAACCTCTTCGTTGACCTTCCCATACAAAAACGCACTCTTTACATCCAGTTGATAGACACGAAATTTCTTGAATGAAGCGTAAGCAAGAAATATCCGTATTGACTCCAAACGCGCAACTGGTGCAAAAACCTCGTCATAATCCAATCCTTCGATCTGTGTAAAACCTTGAACCACCAGACGAGCTTTGTTCTTCACAACTACGCCACGGTCATCTTTCTTGACTCGATAAACCCAGCGAGTACCAATCGGATAGAATCCTTGAGGTAGTTTAACCAGCTCCCAAACTTCTAACTTTTTGAACTGTTGGAGCTCTTCTTGCATGGCTTCTACCCAGTGAGAGTCAGTCAATGCTTCCTTGATATTTTTCGGTTCAATTTGAGAAAGAAAGCATGACTCCAATTGAGCTAATAGGCACTCGGTTTGTCCTCTGGTTCTAACTCCATCGTGTAAATCACCAATTATATTATCGACCGGGTGATTCGCATTTACACGGCTACTTGGAATCTCTTCAGGTTCAATGACAATTTCCAAGTTTGTATCATCTCCCCCAGAAACTAAAGTTTCTTCAAGTACCTCTGTGACAGATTCTACTTCACCATCAGATAATGCCGGCATATCTGGATCTGTATCAAGATCTTGAACTGGTTCAGTAGTTTGTGGAGGAGGTGGTGGTGTTTTTGTAGGAGACTTGGATACATCGGAGTATATATCAAGACCATGAAGCATTGTCACCACCTGTTCAATTTCATCTTCAGCAGGAAGATTGAATGAATTAAACATACTGTCATAATCGAACAAGAAGTCGGGTCCCGTTCCTTGTGAAGGTTGAGTGTAACGCAAACAAGTTACTTCAAAATGTTCCTCCACTCTCTTTGTAGCTTTGTTATACACACGTTTATTAGGTGAATTATTTGAGAAACCCAAAAAATAGCCTTCACTTGATTTTTCACCAAATTTAGCCACTCTTTCTTTTGTGTGCATAATCATACATGGACACCCGAAAGGCTCAAGAAACTGTAGATTTGGTTTACGGTTGTTGAAGAGCTCATAGGAGGTCTTATTGCGTTTCTTAACCATGGACACTCGATTAAGAATGTAGCAAGCTGTGTTGACCGCCTCTGCCCAGAACGTGATAGGCAGTTTTGAATCAGCTAACATAGTCCTTGCAGCTTCAATGAGAGTCCTATTCTTACGCTCAGCAACTCCATTCTGTTGAGGAGTTCTAGCAGCACTGAATTGATGATCAATGCCTTTCTTTAAACAGAAAAGACCTAGTGTAGAGTTCTTAAATTCCGTACCGTTATCACTTCTTAGTTTCTTGATCTTCAAATTGCACAAATTTTCCAGTTTGTCGAACAAGTAGATAAGAATTTCAGCAGTTTCATCCTTGGAGGCCAAAAAATAAACCCAAGAGAACCTCGAGTAATCATCAGTGACCACCAAACAATACCATGCTCCACCTATACTTTTCTTGCTCACTGGTCCAAATAAGTCCATGTGCAATAATTCCAATGGCTTTTCAACTGAGTTGACCAGTTTTGACTTATGGGACTTCTTGTGCTGTTTTCCCTTTTGGCAGGGGACGCAATGATCATTAAGCCCGAAAGATTGCTTCGGTACACCACGCACAAGATCATTTTTAACCAGATAATTCATCTTACGAAAATGTAGATGACCCATCCGTCTGTGCCACAACAAGGATTCTTTTTCATTAGCCTTAGACAAGAAACACGTTTGCTGCTTTGTTTCAACAGTACGCATATCTAGAATGTACGTGTCTCTGTCTCGAGGTGCCCTCAGTAGCACCCACTCCTCGGGAAAAACAAATCCCGGCTTCAGAATGCAACACTCACTTTTCGTGAAAACAGTAGTGTATGATTTATCACAAACTTGCGATACACTAAGAAGGTTGTGTTGCAGCTGTTCTACAAAATTAACCTTTTCAAAGCTCACTCGGCCGTTTGAGAGTGTGCCTTGACCAGAAATAACCCCTCCTTTGTCACCAGCAAAAGCAACATATCCCCCATTATATGCATGAACATCGGAGAGCAAGGATATATTGCCGGTCATGTGCCGCGAGCAACCACTATCGATATACCATTTGCTATTAAGTACGGCTTCAGGTTGCTGCAACACCAAAAACAAGGAGGTTAATTAGTAACGGAGACCCAAGCCTTTACAGACTTGGGTACTCCAGACGCATCATCCACAATGATCACATCAATCAAAATTTTGTTTTTAAACATATCAGAAGAATTGATTGATGTGACACTGTTGGATGTAGAATCATTTGATGATTCTTTCACTTTCCAAACCTTTTTAGGTTTGGTAGATTGCTTGTCAACAACATTGAGCTTAGTAATTGATGATTTGGTTGGCTCAACCTTGCTGGTTTTCTTAGCAGGTGAGGGAGAACGTGAACCTTTAATTGAAGAATTTTTAATTTTAGGTTTAGATACACCTTTCCCAGACCGCTTTTTAGCAAGCAACGGGCAATCATTTATTAAATGACCTTGTTTCTTGCAGTAGAAACAAGATCTTTTCTCAACAGGTTGTTGAAATTTTGGAACAAACCTATGAGGATGGTTGAAAGAAATATCAAAGGCACATGCACACTTATGTGAGCATGTTGAATTTGACGCTTGTTTAGAGAAAACAGTGGATTTAGAAGAAGTTTGATGTTTTTTAATATTTTATTTGATTTTCAAAATCTTCTTTTCAGGCTCAGCCTTAGCTTTGCCTTTTCCACTTAAAGCCATGACTGAAGATTCATTAGTTATAATTACATTTGTTGGCTTTATACTTTTCTTTTCAACCTTTGAGTACTTCTCTTCGGTTATATCCTCAATTTTAACAATCTCCTTTAAAATAACAGGAGAATCGCTCGAAGCCTTGTTTACAACAGGCTCACAAACATCAGAAGGCTTAACTGACTCAGCCTTGACACAAACAGTAACTGATTCAACAGATTTAACCTCTTGAGCCTTAACAATCTCAGGCTCACTAGGTTTTGCCTTAACAGGTTCAGGCTCACTAGTGCTGGGTTGATCGTCAGTTACTTTAACTTTTTCAGCCTGAATTTTCACAGGCTTACTTATTTTGACAGGAGCAAATTTCACAGGATTTATTGCCGTCTTTGGAAAGTTTGGCATAAATTCAGTGATGTCATCCTTAACAGGCATGGGAAAATAATTTTTAGGAGGCGGAACTTGATGAAAACCAAGTCCAGCCTTGCTTTTCGTATCACTTCTTTGTGCCTGAAGGATCTCATCAAAGACTAGAGAGGAAGTTGAAAAGTTAGATAATTTTCTGTTCAACTCAAGAACTTCAGCCTGAGAATCAGCAAGTTGTTTCTTTACGAAAGAAAGCATATTAACATAGCTTCCTATTTCATCTTGCTGTTCAAAAATTTTGGCTTTCAGCTCTTTCTTTTCTTCAAAGATAGCTTTTAGCTTTTTATCACAAATCTTATCATTATCTTTTAACATATTATTCGAAGCAGTTAATTGTTCTATGCTAGTGATAAGACGTTCATTTTCTTCTCTTAACCTGTTCACTTGTCCTGTCAAATGAATGCATGAAATACAAGACAAAGGTTCATTATCAACCTCATGAATGTTGGCCATGAAAGCTTTGTTCTGTTGGTCATCATCAGCTTGTTCTGACCAGTCAAACGCTTCATCTGATGACATTAAGGCGGCTGACACCATTGCCTTTTCTTCAGCTTTAGCCTTCTCTGTAGGGTTGTTCTGAGAAGGCCTTGTGAAACCAGAGGAGGGCTGTCGTGTTTCACATTCACGAGCAAAGTGTCCATAGTTGTGACACTTATAGCACTTAACCTTGCTCTTGTTAAATCCAAGACCCTTATCCCTAGGGTCCTCCAGTGACCTTTTGCCAGTTTTCTTAAAATAGGTCTTGGCTCTACGAGTAAGCATAGCCAAGTTCCACCTTAAGTCCATTCGTTCCAGTTCGTCATCATCTATTTGACGAAAATCTTCCTCTGTCAGGTCCATGGAACCAGCTTTCTTGCATAGAAAGTCATCATAGGCCGATAACAATGCCGAGAAAAGTGCAGCATGATCTTGTGAAGCTGCAGGAATAGGTCCTTGATGACTTGGTGGTTGAAAATAAGAACCACCAGAAGAAGTACTAGGTTGATGACTTGACGAGCCACTGGTTCCACCAGCCAAGAATGCTGAGCCAGATGTTCCAGTTAATGAAACATCTACTCCGTAGATCTTAGGATTCTGGACATTTGCAGTCGCCTTTGTTTCTTTTCTTTGCATGTCCAGAAGATCAGCTTCTCGCTGACCAATAAGATCATCAAGAGACATGTTTAGAATGTCTGGATCCTTTTCCATCATTAAAACTCGAGTATCCCACTTGTCAGGTAGGGATTCAAGAAGTTTTTTATTAGTTTCAGACTTATCCAGATTTATTCCCCCTTCCGTTAGCTCACTTACTAATTGTGAGTATCTAGAAAATAAGTCAGAAAGAGACTCATTTGGAAGAATATCAAACACGTCGTATTGCTTCTTGACTAAACGCAATTTGTTCTGCTTATATTGTTCACTACCTCCACATCTTTTCTCAAATGCCTTCCATAAGTCATAAGCAACTTCCAAATGTCTAAATTGTTTGAGAATTGACGGTGGTAATGCCATGGTGATTGCAGAATGAGCCTTTTTATCATTCTCAAAGGCTTTGCGTTCCTCAGGCGTCATTGATTTAATTGACTTTAGGGGCGCAGTACCAGTATACACTCCCGGACTGACCGGACGTTCATATCTTTCTGTTAAAGCTACCCACATTTCGGGATCATTAAACGAAACAAACGCTTCAAAGCGTTGACGCTAGTAGGCATAATCCATCCCTATAGTATACATAGGTGGTTTATTCGTACTTCCGACTTCAGAGTTTTGCTTTAGTAGATCTCCAACACGTTGCAATGAAGAAGATGCCATATTGAGTAACCTGCAAAACAAACACACAAAGAACAAACTAAACTGTTATGCGACACAAGGATTGTGTCGCAGAATCAAATGGCGACACTACAGATGTGTCGCTAGAACTTAAGTATCAGTTAAACAGGCGACACAAGGGTTATGTCGAAAAAATTCTATGTCGCAAATTTAGCTTGTGTCGCAAATTTTAAACTTGTGTCGCTTGCTGGTGTTGCAGAACTCTTATATACGAAACGAAGTTGTGTCGCTTAAAACCAAACGTTGTGTCGCTTAAACCAAACGTTGTGTCGCTTAAAACCTACTCGCGACAGAAGATTGTGTCGCTAAAACCCTAAATGCGACAGAAAAGCTGTGTCGCAGCTTGGGTCGCAGAAACGGGGAGAGCTGCGGCAGAAAACCCTAAAATTCGCAAACTTCCGAAAACCTAACAAAAAACCACGAACAACAGACGAATCTTAACACCAAAATCTTCCAGAAAATGTAGAATATGAACCTTTAACACGAAATGTAAAGATATAATTTCAAAAACTAGTCGATTTTAGCCGAAAACACGTACAAACACGATCCAATAACACCAAATCCGTAGATTATGGCTCTGATACCACTTGTAGGTTCCCTTGTCTTGGACCTAACCGGATCAACACACACAATCGAGAGGCGGAATTCAAACGATTGTATAAAGTACGTAAAAACACAAACGAATCAAACGCAAATCGAATGTATATAGATATAATAACCGAATAGCTTGAATACACTGAAATGCCTTACAAATGCCCTCTATACTCACAGATTCGTCAACCCCACAAATGAGGCCGAAATGCGCTATTTATAGGGAAACCAAAACTGACCTGCGACACAAGCTCTGTGTCGCACAGCCAGTTCATGCGACACAAGCCTTGTGTCGCATAAGCGACACAGGCTCTGTGTCGCCTAAAACATAACATGTAATATACTAATGATAGACAAAATGTCATAATTACTTAACAAACTATTACAAGCTAAGACCAACTGACAGACATATAAATATGCACCAACACAATGCCCAGAGGCCACATTGCACGTAGATTCATAATTAGCATATCAGCATATCAGACTAAACAGTCTATCAATTATATCTACGTTTACTTGTTGCAACCAAATCATTACAACTGAATCAAACATGTGAGTTCCAGATCCACTCACCTGTTGGTCTCAGTCCCACAACTCAGAAGTCTAATATCACTGAGTCTTCTGCTGATCTGAGAATACAACAAATAATGAGTTAGATAACTTCCATAACAGACTCATTCTTATCACAAAGTCATAAACAGTATTAACTACCACATTTGAACATTCAGTGGAATCTAACTTCCAACAGTGGTAACTGCTTCATTTATGAAAGTCTAAGTATAAATTCAACTAACAGTGTTAATTACATAAACAGTGGAAACTACTTACAATTCTTAACTAACAGTGTTAATTACATAAACAGTGGAAACTACTTATAATTCTTAACTAACAGTGTTAATTACATAAACAGTGGAAACTACTTACAACTCTTAACTAACAGTGTTAATTACATAAACAGTGGAAACTACTTACAACTCTTAACTAACAGTGTTAATTACATAAACAGTGGAAACTACTTACAATTCTTAACTAACAGTGTTAATTACATAAAAAGTGGAAACTAACTTCCAACAGTGGTAACTACTTCACAATCAAGTTCTGTTAACTGAGTTCATCTTCAAGCTGCGAAGTTCGCTGCCGAACCCAGAAATTCGAACTGAATTCTTTCAAAACTCACGAATTTGACTTCCTATCATTCAAATAAGCTTTCTAACAATTTATATGCATCAAATAACATCATATAACATCTTTTAAGCTTAAAATTCATATCAATTCGAGAATTTGCTAATTTCATCAAATTACAATGATAAACATCAAATACTTACAGGAACAGAGTGATGATGAGGATGTTACTGGAATTCATTTTTGTAACAAGAGGGTGATTATTCTACTGTTTTAAGATTTCACAGAAGGTTTCTTTCAATTTTTTTTTGGAATTTCAAGTCGGTTCGCAGGAATGTTTAAGAAGTGTGTATATTTGTATAGAAGAATTGAGAAGGTATGTATATATATATATATTAATATAACCCAATACCATTACAATTTTAGTTCCCCTCTTAATCTATTATCGGGAAACTAAAACCATTTGGGAAAATCAATTATTCTACTTTCCCGTCAACTAATTCGGTTTAAAACAATAAATTATTTATTAGTCACAATAATTCATTTATTCGTTTTACTAATATTATCAAGCATAATAATAGTAAAATATTCCTAACACATTGAATAATAAATTTAAGTTAGGAAATTACCAGAATAATACTAGGCCCTTAGGGTGGATGTTACATCTATCTTTTGTAATCTTTTTGACAGCTCTTCATCTTCTTTGATCTGTTGCTCAACTTGACTCCTTCTTGATTGAGTCTGTAAACAACCTTCATCTTCTAATTCGTTAGAGAGCATGTCATCAAATCTTGCTTCCTTCAACTTCTGCTCTTCTTCAGTTAATACATTCAAGTATTCAGTTAAAGACATACCTTGAGCAGTAGCTTCTTATTGCAAGAGTTCATCCTGTAGATTTGTCAGTTCAGGATTTCTTGTACCAGCAGCATGATCATCCACCATCTTCTTGATCTTGCTTAACCTCTCCTGCTTGGATAATGCAACCTCCTTGCCCTTACCCTTAACCACATCTTCTTCCATAGTAGAACTCGACCCAGGATATGTGCTTATCAGATGAGCACTTCTCCATTGCATTCTGTCTTCATGTTCACTTCTACCTGGAGGCAGTATTCTGGTTGTTGTGGTTAGTCTAGCAGGGTTGGCTTCAGCTCGGATGGCTTCAGCACTGATGATTGGAGCATCAATACCTGCTGCTTGTTGCTTTGAGCTCTGAGTCTGTGTCTGATGCTGTGTCTCAGTCTGTGCAGGTTCAGAGGGCACAGACTTAGACTCTCCAGTTTTGACTTTTGAGGCACTTTCATCTACACCTCCAAAAGTAGCATCATCTTCATCATCATCTGATCTTCGAAATACTTCGGACTCAGAACTACAATCAGGATTGATGGCATCATCATCTTCATCATCAATTTCTTGTTCTTCTGCCAGCTTCACAAATTGATCCCAGGTTTTGATCCCCTTCATCTTTGGTTGGGAATCAAAGATATCCCTTTCAGGAATCTTCCTGGCCATTCTTTTTATCTTCCTGGCTCTTTTGATTTGCATAGGTTGAACATCTTCAACTTCCCTTGGTCTCTTCAGCTCCATCTGACCTAGGCCTGAGATAGTTGCTATTGGGTCTATGTGTAAGACAATGGATGACTCCCTCTGAGTCTGTGCAACCATCTCAGTATGTTCACCTGCCTGCAATCCTTCTGGCTCCCCCTCAGTCTGTGCACTCATATTTTCATTCTGTGGCACAGACTGAGCTTCAATCTGGGACTTCACCCTAGAACTTTCGGGTCCATCATCTCCATCATCTCCCTCATCTCCCTCATCTCCCTCACTGCTATCTCCCCCTAAATCTAAGGATTTATTATTAAATAAATTATCTTTTGGGGTTTTAGCATCTGCAGACCCAGACTTCATCTTCTCCCCCTTTTTGACATCAGCAGCTAAGCTTGAGAGGGTGGTCTGCATTTCATCTAACCTATTGGATACCTTTTGCTCAAGCATATCCACTTTATCCACCATGGTAGAAACTAGATGCTTCATCTGCTCTAGCTCTTTCTTATTATTATCGAACTCAGTCTGTACCCATTCAGACAACTTGGTGATGGCAGAAAGCACATCATTAAGTGTACTAGAAGGCACAGACTGGGTCTGGTTGGATGGGTTAGAATTGGGTGATGGTAGGAATCTTTAGGTGTTGCACTCTTTGCCTCACTCTGTGTCCTGTGCATGGAAAAGCGATCATAGGCATTGAGTGGTGTAGTGGTGTTTCCCTCAGATCGAATCCGGTGATAGGATAAGACATCACTGGGAATTGGTTGTGTTGCATTTGTTGCCTCAATGTAGTCCCTGGTGTAAAGGGACCATATCACTGGCAACAAATGTGGAGGATGGTATGCCTTCACTAACCATCTGGTGATAAGATGGTAGATCATTAAGCAAAGAAGTGGAGATCTGTACCTCAGTCTGTGACATGACTAGGGCATTGGCGATCTGTGCAGAGGGGTGTAAGGAAAGACTCACTGGAATGTGAACTAGTACAGGACTAGTGGTCAGTATGGGTTCAGCCATTGTGAGTGAGGTAAAGAGGGGGGGTGGTAGTGCTCAGGATTGGAGCATCTTCTTCAATGCATACTACAGGGGACAGTGTAGTAGCAGTAACGTGGGTATCCAAGCTGACTAATCTAGGTTCAGGTTGGGTCAGTTGGGTAGCCATTGGCACCACAGACTCTAGCAGAGCTGTAATGGAATGGTCTACAGCACAGGAGGGTGTTCTATTTACATCCAACTCCATGGATGATGATTCCATTTGTGCTATACTTTTGGGGGTTGAGTCTGGTGATTCCTCCATAGTGACTGGTGACTCATCTGGGTTGGTTTGTTTGTGACTCTCTTTTGTGGGTGAGGATGGGCTAGGATAAGAAGGTTTATCTATATCCATCTCCTCAGGAGAAGAAGATTTACTACCTGCATCTTCTGTTGAAGATGGAACAGACTCAGCAATGTTTGAGTCTGACTCTAAGTGCACAGACTGAGTTGAGTCTGTGTTCATGGAGCCTGTGTGCTCTACTTTAGCCACACTATCTTTAATAGTTTGAGCCTCAGTATCCTCACTATTACCTGAATCATCACCCTCCATAGATGCAGAAGCAACATATGGGTGATCAATCCATTACTGCATAGCAGCAGTAATAGGTGCTCCAGTAAGTAGAACCGGATGGTTAAACACTTTATAGGTGAGCACGGGTACGGGTATATCTGCAATTTTATTATTAAAGGATATATATACAGACCCAGATAATCTGGATTGGATGCACAAGGAGAGTAACCTTATAAAATGTACATTAAAAATTCTGTTAGACTCATTCACCCGTTTTAAAATTTCTTGAAAATACAACTCTGCAAAGTTGATGTTTAAACCAGTGATGAATGAGCTTAACAGTTCAGTTTCAAACTCATTTAACTCCCCTGTGCTACCAGATTTACCTCCTAGACTTCTAATGATGCCATAGATTAAAAATTTTCCATCTGGGGGTGAACCCTGACATCAAGATGGTGCCTTTTTCTTTGGTATATCCAACCAAAGTAAGAGAAGCCCTTGCTGCTTCTTTGGTTGGATTGGGTTCAAAATTATTTTCCAAGGGCAAGTCTAAGACATTCCTAATTAGCTCCTGATCAATGGTAACTGCCCGTTTACCATGATCAATAGTACCAGTAATTGCAATATTGGTACTATTTGAGGAGCAAGTATACCACCATTCCATAAGAAAATCAGGATATATTTGAGGAATAGTGTTGAAAAATGCTCCCCTTAAAGGATGAGTAGTCATAAAGTTTGTTAATTCCTCAAATCCTTGGTTCTCTTTAGAATCAGGAATGGAAATGGTAGCAACTTGATTATTTATACAGAGTTTTACCTGTTTACCTTGTTTAAAGGGTTTAACTGCAGCGATAGAAGCAGGTGGTGTGTAAACCCATTGATCAACCATTTTTGAAGATGATTTCTTGAGATTGAGTTTGAAAATGGTTGATTAATGAAGAGTTAGGGTTCACAAACTCTGTGTATTTTTGGTGTGCAAGTACAAGTGAAGAAAAAGAGAGGAGACCGGAAATGGGTATTTAACGAAATTAAATTTTTGTTAAACGGGACCCACTGATGATTATCCCTTTTACTGTAGCAATGAGGCTTAGGCACGTGCACCTTTTTGTATTGAGCAGATAAAAGAACAACAAGCGCCAAAACTTTTAATGATTATTACCATAAATTTGGTATAAGCATTAAATGCAAAGATATTGTTGTTTATTTATTTTTATAAAAAAAATAAAAAAAATTAATTAAAAAAAATAAAATAATAAATAAAAAAAATAAATTAAATGAAGATAAAAAGAACACAGTCTGAGGGTATATAGTTAGTCTGTGCAGTGAGTCTGGATGACGTCACACAGACTGAACCATATAACAGACAGACTGAGAGAAAATAATAGAATTGTAAAATCTTTTTGGTATTTTCTTTGATTTATTTACAAAAATCTCTGAGTCTGTGCTATTTGATTGTATGTAACTGAGGATACAGACATACAGACTGAAAGGCAGGCACAGACTGAGAGTTTGAATCACACAGATTCAAGAGTTTTATTAGGGGTTGAGCATTCCTCGTTGACCAAGCAGATATAAGAATCTATCTTCATTAAGAGGTTTAGTAAAGATATCTGCTAGTTGGTCATTTGTGGGCACATTTTTGAGAGTCACTTTACCTTTCTCAGCACAATCTCTGATAAAGTGATGTCTGATCTCAATATGCTTTGTTCTGGAGTGAAATACATGATTCTCAGTGATGGCAATGACACTTTGGTTATCACACATGATTGGAGTTTTTGTAAACGCCAAATCATAGTCTGCTAGTTGATGTTGCATCCACAGCAATTGGGCACAACAACTACCAGCAGCTACATATTCTGCTTCTGCAGTGGATGTAGCAACAGAATTCAGTTTCTTGCTTGACCAACTGACTAGTTTTCCACCTAGTAGTTGACATCCACCAAAAGTGCTTTTCCTGTCTAATTTACAACCTGCATAATCTACATCTGTATAACCTATTAGATCAAAACCAGAATCTTTGGGATACCAAAGACCCAGGTTAGGAGTACCTTTAAGGTACCTTAAAATCTTTTTTACAGCTTTGAGATGTGATTCTTTAGGTTCAGATTGATATCTAGCACATAAACACGTTGAGAACATGATATCTGGTCTACTGGCAGTGAGATATAGTAGTGATCCTATCATACCTCTATAAGTGGTTTGACAGACTAACTTGCTAGACTGATCTCTATCCAACTTATCTGCAGTGCTCATTGGTGTTTTCATTGATGAACAGTCTTTTAAAGAATATTTAATGAGTAGATCATTTACATATTTGCCTTGGTTGATGAAAATTCCATCAGGTTTCTGATGTACTTGTAAACCAAGAAAGTATGTTAATTCACCCATCATACTCATTTGGTACTGTTTTGACATTAAATTTGAAAACCATTTGCATAACTTTTCATCAGTAGATCCAAATATGATATCATCAACATATATTTGGATTAGTATGACATCGGCTTTGTTCCTTTTGAAGAACAAGGTTTTATCAATTGATCCTCTAGTAAAGTCATTACTCAGAAGATAAGATGATAAAGTGTCATACCAAGCTCTTGGAGCTTGTTTTAGTCCATATAGTGTTTTCTTCAATTTATAGACATAATTAGGAAAAGTTGAACTTACAAAACCTGGAGGTTGTTTTACATAGACCTCCTCTTGTAAGTTACCATTCAGAAATGCACTCTTGACATCCATTCGGTAGACTTTGAAGTCCTTGAATGCAGCATATGCCAAGAATAACCTTATTGCTTCAATTCTGGCTACAGGGGCAAATGTTTCATCATAGTCAATGCCTTCTTCCTGCTTGTAACCTTGAGCAACTAGCCTTGCCTTGTTTCTGATTATCACTCCATCCTTGTCCATTTTGTTTCTGTAAACCCAATTAGTTCCTATAACAGTTTTGCCTTTTGGAGCAGGAACTAGGGTCCAAACATTGTTTCTTTCAAATTCTGTTAACTCTTCCTGCATTGCTTCAACCCAATCATTATCTTTCAGTGCTTCTTCAGCTTTCTTTGGTTCAATGATTGATAGGAAGTTTGTGTAGAAACAGAAATTTGCAGTAGATAAGTTTAGCACTTGAGCTCTTGTTTGTACACCAGAAACATAATCTCTAATTATTTTTTCAATTGGATGATACTTGTGTTCTTTGACGCCAAGAAATGATTCATCATAGGATGATAAATTATTTTCATTTAGTGGAAGAGTAACAGGACTGAGTTCTGCATTACCTTCAACAGGGGGCAAGTCTGAGTCTGTAGAGTTCTCAGACTGAAGACTACCAGACTGAACACTTGTATCAGAAGATCTTGAATCTCTGGACACAGATTCATCTTCTGTTGATGAAGGTACTGTCATTAAATGATCAGGATGAGCATCTTCATTATCACTTTCAAAGTCTTGTTGTTGGAGAACAACAACTGGGATTTGAGATTCAGATCCCACAACAGACAATTCTTCTAAAGAATGAACATCTGACTGAGAAATATGTTCATTATTAGCAGAGGAAACATCAAATATGACATTGATGGTTTCTTCAATTTTATTCCTTCTGTTGTTGTAAACGCTGTAAGCCTTTGAGATAGATGAATAGCCAACAAAAATTCCTTCATCAGACTTAGGTTCCATCTTTGCTAATTGATCCCTTTGATTGAGGATATAGCATTTACTTCCAAAGGTCTGGAAATAATGGATGGTTGGAACCTACTTATGATACAACTCATATGCTGTTTTGCCATGCCTTTTAACCAAAATAGATCTATTTTGGGTATAACAGGCAGTGTTGACTGCTTCTGCCCAAAAATAAATCTTCATTTGACCATGGCATAACATGGTTCTTGCAACTTCTATGAGTGTACGATTTCTTCTTTCAGCAACACCATTTTGTTGAGGAGTTCTGACAGAGGCAAAGTTTTGAATAATGCCTTTGTCAGTACAGAATTCAATGAGAGTAGAATTCTTAAATTCTGTACCATGATCACTCCTAAGTTGCTTGACAGGTATATCTTTCTGCAATTCTTCCCTCTTGATTAGATTAATAATCTCAGCTGGAGTATCACTTTTTGCCTTAAGAAAGATGACCCAAGTATACCTTGTGTATTCATCCACAATCACAAGTGTATACTTCTTTCCACCCAAACTGCCAATGCTTATGGGTCCAAATAGATCCATATGGAGCATATGCAGTGGTTGATCAATTGTAGCTAACAATTTGGATGGAAAATGGTTCTTGGTCTGTTTCCCTAGTGTACATGCAGGACAAAGTTTGTCTTTTGCAAATGTAACATCAGGCAGACCTCTAACCAATTTCTTCTTTGACAGGAGGTTAATGTTTTTGAAGTTCAGGTGGGATAACCTCCTATGCCATAGCCAGCTTAGTTCTGGCACAGACTGAGTATAGAGACATATCTCTATATTTACATCTGCAGAAGAAAGATCCAAGAGATAAAAATCTCTTTCTCTTTTGACAACTAGTACAGGTTTGCCTTTGGAATTATAGATAACAGCAGCCTTCTTTCTGATTCCGATTTCACTGTCATCATCACAAATTTAGCTTGCACTAAGCACGTTATGCTTTAATCCCTCAACATAGGCTACCTTTGTTATTCTGATGTTGTCAGCCTTCACCACACCATAACCTTTTGTCTTGGCAACAGAGTTGTCAACATATTTGACAGAAGGTCCTTCTTCTTCTACAAACTCTGATAAGTTCTCCAAAGAACCCGTCATATGTCTTGAGCATCCACTGTCTAGGTACCATTTTTTGTTACCCTGCACAAGACAAACAAAATTAATTAGTTACTTTTGGGAACCCATCTTTTGATGGGTTCTTTAGAGCTGGTTGAAGTCAATTCTTTAGCTGCTTTGTTGGAAACAAGCATGTAAAGTTGACTTTTAACCTCTCTAGATTTGACTTTGTCGTTCGTAGTTGATATTTGTTTAGTCAAAGCACCCTTTGGTTGTTTAAAATTAGACTTTGTGCATTTAATACCCTCATGTCCTAGATTTCCACAGTTGTAACATTTTCTGTCCAACTTAATGGTCCTTTTGGATTTTGGGTTATTATTTGCACTAGATCCTCTCTTAAAATCCTGCTTTGTCTCAACAAATGTTTTAAAATCTGTGGTTAACTTCATTAAGTTTTCCCTAAGCAGCTTAATGGTATCAGTCTGGTTGTTAAAGGTGGACTTTTGACAGTCAGACTGAGAGTTAACACAAACAGATTTGGAGTTAAGTTTACCAGACTGAAAATTGATTTTTCCAAACTGACAGTTAGCTCTCACACACTGAGACCTTTTTAACTCCCTGGTTGCTGGTTTTATGCCTTTAAATTTGTCTTTTGACATATTGTTGTCTGGACCAGCTACAGACTGAGATGTGGAAGGTTCAAACATGTTGTAACCTTTCTGTTTATCCTTAATTCCTTTTACCTCTTTTTGTCTGTTTGAAAATTGTACTGTGGGAATATTAACTTTGCCTTTTACAAATCTTTTCTTTTTAGGTTCTATAGTTTCTAAAGATTCATTAGTGATTATGAGTTCAGGCAATTCAGATTGAGAAGTTTCACAGACTGAGATTTCTGAGTCTGTATCTTCAGAGTCTGGCTCTGTCTCATATACTAGTTCTTTAGCAACTATTTTTGGTCTTACAAAGGCATTAGTCAATATAACTTTATCTCCCACAGTATGACTAAAAGTATGAGGTAAAGTTTCAGGTACAAATATAGTAGATTTTGAGTTTATTTCTGAAAGTAAATGGCTATTAAGATCAAACTCATCTCCTATGACCGCTTGTATCTGAGCTGGAATTTGTTTGGATAGACAGTCCACATTTTTAAGTGATGAAATACACCAAGATCTACAGATTTTCTCATAATGATCAGCTTTGTTTTTATAAGCTTCTTTTTCCAGACTGATCCTTTTGAGAGTATCATATTGAGCATCAAGCTCATGTTTATACTGTTTATTTTGGTTTATTTCATTCACTTTTGACTGTAGATCTTTTTGAACCAGACTAAGTTTAGTTTTTAAATCTTTTATTTCCTCAAGCCTTTTCAAAAAGTCTTCATAGATGTGTTCAAACATTTTCTATTTTTCTGCATCACTATAGTAAAGTTTAAAATGATTTACATTGTAAGCAGATCCTCTGTCCCAATCTGAATGAACACATGCTCTCTCTGCAAATTTGACATCTTTGTCAAACTGGCTTTCTGTGATATCCTTTAAGCACATATCCTCATCATCCTCAGATGATGAAGATTCTTCATCAACCCACCGTTCAACAACCAAAGCTTTCTCTAGTTTCTTTGGTTGCTGTTTCTCTCCAATTTTCTTGGAGTTGAAGTACTTTCTTTTGTACTTCTTGGCCTTTTCCTTCCACTTATCAGAATTTGAAGATTCTGCAATCTTCACTCTGCAGTTAGCAGAAATATGACCAATTTGCCCACATTTATAGCAAGTAGCCTTCTTAGGATCAAAAGTTGGCCTTCCTTTTGAACCTTTGAATCTTGCCTTTTCTAACCTTTGGGCTTGTAATGCCATTTTAGCTTCTAGAGACTCAGTATCATCATATGTTTCTGAGTCTGTAAGAGTTAGATGATAATCTGCTCTAGAGAATAGTTCTCTATTTTTCCTTGTTGTTGCAACAAGAGCAGCAGATGGATCTTTTGCAATCCTTTTGGCATTTAGATCTTTTCTGGCCTTGGTTTCTTCAAAAATTAACAGAAGTCCAAACAGTTCAGATAGATCATATGTCTCCAATTTTTCACTTACAACTAATGAAGTAATTACTTCAGAAAAAGTGTTTGGAATGACATCAACAAATTTTGTACAAATTTCAAACTGTCCTTTGATGATATCATACCTTTCAAGATCATTGATTAAGATCTGAAATCTGGTATGAATATCAGTTAATGACTCATCTTGACCAGTAGAGAAGTTCTCATAATTTCTTATGAGATTCTTCTTCTTTTGGGATTGTACTAAACTTACACCATCATATTGGTCAGTTAGCATATCCCATATGGCTTTAGCAGTTTTTCAACCAGATATCTTAGCAAAGATAGGCTCAGTAACTGCATTGTCCAGAATAGATTTGGCCTTAAAATCTAATGCATATAGTTGCCTGTCTAGATCAGTCCAGCTCAGTCAGTTGTCCAAGGGATAACAAATTCATCTTGGGCAACTTTGCACTCTTCCCTTTTTGCTTTTCTTCAAAATATAGAAAGCAAAAGGTAAAAGATTTCTTTGCTGAGAAGAGAACCTTTTTCCGATGTTTGACTTTGCTCAAACATCTTTTCAGTTGTATCGTAGCCTAAGGAAAGAAGAACTGCTTTTGTACGATTGTACTTTCATTCTTCAATCTGTGCTCTTCAGTCTGTGATCTTCAGTCTGTGATCTTTAGTCTGTGATCTTCAGTCTGTGATCTTTAGTCTGTGAAGCCTTCTGTCTTCGATCTTCATTCTTCAGATGATGAATTCATAAGTCTTCAACAAGAGCACGGCTTTCAGTCTGTGAGAATTTCTTCAGTCTGTGAAGCACAGACTCAGAAACAATTCTTTAGTCTGTGGATCACAGACTCAGAAACACAGACTGACAGTCCCGATTTCCTTCAATTCAAATATAACTTAAACAAGCTTTGAATTATTACTGAGAAGTTGCGGAATAACACTCAATAATATTAGAAAGATCAAAGATAAATATTTAGAATAATAAATAACGAAACACAAATATTAAATCAAAGCCTCAATCTTATTAATATGAATAAGACGAATACACTTTTTGTATTAGGGTTTACACCTTGAAGCTGCGCTATTCTATTCACTAATTTTCGTATATCGATCTAGGTTCTAAGGATCTCTATTTATAACACATAGAGTCCTGTACAATCTCCTATTATTATGGAATTAGATAACTTCCATAACAAACTCATTCTTATCACAAAGTCATAAACAGTGTTAACTACCACATTCAAACATTCAGTGGAAACAAACTTCCATCAGTGGTAACTGCTTCATTGGTGAAGGTCCGTATAAACATCTAACAGTGTTAACCACTTATATACACTAACAGTCTTAATTACATAAACAGTGGAAACTACTTACAAAATCAACTAACAGTTGTAATCTTCGACCAGTGTTAATCTTCAACAATTAGTGGTAACCATGTTAGTCTTCAGTGGTAATTCTTCACTATCAGTGGTAATCTTTTGATTTCTTCAGACTTAACAGTGGTAATCCAAACCCAAATCAGTTTATCCCAACAATCTCCCCCAAAACTTAATCTGTCATCTACAGCATTAAGTTTCTTCAAATTCTCCATTTTAGCTTCTTTGAAGATGCTTTCAAAACCAAATCTTGGATTTCTTCCCCAACTGTTCTTTTCTGTGAATCTGGTTCAAAATCATGTATACTAATCTCTGAGCAACCTAATTACATACAGAAGAATGTAATTTGGCTAACTTCAGGCTCCTTAATAAACTCAGATTCATGTCATACTCTCTGTCTGTGAGCATGTACAAGATCTCACCATCTTCTAAGATAACCTGATATACTCCAGGCACCTCAAAATATATCCACATCTTTACCACCTTGAATGTACCAAATCGAAAGGGAAACTTTTCTAGCTCATACATCATTTGAATCCAGTCCCATGTGACTTTCTCAATGATATTATCAATTCTCTGTCCATCCAATTTCCTCTTCCCAATCTCATACATTTTATCCATATCAGCTCTACTCACCCTTCTCAAAATATCCCTGAATGACCTCCAGAAAGATTCACTACCATCAGCTCTAATAATTCTTATTTTCTCCTCCTTCTTAGGTATAAGCAACTTGACTACCACCCAGTCAACAATCTCAGGCAAGTCCTGATTTATTGGCTCTGCTTCAACTGGATGTATAATCATCAAATCATTCAATTGCCCTTCATCTCTTTCCAAATCATTGACCACCTCTTCCACTGATTCTTTCTGTTCATTCTCCTCTTTTTCTTCCTGTTCTTTCTTTTTCTTCAACTCCTCTTCCTTCCTCTGATTTTCTTGATAAGGCACAAATATATCTCTTTCATATGCCCTAGCCATCTCTTGATATGTCATTTTCTTTAACACTCCAGCAGGGATTGTGCACTTCAACATGTTATATAAGTCTCTTCTTTTCTGTGCAATGGTCATTGGCTTGCTTGCTTTCTTCATTCTTGCTTGCTCAGCCTTCTTCTTCTTAACTTGACCCACCAAATACTCAACAGATTCTTCTTTCTCCTTTCTTAACATCCACTCATCAAACCTATTCACTTCCTCCTTTGTCATCATAACAAACCTACCGGGCTCAACCTCAACTCTTATCAAACTAGCATCCATCTCAGCATTTAATTCAGCTTGTAGCCTCTGTGCATATTCTTCATCATTTGCAGTAGCATCAGCAGGCACTTGCTTTGATTTCTTCTTCTGTTTTGGCTCTTCCACTAGCTTTCCCTTACCTTTATCTTTTGGGTCAATCTTAGGTAAATCTGCTCTTTGAAATGTAGGTGCTGTAGCAGGTTCTCGGATTGTGAAACCAGGCAAGGATGGTTCACTTTTCTTCCTGCTAAACTTCTGAGCAAACCTGTCTGCAGCAACCTCTTTAGTCTTTTCAATTTCAGGGCTCTCCACCTCTTCTTCTTCATCTTCTGCCACCCTTATTTCTTCTGTTTCATCATCCAAGTTTACCCCAGCAGGTTGTTCACTTAAATTGGCACTGGCAGTCTTGGATGCCTCCTCTATTATCTTATCAACCTCTGCTTCACTCTCCATCATTATCTCCTCATCTACCTCCTCAGACCTATCATCTCCACCCTGTTCATTCTCCCCCTTTTTGAATGCATCTTCTGAGGGTTCAGGGGAAGAGAGAACAACTCTGGCTTGTTGCACAGGGACAGATCTTTTGTATTTGTCATCAATTATGTAGTAGTTCTGACCCTGCTTCAAGCACTTCAGCACAATTGTTTTCAAGGCATCTATCTCAGCTTGTTGCTTCTTGATGATCCTTTTCTGCCTCACCACCTCAGCCCACATAAAGTCCAGCATATCCGTCAATTTTTCATAGTTCAAGCTAGCCTCATCACCTTTAGGATGTGACTCCTTTGGTGAATCATTGACAGAATTTCCATCTGATTCATGCCTAGCATGAGCATCAGATGGCCCTCTTTTCTTGGTACTGGGTCAACCAAAATCACCTTCTTGCAAAGGATCATGTTCTGGTGTTGCCTCTGTTTGGGTCTTATTTATGTTACTTCTGTCCTGCTCTGCCATTTGGCCAGAAGCAGTAGAAGCAGCCCTCCCAGAATGGTCATCCCACTCCTTATAGACCACATGTTGTGTTGATTCATTGGACTGAGACATCTGAGCAGCAAGAGCCTCAGATGTCTGTGTTTTAGCCCTTTTGGCTTTAGCAGTGGTTGGCTTGTGGGTCCCTTGTTTTCTTTTGATACCCCCAACTGCTGTGGGTTGAGAGATGATGGGTGTGTCATCTCTCTCAGCAGATGGTTCAGCTGTAGTGGGTGGAACTGCAGCTGTGGTGGAGGGTGCAGGAAGCATTGTTGGAAACAATGCTGTAACCCTCCCAGAAAATTTGGAGTCCCTCTTCATATTTGAAAAACCTTAGGTTTATGAGAGAGAACACCAATAACAGTATCCTGGTCAGGCAGATTTTGGATTTGTGCATTTAAAATTAACTGCACAAACCTAGGATACATCAAAAAATTTAATTTTGGTTGCTCAATGTTTCTGAGCATACCAGAAAATATCAGATTTGAAAAATTAAACCTTTGTCCAGTGGCAAGACAAACAGTTGCATATGCAATGTTGCTGCCAAACTGTTCAAAGGCTGATCTTTTGGATGAGAGACAGTGTAAAAGAGTATGTATTAAAAACCTCCATTGATGGGAGAAAAGAGTCTTTTGAAACGTAAAAGTATCTAAAGGACCTTCATAACCCATCAATCGAAAATTTTCATACAATGTTTGAGTAGATAAAGAAGTAATACCTGTCTCATCATCAAGTTGTAAAGAAGCACGAACAGAGGCTTCAGTGATAACTACCCTGGTGTTGGCCACCATGGAGACTATGCTCTTAGTCCCCTGTTCGTCTTCGATGGTTGCATTTACCCAGAAGTCATTAATGTGATCTTTGGAGACTCTGGGTGATACTGTAAGAGCATGATAGATGTGAGAGGCACGAAGGAAATCAATAATTTGGATGAAGTCCTGTGCCTCTTTGGGTTTCATCAGATAGGCGATCATGTTATGATTCTGCCCTATTGCTAGTGTTGTGGAAGAGGAAGTGGAAGCCATTGATGTACAATCAAGTGGAATTTGAGGTTTAGATGGTGATTGAATGGTTAATCGCAAGAGTGTAGGTAGGAATTGAGAGCGTATTGAAGAACGACAAGTGTTTGGGTTTATATACTGTTCAATTTAGGTCAGTGGAAAAATCCCCAATTTTAACGCTAACAGTGTTAACAGGTGAAGTATGACAAACAGTGGAAACGGAGAAATTGCACTAACAGTGATAACTGTCCAAACACGGGTTTTATGCGCTTGCCCATCTTACTTATCTACACTAACAGTGCTAACTTGTATAAGCAGTACTAACCGACCAAGGCAGTCACAACTCAATACAAGCAGTACTAATAGTCGCGCTATAAAGTAAAGAAAGCAGTATTTTTTTTTTTTTTTTTTTTTTTTTTACCGACAGTAGTAACGCCAACGCAAGCAGTGGTAACACTCTTTAAGCAGTACTAAGTCTCCAAACCGTGGAAATTAAACCTGCGCAGTGTTAACTAAAAACAAGCAAACAAAAAAAATAATACAAGTATACAAACAGTACTAATTACCAAAGGCAGTGGTAACTTGTTTCAGTATTAACACTGACAGTGTTAAAAGTAACTAACAGTACTAAAACTACTTAGCAGTGTTAAAATACGCCAGTAGTGTTAACACGAACAATGATAATTAGGATATCAGCATCAATCCCAAGTTTAAGCAAAAAAAAAAAAAAAAAAAATATTAGGTCAAAAATAGTGAGAAAAGTTAAGACAGATTCATCAATCCAATGCTGGTAACCAAAAATGTAAATCTGCCCACATCAAAAGCTTTGGTAAACATATCTGCATATTGATTATCAGTATGAACTTTAAAAATTTGTATAAGCCTTTTCTCATTACAATCTCTAATAAAATGATATCGTATTTCTATGTGCTTAGTTTTTGAATGTTTAACAGGATTGTTTATGATACTGATAGCAGAGTTATTGTCAATAAATATAGGAGTTTTAAGAAAAGTCAAACCATAGTCTAACATCTGATTCTGAATCCATAGCACTTGAGCACAGCAGCTAGCAGCAGCAACATACTCAGCCTCTGCAGTTGATGTAGACACAGTGGATTGCTTCTTGCATTGCCAGGAGACTAACCTTTCTCCTAAAAATTAACAACCCCCTGAAGTAGATTTCCTATCCAAATTTGCACCTCCATAGTCACTATCTGTGTAAGCAAGCAGATCAAAAGAACTGTTCTTTGGGTACCAAAGGCCTAGTGTTGACTGGCCTTTTAAATACCTAAAGATTCTTTTCACTGCATGCAGATGTGACATCTTTGGATTGGATTGGAATCTTGCACACACACACACAGCAAACATGATGTCTGGTCTTGATGATGTCAGATACATGAGGGAGCCAATCATTGATCTATAAAGATGAACATCAACATCTTCCCCCTCAAGATCTGCATGTAATGCTTTGTGTGTCTCCACTGGTGTGCTTGCCACCTTGGCATCCTTGTAGCTAAACCTCTCCAAAATGTCATTCACGTACTTACTTTGATGAATGAAAATCCCATCCTTTTGCTGTTTCACTTGTAATCCCAGAAAGAAGGTTAATTCTCCCATTGAGCTCATCTTGAACTTGTCATGCATCAAAACTTCAAAATGCTTGCACAGACTGTCCCTTGTAGAGCCAAAAATGATATCATCTACATAGATTTGTACTAGTAGGATATCATTCTTAATTTTTTTGGTGAACAAGGTCTTGTCTATTGCACCCCTTGTGAAGCCATTCTTCAGTAGATATTCTGATAAAGTGTCATACCAGGCTCTTGGTGCTTGATGTAAGCCATAAAGAGCTTTATCCAGTCTGAGCACTTTATCAGGATACTTTGAATCCTCAAAGCCTGGAGGCTGGCATACGTAAACTTCCTCTTGAATAGTGCCATACAGAAAGGCACTCTTCACATCCATTTGATAGACCTTGAATCCTTTGAAAGAGGCATATGCCAGGAACAGTCTGATAGCTTCAATCCTAGCCACAGGAGCAAACACCTCATCATAGTCAATCCCTTCTTCCTGTGAATACCCCTGGGCTACTAAACTAGCCTTGTTCCTGATCACTATTCCCCTTTCATCTTTCTTGTTCCTGAACATCCATTTTGTGCCAATTGCTCTTTTGCCTTTGGGTAGATCCATCAAGGTCCATACTTCCTGTACTTTGAATTGAAGCAGCTCCTCTTGCATAGCATCAATCCAGCTTGGATCCTTTAGAGCCTCTGTTACCTTCTTTGGCTCCATCTGAGATATAAAACAGGCATATAAAGAAGTGTGGAGTCCTTCTTCTGATATTCTGAGTTGCTGCCTTGTTTGTACAGGTGTGCCAATATCACCAATCACATTTTCTAGAGGATGGTCTCTATGAACATGATAGTGTGATGTTGGTGATACTGACATCTCATATTCCAAGTTTGTTATATTCACATCCAGATCTTGTAGTTGTGTATCTGATGTGATACTTTCCCTAATCTGCCTTGAGGGAGTGAAAATGTTATCCATGATTCTCTGTTCTACAGCTGATAGATCAGTTGAATCTGCAGCTGTCTTATCCACATTTTCACTCTCACTTTCTTCTCCATCTTCTTCTAAAGCTGGCATATTAGGATCATCAGGCAAGTCTGGTGATGTTTCTGAACTCTGTGTGGACTGCTGTGAAGTGGAGTCAAATACTGCTGGTGGATCAGGTGACCAAACAGGAAATACAATATATTCCTGTGGTTTGTTTTGCTGTGCAGTTGGTATATCTGTTGATGAAGTACTTGTACCTGCATGTATACCTGCACTTGATCGCACATTTGTATATCTGAAAGCATGGGTTAGTGCATCAATATCAAACAAAGATTTTGGTCCTTTTCCTACAGTATTTTCAGTATATTCATTAAATGTGACATCCATTGACTCCTCTATGATTCTGGTCTTTTGGTTGAAGACTCTATAAGCCTTACTTTGAATAGAGTAACCAACAAAGAGACCTTCATCAGCCTTACTTTCAAACTTTCCTAAATGACTTTTGGTATTTAAGATGGTACAAGGACACCCAAATGGTTTTAAGAAACTAACCAATGGTTTTCTCTTAAAAAACAGTTCATATGGTGTCTTGTTGTGAGGCTTGACAACTAATACCCTGTTTTGGACATAACAAGCAGTGCTAACTGCTTCTGCCCAAAAAGACATAGGTAATTTAGACTCAGCTAACATAGTTCTTGCAGCCTCAATTAGTGTCCTATTTCTCCTCTCAGCTACCCCATTTTGTTGTGGAGTCCTAGGTGCACTAAATTCTCTCTTAATACCTTTGTTTTCACAGAATTTATTCATCTCATAATTTTTAAATTCTGTACCATTATCACTCCTAATGATTTTTACTTTGAGATTCATTTGGTTTTCAATCTTAGTTATAAATGATCTAAGTGTTTCACCTGTTTCATCTTTTGTCCTAAGAAAGAATACCCAGCTAAATCTAGTAAAATCATCAATTACTACCAAACAGTATAATTTCTTCCCTATACTGCTTATGTGTGTTGGTCCAAATAAGTCCATATGTAGTAAGTGTAATGGTGAAAAGTTTGTGTTCACTATTTTGGACTTAAAAGAAGACATGTGTTGCTTGCCTTTTTGGCAGGAAACACAATGATCATCACATGAATATACCTTTTCAGGTAAACCTCTAACAAGTTTGCTTTTGACAAGCTTATTAATGGTCTTATAATTCATGTGACACATCCTTCTATGCCATAGTTCAGATTCATTTATAGTTGCTTTGCTTATAAGACAGTTTAGTTCAGGTTGAGGTTCCATATTTGCCAAGTCACACTTATATACATTATGCTTTCTAGGAATTCTCATTAAAATCATATTTTCAGGTATTTTAAATTCCTTGGAAAGTATAAGGCATTCAGTGTCAGTAAAATGAACTGGGTTCTTTTTATCTGTGATTTGACTCACACTTAGCAAATTGTACCTCAGTTGTTCAACAAAATTCACATCCTCAAAACTTATCTTATTGCTGTGCACTATTCCTTTGCCTGTGATTTTTCCTCCTTTGGGATTGCTTCCAAAAGCTACATATCCTCCATTAAATGATTTGAAGTCCTGCAGCATTTTCCTATCCCCTGTCATGTGCCTAGAGCAGCCACTATCCATGTGCCATAAGTTTGATGGCTTGCCCTGCACATCAAATTGAAACTATAATTAGTTTCTCTTGGGAACCCAAACCAATTTGGCTTTGGGTTTCCCATGTGCATTCACAAAGTCAACTTTCTTGAAGATTATTGATTGTGATGCACAGTTGGTATTTGGACCTTTTGATTTATCAGTTTTAATTGGTGTCCAAATCCAACTTATTTTAGGCTTAACAGTGGAAATTGATCTAACAGTGTTAACTGTTTTATCAATCTTACTAACACTGTTAATATTGTTAACACTGACAGTTTTAGTTTTTACCACTGTTTTTGCCTTGTTACTATTGGCTAATTTTCTAGTTAATACTGATGCACTAGAAATAGCTGTAGCAGTCAACTTATTAGCCATGACAATTTTCTTCTTGGCAGTAGTGATGCGATCAATTTTTGATTTAAAATTTTGCTTATTGATCATATCAGTTCCTGTCCATTGTTGTTTTCTAATCCTTTGAAGATTCTTAGGATTATAATAACAATCATGTTGAAGATGATTGTTTCTGCCACATGTAAAGCAAGATTTCTCCTATACCACTGTAAAATTCTTTCCCAACTTTTGTGAAACCATTTGGTTCCAATTTCTTTGATTTCCTCTGGGTTTTAATTTGTGAGAAAGTGGTAATTGAGAAATTTTGGTTTTACATTTACAGTCAGCACAGTCAATATTTATAGATTTTACATTATTAGATTTATTAACTGTTTTAACTGAATTACTAATGTATCCTAGACCAGCTCTAGATTTATTAGCAGTGGCTTTCATGTTTTCCAAATTATTCTTTTTCTTTTCCTAAAATATTTTCTTACCCTCTTCTAGTTTATCACTGTTGAGTTCTAAAACTAGACCAGTATCTGATTTCTTGATATTCTCACATGATTTTTCAGAATTTAAGCTATTAGTTGTTTCAGAATTAGAATTGTTATTATTTTCAGATGAATAATCCAGTTCATCTTCCTCACTCCATTCTCTAATTTCAACCTTATCAAAGTCAATTTTATTATCCAAGTTAATAACTGGATCAACCTTTGTAACATCAACTGTTATTCCTGCCTTTAACTTATTTAAATTTAAATCAGTTTTAAGAGGAAAATAGTTGTTATTATAAGGTGGGGAAACAGAATTATATCCTAACCCAGTTTTTATCTTGTCATGAATTTGAGATTTGATAATTTGATTTACACTTTTAGAAGCATGTTCAAGATCACTTACTGTTAATTTTATATTATCTCTTTCACATGTGACCTCTACTAATTTCTGATTTATTGCTTCTAACTTATCTTTTAACACATCTCTCTCCCATCTGGCATACTTAAGATCATATTCATATTGGGTTACATTCTTTTCATATGCCTTTATTTGATTTTCCAAGTTTTCTATTGCAGCTGTAGTATGTCTACTTTTAATCTCACATTGCTTAAGTTCTTCACAAAATTTCATATTATAATCTCTATAATGTTTAACAGTTTGTTTGCATACAGGAGAACATAATTTGATTTGTACCTCATAAGGAACCTCTGATGGCTTGTTTTCTTCTGCAATGGCCATTAAGGCTTGATTCTTCACTTCATGTTCTGCTTGATCACTCCAATCAAATTCAAGCCCATCTTGAGAAATTAAAGCATTTGATGTACTCTCCTGCACTGGTATGTTCCTTCTCTGAATTACATTGCTTCCTGCTCTCTGCCCAGTCTGCTCTTGCCTCTAACTTCTACATTCTCTTGCAAGGTGCCCCATTTTATGACAATTGAAGCACTCTACCTTGCTTTTGTCAAACCAAGCAGCATCATTCCTTTGGTTTGAAAAGTTATTTCTTCCTGTCCTTTGCATAAACCTTTTGGCTCTTTGAGTAATCAAAGCAATTTGCCACTTGATATCCATCTCCTCCAGATCATCAGAATTTATCTGCTCCAAATCTTCATTAGTAAGTGAAGAGTTCACATTACTAGCAAAGAAGGATTCTAATATTTGATCATTTGAGTTGTTTTGAGATGTTCCAACTCCTGCAGCAATATAAGCAGATCCTTGTTGATTTGAATCAACTTGAGATCCACTTACTGACATAAAAGCAGCATTATGATTGTTTCCTACAGCCTGCTTTTTGCTTTCAACTTCTGGCTCAAAGTTTCTCAGATCATTATAAATATCTTCAAGCTCCTTCATCTCCAAATCTGCACTCTGTCTTAAACCTACAGTGTAGATTGTCCATTCTTCACTTAATGATCTCAGAAACTTCCTGTTCAGATCATCTTTATCAATTTTTACCTTGTGATTTTCCAGGTCTCAAACAAGTTTTGAAAACCTATCAAAGGTTAGAGTTAGAGTTTCAGTTTTTGCAGAATTAAAGTTCTCATATTGTTGCTTTAATAGAGATCTTTTGTTCTTCTTGGTGCTGTCATTACCACCAAATCTCTTCTCAATAGCCTCCATGAGTATTTTAGCATCATCACATGCTTCAAATCTTCTTTGGTACTCATTAGGCATTGACAGCAACAATGTGCTGAGGGCTTTATATTCTATAGATCTGACTTTTCTTTCTGCATCAGTAGTTGGTGGTGGTCTCTGTTGCTTGACACCATCACCATCTACTGTAACTGGAGGACCATTTACCACAACTTCCCACATCTGATAATCTGTGAGAAGCATATATTGTTTGATTCTGATTTTCCACATATCAAACTCATCAGGCCTGAGCATAGGGATTTTAGTGACCTGGATTCCTTCATTGTTTTCTGTTGCCATTAAATTCAATACTTAATCACAAACTACACCTTAAAAATCAAGTTAATCTAAAATTCCAGATCTTTCTGTATTCAAAGCTTTCCAAGCTCTGATACAGACTGACAGTCCCGATTTCCTTCAATTCAAATATAACTTAAACAAGCTTTGAATTATTACTGAGAAGTTGCGGAATAACACTCAATAATATTAGAAAGATCAAAGATAAATATTTAGAATAATAAATAACGAAACACAAATATTAAATCAAAGCCTCAATCTTATTAATATGAATAAGACGAATACACTTTTGTATTAGGGTTTACACCTTGAAGCTGCGCTATTCTATTCACTAATTTTCGTATATCGATCTAGGTTCTAAGGATCTCTATTTATAACACATAGAGTCCTGTACAATCTCCTATTATTATGGAATTAGATAACTTCCATAACAAACTCATTCTTATCACAAAGTCATAAACAGTGTTAACTACCACATTCAAACATTCAGTGGAAACAAACTTCCATCAGTGGTAACTGCTTCATTTGTGAAGGTCCGTATAAACATCTAACAGTGTTAACCACTTATATACACTAACAGTCTTAATTACATAAACAGTGGAAACTACTTACAAAATCAACTAACAGTTGTAATCTTCGACCAGTGTTAATCTTCAACAATTAGTGGTAACCATGTTAGTCTTCAGTGGTAATTCTTCACTATCAGTGGTAATCTTTTGATTTCTTCAGACTTAACAGTGGTAATCCAAACCCAAATCAGTTTATCCCAACAATCTCCCCCAAAACTTAATCTGTCATCTACAGCATTAAGTTTCTTCAAATTCTCCATTTTAGCTTCTTTGAAGATGCTTTCAAAACCAAATCTTGGATTTCTTCCCCAACTGTTCTTTTCTGTGAATCTGGTTCAAAATCATGTATACTAATCTCTGAGCAACCTAATTACATACAGAAGAATGTAATTTGGCTAACTTCAGGCTCCTTAATAAACTCAGATTCATGTCATACTCTCTGTCTGTGAGCATGTACAAGATCTCACCATCTTCTAAGATAACCTGATATACTCCAGGCACCTCAAAATATATCCACATCTTTACCACCTTGAATGTACCAAATCGAAAGGGAAACTTTTCTAGCTCATACATCATTTGAATCCAGTCCCATGTGACTTTCTCAATGATATTATCAATTCTCTGTCCATCCAATTTCCTCTTCCCAATCTCATACATTTTATCCATATCAGCTCTACTCACCCTTCTCAAAATATCCCTGAATGACCTCCAGAAAGATTCACTACCATCAGCTCTAATAATTCTTATTTTCTCCTCCTTCTTAGGTATAAGCAACTTGACTACCACCCAGTCAACAATCTCAGGCAAGTCCTGATTTATTGGCTCTGCTTCAACTGGATGTATAATCATCAAATCATTCAATTGCCCTTCATCTCTTTCCAAATCATTGACCACCTCTTCCACTGATTCTTTCTGTTCATTCTCCTCTTTTTCTTCCTGTTCTTTCTTTTTCTTCAACTCCTCTTCCTTCCTCTCGGGTGCTTCGGCACCCAATGGAATTCGGGACGAAATTCTTTTTAAAGGGGAGATAATGTGACAACCATCAAGATCTTAGGTTATTACTTAGTTAAAACTGTGAGTTCGAAGTTAAAACTGTTAGTTCGAAGTTAAAACTGTCAGTTCGAAGTGAAAACTGTGAGTTCGAAGTTAAAACTGTGAGTTCGAAGTTAAAACTGTCAGTTCGAAGTTAAAACTGTCAGTTCGAAGTTAAAACTGTCAGTTCGAAGTTAAAACTGTCAGTTCGAAGTTAAAACTTTTAGTTCAAAGTTAAAACTTAAAACTGTTAGTTCGAAGTTAAAACTGTTAGTTCGAAGTTAATACTGTTAGTTCAAAGTTAAAACTGTTAGTTCAAAGTTAAAAGTGTTAGTTCAAAGTTAAAACTTTTAGTTCGAAGTTAAAACTGTTAGTTCGAAGTTAAAAACTTAGTTATAGTTAGTACTGTTAATTAAAGGTCGTTGATTTCAGTTATTACTGCTAGTTATGGTTATCACTGCTAGTTGAAATTAGTACCAACCCGTTAGTACTGCTAGTAGAAGTTTCCATTATTAGTGATGTTTCCACTGCTAGCACAATTACAAATGTTGTCACCGTTTCCACTGGTAGCACAATTACAACTGTTGTCACCGTTTCCACTGTTAGTACATTTTGTGTCACGAACAAACCCTGAACCCAGAAATTTACTTAACGTTGATTAATTATCTGTGATATGCTAAAGCTAAAAAATAAAAAAAGAAAAAAAAACATTAATATTTTAAATAATGATACCTGCACACGCAAAAAGTTTTGATTACCTCTTTTCTATCAAAAGTGGCCAGCAACCCCTTTTTCCCATAAAACCCAATAAATTAACTTACACTCCCCAAAAATCACCTCCACCCTCACCCAATCAAATCCCCTAATAATAATCATATACTCTTTGCCTTCCCTTATTCCATTTTATTCCATTTTCACACAGTAGAATATACAAACACACACTCAAAACACTTTCAATTATTCTCTCTAACACTCTCCCAACACTTACACCCAGATTTAACTCAAACATTCAACTCCTTCATCACCATTCACTAATATTCGATCACTCTAGAAGCCTGTGCTCGATCTCAAATCACTGGGAAAAACCTCACCTCACCATCCACACCTTCCTGGTCACAGAGGTCTCGGCTAGGGATTTCATTTCAAGTGTTACTTGCTCACAGATTGTACCCGTTATTTAACTCACAAGGTGAGTTCACTGTCCCCTTTTTTTTTTTTTTACTATTTTCTGTTTTGGGGCTAAAAAGCATGATTATACATTTTACTAACTTGGTTTTACCCTTTATGAACTTGTAAAACTATTACTATGCTAATTTATGCGAATTGGGGTATGTCATATTGTTATGCTTGAGAATTATTGCAAAGTCCCCGGGAACTCACACTACTAATTAACTCGTGGCTACGAGCCGTGGATATTATGGGTAGCATGCTATTTAGGGTAGACCAATCCTCACTCACACTTCAACGTGGGTGCATAATATCACCATTATCCATGTTAGTTGAAGAACATGGCGCAATAGGGGCAAACCGCGGGTCGAATAATCGGTTTAGTAATGGTCTCAAGTTATGAACATTTACTCATTTATACCACCAACCATTTCGCATCAACTTTTAGTCAACCAAATTCTCACTTTTACTCTCGTCCCCGATTGGACAAATACTAGGTGTATTGAATTATAAACTGTGAGCTCACCAACTATGGCCATAGTTGACTCTTTTTGTTTTGTCATGCTTTTCAGGAGATCGTCGGTAAGTTGGATCATATGTGGGCACGTGCATGGAAGCATTTTACATTCATGAACCCCTTTTGTGAAATGTTGAAGCTTGATTGAACAATGTTAAAAATTGTTAAAAATTTTCTTTATGTAACAAGTAACGGATTGATATAATGTTTTGATGTCTCTAAGGCACTTGTAATATATGGTATTTATCTTATATCATTTGCGTTGTCAATCTCTTGTCTGTTACACCTCGTGTTTCCGCTTTAGAGGGGTGTGACAGGTTTGTTATCAGAGCCAAAGGTTATAGAGAATACCGGTTTTTCAAATAAAACCTAACTGTAACCCAAAACTTTGGAAACAACATATTCTTAAAAACACTTAACATAATACTAGTTTAACCAATTCAAGCATCCCATCATTTAGCCTCAATTAGGCATAGCTTGATCTCCTATGTCTAATTCAGAAAAGGTCATGAGAGATTTGGAGTAGTTACCCTCGAATTCTGTTTATGTTGATTTTCACTGTGTACGTGCACTGCATATTATATGATCCACATTAGATTTGAGAAATGGGATGTGTTCGAACCAACAGGTTGGGCCGTCTTTAAATCCGTCGTGTCAAACTCTATGAGGAGGGGCTTGTTGTTGTTAGCAGCAAACCACTTCCGTAACTCCAGGTTTGTGGTAATACCATGCGTGTTAGCAGCTTCAACAAAATTTAAGTAAAATAATTAAATTTTACAAGTAATCAAATCAACGTGAACAAAGTCAACATAACACTAGTCAAATTCAAGTAAACATAATATTTTAGAAGTTCTTACTTTCAGAGGTGCATGGTGGTGGTGGAACCTGATACGTGTTAAGTGGTGATTAAAAATAACAAGTTTTAATTAGATGGAAATACTAAAGTTAACTTTAACACAACCAGGGAAGAATACCTGTTCGTATCATAGTATAGCTTAGGTAATTCCGAGTCGAACCACAGGGAATCGGTGTAAATTAAAATAATTAATTAAACCTTAAAATTACAAATTACAAATAAATAAGGGGTGCGTTTTAGTTCCGTACGAACGATTTTAATTAAAAACAATTAAAAAGATAAAAGTAACTAAAGATAATCAGATCAAGAAGCATGTATTTACTTAGATTTGTGATTCTTCGATTCAGGTTTCAGATATGTTTATTGAATTGTTGATTATTTATTATGGTGATTTTAACAAATATAGATAATCTCCTGTTAAGGTTAACTAATCTTAATAAACCTTAGCTTAATACTAGATTCTCTTGAATACACTAGAATTTCTTCTATGTGTTATTAACCTAAACCTTATTCAATTAATACTATCAACAGATCATTGAGATTTATTCAGCAACCTCGTGTTAACGTAAGTTTATAATTATTGGTTAAATATTTATCACATTAATTAGGTTTTATTAATTGCTATTCTCTTAACCTATTACCGGTTACAGTCTCAAGCCACAATTAACTAATAAGTTACTTAATTGCAGATAATCAATCAACTCATACAAACCCTAGTTATAGCATAAGTCTTTTGACCACGTTAAGTAACAATTAATCAACACACAATTAATATGAATCTTTCAAATAAACTCAATAATCATTCATAATTCAAATCAACATAAACATATCATAAAACCTTCATCTAATAATCATTCATCTAAGCAAATACAATTAAAGAATTAGCTCATGTTCAAAGTAATCAAAACCAGATCTAAAAGCATGTAATTACACATTGTAAATAGAAAAGATTAAGAATCAAACCCAAGAAACCGAACTAAATCTTCGTTAGGGTTGAAAACCTTCAAACCCTAGCTTCCTAGCCTCCAAACAGCTTCTTCATACTACCTACCTTTTGAGCAAGCAGTAAGTATAACTCGAGTGTCGTTCTTAAAATCGAAACGAATTGAATTGAATTGGACTACCTAAGATAATAGGATGGATTTGAAAGATAGGTATGTTTGTTTTTGGTTTGTTTTCTAAATTATGTAATTACATAAAATAAATGACGGAAAGTAAAGATGGATTTTTAGCAGACAGGTAGAGAGTGAATGCTGAAACTTTGATAATTAGGGTTTCGGGATGATGTTCATTATAAAGTTGGTCGGAGATTTTCTTTGATGATAATCAAACAGGCATTCGGTGTAAACACTAGGACCCTATGTTTCTAGTCTAGTTATAAAAGCATATGTCACTAAGTCCTAGGTTATCGTGATTCTGATCAGACCAGGCTGTTTTGTAACCCCCCTCACTGTCTTTAAGAGACCAAGTGACTCTCTGAGGATGATTACATCTGGGGTGCAAGAATGAGTCAACATACCGTAATTTGTCTTCTGACCTTTCTTAACACCTATGTCTAATTGATATTATCAAAGCTAATACTAATTGCATTCTATGTATGTTAAACTATCGGTTATGTGGAGTTAAGCTGTTTAAGCATCTGAGACTACAGCCGAGTCTTTGCTTTCATTTCAGAACTTCGTATTCAATTATTGTAAGCACAAATACTTCCGTCATGAATGAAACCCTCCTTTGCCATCAGTCGTTCATCCCTAGGTCTACTCACGGTGTACAATGCGATAAGCATTTCCACAGCGTTATGTTCCCTAGGCCATGCTCTAAAAGGGTAACTTCTAGGTAATCCACGATGAGATGGACCTGCGACATTTCCTTAGCTTCCACGTATTTGTACTCTACCAGAGGTATTTCCAACGCTATACTAAGTACAGGGCCGTTTACGGAGATCTCATAGCTTCATACTGTAACAGAGATAACTTATATATTCGTAGCTAGGATTGATCAAATTCTAACTAAGACAATAGTCACGTGAAAAACTGGAAAGGGTGAATGGGTAATTAAGTTTAAGTTCAGGATAAGTTTAACCGGATACATAGAATAACAATTTCCAATCGTACATGATTAAAATATTAATTTAACAACATCCCTACTCCTAATATCTACATTTCAACAATCACATTACTAAGCTAAGTAATTATCATGGCAATAATCAAAACATATACTCAAATAACATTAAAAGCAGACATTATAACAGTAGAGAGAGAAATAGATATCACCGGAAATTAAGCAGCGTAATACTCAGGATTACAATAGTCTGAACTTGACAAGCCATTACAACGAGATTACCAAGCTAAAACTTTCCTCTAGACTCTAACCGACTAACTAAATCTCTCTAGTTCTCTAGAGAGAGAAACTAGAGAGAGAAACTGTTGATGCATATTTGTTATGTCTGTCAGTTGGTCTTAGCTTGTAATAGTTTGGTATGTAATTACGAAGTTTTGTCTATTATTATATATTACAAGTTTTGTTTTAGGCGACACAGAGCCTGTGTCGCTTATGCGACACAAGGCTTGTGTCGCATGAACTGGTTGTGCGACACAGAGCTTGTGTCGCAGGTCAGTTTCGGTTTCCCTATAAATAGAGAAGTTCGGCCTCATTTGTGGGGTTGACGAATCCAGGGTTCCAGAGAGTATATTGTAAGGCATTTCAGTGTATCAAGCTAATTGGTTATCATATCAATATACATTCGATTTGTGTTTGATTCGTTTGTGTTTTACGTACTTTATACAATCGTTTGAATTCCCCCTCTCGATTGTTTGTGTTGATCCGGTTAGGTCCAAGAAAAGGGATCCTACAAGTGGTATCAGAGCCATAATCTACGGATTTGGTGTTATCGGATCGTGTTAGTACGTGTTTTCGGTTAAAACGACTAGTTTTTGGAATTAAATCTTTGCATTTCGGGTTAAGGATCAATATTCTAAATTTACTGGAAGTTTTTGGTGATTACATTCGTCCAGTGTTCGTGGTTTTTCATTAGGGTTACGGAAGTTTACGAATTTTAGGGTTTTCTGCCGCAGCTCTCCTCGACATTGCGACACAAGCAGCGACACAGCCTCTGTCGCATTTAGGGTTTCTGCGACACAAAACCTTTGTCGCTTTTAGGGTTTCTGCGACACAATCTTCTGTCGCGCGTAGGTTTTAAGCGACACCATATAGCGACACAGGTTTGAAAGTTGCGACACAAACTCTGCGACACAAGTTGATATTGCGACATAAAAGTTTGCGACACAAACCTTGTGTCGCCTGTTTAACTGTTACTAATCTCTTTGCGACACATCCTTTGTGTCGCCAGTTGACTTAGCGACACAACCCTTGTGTCGCATAACAGTTTTGTTTGTTCTTTGTGTGTTTTGTTTTGCAGGTTATCAAAATGGCATCTTCTTCATTACAACGAGTTGGAGATCTACTCAAGCAGAACTCTGAAGTTGGAAGTACGAATAAACCACCTATGTATACTGTAGGGATGGATTACGCGTATTGGCGTCAACGCTTTGAAGCGTTTGTTTCTTTTAATGATCCCGAAATGTGGGTTGCTTTGACTGAAAGATACGAACGTCCTGTCAGTCCGGGAGTGTATACTGGTTCTGCACCATTAAAACCAATTAAATCAATGACTCCTGAGGAACGCAAAGCCTTTGAAAATGATAAAAAGGCTCATTCTGCAATTACCATGGCATTACCACCGTCAATCCTCAAGCAATTTCGACATCTGGAAATTGCGTATGATTTATGGAAGGCATTTGAGAAAAGATGTGGCGGTAGTGAACAATATAAACAGAATAAGTTGCGTTTAGTCAAGAAGCAGTATGACGTATTCGATATTCTTCCAAACGAGTCTCTTTCTGACTTGTTTTCTAGATACTCACAATTGGTTAGTGAGTTAATAGAAGGGGGAATAACTCTGGACAAAACTGAAATAAATAAAAAACTTCTTGAATCTCTACCTGATAAATGGGATACAAGAGTTTTAATGATGGAAAAGGATCCAGACATTTTGAATATGTCTCTTGATGACCTTATTGGTCAGCTAGAAGCTGATCTTTTGGACATGCTAAGGAAGGAAACAAAAGCTACTGCAAATGTCCAAAACCCTAAGATCTACGGAGTGGATGTTTCATCAACTGGAACATCTGGCTCAGCATTCTTGGCTGGTAGAACTGGTGGCTCTTCAAGTCAGCAACCAAGTGCTTCTTCTGGTGGTTCTTACTTTCAACCACCAAGTCATCAAGGGCCTATTCCTGTAGCTACACAAGATCATGCTGCACTTTTTTCGGCATTGCTATCCGCCTATGATGACTTTCTCTGCAAGAAAGCTGGTTCCATGGATCTGACAGAGGAAGATTTTCGTCAAATAGATGATGACGAACTGGAACGAATGGACTTAAGGTGGAACTTGGCTATGCTTACTCGTAGAGCCAAGACCTATTTTAAGAAAACAGGAAAGAGATCGCTGGAGGACCCGAATGATAAGGGTCTGGGATTCAACAAGAGCAAGGTTAAATGCTATAAGTGTCACAACTATGGACACTTTGCTCGTAAATGTGAAACACGACAGCCCTCCTCTGGTTTCACAAGGCCTTCTCTTAACAACCCTACAGAGAAGGCTAAAGCTGAAGAAAAGGCAATGGTATCGGCTGCCTTAATGTTGTCAGATGAAGCGTTTGACTGGTCAGAACAAGCTGATGATGACCAACAGAACAAAGCTTTCATGGCCAACATTCATGAGGTTGATAATGAACCTTTGTCTTGTATTTCATGCATTCATTTAACAGGACAAGTGAACAGGTTAAGAGAGGAAAATGAACGTCTTATCGCTAACATAGAACAATTAACTGCTTCAAATAATATGTTAAAAGATAATGATAAGGTTTGTAATAAAAAGCTAAAAGCTATTTTTGAAGAAAAGAAAGAGCTGAAAGCCAAAATTTTTGAATAGCAAGATGAAATAGGAAGTTATGTTAATATGCTTTCCTTCGTAAAGAAACAACTTGCTGATTCTCAGGCTGAAGTTCTTGAGTTGAACAGAAAATTATCTAACTTTTCAACTTCCTCTCTAGTCTTTGATGAGATCCTTCAGGCACAAAGAAGTGATACGAAAAGCAAGGCTGGACTTGGCTTTCATCAAGTTCCGCCTCCTAAAAATTATTTTCCCATGCCTGTTAAGGATGACATCACTGAATTTATGCCTAATTTTTCAAAGACGGCAATAAATCCTGTGAAATTTGCTCCTGTCAAAATAAGTAAGCCTATGAAAATTCAGGCTGAAAAAGTTAAAGTAACTGACGATCAACCCTGCACTAGTGAGCCTGAGATTGTTAAGGCTCAAGAGGTTAAATCTGTTGAATCAGTTACAGTGTGTGTCAAGGCTGAGTCAGTTAAACCTTCTGATGTTTGTGAGCCTGTTGTAAACAAGGCTTCGAGTGATTCTCCTGTTATTTTAAAGGAGAGTGTTAAAATTGAGGATATAACCGAAGAGGAGTACTCAAAGGTTGAAAAGAAAAACGTAAAGCCAAACAATGTAATTATAACTAATGAATCTTTAGTTATGGCTTTAAGTGGAAAAGGCAAAGATAAGGCTGAGCCTGAAAAGAAGATTTTGAAAATCAAAGAAAATATTAAAAAACATCAAACTTCTTCTAAATCCACTGTTTTCTCTAAACAAGTGTCAAATTCAACATGCTCACATAAGTGTGCATGTGCCTTTGATATTTCTTTCAACCATCCTCATAGGTTTGTTCCAAAATTTCAACAACCTGTTGAGAAAAGATCTTGTTTCTACTGCAAGAAACAAGGTCATTTAATAAATGATTGTCCGTTGCTTGCTAAAAAGCGGTCTGGGAAAGGTGTACCTAAAAGTTCTAAAATTAAAAATTCTTCAGTTAAAGATTCACGTTCTCCCTCACCCGCTAAGAAAATCAGCAAGGTTGAGCCAACCAAATCATCAATTACTAAGCTCAATGTTGTTGACAAGCAACCTTCCAAACCTAAAAAGGTTTGGAAAGTGAAAGAATCATCAAATGATTCTACATCCAACAGTGTCACATCAATCAATACTTCTGATATGTTTAAAAACAAAATTTTGACTGATGTGATCATTGTGGATGATGTGTCTGGAGTCCCCAAGTCTGTAAAGGCTTGGGTCTCCGTTACTAATTAACTTCTTTGTTTTTGGTGTTGCAGCAACCTGAAGCCGTCCTGAATAGCAAATGGTATATCGATAGTGGTTGCTCGCGGCACATGACCGGCAATATATCCCTGCTTTCCGATGTTCATGCGTATAATGGGGGATATGTTGCTTTTGCTGGTGACAAAGGAGGTGTAATTTCTGGCCAAGGCACACTCTCAAACGGCAGAGTGGGCTTTGAAAAAGTTAATTTTGTAGAACAGCTGCAACACAACCTTCTTAGTGTATCGCAAGTTTGTGATAAATCATACACTACTGTTTTCACGAAAAGTGAGTGTTGCATTCTGAAGCCGGGATTTGTTATTCCCGAGGAGTGGGTGCTACTGAGGGCACCTCGAGACAGAGACACGTACATTCTGGATATGCGTACTGTTGAAACAAAGCAGCAAACGTGTTTTCTGTCTAAGGCTAATGAAAAAGAATCCTTGTTGTGGCACAGACGAATGGGTCATCTGCATTTTCGTAAGATGAATTATCTGGTTAAAAATGATCTTGTGCGTGGTGTACCGAAGCAATCATTCGGGCTTAATGATCATTGCGTTCCCTGCCAAAAAGGGAAACAGCACAAGAAGACCCATAAGTCAAAACTGGTCAACTCTGTTGAAAAGCCATTGGAATTACTGCACATGGACTTATTTGGACCAGTGAGCAAGAAAAGTATAGGTGGATCATGGTACTGTTTGGTGGTCACTGATGATTACTTGAGGTTCTCTTGGGTTTATTTTTTGGCCTCCAAGGATGAGAGTGCTGAAATCCTTATCTACTTGTTCGACAAGCTGGAAAATTTGTGCAATCTAAAGATCAAGAAACTGAGAAGTGATAACGGTACGGAATTTAAGAACTCTACACTAGGTCTTTTCTGTTTAAAGAAAGGCATTGATCATCAATTCAGTGCTGCCAGAACTCCTCAACAAAATGGAGTTGCTGAACGTAAGAACAGGACGCTCATTGAAGCTGCTCGGACTATGTTAGCTGATTCAAAACTGCCTATCACATTCTGGGCAGAAGCGGTTAACACCGCTTGCTACATACTAAATCGAGTGTCTATGGTTAAGAAACGTAATAAGACCTGTTATGAGCTCTTCAACAACCGTAAACCAAATTTACAGTTTCTTGAGCCGTTCGGGTGTCCCTGTATGATTATGCACACAAAAGAACGAGTGGCTAAATTCGGTAGCAAATCGAGTGAAGGCTATTTCTTGGGTTTTTCAAATAATTCACCTAATAAGCGTGTGTATAACAAAGTCACAAAGAGAGTGGAAGAACATTTTGAGGTAACATGTCTTCGTTATACTCAACCTTCACAAGGTTCAGGGCCCGAATTTTTGTTCGACTATGACAGTATGTTCGACTCTTTCAAACTTCCTGCTGAAGATGAAGTTGAACAGGTGGTGACAATGCTTCATGGACTTGATATATATTCTGATGTATCCAAGTCTCCTACAAAAACACCACCACCTCCTCCTCAAACTACTGAACCAGTTCAAGATCCTGATACAGATCCAGATATGCCAGCCTTATCAGATGGTGAAGTAGAACCTGTCACAGAGGTACTTGAAGAGACTTTAGTCTCTGGGGGAGACGATACAAATTTGGAAACTGTCATTGAACCTGAAGAGATTCCAAGTAGCCGTGTCAATGTGAATCACCCGGTAGATAATATTATTGGTGATTTACACGATGGAGTTAGAACCAGAGGGCAAACAGAGTGCCAGTTAGCTCAAATGGAGTCATGCTTTCTTTCTCAAATTGAACCGAAAAACATTAAGGAAGCATTGACTGACTCTCACTGGGTAGAAGCCATGCAAGAGGAGCTCCAACAGTTCAAAAAGTTAGAAGTTTGGGAGCTGGTTAAACTACCTCAGGGATTCTATCCGATTGGTACTCGCTGGGTTTATCGAGTCAAGAAAGATGACCGTGGTGTAGTTGTGAAGAATAAAGCTCGTCTGGTGGTTCAAGGTTTTACTCAGATCGAAGGTTTAGATTATGACGAGGTTTTTGCTCCAGTTGCGCGTTTAGAGTCAATACGGATATTTCTTGCTTACGCTTCATTCAAGAAATTTCGTGTCTATCAACTGGATGTAAAGAGTGCGTTTTTGTATGGGAAGGTCAACGAAGAGGTTTATGTGAAACAGCCTCCTGGTTTCGAAGACTCAGTGCATCCTGATTACGTCTACAAACTAGATAAAGCATTGTATGGTCTTCATCAAGCTCCAAGGGCTTGGTATGAAACGTTGTCTCAACACCTGCTCACTAATGGTTACACTCGTGGGCAGATTGATTCAACTCTTTTTATCAAAAAGACAGGAAACGATTTGTTGCTTGTGCAGGTATACGTGGATGATATTATTTTTGGATCGACCAATGAGGTGCTGTGCAGAGATTTCGAAAAAGTCATGAAGTCTAAGTTTGAGATGAGTGCAATGGGAGAACTCAAATTCTTCCTTGATTTTCAAGTCGAGCAGTCTGATAAGGGAATTTATATTCATCAGACAAAATATGTCAAGGACATCTTGACAAAATATCAGATGCTCGATGCTAGACACTATGGAACTCCCATTGACATCAGTCACAAACTTGGACCTGCTGATGATGAAGACGAAGTTAATCAGCGTGACTATCGTTCAATGATAGGATCGCTTATGTACCTCACAGCATCTAGGTCGGACATATTATTCGCCGTGTCTATCTGTTCTAGATATCAAGCAAAGCCCAAAGCTTCTCATGAAAAGGCTGTCAGACGCATATTAGGTTACCTTAAATGGAGACCCTCCTTAGGTCTCTGGTACTCTAACGAAAACGATTTTGCTCTAACTGCTTTTTCAGATTCGGATTATGGTGGCTGCTCAGTGGACGCGAAGTCCACAACTGGAGGATGTCAGTTTCTAGGAAGCCGATTAGTCTCGTGGCAGTGCAAGAAGCAGACAACTGTCTCTACATCAACTGCTGAAGCAGAATACATTGCTGCTGCAAATTGCTGTTCCCAGGTTCTCTGGATTCAGCATCAAATGTGTGACTATGGGTTACTTCTAACTCTTACTCCTATTCATATTGATAATTCAGCTGCTGTATCCATCATACGCAATCCCGTACAGCATTCAAAAACAAAGCATATTGAAATTCGTTATCATTTTATACAGGATTGCTATGAGAAGCACCTAATTGACCTTGTCCAAATTCCTACTCTTAAGCAAAACGCAGATCTTTTCACAAAAGCTTTCTCTCGTAGTCGATTTGATGAGCTAGTCTCTATGATTGGAATGGTGAGTCTGGGCAACGCTTAACTCTCCATTTCTGGTCAGAATTATCCTTAGACTTGGTAAAAAAAAAAAAACCGCAACTGTCACTCTTTTTACTTGTTAGTATTAAAGAAATGCAATAGTTGCAACATTGTTAAAATAGACGTTGAATTGTGTCTGTAAACAATTGGGGAAATGATAGTACATCAGGAAACATGCATAAAATGGAATTTTAAGATTTATGTTTGATGTGTCAGTAGATTTATCTAGCATACTTGAAATACCTTTTATAAATATTAGCTTCATCAAATGATGTATTGGTAGGCATTTGTTCTAAAGTTACTAAGAAGCATAACTTTCAAAAATGCATATTATTTTATATAAATACATATTAATATGTATGACATTAAGTTAAAATAAGGGCAAAAATGTCCAAAATATTTTAACGCTTCGTCTTAATATTTGGATAATAAACATGTTATGATCTAAAATATAGAGTCTTTGTATGGTGTTATCCGGGGGAATATGTTAGTTGTCTCCTCTGTTGTATGAAAATATAGACCTGGTTTCATCTAATATATTCTTGAAAAGAACTTAGGTACGTAGTCTATGTTAAGTTATAGACAATTATTGCGTATCCGTGGCATATCTAAATTCTAAAATATAATGTACAAATGTACAAGAAGAATTATAAAAAGATTGCCTAGTACTGGTTTGTGTTAAACTATGGTACTCTGTTGTACGAAAGTACAGATCTGTACCCTCTAGTTTAAATTGTTCAGACTGGTGTTTGTTCAACCCGAACTATTGCTTATGTGACTATGTTGTACGAAAGTACAGACCTGTCACCGCTATCTTAGTTCTAAAGATACGTTTATACCCTCACCTTCTATATAGAATCTACTAACATGTTTTGATTTCAAATGTATATTTTAATGTGAGTTATATAATATAATATGCATGCTAATAATAACACAAGTGGTTCATCTCATTATGAGTTGAAATCATCTATACTTAAGTTCAAATGTTTAGATGGATAAAATATCAATAATCGTCCTGAACTAATCTTTATAACAGGTGATTTAAATATGCTAAGCAAATTTAAAATGGACAAACATACTGATAATCGAAATAACACTTACTATTCCTAATAATTGCATGTTATTCTGATCTGATTCCTAAAGCAAACCTAAACAATTTCGTCACCAAAAATATTTTACGTTTTATTTTCGTTGATTGCAAAATCGAATCAACGGTTTGTATTTTATTTCCTGTATAATTTTAGTCTATTGTTTTACCTTTAGTTTATCCAAGTCTCTGAGATAATATCAAATTGACTCTCGAATGTAAACTTTAAAATAAAATCAAACTACAAAAACTGTCCATGGTGCGACACAACTCTTGTGTCGCCATGCGACACAAACTTTGTGTCGCAAGCCATGTCGCATCTTGTGTCGCTATACAGGGTTGAGGTATAAAAGTCGGACCCTACCTCTCAGTCGCTACACGATTTTGCGACACAAATAGCGACACAAGACAAATACTGCGACACAACCACTGCGACGTTATTTCAATTTGATTTTCAATCTTCGGCCGTGTTTCTTTGCAAATCAATCCGTGTTTCATGTTCATCTCAATTTTCTCGACCTATAGGTACCATATTTACACGTTTTCACCGTCTAATTTTGATTTAATCGTCGAATGAAATATTCGATTTTTAGGGTTTTTAGTTTTGGGTAAAATTGAACATGAAAACTTTTGTTTAACATGTAAAATCTCATGGTTTAGTGTTCTCAAAACTTTAGCGCAGCATTTGGTGTGCAAAATTTCGAAAACCCCCAAATCTTAATCATTCGGTTTTTCTGGGTTGGGCAACTGTTCGCCATTGCGACACAACTTGCGACACAACTTGCGACACAAGCCTTTGTGTCGCATTTTTTTCTGTCGCATTGATACTATGCGACACAAACGTTGTGTCGCCTATACTTGCGACACTAGGTTTGCGACATAAAGCTTCTGTCGCTAAATTCAATTTAAATTCTATTTAATTGCAAAATACGACACAACCCATGCTGTCGCTTAATTTGTTAGCAACACAAGTGCTGGTGTCGCATTGTTATTGAAATTGAATTCTGCGACACAAATTTCTGTGTCGCATATACTCTTAGCGACACAACTTCCTATGTCGCATGCTTAATGCGACACAAGCCTTATGTCGCATATGACATTTTTATTGAAAAACATTGTCTTCGAATTTTAACGCTAACGCTTTTCGAGCTATGTTTATTTTGTTAATAGTGATGGCAGATATTAATGTGAATGACTGGGAGCCAAGGCATAACATCATGGCTTTTCTCGAGGATGATCGGGATTCGGCTGCACCTTTTAGGCCGATGATTGCGTTTCTTCGCCGTTCCCGCATCTATACCGCTATCACAGCTACTACTCCTATCTATAAGGACCTGGTTGGTTCCTTTTGGAGTTCGGCAGTCATTAATTCAGACATGCCATTCACACGTTTACTCTCCAAGGTTGCTGACCAAGATATTATTATTTCGGAGCAGCTTATTCGTGATTTCTTCCAACTCAATGACGATCCAGACATGCCCGTTCTCTTCCCAAATTTATTTATAAATGGTGGCATGAACCGTATGGGATATCCGGGCATTCCCCGTGATCAATATCGAAAGGCCAATCTCACAAGGGTCTGGAGGTATCTCATGCACATAGTAATTGTGTGCTTGTCCAGCAGGAAGGCCGGCTTCGACGGCATGAGCCGCTCAACAGCCTCTGCTATGCTTGCTTTGGTCTACAACAAGCCTTTTAATTTTTGTGGATACATCTTTCGGGCTATGGTGGATAATGTCCACGCGGGGGAAAACCGATGGAATTTATACCCGCGTTTCATCTAACTGTTGATCAATCATCTGCTTCCGGGGCTTCCGGTAAATGCTGCTCATCGCTTCCGTCAAACTCCGATGAACAACCGTATTTTTGTTGTTTGTGCTCAATACGCTAAAGGAGCTCCGGTACCCGCCGATGTCCCTTTATTCGGACATATCATCAGTGAGGGATATCTCCCTCCGGCTGATGACAATTATCTGGATGTTGCTGCTGCGCCTCAGCCAGAGGATAACTTTGTTAATGTGCCTGTCCAAGAAGAAAATCCTCGGATAGAGGCAATTTTGGACGACATTGAGACTTTTGGTCATGTTGAAGATCTTGAAGGAGAAAACGTGGCTGCCAGTTCTTCTGATGCTGGCTCCACTCCACCAACTTCTCCACGGATAGTCCCTTCCGAAACTTCCTTGGAGAATATACGTCGTTTCGACATAAGACGCTTTAAGCGTATTCAGAGACGAAAAAGGGCAGAGATGGTTTATGTGCGACCCGACGTGGGTAAGAGGCCTCGTGAATCAGAATCTACGGATGCAGATTGGGTGCCTCCGGTCGTTCAACGTCGTAAATCTGCTACTTCCTCTTCCAGGCCACGGGTTGACATTCCCCGTGTTGAGGTTCCTGTTCAACCTCTGCCTTCGGTCATCCAAGAGCTTCTGAGGCGTATGGATGAGATGCAGCAAACAGCAAGAGACCAAGCCACTTTAATTCAATCACAATTTGTGGTTCTCGAAGCTCAAGCTGCTCAAATTCAGGCTTTAGAGACGCAAGCGGCGAGGGTTCCTGTTTTGGAGTCTAGGGTCTTAGAGTTAGAAGCCCTAGCTGTGGTTTCGGGGGAGTCAGGCTTGCGTGCCATTGAAACAACAACTAAGACTTCCGCCGGAACACAAACAGATGATGTAAATAATGATTCTATAAATGAAAATATCCTTTTAGATTACTTTGCATCCTCTGCGAATATTCCAGGTCAACCGGTTCCACTAGCTGTAAATTACTCTGAAGCGAATATCACATATCTACAAAGCTTAATAAATCCGGTGAATAATGATGATATATCATATGACTTTGAGGATGTTGAGGATGAACCGGAGATCCCTTCAGATGAAGATGTATATGAAGAGTCAATTCGTCAAGATTCTCCTATTGAAAGACAACATGAGCCTGATCAAGCGCAACCAGAAGAACCATATGATCCAGATGCACCCATCATTGAATCGGATTCTTCTGAAGATGAACAATCATTGTAAACAACACAATCCAAGCCTGTCGTGCGTTATCATATTGTGACTGTGGCGCCTAATATTTGCAAATCTTACAAAGTACGAGGAGATTTCACTGGTTTGATTTACAGTTGGAAGTTCGATGCTGAGAGCTCTCTCATTCTAATTAAAAAAAGGGACGGTGTTCAATACTTTCGGCCGAGATTCAATTGCATCAGCACCTTGCCGAAGATTGAACTTAATCGTCTTGCGCAATTAGAATTGGTCAATAATACAAATGATCCTCGAGGCGCTTTCATTCAAAAGGTTCTTAGAAGAGAGATCTATAGCAGACACTATGCATGGATAAGACCTGAGCTGGGTGTTCGTTATCGTTTCAAGAGGAAGTTAGATCCAAGAACTCAAGAGCCCATAGTGAAATATAAATATCCACCAGCTGCAAGTCTGAAATCGGTTCCTCTTGAAAAATTACCACTTAATTTGTTAAAGAGATTTAGACATTGGTGGTACGACCCGAAGACTAGTGAAGCTGTGATTGAGTATCTGACCGAGAGAGATCAGGAATGGAGTCCGGGAGAGTGGATCTATTCTCAACAGTTAAGAGGTTCAACCGTTCGTGTATTCGATCCTATTAGTCTCATCAACTTAACGAAATATGACTTAAGAGTTCTTCATGCCAACAAGATTCAGAATTATGTTATTGATCAAGAAGAGGCTCCGAAGTTTCAAAAGATTGTTGAGATTTGTTTGAAAATGGGAATACATGCCGGTGGTACATTTACAGCAGGATGGTGTTGAGTGAAGATTTTTAAAGACCAAGCTGAAGACACGGGGGAGTTTGTTGATGCATATTTGTTATGTCTGTCAGTTGGTCTTAGCTTATAATAGTTTGGTATGTAATTACGAAGTTTTGTCTATTATAATATATTACATGTTTTGTTTTAGGCGACACAGAGCCTGTGTCGATTATGCGACACAAGGCTTGTGTCGCATGAACTGGCTGTGCGACACAGAGCTTGTGTCGCATGTCAGTTTCGGTTTCCCTATAAATAGAGAAGTTCGGCCTCATTTGTGGGGTTGACGAATCCAGGGTTCCAGAGAGTATATTGTAAGGCATTTCAGTGTATCAAGCTAATTGGTTATTATATCAATATACATTCGATTTGTGTTTGATTCGTTTGTGTTTTACGTACGTTATACAATCGTTTGAATTCCGCCTCTCGATTGTTTGTGTTGATCCGGTTAGGTCCAAGACAAGGGATCCTACAGAAACTAAAGAAAGAAGTGTGTGTGAGAGAGAATGAGATTGGTTGATTGAGGGATTGATGGATGATGTGAAATGGGGAGGTTAGGCTCCCTATTTATAGGAAAAAGTCCCTAGCACCCCGTACAATTCTTTATGCACAAGATACAAGCCCGAAATAGTACGAAATCGCAAAATAACCAAAAAACGACATCACCAGAGGGCCGTATACGGCACCCTAGAGGCCGTATACGACATGCTAGGGGCCGTATACGGTATGGGAGAGGCCATATACGGTATTCCTTAGGCCGTTTGGCCTTTACCTGTTGTTCGGTGCTTCGTTTGTTGCTTGTTTCACGCGTATCTTATTTGTTTCTTGTCCGTTTTGCTTGATTCTTTTGCCTATGTTCTCGAAATCCCGTTACACTTCTAATGACACCAAAATCATGAATTTTGGATGTGTGTAGCTTGTAGGTGCTCGGAATGCGTTCGGTTGATTTGTGGGTATTGTATCTTCTCCGTTCTTTATCTTTTTTGCATGATTCTTGATTTTCCGCTCTCGTAATTACCTATGAGTCATATGAGATAAGTTAGGATGTGTATATCATAAGGTCGGGTGAAATTTGTTGGTTCCCTTAATCACGGATCTAGACTTGTCGTTTGACTCAATTGAAAGGCGGAAACAATCAATCAAGCAATTGAAACGTAAATACTAACACAACGATTCTATAATCTTCTCGTATATATAAACACTTAAAGAATAAAGATTACAAACTCACTAACTTTCTCTTCACACTCTCTCTGTCGTATCTCTCTCTCTCTAGGGTTTGATCCACACAAAAACGAAATTCTAACTCGATATATATAGACACCCTACTGGACCCTGCGACACAAGCCCTATGTCGCAGGCCCAGCCCATTGCGACACAACCTTTGTGTCGCTATAGCGACACAGGCTCTGTGTCGCAAGACCAGAATAATGTGTATTTTCTATAATTACATTTCATTTACAAACTCGAAAATACAAACTTGATACTTCACACACTCAGACTAATTAACTTCAACAGAACAAACGTTGACCAACTGACTGACACACATTTATGCACCAACAAACTCCCCCATGTCAGCAGCTTGGTCAATTAATCTTCAATTAGTCTTCACCAATAAACTTCCCCATGGAGATAGCTTGGTCTTCAAAAATCTTGATGTTCAGTTTCATATGACTGATAACTAATTAGATCTTCAACTTCAGTGACCATCATCTCTTTCATCAATAGCTTATCCAATAATATTTATCTTCAAAGTCTTTGGAGAACTCTCATCAATTCTTATCGTTTGAATATGAGCATGATATGTAACTTGAATAAAATAACTCAGAAATAAAATATTTTTGTAATTTTCATTATAAGACAAAATTAAAATACTGAAAGCAATAAATAAACAATCTTTTTGGGGACGGAATTGTTTTGGTCTGGTTAGGGATCATATCAGGATAACATGCAATTATTAGGAAATAGTAAGTGTTATTTCGATTATCAGTATATTTGTCCACTTTAAATTTACTTAGCATATTTAAATCACCTGTTATAAAGATTATTTCAAGACGATTATTGATATTTTTATCCATCTAAACATTTGTACTTAAGTGTATGATGTCAACTCATAATAAGATGAATCACTTGTGTTATTATTAGCATGCATATTATAGTATATAAATCACATTAAAATATACATTTGAAATCAAAAACATGTTAGTATTTTCTATATAGAGGGAGAGGGTATGGACGTATCATTAGAACCAAGTTAGCGGTGACAGGTCTGTACTTTCGTACAACAGAGTCACATAAACAATAGTTCGGGTTGAACAAACACCAGTCTGAACAATTTAAACTAGAGGGTACAGGTCTGTACTTTCGTACAACACAGTACCATAGTTTAACACAAACCAGTACGAGGCAATCTTTTTATGACTTTTCTGTACATTTGTACATTTTATTTGGGAATTGTAAGAATGCCACGGGTACGTAATAGTTGTCTATTGCTTAACATAGACTACGCACCTAAGTTATTTTCAAGAATATATTAGATGAAACCAGGTCTGTATTGAAATACAACAGAGGAGACAACTAATATATTCCCCTAGATAACACCATACAAAGACCCTATATTTTAGATCATAACATGTTTATCATCCAAATATTAAGACGAAGCGTCAAAATATTTCAGACATTTTTGCCCTTATTTCAACTAATTGAACTCAATGCATCATATTATAAATTAAAACGCACTGCATCATTGGTCAAATAAAAACACTGCATCTTATTTTTTAAATCTAACACACCGCATCATTGGTGAATAAAAAATAATGCATCTTGCTTTTATAAAAAATAGTAAATAAATCTTAGTTGTATTATTCGAATGCTAATATATAAAAAAGTAATGAAAACGAAATAAAAATATACCACAAGTTGTTACTAATTGATTAAAAAAGAAAATATAAAAAACATTCAAAAGAAGAAAAAAACCAGATTTAAAGATTATAAAGAAAAAAAAGTTAAGAAAAAAACAAGCAAAAAAAATAATATTAAAACAATCCGGCCGCGACAGCTAGTAGGTGGGGTGGGGGGGAGGGGGTGGGTTTGGGTGGGGTGGAGATGGGGTTGGGGTTGGGGTTGGAGTTAGAGTTGGGAGGAAGAAGGAAAAAGAATGTGAAAATACTGGAGGGATGAAAAAGAAAAGAGGGTAAATATGGAGGGGGTGTAGATGAAAAATAATTGTTATTTTTTTTTTCTTAACATTTGTCCTCACTTTTCAACTTAATTAACATTGTGCCTCTTATTTACTCATGGTCCTTTTGCCCTCTCTAAAAATCATGCCGCTATGATCCTAAACATTTTTTTTGTTTTTAAAATAAATAATGAAGTAAATATTGAATTATATTGGTTAATTGAATTTTAATTTTAATATATAATGTCATCAAGTGGCTTCCTATATTATATTTATTTAAGAAATTTGTAAGATTGTTAATTTTTAAATTTAATTATATTTTTGATATTTATTATACAAATAAAGAGTAGAGAAATATTGAATGAAGTTTAAGGTTTGCAATAGTTAGTAAGAATGAAGAAACCAATAAGAATGTGTTACGTGTCACAAAAACACACTTTACCCCACCTTTTTAAAAATTAAATATCTCATAAACGGTAAGTCGAAAAATTATAAAAATTGCACCATAAAAATTAAGGTTTTTTTTCTTCGATTATATATCGCACAAAGTATACTTTCGACAACTTTTTTTCTTCATTTTCGGTGGATTTTGTAAAAAACTATCACATGTGATACCAATGACTATCACATGTGATACCAACGACTTTCACACATGATACCAACGAGTATCACATGTGATACCAACGACTACCACACGTGATACCAACGAATATCATGTTGATGCATTCTGGTGTGACAACATCTTGTTTAGAAATCTTAGCTTGATTATATTTAGAATTAGCGACACTATTGCTTGTTGCGACACTTAGCTAGTGTCGTTATAACGACATTTTGTTAGTGTCGCTACTAGTGTCGCATACCCTACAAATATATATATATATATATATCAGTATACAGTCGACAGAAAGAGGTGAGCGTGCGTGAGAGAAAAACGAATTAGGGTTTGAGAGAGAGAGTTTTTGGTGCTTAAACGTTTGTTTTATGTAATCATGATTGATCAATAAACGGAAACATTATTTATATTTGCTTGTTTGTATTCGATTTACATTTATATATATTTAACGTTCTTGATTTGTTATTTTGGATTCCGCACGAATAACGAATCGATTCAAATCAGATCCGTACACGAGGATCTACATGTGATATCAGAGCCTTTGATCGTGAAAATCAAGGGTTTCGAATCGTTTTTGTTCGTGGCTTTTCATATGATACGGAGGTACGTACGGGTTTTACGTTATTGCGTTTCAAAATCTGGCTTTGGAGTGTTATTTGTTTATGTTGAAAGGTTTACGAATGAGAGAGAGGTGTGTGTGATTTCTATGTAATCCTTCTGTAACTATTAACGATTTATATCAATATACAACAGAAGCATTTGGATAACTCGTTTTGTGTTTAATTTTCGTTTAATATTTCACGTTCATTACTTAATATTCGGATTCTGCACGTGTAACGAGCATACGATTCGATAGATCTTGCGTAATAGGACCTACAAAGTGGTATCAGAGCTTTCAAGACCAATTGGATCCGTACTCAAATGGGTTCCGAAAGTTGTAATTTAGTTTAGTTTTTGTTATTTGTAAGTATAATATATATATATATATATATATATATATATATATATATATATATATATATATATATATATAGGGTAGAGTTCCAATGAGAACACCTTAAAAATAAGAACGGCTAAAAACACCTCATAAATGCACAACTAGCCAATAAAATCACTAGATTCACATTAATACATCTCAAATATGTGTAAAAAATAGATGCGAACTCTCGAAAATGTACAAAAATCGAAAAAACGATTAGATAATCGTGCATCAATCGTTTTTTCGATTTTTATGCATTTTTGGAAGTGTACATTTATTTTTCTTTACATATTTGAGATGTACGAATGTGAATCTAACTTATTTATCAAGAGTCATTGTGCATTTGAAGCGTTCTTAGCCGTTCTTATTTTTAAGGTGTTCTCATTTGATCCAAACTATATATATATATATATATATATATATATATATATATATATATATATATATTATAAAATAATAATAATTTTTTTTAAAAAAAAATAAATTTTATTTTTGTTTCCTGAGCACGGTTCCAGTGATGATTTATTAAGAAGACCAAAGAGAGAAAATGATGAAGAAAGGAGAAAAGGTGGAAGAAAGAAGAAAAGGGAAATCCAGCACCATTTTTTAGTATCATCTCTATTTCAAGTTATGTGGATATGAAGATTGATGTTCAACAACAACAAAATGCTTGAATTTGAAGATCCTTCAAGAGTTAAAGAGGGAATTTGCATTCAGGGGAAGTAAGTTTAAAATTCTGATTATGGTTATGGGAGAATATTCGTATCAGAATTGTGAACAGGCAGATTCGTGAAGGTTTATGTGAAGTTGTTGATAAGGGGAAGATGATATTGTTATATGACCATAAGTTAGATTTGGGCATCTGGTGTTGATATGACCTAGTATGGGATGGGTTCGTGTCAATTGGTTGGTAAAGAATTGGATTCGTGCTAAAAGATAACTCTTTCATCAAACTAAGGATGAAGATTACAAGATTTAACGACAACAACATTTTTGGAATATTCTTTCAAGGTTTAGTTCAAAGAGTGAGCAACAAAGAAGATTATTCCAGCGTTCGTTCATGCAAAAGAGTTGTCGTTATGAAAAGATTTCTACAAGCTGTCGTCAAGAGGAAGTTTGTTGATGCATTCTGGTGTGAAAACATCTTGTTTAGAAATCTTAGCTTAATTAGCGACACTATTGCTTGTTGCGACACTTAGCTAGTGTCGCTATAGCGACACTTTGCTAGTGTCACTACTAGTGTCGCATGCCCTACAGATATATATATCAGTATACAAAGAGGTGAGCGTGCGTGAGAGAAAAACGAATTAAGGTTTGAGAGAGAGAGAGTTTTTGGTGCTTAAACGTTTTTTTTCTGCAATCGTGATTGATCAATAAACAGAAACATTATTTATATTTGCTTGTTCGTATTTGATTTATATTTATATATATTTCACGTTCTTGATTTGTTATTTCGGATTTCGCACGAAAAACGAATCGATTCAAATCATATCCGTACACGAGGACCTACATATCACATGTGATACTAACGAGTATCACATGTGATACTAACGAGTATCACATGTGATACTAACGAGTATCACATGTGATACTTATATTATACAATTTGTAAAACCCATAAAAAAACCATTGAAAATATATAATGTGAGATGTGTAATCGAAGAGAAAAAAATACTGATTTTTATGGTGCAACTTTTTTACTTTTTCAATGAGTCATTTCTTAACTTATTTAATTTTTAAAAACATAGAAAAGTGAGTTTTGTGATACGTGACGCATTTCTGTCGATTCTTTTATTCTCATCAAAATTGTCATTCTCATTAAAATTTTCATTCTCATTTTAACCCCGATCATTGAATGAATTATTATAAGAACCCAATCATTGAATGAATATTATAAGTAACAAATGGGTCTTTTTCCAAAAGGCCTAAATAAATTGGGCCAATAAAGCCTCATAAGCAGCCCGTGGTTCAATCTCTAAACCCTCCCTTGGAGAAAAAGCAATCTTCTTAAACCCTAATATTATATTCACTAAATAAATAAATTAACCCAAACAAACGGGAGTCGAATATATCAATTTAGGAAGATGGACAAGAATATGGTTGGGGGAAATTTGAGTAGTCTTTCACCTGAAGATCAAGCTCGAATGTCAACCATTATCGATCAACTCCAAATCCGTGACAGGTTCTCTTAATTAATTTCTCTCCGATCCAATCGTATATTTAATGGCTTCACTTTCATTTTTTGTTGGTTATACATAATTTATTACAGTTGTGCATAGATCATGGAGGTGAAGGAAGCTATAGTGATAGTTCTCCTGTATACCGATGCAATTATTGTATTATTGTAATTGGACGTTAAGGGAACAACATTTTCATCAATTCGATTTTTTTGTGTTTTTTCTGTAAGTTTTATGTGTTTAATTTTGTATTTTTATTTTAGTTTGAGAACGTACAATGGGATTGTTGAGAAATGCTTTACAGATTGTGTTGAAAGCTTTTATCGAAAAACGTTACACAAACATGAGGAGAAATGCGTTATGAGATGTGCAGAGAAGTTTGTGAAGCTTTCAATGCGTGCTGGATTGAGATTTGCAGAAGTCACCCAAGGAGCTGCTGCAAGTACTTCAGACTGACCGAATTGTTTATTTCAGTCGTTAACAATCCTTATATATTTGTAGATCGACGACCCTGTGAATTTAACTTTGGGGATATGGCTATGGCGTTATGTTTTTGTATATGTAAGCTAAATATAGCATGAAGTGTTTGATTCAAAAGAGATTATATTAATGCAAGATGAAACACTTGCTCACCAATTTAACCAATTTAAATGGTGATGACCTTGTTCATCGGGTCTCATTGATTTGAATTTCGCCATGATATGGCCATTACTCATGATCGTAACGATCGTTAATGGTTCCAAACGAACAAGTTAGAGTGATCGTAGTATTATCTCTCCTCTATTTTGTGGGTACATATGAACATTATTATTTACTACTCACCATGCATTTGATTCGTAGAATTTGATTGAATTCGATGGATATTGAATCTCAATTTCAATTCATAACGATGCTTGATTCAACGATGATTCGAATTGAAAGTCACAAAATTTATTAACTCGAAAGATTCACATTGCTTATTATTTACTTCTTCGATTGCGTTTGGTTAACGAAATTATTCAACCAAACAAGTTAAGAAATAGAATGCCAAATATGTGGATGATCCATACATATAAAATAAATTCAGGGAGACCATAAAGTAGATAGTACATACGCATAAGAAACATGGCAAGAATATACCTGGAAACTGGAACTGGTACCGAGTAGAGGAAGGAAAATTTTGTCTTTTACTTTACCTCATGTATATGTATAATAATAAGTAAAAGATAAAACAATATTAATGGGATACACAAAAACATTGAATAAAGGATACTCTAATTACTTTTTCAACGTGGCCGGTCTTGATCGAGTACTAGAAAGAGAATAATAGAGTGTAACGTTTTTATATTTGTTATATAAACTTTTGTGACAATCACCTTACACCATAAAAAATTACTCATACACTACTAAAGTCGCCTGTTGTTTAATTTCTTTAAACATTTGTATTTGAATTTGTTTATGCACTTTTTCCAAATATATAGCTCATTTATTTAATCATTATTTTTCAAACTTCAACCCTTAGAGTGCCATCAATTTAGACTGTCTCACAACTGAAAAAATGAGATATAAAAATGCTTATGTAGCTTTTTACCCTTTGAACCTTATTCACAAATTACAATCATACACATGATATATGGCTTTAAAGTAAGCCCCAAAAAAAAGACCCAAATGCATGAATCCAACAAATAATTTCCATGTAAACTGGTGATTAAATATTTCTCACGTCAACAGTCACTAAAAATCGGCTAGACACAATATGACAATGAAATCACGCATAACCAATCGGTTCGGTCTTTTGGACCGAACCGAGCAGGCCCATTTTGAAACCGAAACGAAGGAAACCGATGACATATGATCCGATCCTCGGTCCAAGAATCTGCTATAAATCGGGTCTCGGGACCGAACCGAATCGAGACAGTTTGCTCCGGTTCTGAACCATGCATACCCCTACCACCAACTGTGTTTAACATGGTAATGGTGTACGAATCACTCCCCTGTACCAAAAACGATCCGCTGAAATATCAAAATTAGTGTGTAGATAATATTATGGTAGACATACCTGGTCCATTTTTATTGACCAACACTAAAAATGAGACATTTTTCATCACCAAATTAAAAGTAAAATCAATCATCAATGAATTAGGATCAAATATATTTTCGTTAATTTATTTATTCCATTAATTATTAAATAACTTACGGTAGTAGTGGTCCAGCCTCATATATAAATAAATAAATAAAAATAAACCACGTCAGCAAGGATGATGGAGTAGCCATTGAGGAGGTGGTTATTTTGGTGCAACAGAGTAACAGACACCGTACTACTACTACTACACTACTCGCTGCACATGCTTTTTTCCATATCACCATTTTCCTTCCTTCCTTCCTGCTGCTGCTTCTTCTTCTTCAAAAATATCAATAAAATCTCACTATACAAATATCTCTTGCTAAAATATTTCATTTCATTTTCTCCTAAAAAAGCTCTCAAAGTTTACTTTCAGCAGGTGTATGAATACTCTAATCATCATTTTATTATTATATTATTCTGTTTTTCATGCTTTTTCATGGAAGTTTGTTTAATACACACACATAACTATGAGATTACGGGATTAAGAGCTGCTATTTGCATGATTGAGTACTAATTTTCACTAAAATATGATCGCTTTTGCTGTAATATTTGTGGTTACTGGTTAGCTGATTTTATTATAACTTTTTGTTAATGCTTGATAGCAGCAAATTAGTTCTGTAATCTCATTGCTTCATTTAGCAACACTAACTGATTTAGGGATAAATTGCTTGTTGTTTTTGTTGTTGCCTATTGTTAATTCTGATTCTGCTATCTTATAAATGGTGGTGATATTTTTTGTAATGTAACTATGTGAAGCAAATGCGTTTAATTATCTGTTTCCAGATCATGCTGTTGGCAGAGAGTTTATTGCCACAAGTGATTTTTGTGAAGCTCAATTGTTGTGTTTGATTATTTCAATATTCCTCATTCATTGTGTTTGTTATATTTCGCGTAGCTTCTAGTTCAAGTTTCTTTAAGCTTTCAGATATTACTAGTTTAATAGTACTTGTTTTCAGTTTTTACCATTTTTTATGCTTTATCCCCTGTTTTTCTTATAGATTTTACAGGTTTGTGCTTAAGACTTTAAGAGGTACTACTTTTCGAAATGTCTAAGTAGACCTTCGTTCATGATTATAGTCGAGATCAAGATGTGCTCAGTTTTGTTGTTTATTTGCTAAAGCTTATTTACAGCAAAACTGGCTTCATGTTGATGATGTCTATGTCAGGTTAAATAACAGATAAACATTACTACATTAGGTCCTTTTGCAGATGTAGTTAGTTTTTATTGTGTTATATTATGTTTGAGGATAATAAGGTGGTCTATTTTTATTTTGTGTGTAAGATAATGTAGTCTAATGTCATTATTTTTGCAGCTGAGTAATCATATCAATGCAAGTTTTGTGTATGTCATTATTTTTGCAGCTGAGTAATCATATCAATGCAAGTTTTGTGTGTCTGTATTGTTGGTTCTTAGCTTCTTTGTGTTGACTTTAACATTGGACCTATGCCTTGTTAGTATAAAATTGCAACTTCAGTTTGGTTAACTTCTTATATTGAGATCCTATAAGTAGATGATTATATAAATGTACAGTTTGTGTTTCCTTTTCATTAACTGACATTTCTATTTGTCGTAGAGTTCACAGTTCACCAACTTGTTGTCTTTGGAATTTTATTGTTTTGTAATCTCATTGGTTTGTATAGCCTATGCCTACTAATTTAGAGATAAATGCTTGTTGTCTATGTTGGTGTTAATCTCTTGCTGATTTTGTTAGCTTTATAACTAGTGTTTTGCTGCTGGTGATATTTTTGAAATGTGAGTGAAATTAGTCTTAGTATCTTATTTAGATCAAGTTCTTGCCCGAGGGTTTAATGTTAGAAGTAAGGTACATGTCTTAATTATTGTGTTTTGATATATTTCATATAGTATATGTAGGCCTACAATGAGTCGGCAAAATAAAGAGATTAGTAGCATCGATCCTGAATTTGAGGAGTACAAAAACAAGTATTACCAGGAACTCATGGACGGTTGTTTCAAGGTTTGGTATTCAGAAAAGATTTTGAAATGTCCATATCGTAGTAATAGTAGAGAGTACAGTTGCAGTGACCTCATTAGACATGCAACTCGGATTGTGAAAGAATCAGAATGTGTTGGGATTAAAGAAAAGGCAAGACACATGGGATTAATAATGTTCTTAGAGAGGGACCTTCTAGCTAAACTCAATTGTTCAGAATCATCTAAGGAAAGCACCACAACGAAACATAAGGTTGATGAAGAGCTGATCGTTTGGCCTTGGATGGCTGTAGTGGCTAACATTCCTGTTCAATACAAGAATGGTAAATCTTTTGGTGACAGTAGTAAGAAGCTAAAAAATGAGTGGATAAAACGAGGGTACAACCCAATCAAAGTTCATACTCTGTGGAGCTGGCAAGGTCATTCAGGACTAGCTGTGGTTGCATTCGGGAAAACTTGGGATGGATTTGGTTATGCTATGAAGTTTGTGAAGGATTTTGAAGTAAACAAACATGGGCGGAAAGATTGGTATGATAAAACAACGCCCAAAGATGATAAGTTGTATGCTTGGATTTCTGGAGATGAAGATTATAATTCTCATGGGCTTGTTGGTGATTTATCTTAGAAAGAATGGTGATTTGAAGACAGTTTCTGAGATTGAAAAAGAAGATGAAACAAAAAGTCTGAAACTTACTTTGGGGTTGAAAACTATGTTAGAGGAAAAGAGCAAAAGAAGTGACGAAATTCAAAGTAAGATAAGTAAGACAGATTCACATATAGAGATTGTAATGAAACAGAAGGAAATAATGACTGAAAATTTTAATAGAGGTATTGGTTTTACGAGTGTTTATTGAAGTTACAGTTATGTGCATAACCATTGGTCTTTTAATGCATATTTTATCATATTTGATTAGATGTGAAAATAATGCAAGAGAGGGCTAATGAGCAGCTTAAAAAGATTACTATTGAGCATGAACAGAGCAAAATGCAGTTGGAAGATCGTGAAAAAAAGCTGAGCACGTGAAGCTAAAAATGAAAGTGAGAAAAGGAAGCTTGACAATAAGAAGAGAATGGTACTAATATACCTTGTTACATATCGTTAATCTGCGAGCTCCCATCTGGTTCTTACACCATGTTTTGATTTGTATTTCGGTTTTTGTAGAATGAATTGGCACTTTTGGAGCAGATGAAGGCAGACGAAAGAATGTTGAAGTTGGTTGAGGATCAAAAGGTATGTTACAAACTTATTTCTTCAAAAAGAAAATAAAAATTGTTAGGATAAGCAATCTTCTGATAATGTTTGTGGATTCTTTTCGTATTTAATTTACCTAAACATGACAGAAAGAAAAAGAAAAACTTCACCACCAAATTATTGAGCTTCAGAAGAAGCTTGATAATAAGCAACGCTTGGAGCTACAGATCAACCAAATGAACGGAAAGTTAGAAGTGATAAAGCACATGACTGGAAGAGATATCGAAGAAGATGTGGTAGCAAAGAAGAAAATGGAGTCAATTCAAGAAGAGCTGAAGGAAAAAGAAGAGGAACTTGAGGACTTGGAAGAACTTAACCAAGCCTTAATAAGCAAAGAACGATTGACAAATGATGAATTGGTGGAGGCTCGTAAAGAGCTAATTTCTGTGAGTTTGTTTCTTTCCTATTATTTTATTATATGCATCCCTTATTATGTCTATTAATTCATAAATATCTACTACAATGGATTTTATTAAAACAGATGGTTGTCCATTTTAATAAAATGTCTCTATTAAAGGGAAGCAGGAGTTTGTTAGTCATTGAAGTTACCTTTTTATTTCTGTTTGAACAGGGTTTGAGGGAACATGATGCTCGAGTGCTTATTGGTGTTAAGAGAATGGGTGAGCTTGATGAAAGGCCTTTTAAGAGACACTGTTCTAGTAAAGCAGATGAAGAGAATGCGATAAAGGTGGCATCTTTGTGGGAGAAACATCTGAGGGATCCAAGTTGGCATCCGTTTAAGGTCATTACGGTTGAAGGAAACATCCAGGTAATACATTTCATCTCTCGTGTAAATGTGTGTAGATAGGCATAAAGCTGCGTAAACCATTTTTATATGACATCATTTTTATCCATCCAAGTTTAATTAACTTATTTAACATAAAACATCAACAGCTTCTGAAACTGACAGTCTTGCAGTCGAAGTATTCATCTTGTCCTCTTTACCTGACTCCACCACTTATGTTAGTTGACTATTTGATTAAAGCTAGATTAAAATGATTTGCTTGATATCATTGTGGGGGTATATACATGTACTTGATATTATCTCTGTTCAATGATGTAACTGAGGAAGTATCAGAATATAGTGACCATTTCATCTATTTTTCCAGTTATCTAACTTAAATCATCAGCCATGGTTGAGATGATTAAGAGTGTTTCCATCAAAATTATCTTCAGCTAGTGTCCATGTCCTGAAAAAAAAACCCATTATGTTGGTTAAATTTGTTGTGAAGTGATTAGTTGACAATTCTGCAAATTTGTCTTTGAAAAATTGCTTAGCAGGCCTAAATATATAGACCTAAAAATGTGATCGGTTGAAGTGAGAAACTGATTGGTGAATTTAAAGAAAGAGAATTAGTGAATTACACGTGTCATTGAGCGTATGGATTAGGTCTGGGTTTAGGCCTATATTTTAGGCCTATTTAGCATTACTCTTTGTCTTTTTAACGGACAATATTGGTTCAGAAATTGTGATTGATTACCTTTTTTCTTGTCCAAGTAAACAAAAAAGTGTGAAAGTATACTGATAGATTTTATTGATGGCCTTTATTTGAGATCTTAGGTCTAATTTCTGTTTATAATAATTTGTGAATATACATTACCACATTTTAGATATGACCATTTGAGCCTATTTCTCTATATTAAAAATAAAAAATAAAAATAAAAATTAAAAATAAAAATAAAATCTCTATCTCCATTTAGAATTGCAATGTTTGATAATCAAGCGTTAACTTTCTGGTTTTTAAATATATGACGTTAACACCTTTTGACATACTACAATTTTTAGTACATCTCATGGACTGAGACGAATCACATTTAGCTATGATTTTTTCTAAAACGTCAATGTTCAAATTTATGTTGCGCATATGCTATTTTTACGGGCATATGTAGTTAGTTAGTAAACCTTGTTTTGCGGGTTGTACTCGTACAATTTCAGATGAAAAGGAGGATATTATGATGGAAATTGATACTGACAGGGTCCATAAAAATGGACATCAGAAATATTACTGATACAAATTTGGTGATGTTGAATACATTGAAATACTCTTTTTAGTTTTTTAGGCAAAGCTTACTTGAAAAGCACAAAACTATACATGAGCTCCAAGATGGTGAAAAAGACTACAAAATAGTACTATTTGGTGATGTCGAATACATTGAAATACTTTTTTTAGTGAATTGCTTATTATTTCGGTTTGCCAAACGTGATTCCACAGGAGGTGCTGGATGAAGAAGATGAGAAGATTGCAAGGTTGAAGGCAGAGTATCACAAGGATGTTTATGATTCTGTTGTCACGGCTCTGAAAGAACTGAATATCTACAACCCTAGTGGCAGATATCCAGTGCCTAAGCTATGGAACAACAAAGAGAAAAGAAAGGCTACGTTGAAAGAGGGCATTGAATCTATTCTGAAGCAATGGAGAACATTCAAGCGAAAACGAGATTGAAGATGACTGGTGACTTAACGTATTAACAATTCTAGGATATCGATCGGAGTATGGCATGTGAGACTAAAATGAGGGATTTGCTGGTATTTTGTAACTTGAGTTTGACATCCTTTTGCTTATACTTATGCTTTCATGTTGGAATCATATATATATTTTCACCTCTTGGACTATTTAAGTAATGTACTATTTAGTCATGCTGGCTAAGGTTATCTACATGAATACAAATGTGATATCCCTATTCAAGCCCAATAAAAACGTGGGGTTGCAATCCCGAAATTTTTTGTTAGCCATTGATTCCTACAAACATATCATAACTTAAAATATATACTGTTTTGCGAAGTTCCACACTGTTTACATAAAATGAGTCGTTAGGTTGTACGAAATTAACATGGTTGTTTTGAGTGAAGCCTTAATAGTTAATATATTATGTTTGATCATAAGGGGTTGGAATTAATATGTAATACCATGACTTTGCATTTTACTAGCTAAAGCAATATGAACTCGGCTCTGCTTATCGTTATCATTTTACTGTCTTGGATCAGAGGCGAGCATGTAAGGTTGAATAGTAATTTCGAAACTTGAAGTGAGCTAAGATTTTTGATAACTGAGTATACACCAAAGGCGTCATTTTCTAGTCGTCTTATGTTAGATATTTTGTTACTTTTAACTAACATGCGGACTATGATTATCATTACTTGTTTAGATTACAATGCGCCGAGAATGTACTGTTAGGGTTTATGCTAGTGATTTCATTGTCTTGGCTTGGCTATTAATATTTCAAGACTTTTCTTGTTTGACTTTGACCTTTCATGAACTTCTATATTGACATGCTAGTTAACTGTATACTCATTATTCGCCTATCTTTTAAATTTAAATACATGATAGCTATGGAGCAAGTACTAACATTGTAACCTTATCAGTGACACATTATAAATAACTTAGGGCTCAAGTGTATGGAAATGTAATTATTTATGATTTGACATTCATGGTATGTATCGAACTATTCGGACTTCCATTTTGTGTAATTAAGCCAATCCAATAGCTTATCGAGTATTATTAGTAGGTAAGTAATCATGTGACAAGGGAACAAATTTATAGAAATGATGCACTTAAAATTAGAATACTAAATCCGTAATCAAAACCATAGAGTTGATGGATGTAAGGACATCTATCAAGAGTTCTACAAGTTCCAGATGTCACTGTAAGATGGTAAAACTGGACACTGTGAACCATAAAGTGAAAGGTTTATTTTTTTATTTTTTATTTTTTTTATCTTGAACATCTTAAAATAAAGTTAAACTCGAGATTCGAAATTAATCCGGATTGAACTACTAATAGAAAATGGAAACAGTGACGCCTACAAAATGACGGAAATTACCAGAGATCACCATGGTTGAAAAGATTTACCAAACCGTGTAAAAGTTAATTAGAGATGGTCTCACAAAGTATCTGATGAGATATCAATATTCAATTCAATATATATATATATACATATATATATATTATATAATATATAAACTAGAAATATTACAAAATATCACGCGACCCTACTCATAAAACAGAGCCAAACAGACAAAACCAAAACTACCAAAAAAATCAACAAAAAATAAATAAAATAATATTCAACTATTTGGTGTACATTGTGTGTAACAAACTTATTATTTGATGCTATTGTATGTAATTTATAATAATTATACCGTGTGCTATCTATATAAGGTGTCACGTGACATCTTTACAAGGTAACACGTCACAAAAATAAATACAATATCAATAAATAACAAATTTCTTACCCACAATGTACATCCGAATAGTTAACTACATATGATAAATGTCAGGTCTCAATTAATTGTATTTGCATTTACTTAACCCCATAAATATATGCTTACTCATATTAAAATAAGTTTTTATTAAATAAAAGGCACACAATTATTACTTTAAATTTTAAATTATGAATTTACTATTTTAAAGAGCGAATATAATTTGTTGGTACATATATGTGTAAGTCAGTTGGTCAGAGTCTGTACGCGTTAAATTGTAAAAATCAGTTTGAAGTATATATATGTGTAAGTCAGTTCGCAAGTATAACTTGTCACGACTCGATCTGATACTAACCCACAGGACCTACATAATTTGAAGTAAAATTTGGAAAAAAAAATAAAATTAAAAAGCTGACGGCAAGAGTCACTGAAGAACATAACTGGGTTTCCTGTTATGGGAAAAACGCGAGACACACCCTACTACACACATTTCCAATTCCTTCCTTCCTTTTCATTAACTCTATTTCTTCGACTTCTTCTTGTTTAAGAATCAATTTATCTTCCACAAATTTCTTCTTATTATCATCCGCTTTACAAATACTTGATTGATTTACACCAAAATCTTTGTTCAGTTCCATCAATCCATCACCCCCGCATTACCAAAGTTCTTTGCTTGCTCGCGACAACAAAAAACCCTAAATTTGACCTAACCTAGGGTCTTAAGTGAGCTGTATAAGCTCTTAACTTAAGTTTCTGCAACTCAATCAGCGGCAGGTATACTCGCTACTAGTTTAATTTCATGTTCTGTTTTTGTTATTTTGTTATCCCCCCTGTTGCTCATGAACTAGGTTTTAGTTTTCTGTATACATCTGATTTTGTAATGTGGAATACAATCTCTATCAGTTTTGCTGTAACATTTTTTATTAGTTTTCTGTAGCATAGATATAGTTGTTTGTTGTTGGTTCTGATTTTTTTTTTGTGTTGACTTGGATTTTACAGTATGCTTATGACTATATTTCCAATTTGGCTAGTTTAGCTTCTTATGTTGAGATCGTAAAAGTACATGAAAATATGTGAATTGATGAGGATCGATAATAATGGCAAAACAATAACAATGAACAAACAAGAACTAAACATAAATTCTCATGGAGAAAGTCTCTTATTCATTAAATATGCAATGTCGCAAAACGTGAAACATAAAGCCCTAACAATCTGTAAATATAAAGAGTCTAGAATTGTCCTTAAAAGGCAAGAAAAGATCTCCTCAAAATAGGTAAATAAGACATAAAAGAAAACAAATATAAAACCTCAAAACTTGACGTGGAAAATAGAAGAACGTGGTTCTCGACCCCTAAATGACCCTTCCGAAAAGGCCGAAAACTGCCAAGGCTCATGGTGAAGCGATGAGTCTTGATCGTTGGCCCATTTTGAGTGGACATGTAAATTTCGTCCAATTCCGCCACCTAAACCCACTTAGGCAAAATAATCACCAAAGGTATTTTCCGTGTTGACTTCCTTGTTGACTGCCCCGTTGACTTTGTTCATTGACCATATCTGCATCATGAATGTTACTTTAGAAAACTTAATGACTCTGACTGAATCCATGTGTATTGTTGTCGTTGTCAACCTTAAGGGTTCATCTACTTGTTGTCTTATGGAATTCAATTGCTTTGTAATCTCATTCATTTGTTTAGCAAAACGTAACTAATAAAGTCTAATTTTCTGCTGTTGATGTTGATCTTTAATTATTATTGTAAACTCATTAGCTTTTTATCTTATGGATAATCCTTTGTTGGTGGTGATATTCTTGTAATCCGAGTTAAATGCGTTAATATCTGTTTGAGATCAATGTTCTTGGTAGAGGGTAAAGGGAGAGGGATCCCTTTTATGATGATAATGTTCTGTTTAAATATGATGATAATGTGTTTGTGTGTGTCCCCTCCAATTGATGGTAATATAAGGGCTATTAACAAACAAACAATTTGTTTAAAATAATGTAAGCATCTTCTTCGTGCGTTACTTATGCAGCTGATTAATCTTCTTTATATATATATATATATATATATATATATATATATATATAGATAGATAGATAGATAGATAGATTTAGTTGTTTGTTGTTGGTTCTTAATTCCTTTTTGTGTTGACTTGGATTTTACAGTATGCTTAAGACTATATTTCCCATTTGGCTAGAATTATATGAAAATATGTGAATGTTACTTAAGAAAACTTACTGCCTCTGTCTGAATCCTTGTTATCAATGTTGTTGTCAACCTTCAGGATTTATCTACTTGTTGGCTTATGGAATTCAATTGCTTTGTAATGTCATTGGTTTTTTTAGCAAACCATAACTAATATAGGCTAAATAAGTCATTCTCTTGTTGTTGATCATTAATTATTATTGTAATGTAAGTCATCAACTTTTCATCTTATGAATAATGTTTTGCTGATGGTGATATTCTTGTAATCCAGAGTCAAATGCATTAATATCTGTTTGAGATCAACGTTCTTGGTAGAGGGTTCCGGTTGGAAGTCATTTTTAGGCAGTCACCTTATATGTTGTGTTTCAATATGTTGCAATATAGGTGTGCGAAGATGAGTCATCGAAGAAAAGAGACGCATAGCATTGATCCTGAACTTGAGGAATATAAGCACAAGTATTACAAGGAACTCAGAGATGGGCGGTTAAAAGTTTGGTATTCAGGAAAGATTCTAAAATGTCCGTATTGTAGTAATAGTAGAGATTACAGTTACACCGACCTCCTTAGGCATGCCAATCGGATTGCGAGAGAATCAAAAAGTGCTGGGTTTAGGGAAAAGGCCAGACATGTGGCATTAATCAAGTACTTAGATAGGGACTTCCATGCTGAAATCAAGTGCTCAAAATCAACTAGTGAAAGCACCTCCGTGACACAAAAAATTGATAGAAAGCAAATCACTGCTTTGAAACCAAAAATAGATAGAAAGCAAATTACCACTTTAAAACAAAATGTTGATGAGCTACTTGTTTGGCCTTGGATGGCTGTAGTGGCCAACATCCCTGTTCATTGCAAGGATGGTAAGTATTTTGGTGAAAGTGGTAACAAGCTAAAAGATGAGTGGATAAAACAAGGGTACAACCTAGACAAAGTTCATCCACTCTGGAATTATCATGGACACTCAGGACTAGCTGTGGTCGAATTTGGGAAAACATGGGATGGATTCAACCATGCTCTGATTTTTGTGAAAGAATTTGAGGTAAACAGGCATGGGAGAAATGATTGGTATGATAGAGCAAGGGGAAAAGATGATAAGCTGTATGCTTGGATTGCGGGATATGAAGATTACAAGTCTTATGGTCTTGTTGGTGATTATCTCAGAAAGAACGGTGATTTGAAGACAGTTTCTGATATTCAAAAAGAAGATAAAACAAAAGAATCAAAGCTTATTCTGGGGTTGAAAACTCAGTTAGAGGAAAAGGACAAAAAAAGTGAAGAAATTCAGAGTAATATAAGCAAGACAGATTTACATATGAAGACTGTTATGAAGCAGAAAGAAGATATGATCGAAAACTATAACAGAGGTAATCATTTCTGTAGTGTTTCTTGAAGCTGTAACTATACGCATAATCATTGCCTCTTAATCCTAATTTTATTCTTGATTAGATCTGGATATTATTCTTAAGAAGACTTTGGAACCGCTTAGAAAGGCTACCTTTGATTATGAACAGACCAAATTGCGGTTGGAAACTCGTGAAGAGAAGCTAAGAGCACGTGAAGCTAAAAATGAAAGTGAGAAAACGAAGCTTGACAATGAGAAGAGAATGGTACTAATATAATGTGTTACATATTTGTTAATCTGCTAGTATCAGTTTCTTACACCAAGACGTGTTTCTCTTTTTTGTAGAATGAATTGGCACTTATGGAGCAGACGAAGGCAGATGAAAGAATGTTGAAGTTGGCTGAGGATCAGAAGGTTTACTAAGTTCCTTCTTAAACTAAAATAAATATTTGGATAATGTTTCTGGATTACTTTTATATATTTAATTTACCATAACATGACAGAATGAGAGAGAAAATCTTCACCACCGAATCATCGAGCTTCAGAAGAAACTTGATGAGAAGCAACGGTTGGAGTTAGAGATCAAGCAAATGAAGGGAGCCGTAGAAGTGATGAAACACATGACTGAGGAAGATATTGAAGCAAAGAAGAAAATGGAGTCGATTCAAGAAGATCTCAAGGATAAAGAAGAGGAACTTGAGGCATTGGATGCACTTAACCAAACCTTAATTGCGAAAGAACGAAGGAGCAATGATGAATTGCAAGATGCTCGGAAAGAACTAATTTCTGTTAGTTCTTTTTCTTTCTTTTGACTATTATTAATGTTATGTATTATTAGTCATGTATATGTTTTACCATCTTCTTGTTCAAGTACAGTTTACCCTTTTTTATCCGTGGTTGAACAGGGTTTCAGGGAAAATTCTGTGCGTGCCCATATTGTTGTGAAGCGAATGGGTGACCTTGATGTAAAGCCTTTCATCGATTCTGCTAAGAGTCATAAAGAGGAGGCAGATAGTATGATGAAGCTGGCATCTTTGTGGGAGAATCGTTTGAGGGATCCAAGCTGGCATCCCTTTAAGGTCATCACTGATGGAGAGAAGTGCAAGGTATGGACTTCATTGATCATACCTAGTTACCTACCCTCTCTCTTGCACGGAACTTTCATTCTGCTTCACTAACTAGTTGCCTTTAGCATTTTCGTTACTCATGTTACAATTGATACATCTTCTTCCATTTTGGATTTTGTAGTCTGAAGTATTGTGGAATAGAATTTGTTTCGTTTTCATGTCTTCTTCTTTCTCGAAAGCGGACATAAGGTGTACGTCTTACTTTGCTAAAAGGCAAAAACAACACTCATTTATGTTGGCTGAACAAAGTTGGTTAGAAACAAGGATTTTGTTATGTTTGCAGAACATAAACAGAATCATTTTGTTCAAGTACCCAACATAAATCATCAACTGCAGTTGAGATAATCAAGAGTGACTAATATCAAACTGTTATCTGGCTCTTGAACTTATCCCAAGACTAACTATTTATGCCGATTAATTTTGTTAAAAATGCCACAAAAATGATTTATTGATATTGTTGTGAGAGTATAAGCTTGTGGCTGACATTTTTTTTTTCTTTTCCGAAGTAACACTACTCTAAAGATGAACTCATTTAATTTATTATTGATAATTTAGCTTATCATAATTGGTATATTAAATGTGGTTCTCCAGGAGATACTTGATGAAGAGGATGAAATGATAGCAAGCTTAAAGGCTGAATGTGATGGAGAAATATATAATGCTGTTGTGACAGCTCTGAATGAATTGAATAAGTACAACCCGAGTGGCAGATATCCGGTGCCCGAGTTATGGCACAACAAGGAGAAAAGACAGGCAACCTTGCAAGAGTGTGTTGAATTTCTTCTTAAGAAATGGAAAATACTCAAACCACGGAAACGAACTTAAAGACCAACTGTTTCAGCTGGAAGTTGATAACTGAAAGTACAGTAAGTTAACATATTAATTGAAAGTACGATAGGGAATTTAAACTGGTAGCGTTTATTGAAATTGTGTGGCTGGAGTTGGACATCCTTTTGCTGTTAATATGGACACAGAAGGTGACCTTGTTGGTTTCGTCTTTCAACATGGGATATTTTAAAAATGCCACAAAAATGATTTATTGATATTGTTGTGAGAGTATAAGCTTGTGGCTGACATTTTTTTTTCTTTTCCGAAGTAACACTACTCTAAAGATGAACTCATTTAATTTATTATTGATAATTTAGCTTATCATAATTGGTATATTAAATGTGGTTCTCCAGGAGATACTTGATGAAGAGGATGAAATGATAGCAAGCTTAAAGGCTGAATGTGATGGAGAAATATATAATGCTGTTGTGACAGCTCTGAATGAATTGAATAAGTACAACCCGAGTGGCAGATATCCGGTGCCCGAGTTATGGCACAACAAGGAGAAAAGACAGGCAACCTTGCAAGAGTGTGTTGAATTTCTTCTTAAGAAATGGAAAATACTCAAACCACGGAAACGAACTTAAAGACCAACTGTTTCAGCTGGAAGTTGATAACTGAAAGTACAGTAAGTTAACATATTAATTGAAAGTACGATAGGGAATTTAAACTGGTAGCGTTTATTGAAATTGTGTGGCTGGAGTTGGACATCCTTTTGCTGTTAATATGGACACAGAAGGTGACCTTGTTGGTTTCGTCTTTCAACATGGGATATTTTTATATTTGAACAAACCACTCTTGAAATTTAGATGGTTATGAGATTATACATATATTGTTGCATTAACCTCTGTTTAATTCATATTAACATAGTGTGATACGATTTTACATTCGTTATAAGGTAGACATCAGATTTCGAGAGAGGACGATTTCCGGCGTGATTTTCCGGCGAGGACGATTCTCGGCTTTCATCTTCATTCGGCCATGTTTCAAGCTTCTAATCCGTTCATTAGGTAGAGGTGAAGCATCTGTTACGAGTGCTGTGTGCTGATTGGTAATCTTCGTGGTCCCTGTGGCTGGTTTCTGATTTTCCGAGAGGGTCTCGATCTCCCCGTAAGGTCCAGTCATTTTTCCGGTAGCTCATCATGAAAGAAAAAGGAACCTCGAAAAAGAAAAAGAAAGGAGCTTACTCTTTGGGTTTGAGTTGTAAGGGAGACCATGGAGTTGCTGGACATGGCTCTAGATCGTCGGAGAGCTCTGATGGTGAAGTTGCAGGTGGTCATGCGCTGCCAGAGATGGAAGAAGCGCGCCGCTGCGACACAAAGGGCGACACTAGAAGTTGCCCTAACCCTACTAGCGACACAACGGGCTGCGACACAAGTATGTGCGACACAACGGTCTGCGACACAAGTTCCCGCGACACTACCGACCAGTGTCGCACTTCTCTTGCTTCTAGTAGCGACACTGGTGGCGACACAATTGGCGACACTGTTAGCGACACTTCCCAGTGTCGCCATGACTCTCAGGGTGCAAATCATGAAAATTTTCTTCCAGGGCGCGCTGCCCGCACCCCAGCGAACTTACCGCGAAGTTTGATCCGCGCAACCCACTGTGATGATCTTGGAGTTTGGGCTGAAAACTTACTTGCTTCTATGCGTGGGAATCAGGTTGGGGTGCAAGACCTTGGTAAATTCCCTGATTCTCGCTCTGTTGTAGGTGCTGATGCTAGCCAGTTTGGAAATGCGGTAAGTCAGGTTGGGATTAAATATCCCTCTGAAATCCCTGATTTCTATGATGTTACTGCCTGGCCCCTAAATGACCGCTCAGTGATAAAGGAGGTAGGGGTGCAGAGACAGCCAGGAAGAAAATCAATATATTGCTTATGTAGCTTACCCATTAGACCTTTTTGAAGAAGGTAGGAACAAGGAGAAGCGAGAACCACTTAAATGGAGGAATCGATTGTATTTCGTCCTTTGTTCCCCATAGCAATCTCGTTCGACAACAAGCCCTAGCTCTTCTCCTCAAAGAGCACTAGTTGCCTTTGAGATGCGAAGGAGAGTCATGATGCTGATATGGCCGACAAGCAGGCTCCTGATGGTTCTAGTGGTAAATCTGTCGCTACCAGTGGTATCGATAGGCTGAAAGTGGCTACGGTTGTTGTTCAACAACCGGGCCAAAAACAACCCATACGTGGAAGTAAGTCCTATGCTCAAGCGGCGAATAATGTTGTTAAGCAGAAGGTTAATTTCCGTGCTTTGAATCTGGAGGCTCCTGATGGTAGTGATGTGGATGTGGAGATCCCTTTGGCCACGGTTGTTGAAGCAAGTAAAAAGTACTCGAACACTTTGTACGGGTACTTCATTGGCAAGAGATTAGCTTTTCCCGGGTCCAAAACTATGTTATGAATGCGTGGAGGAAGTTTGGTATCGAGAAGGTTATGATGCACTACAATGACTTCTTCTTTTTCAAATTTTCTTCGGAGCATGGTATGAATGAGGTTCTTGAGGGGGTCCTTGGATGATTAGACTGTTCCTATTATGTTAAGAAAATGGAATTCTGATGCTGATTTAGCTAATGAGGATCTTACAAGAGTGCCGGTGTGGATTAAGCTCCATGATGTTCCGCTTTTGGCCTTTAATGAGGTGGGTTTGAGCGGCATTGCTACCAAGGTGGGGACGCCTCTTATGCTTGACTCCTATACTAGTACAATGTGTACTGAGGCTTGGGGTCGACCAAACTTTGCTCGTGCCATGGTTGAGGTCGTGTCGGGGGCCGAGCTGAAGGAAACTGTCACGGTGGCTATCCCCAAGCTCGGGGGGAATGGCAAGACCCTTTATACGGTTAGGGTCGAGTACGAATGGCGCCCGCCTAGGTGCAATATGTGTAAAATTTTCGGCCATAAAGACGCTGAATGCCTCAAGAATGTAGTTGTTGTTAAAGTTCCAAAGGCAAGTAACCCGGAATTTGTTGCCCCCAAGAAGACGGCCCGAGGCCCGCTAAAGCAGGGCGGGAAACCCCTTGATGGTTTCTCTGTGCAGAAACAAAAGCCTAAAATGATTTTTAAAGTGAAAGACCTGGGAACTTCCTCCAAACCGGCTCCAAAGGGCCTTTTTCTGAAACCGACCTCCAAGTCTGGTTCGGAAGCTTCGAAACCCTTATCTTTGGGAAACCGCTTCAATGCCTTATGTGATGAGGAGAAAGAGGATGATCCAAGAGATAAGAAAACCCACAACCGGGATGATAACAGAAATGGCCCAAGTTCAGTAAAAAACAAAACTTCTCTGACTTCGTGTTCGGCGATTTCCGGCGAATGGGCGATTTCCGGCGAGGTGTCCGACGAGGGCGGTTGAAAGACTTTCTCCTATGATTTAAGCTCGTTTCCCTTTTCTCTGGTCTTTGTGAAGCTTCTGGTTTGTGTATTGTGCTCGGGTAGGTCGGTCCACGGTCCTTGTGGCCGGTTTCCCTCGGTTTTCCGTGAGCCCGGTTTTTTCGGCCGTTGAAGATGAAGGCTAAAGGAAGCACGAAAAAGAAAAAGAATGGAGCGGGTGCTGTGGATTCAAGTTATTTAGGTAGCCATGGTGTCTTTGGATCTGGCTCGTCTCATGGTTCGGACCCTGAGGGCTCTGCAAAAACGGCACCGTCGCTGGAGGTTGAAGAAGACCATGTTAGCGACACTAAGTGCGTCACAAAGTGTAACCCTAACCCTAATTGCGACACAAGGGCTGCGACACAAGGTGCCGTGACACAAGGGGTAGCGACACAAGGGGCTGCGACACTTCTGGCGACACAAGGGGCTGCGACACTATTGGCGACACAAGGGGCTGCGACTCGTCCGATCTGCAACACTATTGGCGACACTATTGGCGACACTGTTAGCGACACTTCCCAGTGTCGCATGGGTAAAATCCATGTTTCCCAGGGTGCAAATCCTGAAAATTTTCTTGCGGGGCGCGCAACCCACTGTGACGATCTTGGAGTTTGGGCCGAACATTTACTTGCTTCTATGCGTGGGAATCAGGTTGGGGTACAAGACCTTGGTAAATTCCCTGATTCTCGCTCTCGCTCTGTTGTGGGTGTTGATGCCACCCAGTTTGGAAATGCTGTAAGTCAGGTTGGAATTAAGTATCCCTCTGAAATCCCTGACTTCTTTGATGTTACTGCCTATGATGCGCAGGAGGGCCGTGATGCTGATTTGGCCGACAAGCAGGCTCCTGATGGCTCTAGTGGTAACTCTTTCGCCACCAGTGGTCTTGATAGGCTGAAAGCGGCTACGGTTGTTGTTTAACAACCGGGACAAAAACAGCCCTTACTTGGAAGCAAGTCTTATGCTCAAGCTGCAACTCGTGTTGTTAAGCAGAAGGTTAATTTCCGTGCTTTGAATCTGGAGGCCCCTGATGAAGATTGATCGTATCATGTGCAATGGGGAGTTTCTGGGAGCTTACCCTGGGCTCGTGCTTTATTTTAGCCCTACAGGATCCCTGACCACTCCCCTGTGGTGCTTACCCTGCCTGTGATTAATAAACCCCGTATTAAGCCCTTTAAATTCTTTAATCTGATTGCCCTTAAGCCAGAATTTAAAGATATTGTTATGGAAGCGTGGAAGGAGAACCTTGAAGGGCATGCTATGTTTCGGATTACCAGAAGGTTGAAGAGACTTAAAAAAACCCCTTGCAAAGTTAATGAGGGACCAGGGTGACCTCCATAAGAAAGTCGATAAGCTTCGTACTGAATTGGATGAAGTTCAAAAAGCTCTTGACTCTAATCCTGACTCTGCTGCTCTACGAGAGGAAGAGAGCTTTACCTTCGTGCTTTCAATGCGGCGGTTCTCGATGAGGAACGGTTCCTGAAACAGAAAGCAAAAATTGAATGGCTTCGGGTGGGGGATTGTAACTCCAAGTTCTTTCATAACGTAGTTAAGGAAAAAGCTAATAGGGGTTGGATTGAGCGTGTGCATGACTTGCATAATGTTGTCCATGAAGGTGACTTGGTGCCCCTGACCTTTGTTGACCATTACCAGAAATTTTTGGGATGTGCTGGTGATACTACTCCGCTGGATGCTTCGGGGCTCTTCTCCCGTAAACTCTCGAGATCCAAGGCTGTTCTGATGATTCGTCCTGTTACCAAGGACGAAGTTAGGGCGGCATTATTTTCTATTGGCAACTGTAAATCCCCGGGCCCTGATGGTTACTCGGCCGCTTTCTTTAAACGGTCATGGGACATCATTGGTGACGACCTGTTCTTTGTAGTACGTGATTTCTTTGCTAATGGCCAGATCCTAAAAGAAAATCAACCATACTGTTATTGCCCTTGTCTCGAAAGTTGCCTCCCCTTCTCGAATCAATGATTTTCGGCCTATCTCCTTGTGTAATGTCCCGTATAAGTGCATCAGTAAGCTGATCACTAATCGTATCAAGGATGGGCTGGAAGATATTGTGAGTGACAATCAGTCTGCCTTCATTCCTGGCAGGAGTGTCTCAGATAACATCCTCTTAACTCAGGAGCTTATGAGATGTTACCACCTTAATCATGGTGCTGCTCGCTGTGATTTTAAGATTGACATTCAGAAAGCTTATGATACAGTGGATTGGGGTTTTCTCAGGACTATCCTTCATGGCTTTGGCTTCCACCCGGTTATGGTAAATCTGATCATGACTTGTGTGTCTAGCACGTCCTACTCCCTGAGTATTAATGGAGGTGTGCATGGGTTCTTTAAAGGCAAACGAGGTTTGCGGCAAGGGGATCCAATGTCTCCTTATATCTTTACTCTAGTGATGGAGGTGCTGACCTTACTTATCCGGAGGAAGGTAGACGGATCTACTTCCTTTAAATACCATGCGAATTGTGAAAATCTTGGACTTGTTAACCTGTGTTTTGCAGATGACTTGTTTCTCTTTGCGCATGGTGATTTGAAATCTGCCACGGTGCTTCATTCCGCCCTTAAGGAATTTAAGGAAGTCTCGGGCTTGGTCCCCAGTATCCCGAAGAGTACAGCTTTCTTTTGTAATGTTCCCGACTATGTGCGGCAAAGTATCTTCCACGTCATGCCTTTTGAGGAAGGCACCCTTCCGGTTCGGTATCTCGGGGTTCCCCTCGTCTCCTCTAGACTTGTCAAGTCTGACTGTAAAGTTCTGGTGAAGAAGGTTCAGAATATGATTGGGGATTGGAAGAATAAGGCTCTCTCCTTTGCTGGTCGTGTCCAATTAATCTCCTATGTTCTCACATCTCTTCATGGATATTGGGCGTCTATGTTTATCCTCTCTGCCTCTATTATAGGTGATATTGAGAAGCTTATGAGGGGCTTCTTGTGGTGTCAAGGCCCAATGGGTGTATGCTTACAAGCTTCGTGATCGCAGCTTCTGGGATGTCCCTGTTCAGAGTAGTATGAGCTGGGGTTGGCGAAGCCTTTTACGCATCAGGGATGTCGTCCGGCCATATTGTTGGTATAAGATCGGTAATGGGAGGTCTGTGTCGGTTTGGTATGACACGTGGTGTAACCAGTGTCCCATTGCCTGTATCTTTTCCAATCCCCGTGACATTACTCGCTCGGGTTTCTCAACCTCTGATTCTGTTGCTGATCTCATTGAGGGTGACTCTTGGAGATGGCCGGCAGAATGGCTTCAAAGGTACCTTTCTCTTTCTCAGATTGAGGTCCCTACTCTTTCTCCTCTGCCTGATAAGTTACTATGGCGCGATTCGGCGGGAGAATTTCTCGATTTCCGGGTTGGTCAAGTTTGGGAATTCATTCGGCCAAGAGGTAGCGTGGTGGATTGGGCTCCTGTTGTGTGGTTTTCTTGTTGTATTCCTAGGCATGTTTTTCATCTGTGGCTCGTCTTAAGAGGCAGACTGAAGACCCAAGACCGTCTGAGGCAATGGGATGTTGATCTTTCTGTTGATTTAGCCCTGCTGCGTTGTTAGCTGTGTGGTTCTTGCCAGGACTCTCATGCCCACTCTCATGCCCACCTGTTCTTTGAATGCTCCTTCTCCTCAGGTTTGGTTCAGGGTTATTAATCATGCGAAGTTGCAGATTATGTCTGATAGTCTTGAAGTTCTAATGCCCTCCTTTTTATTTGCCACAAGCTCGAAAAACATTGACCATGTGGTATCTCGTCTGGTGCTGGCGGCTACGACATACTTCATTTGGCAAGAACGGAACTTTCGGCTTTTTGACAAAGGCAAAAGGTCAGGTCCTGTAAGGAGGTGGCTGACGCAATCATCAATACGATTAGGTTAAAGCTGGTTTCCTTTGCTTTCAGACTCTCTTTTCGTGCTCTCCGCACTATGGAGAGATGGAAGATCCCGAAAGGGGTGTGTTCTTAGTCAAGTTAATCCTTTCATCATGCGGACGCAGTAGTTTATCGCTTGGTTAGAGTCTTTGCTTGTTGTTGTTGCCTCATGGTTGTATTGCCTCATAGTTGGGCCTTTGCCGGTTGTTATACTCAAGACCTGTTTTGTGTATGCACTTAGTATTTGCATCTGTTAGATTAAGTCTTTGTGGTTCTGCCACATTCATTGTACTTGTATCGTTTATCATTTTATTCTAATAATATTTGCCGGGGTATTTTTTCCCCTTTATCAAAAAAGGTAGACATCATTCTAGCTTGTAAAAAGAAGATATATATAATTCGATCAGTGAGGAAATATATTCAAAATCATTAAACTTTTTAAATTTGTTGTCTAAGATGGGACAACTTTTGCAGAGTTTTTACATTTTTACAAAACATGATGATTTGTTTGAAGTAAAGAAGAGAAAAAACCGAATGCGATAGTTTGAAAATTCAATTGCCCATGGAATATTTATACAGATGGCCAGAATTGTGTCGGGTTTTCACACCCGGAAGTTTTTCCCTACGAAAGTTTGTCCAAACTGCCAATTGGCAGGTACGATATTCCAAGAAGTGGAAGTGCGTCGATCACTTCCTGTAACCCTAAAGGAGATTGATTGGCCCGTAAGAACCGCATCAGATTGCCAGTTTTGACCCCAGTTACGACTCATGCTCATCCAGTTTGTCTTTGTTCCTTTGATCCATGCCTTCTGAATGTCACCTGCCCCTGCGACGTTGCTGATCAAAACCAAGTTGAAGTAACGGAAACCGTTAATTGTGAACCTGATTCCCCCTGCCTTCCTACATGGGACTCTGCGAAGATAATTCATAAACGAATGGTCAGTTTCATCGTTTTATAAAAGTGAAAAAGATTGGTTAGTATGTTATTTACTATTTAGGACAATGAGCAAAAGCAGTAAACTTACTGGCAACTTGATTATGCTTAAGAGTAAATCAAGCAAAAGTATTTTCCAAAATTAGTTAATATGAGTTCAGTTTATAAATAAGTTGATAATATCAAATTATTAATTAACAAAATTTGTTGAATATGGTCTTGGCTTGTTGTTTGTTGTCCCTATCTAACGTTCTCTTGCGTAATCAAAGGCGTTGATTGTGTAAAATAATATATAAATCGCTTAGCATCCCAATTAAATGGTAAAAAAATTGAAAAATAAATAAATGAGATTATTGTTTGTTTAACCGCTCAACTTTATTCATTGTATGACATGAACTTTCAAAAAATTCTATTGTATGCTCACAACTTTCATATTATCTATTGTATTTTGTTAACCTTCTAAAAACTCTAAGTAATATGATATAAATTAGACATTCTAAAAACTCTATTAGAGAATCTTTAAGTTCATATCATACAATAGAGTAGGAGTTTTTAGAAGGTTCACCTAATACAATATAATATACGAAAGTTAGGAATATACAATAGTAATCAGTGTCGGATTTAGAAAATAGTAATTGGGTATGCACAACTTAATGTAAAATTATATATTATGTAGAAAATTGTATGGTTTTTCTCGGGTCAAATTTTTCGGGTCGGTTTCTCAACTCGTTTCTTGAATTTGTTTAGCTACCTATTATCTAACTCAATATCACTAGATTAAGGAGCCGTTAAGCGTCATGTATGCTCTTGCAATTGACCAATCTTAAAATATCAGAAAGTAACTATGTTAAAGGTTTCAAAAATTGTATCAATTAATAATAATTAACACTAAAGCTAATGCAAAATAATGACAAGTAATTGGCCATAAAAAAATTAGTTACATATATAGAAGTGGTTTTATACTTTTTACTTCTTAAAGGAGGAGAAAACAGAGGCCGATCGATGAGACTCGAGAGGATGTAGCAGAAGATGCATAGAGAGCCGTAAAACAAGCCACAAGAGTTAGGCGACGGAGAGGGGAAGATGACATCGGCGGGACAAAGTGAGGCTGTCAGGGAGCCTGGATTGTACGTTAGTGAGCAACGAAGAGGTGATTAATTTGGTAAGAATACCGTAAGAGAAGAACATGAAGTGAAAAAAATTAAAAAATTGATCTAACATTAGTTTTTATGTGTTAGTTTTACTATATACGATAGTTAATTTGAGTATGGAGCTAGTCTAAATGTAAAATAATGCAATTATGATGACTCTTTTGAATGTAAGTTAGAAATGAATGTTAAGTTGATCTATTTTCTCAAGTGGGTATGCACACCATTTTTTCAAGGTATGCACTTAGTAATAAGATTCTATAAATTTCATGAAAATTAATTTTTTTACACTACTAAAATTGCCCAAAGGGTATGCACGTGCATACCCTCACTAACATAACATCCGCCACTGATAGTAATGAATGTTACTTAAATTTTATACTTCATCCGTCTCATTTTTTGTTATCCACTTTATTATTTTTTATTTGTCTTAAGAAAATTAAAAATCATTAAACTCCTTAATTTACCTTATTTATTACTCATAATTATTTATTTCAGAAATTTTTTCAGTCAAATTTATCTTGAATATAAGGGCAAAATTGAGATTCATCTAACATATTTCAAATCCAACAAAATTTCTTGTGAGACAACAAAAATGTGAGACGGAGAGTATTAAAGTAAGAATAAGAAAGAGCCTTTGAAAAGAGAAAGCCATCTTCCAAATAAGAAAGTCAAGTTAAAGTCAAAGCAGGGTCTCTTATGTAAAAAAGTACGTACTCCTTATTACAGTACTACGGAGTAATTAGTAAATGTTTATTGAAAATTACTCTTATTTTATAACCTTTACTAAAACATCACGCATGAGATATTGTGATATTTCTTTTTTCTACTTAGAAACAAAAAATAGCTAGCCTGCTGAAGAGAGAAAAGAGAAAAAATAATATACCTGCGATAAGAAACAGGGACGATGCCAGCTCGATACTGAGCGATTTTAAGAAACATTGGCATGGCAAGATCAAAGTGAGTACGAGGTGGGTTACACCAACCACCATTATCATTCGGTAATGCGTAATTGGGTGGGCAAAAATTGGTGGCCGTGATGAAGATAGATGGACTTCCTGGGTGGCACCACCGTGGGTCGTTAGCACATTTCATTTCAAAGCATGCACCACAACTTAGTCCGTTATTAAATAAAGCCGTGCTTAACGCTGCAGTGTTAACCCCGTATCCTTGGCTGTATAAGTTACCGTATCCACATGCACCTCCTGCATAAGGTCAAATCAAATCAAATCAAAATTTAAGTCACTCTTGTTATTATGAATGAGTTAACTAATGTTATTTATTTTAAAAAAATTGTGATATTTACACTACGAAATTTGATACATACATCATAAACTATGCAATAAGTGGTTGTACTATATGCATTTATACTATGAAATTATTGTGTATGTATATCAATTTAGTGGTGTAAATATCAAGTCGTTAATTTTTATCAATTCAGACTAACGTAATGAACATGTATCGATCACTTGGCAAACGTGATATCGAATATTTGGTCACCAAAACTGGATATATATGATACTTATCAAGTTAGATTAGTTACTTACTAATAGAATGTAAGTTTAATAACTGAAAAATACCCCTGTATGTATTTTAATTGGTAACAATAACATACCCATTGTACCGGAGGCATCACTACCACCGTAAAATGTAGCATGAGCACCTTGCCACGCTCCACCGGCGTAGTTTCCGGGTATTCTAGCTTCGGTCACCGACAATACCAGAAAGAGGATGACACCAATGATTCGCATTTTAGTCATGCTTAAAGAGAGAGTGATTGTGGGTTTGGTTTGATTTGATTTTGGGGTATGAAGAGAAGTTAAAGTGTGTATTTATGGAGGGAACACATGGGCTTCATGAGGGTAATTATGTAAATTCATGTTTTTAAGAATGTTACAGTTTCGCGCGTATGCAGGTTTTAGCTCGTACATTAACTTGCAACAAAACAAAAAGTAAATTGACTATTGAGCAGAGATTGTGTGGGACCGCTAAAGAAGCTGCTTGTTTATATTGCTGGTAGAGGTGAAGTCATATTTGTAAATTGCTATTATTCAATTAAGCTAATACTAACATGTTACTCACATAACGTGACAATAAAAAAATAGTCTGATTTTGAAAATATTTTCAATTAAAAATATGTTGTTTTTAAATAAATTCAAAAAATAGTAATACACAATTTACTTACTTTAATTTATACATTATATTTCACAATATTAGAATTAACGGTCACAATTCTTGACACATTCAAAATACGTCCCATAATGCACGAAATTAAATTGGTCAGTTAGAGTTGAATTTTCAACCAACTAGTCTGCTAACTCTACATGTGTCAACCATTGTAATTATCCACGTTTGTTTTGGTTTAAAGCCCGGATCAATAGGTTGAGTGAACAACCAAAATAAAAAAATACCTTTTAAAATAAAAATTCTTCTCGCTTAACTATCAATCCGTTTGAGCCGTTTACCTAAATAGATTATGCAAGCCATGTTCATATTGATTACTTTAACCTAGTCAACCATTTTACCAAATCAGTCCGGGTTCGGGTTGAAACTTTTAATCTGCAAATTCAAATATGATAACCTCACTCGATCCGAATTACAATTATTTAATCTAGTTATTCAGTTAGATAATTAAAAAAATATTGGTTAAAAAGGTAAAAATAAAACAGTGTTACACTACATATTGTATTAACAAAAATGGTAGAATAGTAATTTCTACATAGTTATTTTTTTATGACTACCAAGTGACCAAAATTTTTATATAGTAGTAACAAATTGAGTTTTAAATTACTTTACTTGACTTTGTTTTAAGTGCTTAGATGTCGAATAACATAATTAAAATGGTTGTAAAGAAAAATTTGAGAACTTATATTTTTTAGGAGTTTAAAATATGTGCAAAACTCTATAATATTAGTACAGATGATGGAAGATGGTTATAATTTATTAAAAATATCAATTTTTTACCGATGTTTATATCGAAATAAGTATAACTGAGAATTCAATATCCATTATTATGTTATGTAAGTTACATGAGTTAGAAAATAAAATTAATAACTATAGGGTTATATATTTTCTAACTGAAAGTATTTATGATATATTAACTTTTTTGATTAATTGTATTAACTTAAGTTATTTAAATGTCAAATAAGATAATAGAAGTGTAAATTAGTCATTTATTACTTCTCCTTTTTAATACTTTTGCTCAAGTTTATTATATCGAGTATAGATAATGTGTTTTTTAAAATTTTTTTTGTCTATTATACAAAAGTGCTACCAGTTCTTTTTAATTGGTGCAACTCACTTCAAAGAAACATACCTAGCTATTGATGGGTTTTAAATAAAATCGTACGATACGAAAAAATTGAATCTTTATTTACTTTTAACAACAATCATATCGCGGAAGTGTTGGATCTTCAATCGTATTAATGATCAACCATTTAATTCAAGAACAATAATTTTCTCAATAAAAATATTTATGCAATTAATTACACATAATTAACATATAGTAGAAGAACTTAAGTTTAGTGCTCAGTATGATCTTGTTCTTCACACTTGTTGCCTTAGTACAAGTCGGTTACCTCCTTTAGGCTCCTTATTCTCCAAGTCGTCAACTTACGTGGATTCGTTAGGTATCCACCAATGATTCACTTTCGAACGGACGGTAGAATCCTAGTGTACACTAAACCTTCACACAAGAACTCGATCAAATCACGAACCTTAGAGGGTTCGGCCTTGGGTGGTTTGAGTGTGGCCAGTCGAATGAGAGGGAGAGGGAGGATGGAGGAGTTAGGGTTTCTAGCTAGTTGATCAATCAAATAATGAACCCCTAGCCCTCCTTTTATAGTTGAGATCAAACTTGTGTATCAAGTTTGATACTTACGCTATAGCTCCTCTAGTTTGATCATTATTAAATTAGTCCATAGTTATTTACAAATAGAACCCTTTAATTTAATGATAATTAAACCAGTTAGTTTATTTATAAAATTAATTATAAATAAATCCTTTAATATAACCGTTTATTTAATAAATAATTACATTACTTATTTATAATAATAAAACTACTTTATATTAATACATTTAACTTTATTTATTATCGTATAATAAAAATAGTTGTGTTACTTTATTTGATCAAATCAAATAACTTTAACGTTCTACTGTCATTCGACTAACTTATTAATTTCAACTAAATGAAGCGTGCAATATCAATATCAGATATCATTAATCTCTTATTAGCGTTACACTTCTTGTTTAGTTGTGCTCAAGTGTGACCATGCGGTATCATTTGAAACTAGACGTGACATTTATATTTATACTAATATTAAAGCAAATAATCCTTTGAGCTATAAGCTCATTTACTCGAAGAACGTAACTTAAAGTTGAAAGTCGTTAGTTTAACACTTGAAGGTCGTAATAACCTTCTAGTTTGTTTAATTAAAAAAAGAAATCCTTACAACGTTAATCGTGACAAACTACAAAGTAAATCGAGCTTCAAATTTTTTCGTTCTACCAATGAATAAAACTTTTGTGTCCCATCGATTGCTGGTTGTGAATCGGTTGGTATTCAAAGATAAACGGATCGGAAGTTACTATAATTTGCATTCACAGTAGAGATTCAATCGTGAATATCAATCAACTATTTGCATACAATCATTTCATATTAATGAACATGTATTTTTAGACGTGGTAGATAAATGGTGTGAAAAGACGTCTGTATTTCTTTTGATAAGATTTGAACAATACATATGAATTGTGAGGTTCAAATGAGAATGAGAATTTTTGTAAGAATGGAGGAACCAATAGGAATGCGTCACGTGTCACAAAACCCACTTTTCTCCATGTTTTTAAAAATTAAATATCTCAAGAATGGTTTATTGAAATATTATAAAAATGGCACCACAAAAATCAGCATTTTTTCTCTTCGATTAGACATCTCACATGATATACTTTCGACGACTTTTTCTTATGGGTTTTACAAATTGTACAATATTAGTATCACATGTGATACTCGTTGGTATCACCTGTGATAGTTATTGGTATCACATGTGATACTCGTTGGTATCACGTATAATAGTTGTTGGTATCACATGTGATAGTCGTTTATAATACCTACCAAAAAACGAAAAAAAAGTTCGTCGAAAGTATGTCATGCGAGATGTTTAATCGAAGAGAAAAAACACTGAATTTTATGGTGCAATTTTTATAATTTTCCGACTAACCGTTTGTGAGATATTTAATTTTTAAATTGCACCTAAACCTCACTCTACATAGATAAATGTAGAATTTGAATTAAACAACTATATGTTTTACCCTAATAAGGTGCAATTTAATCGTCAAAGTACACCTAAGCGACTCATACTACACATTTTATTGTTTAACATTACTCTATAGTCTATAGCATGTTCAATTTTAATGTATTTGATAGTAGAAAAAATCTAAATGTTAAATCAAAGTTAATTACGGAGTATTCACTTTTAGGGCACACAAAATACCTTTTATGTTTATATATAAAAAGTAAAATGATCAATCATGAAACGGTTGAAAGTGCCCTAAATTACCCAACAATTGTACATATTATGGTTGTCGGTTCAAAAGTAGTGCTATTTTTAGGGGCAATTACATTTTTCCTTCTAACATTGTAAAATATCATATATACCCAAACATACACTGAAAACATTGTACATTTATGCATTAAAAATTTGTATTTGGGTCCATATGATAATTAACAAGTTTTGAGGGGATATATGTAATTTTCACTATTGTTTATGGGTGTTAGAGTTAGAGAATTGTCGTACCCTCTAATTCTACTATGTGTATTTTTTTTCTTTTAAATTACAAACGAAAACCAACTTTAACGTACTTGTAAAGAAGTAACTTAATTAAATGTGTATTATTGTATATTTTTTTGGATATATACGAAAGCTTATTGCAATTTCTATATTGCAAAATTGTCTTTTTAGAATTTATTTAATTTAATACTACCACTCGTGAGCAAATATTAATTGAATAGGGCATTTAGTAGACAAATGATCGAGTGTCATAATGCAATTCTTAAACAAATATATTTTTTTGTGAATCATCAACTTCCATTTTAAAATCAATATCAATTAAAAAACTTGCAAGCATTTTATAGTGTTGAATGTAGTACAACTTACTTAGGTGTCGTCGTAAATTTCGAGTCCAATTGAAAATTAAAGTCAAAATTGAAAAGTCAATGCGTGATAACCGGTCTTGATTAAAGGGTTGTGGGATATGAGATGGATACAACCACTCAATAATTACTCAACTTTTGATAAAGGCTAAAAGAGCGTTATATAATCATAAAGACATTATAAGATAATGAAGAACTTATATAATAAACTTATGCTCACATATTAATTAATTATTATTATATAGTATACATCGGGGTTAAACTAAAACGTGCATTAAGTACTGATGTCTCTCTTACCAATGTTTTAAAAATCGATATTAAAATGGAAAATTGATCGATTTGGCACAATTTCTGAACAAATATATCGATTTGCTCTAAAAGAAAGTTGACGATTTGCCCTACCCGGAAGTAAGTCGCAAACTAGCGACTTGTGACCCATAACTTGAGACTTGCACCCGAAAATCGATCAAAGCGTGACCGAGACATATAGCACATGTGAACGGGTCGCAAGTTTTTAACCCCCTGACTTGCGACTTGCGACTTGCGACCAACTACTTGAGACTTGCGAGCTGACGATCGATAAAAACGTGACCGAGAAATGTGAACAGGTCGCAAGTTATTAACCCCTTAACTTGCGATTTGCAACCCGTTACTTGCGATTTGCGACCCAGGACTTGCGATTTGCGTCCGCAATAGAAAAAGAGTTTCAAATATGCGATTTGCCCTCCGACCGTCATTTGCGACCTGTTCACCACACAGCCAAACCACCCACCATTTGCGACCCGTTCACCCTCATTTGCGATTTGCCCTCCAACCACCCACCACCGTAAACCACCACCACATCCGTCGTCAACCCACCCTAGCCCTAAACCACCACGAGAGCCGCACCCACTACCACCAGAACCGCACCCACCACCACCACTTTTGATGCGAAATTGAAGGTACATTGGACCCAAAAATGGCCGATACTCAATATTAAGTCGTTTATACTCGATGTATACGTTTTATTTTAGAAATTTCTTTGAGATATTTCATCGAACACATAGTGTGCACGCGATTTTTGAGATATTTTGGCTCTTAAATGCTTAGTCTTTATGATATTATGCTGATATGATATACTATTGATGTTGTTTTTTGATAAAGAAATGGAAAACGGGTCCAATAATTAGTGCGGCTGAATTTTGGTGTTGTTGACCGATATTTGTGACTCGGTGACCTAGGCTTGCACCTGGTGAGCGGTACGAGTCACAAATCTCGGCCGTTATTGACCCGCGACTGATATTTTCTTGTTATTGACCCGTTTGTGATGTGTTTACTACCAATTGCCTATGTTGACTATGTTTTTGTAATTTTGAATCTTGTGGACTTTTTTGGATATGTTTTGACCTAGTTTTAATTATGTGGACCTTTGTTACCCGTCTTTGACCCATTTAGACCTTTTTTAGTAATTGACTTGTGTTGATCATGTGAACTTATGTTTGACCCTTTATTCACAATGTTTGATTGTTTTCATTTCATTTTCACAGTGTTTGACTATGTCTAACTGTTCTTGACTAAATATGTTTGATTAATGATTTTTTAGGACTTTATCCATGCAAAGTTGACATTGAATAGATTTGTGCCGAATAAAATCGAATATGACATTGAAGCCGAATAAAATCGTGATGGCGTGCCCCTGGTGGATTGATAGTTGCCGATTTTTTGACGAACATATAGATGGCGATGATGTCGAGAGGCCTACGAAGAAGGCACAAAACAGTCAAAAGGCTGATGCTCAGCCACCTGTACCCACCTTATCTCATGACGAGTCATGAATTTGTTTATTCACCGCCTCATGACGATCAGTCGATTCGTCATACACCGAGTACAGGTCGTCATTAGAGCTCTCAACCGGCATCAGAGAGGAAGGAGCCCCCCTTACGAGACCGGGTGGATGCGCAGTAAGCGACCATTTCCAACTTACTTAAGCGGGTGGACGCGTAGGATGTCCTTATACGTAGGTTATTGGAGATTGTTGAGACGCGTCAGGTATGACGTTGTTAATAAGATTTGATTAACTATAGCCTTAATTATATTATATGTAGTTGATTTATGTTTTTGACACATAAATTTATGTTTAATCCGGATGACAGTGATGATGATGAGGGTTATGTATCTGACACTTTACCTGCCACTGCTGGCAAGATCTTGGGTCCACGTGTGTTGCGCTGTGGTATTCGAGATCGACGACTTGGCCCGGCTATACTATCATCATATCTTACACTAGCACAATTGAAACGGCTTGTGAAGTAACCTTTGAAGGTGCACGAGGAGGAGCATGCGGAACTACCGGTTAATTTGGGAGCCGATCATGAGACGTTTGGTTCGTTGGTTGAGTCGGTGGTTGATCGAGTGGATACCAAGCGGCTTGATCCGGTTGTTGATCGGGTGGATGATATACCGGTTGTTGATCGGGTGGATTGACGTGGTGCCACCTGACGGTCATTTTATCGATTCCTGTCGTGAGGGAATTGCAATCTTCGGACGGCTACGTCGGGTGTGAAAGTTTTATATTGATTTTTGCCGAGAAGCCTAAGATTTGAGCACTACTTATAATCCTAAGGTGTATTAGGGGAGTAAGTGGTACGTGTGACTCAGGTGTCGTTCTTTAAACTACAACGGGCATGAGATTTTAAGAGGATTAACTATCTATCGTGATTTAGCGGGAGATTTAAAACTTTTGGAGGGATTTTTGTTTTGTATTTAATTAGAATAAACTGTAAATTAAAGATAAAGGGGGATTTGTACGGAGACTAGGAGAATCAGAATAACGTGAGTGTGTACTATGACTTCGGCTATTGCTATTAAGGGGTAGTTATACTTGGGTAAAGCTTCTAGTTATGATGACTAATCTAGTGGGATCGAGTATCTCGGAAACTTAAATAATACAAAGTATTGAACCCACGACATTTTCTCAGCTTCCACGCATTTGTACTAAACCCGTCGGTCTTTCCAGCGCTATACTGAGTACTTGGACGTTTTACGATGTTTCCGTTGTATTATTTTGGGGTGCCATATTACTCTCCTGGATTATCTTATATTTCCTAATGACCTATATCTCATATCCTATCAAATATCTAACGTAGAGTTGTACGCAATTAGATAGATAATATGTCACGGGGGTAATAGATATAGAGTGGCAGATACACCGGAAGTTCTCCCAAATGTACTGACCAATTCAACTAACGATCATCCTCGAATCTTATTCCCCAATCTTAGACATCTTGGATATCTGTATCATGGCATGAATTGTTAACTAAACAATAACATGAACATAAATTATCCCAGCAGAATAAGTTGGGATAACCTGACTAGCGGTTAACTGAACTGCTCATCATTATTCATACAAATCATTATAACTGTTGCATGCACGTTAAACTTTCTGTATTTAATTCAATTCATTCCTGAAAACCTAATCAGTTAATTAATTATACCAATCACGGAGTTTGTTTCTAGCATACAGATTCCTAAAGAAACAATCAAACAAGAACATGCAATAAGATAGCATACTAGTGACAGGCTCAGATCATACATATCAATCAACCTATTGATTAAATCATAGATATCCCGAAAGTTCTCTCAAAGATATCTAACAGATAAACATGAACCTAATTTATCTCTAATCCTATACACCGTGTCTCATTCGGATATGTTTCAATCGAGAGAACAGCGGCCATGTCGAGTTCATTGATCATCATACATAGAATAGTTTGAAGTTCTATAACTAGCAATTGGCCAGATCCTAGAGATAGTTTTCAAACAACAGTACAAGTTGGATAGATAATCAATAGGGGTTCAGTTTATAAGTTCGGGAACAATTTGAATTCATACAGGCAGAGTAATGGCATGATATTAATATATAACTACCATAGCACAACTTACGTCATAGCAAACACAAATTTATACGATAATAGCATAACATGTTTAAGAAATAAATACGAGAGATTATATTAGAACCTGAATAAATGGTAATACAGACAAATCTTCACGAATCTTGAAGTCTCGGAGTAACTCCGTACAAATACTACGCTAATAACGCTAACCTAATCACTCATTAGTTCTCTTAATCTACAGAGAGAATCTAGAGAGAGAAATTAGAGAGAGAGTGAGTGTGTGAGAGAATGAGAGAATGGTGAATTGTTGGATGATGAAAATGAAGAGGGGAGGCCTCCTATTTATAGGCAAAAGGCTCAAGTCCCCCGTACAAGCTCCAAAGCACAAAATACAAGCCCGGAACAGCACGAAACCTCAAAATAACTGAAAAACGGCATCACCGGAGAGCATCAGGGGCCGTATACGACACCCTAGAGGCCGTATACGGCATCATAGGGGCCGTATATGGTAGGCTAGAGGCCGTATACGGTATCTTGATGTCGTTTGGTCTTTTACCCGTTGTTCGGTACTTCGTTCGTTGCTTGTTTCGTGCGTATCTTCTTCGTTTCTTGTCCGTTTTTCTTGATTCTTTCGCCTATGATCTCGAAATTCCGTTACGCTTCTAATGATACCAAAATCATGTATTTTGGATGTGTGTAGCTCATACGTGCTCGGAATGCGTTCAGTTGATCTCTAGGTGCCGCGTCTTCTCCGTCTTTTATCCGTTTTGTATGATTCTTTATTCCCTGATCTCGTAATTAGTTATGAATCATAAAGTAGTATTTAGGAAGTGTAAATCATAAGGTAAATAAAAGTGGAGGAATCGGGTGAAGTTTATTTGCTTAGTTTTGTATGTTATTTGGACATTTTTAGCGATTTTTGTTGCAACGTCTATATTAGAACTACTTTAGTGAATTTTAGTAAATAATCATTGATATAAGATGTTTTTACTAATTAATAGCTCAAATAATGAGGAATAATGTACGTAAAAACATGACTTTTTACGTTACATCATGGATGATATACCGGTTGTTGATCGGGTGGATGATATCCCGGTTGTTGATCCGGTGGATGATAACTCAGTTGTTTATCGGGTAGATGATTTGCCAGTTGTTGATCGGATTGATGATATGGTCGTTGTTGATCGGGTGGTGATGTGCCGGTTAAGTCGGTAACGATGGTCAAGAGGGTCAAGCGCAAGGCAAGGAAAATGTCGGACAAGAAGGAGTTACCCGAGGACACGTTATGTAATATGGTTTCCAGTTTAGTGAACTATGAGACTGGATTTCTCACTCATCCCCCCTGCGGCAGTAGAGACTGGAGAGATCGACGGACATCCATTGTTCGCGACTTATATAGGAGTGGCGACTTGGTACTTTGTATGTTTATCCGATCGGGCACGACTTATATTTGTCTGACACTTGGGGGCGGTTGTATGGAGATGTCTAGTCTGGGTATTTAGTCATCTTATTTTATTATTTGCAACTGTAATACTCATCTTGTTTTATTATTTTCAGCATAATGACGGTTGGAGCTACCTACAGATGTGTTGGAGACGGCGAAATTACCCATGACTAGGTCAGCTAGATAAGAGATTGAGATGGACGATTATGCCCATAGGTTTTATTGATCATTTAGAAGCTTTCAAGAACTACAAGGACGATATGAGTAACTAGAAAAAGAAGATAGAGTTGAAGAAGAAGGGAGAGAATGAGGGTGCCGAGGCTGGTAAGTGACTTAGTCAAATATTTACGAGTCAAATATCTATTCAAATATTTAATAGTGAAATAGTTACGGTGATAATGGACGATTATTGATGAAAAGTTGATGACTTGAAAAGTTGAAATATTAGCTGGTTTGTTGTGACACCCGACAAATTAGGTCGTCATTTGTATTTTATCATAAACCATTATTACTTGTATTTAGTATGGAATAGGACTAAGTACAATAACATTTTTGTATGTATGTAAATATATATACACGTACGTAATTAAATTTTAATTACGCAAATTCGATCGGATGGAATCCGACACAATAATACGGACGTTGGTGAAAAATATTTAATTAAATAACGTAATTGTAATAAATAATTGTTATTTAACTTATATCGTTACAATAATATCTAAAACGTTTTACGTTTCGTATAAAACGCACCGTACACGACAAAAACGCACGAATGACGCCCGACAACCGAACGAAGCCCGAAATATATTTCAATAACTTAAAATGAAGTATTTTAAATAAAACTCCAATCAAAATCTACGCGAATAATTCGTTAACGGAAAAGTCGAATAAAAAACGTTTAGCGTTTAAACGAACGGGTAAAGGGCACCACGCGTAACGTAAACTTGGGGAACAAAATTTAACACTCCCCCACCCCTAGTGGGTGTTGAGACATGTTTTGTGACAACGGATCTAGCCTGTTATAGCTTGTAATAGTACTTTTAGTAATTGTAATCAAGTATGTACATTGGTTTTGAATTGTAAATGAAATATATTGCTTGGTAAACATTTTAGAGTTAAATATCAAAAGGCTGAAAAATGTTGACCAAGGTTGACCGCGAACCGAGTTAGTTCGCAGGACAAGATTGGCCTGCGAACCGAGTCAGTTCGCTAGGCCAACATGGGCTGCGAACTGAGTCAGTTCGCAGAGCCCACGAGCCTGCGAACCGAGACGAGTATATATGAAAAACTAGGTTTTCATATTCATTAGCTCGGCCATTTTTGTTTATCCAGAGACCCTGCGATTCCAGAGAGACTTATCACGTTCTAAAGGCTAGGTATTGATCGTTAACACTTGTTATAATCGATACAAAGCAATTAGACAATTGATTCGCTATTATATTGCGAAAGAATTCGTTATAGATCCTATAACTAGTATTGAGGGATTCCGCCCCTTAATATCTTAGATAACCTCGTTATCGATCCGCCACAACCGGACTTACAATTGGTATCAGAGCCTACGGCAAGATACGCGTAGGTTCGAGGTTATTTAGGATAATAACGTGTGATTTCGGGTTGATTTTAGTGCATTTCGTACTTATTTCCGACCAAAATTACTCTGGACGTTTTTAGTTTCGTTTACGATCGAAAACCACAAGTTTTAATCGTAAAAATAACTGACATTTTTGTTTTTGGGTTTTTTAGCCGTTTCGCGAACTGAGTTTAGGGTTTCAGCCGTTCCTGCGAAGTGAAAGCTGCGAACCGAACTGAGTTCTTGCGAACCGAACAGTTTGCGAACCGAACAGAGTTCTTGCGAACCGAACCGAGTTAGCAAACCGAACTGAGAGTTGCGACCTGAGATTTGCGAACTGAGTTGAGTTTTGCGAACCGAGACCACTTGCGAACCGAACCGAGTTTGTGAACCGAACTGAGAGTTGCGAACTGAGATTTGCGAACTGAGTTAAGTTCCTGCGGACTGAGTTTTGCGAAGTGAGTTCCTGCGAACTGAGATTCCTGCGAACTGAAACTTCTGATTTTTGTGACTTTTTAACTTCTGAGATTGACAAAGATGTCTGACTTAAGTAAAATGATCGAGATGGACCACGAGATTGGAAAATCTAATGTTCCACCTAAATTACTTAGACTTGAGGATTACTATGGATGGAAAGACAGGTTTGAATCATACTGTAGATTCCATGATTTGTCAATCTGGATGTGTATCAAGAATGGATACGCTGCACCTACAACTGTTGTTGAAAATGCAACAGTTATTGTACCCTACAATTGGATGAATGATAACCAGAAGAAAGACTTTGAGATTGAAAATAAAGCCCATTCTTCAATCAAAATGAGTTTACCTAAGGAGATCAATCATCAATTGAAATCTTTTCACATTGCTAGAGCACTCTGGATTGCTTTGGAGAAAAGATGTGAGGGTAGTCCACAAGTACGGGCGGGCAAGAAGAATCTCCTTAAGAAGCAGTTTATAGTGTTTAAAGCTTTTAAGGGAGAAGATCTTGATGCCTACACCATGAGATACTACCATCTACTGAGTGAGCTAGATGACCATGAGATCTTCTTTACTGATACGGAGAAAACCGACAAGTTTATTGAGGGTTTACCGTCTAAGTGGGAAATGCATGGAATTATGCTCAAGGACAATGAAGAGCGGTATGCTACAATGACTCTTGAGCAGGCTATTGACAAGCTCAGAGGTTATGATTTCACCAATAAAACGAGAGAAACAGATTCTGATCAGTTACAGAATCCCGTGCTTTATCATGGTAAATCAACTCTCTCGAACGCCTCATCCAGTTCGACCACTGCCTTACTAGTTGGTGATACTGGAGAAAAGGGTGAATTGATAACCGAGGATTTGTGCTTTATTGCTTCTTTTGGAAGTGAAGCAAAAGATAAAACTACTGAGAAGTCACGTCAAGGGCATCAGAAGATGCCGATGAGTGTGAAATCTGCTGAACAGCAATTGTCTGTTCTTGCCTCTTTTGTTGCTTCCTATGAGAACTACATTCAGGGGAAAATCAATGATCCTGCGGTTTTTGATGAAGATTATGATCAGAGAGACCCTGATGACCTTGAAGAAATGGATCTCCAGTGGCAACTAGCTATGGTGTCAAGGAGAGTTAAAAATTTCTTGAAGCGTACTGGTAGAAAGGTGGTAGGAAATCGACCAGGGTTTGACAAGTCCAAAGTTAAGTGTTATAAATGTCAAGGTTACGGACACTTTGCTAGGGAATGTCTGCGACCAAAGGTTGATGTCAGCAATGGAAGACAAGGCTCGGGAAGTTCTTTAGCTTCCAAAGCCTTGGTGGTTCAACAGCTTGATGGAACTTATGATTGGTCTACTCAGCCTGAGCATGCTCTTATGGCTGAAATAGATGATCAAGAGAAAGCTGCTGAATCTACATCCTATATGCCGACTGATGTGGATTATCAAGCAAAGGTGCAAGAAGTCACACCTAGAGCAAGTGATGAGGATGTGCTGATCATGGAGTCAACTGAGGACATGAGTCCTGATGACTTTGTAGCACATATGGCTGATATTCAAACAGACAAGAAAAGGGTATGTCTGGATTTGCTTACTCTTGTTGATGTCTGTGATCTAGTTACTAATCTGCAATCACAAGTTAGTGTTTTCGCTGATTCATATAATACTTTAAAATCTGAATTAGAAATAGCTAAATGTGATGCACAAAGGTTTAGTGAGGACAAACTAGCTCTTAAAGAAAAGATTAAGTCTGATGCTGCTGATAAGACCAATCTTAGAGACACAATTAATGAACAATGTGTTAAGATAGATGGCCTTTATTTAAATTTAAGAGACTTAAATCAAAATATAGCAAATAAAGACAAAGAGCTCGCTGAGTCAAAATTGAAGTTACTTGAGCTAAATCGTAAATTTGAAAGTTATAGAACCTCTTCTTTAACTATGGACTCTATAATTGATGCTCAACGTAGTGTAAAAGATAAAACTGGATTAGGATACACTGATGTGCCTCCTCCTTTTAACTCTAATTATACTACTTCTGTTAACTTCGAAATGATGGACTTAGATACTAAACCTGAGGATATAGTAACTAAGAAGTCTGGAAAGTTAGAGACACAGAAGGTTGTTCATAAAGATCTATCATCTGATGTTAGTAAGAACACACCATTCCCTAAAGTACAATTTGTCTCGAGTGGAATGATGGGTGATACTGACATAAATGATAAGGTTATTAAGGAACAAGATATACCTTTAGTCAAAAGGGGTTAAGTCACGAAAGCATAAATCATGTTTCAAATGTCACCAAAAAGGGCATGTGGCTTCTTGTTGTCCTAACAAGAATTGGAAACATCGGTTAGGCTCGTGAATAACAATGAGACACCAAAAGTCCTCAGTTCAAATGTAGACAGGTTAGGTACCAAACCAGGATTAGGTAGTAAACCTGTGAACACTTTGAAAAGAGATGTTACTCATGGTGTCTCTCCACCTAAACCTAAACGGCCTTATACTCTAAATGACTCTAAGTCTAGAGATAAGACGCCGTCGAGGTTTAGGACTCCTAGTAGAAACCATAGTCAATTTGAGAATGGTTCTACTTCTCGTACACATCGAGTTGATTATATGCCTAAGAGGTTTTCTACTCACTCTCCTCAGAGGCTATCAATTCAAACCATCAACAACCTACAAATTCTTTGCCGGTTACCAAGACTATTGATGATAATAGTTATGGTCACTTTAAAGAAGTACAAATTGTTGATGATAAGGGACAGACCAAGATCGTAATGGCTTGGGTCCCTCTTGAAAACTAATTGTGTACAACTTGTTATGTGCAGGATCAGACTGTGAACAAGGACAGTTGGTGGTATGTAGACAGTGGATGCTCTTGGCATATGACAGGTGAAAGAAGTCTACTGAAGGACTTCAAAGGCGGAATGAAACAACGTGTTCATTTTGCTGGTGATAAAGGAGGAGTTATAATAGGGAAAGGAAAAGTTTCAAATGGAACTTTGACTCTAGAGGATGTGAGTTATGTTGAAGAACTAAGTCACAACCTAGTGAGTGTTTCCCAAGTCTGTGATAAAGGTCACTCTGTACATTTCAATGAGACAGAGGCCTTAGTCCTGATGCCGGGTTTCACCATCCCTGATGAATGGATATTAATGAGGGCTCCAAGGAAGAAGGACATCTATGCAATCAACATGGGTGCTCCTATTACTTCGATGGAGTCGACATGTCTTTTATCCAAGGCTTCTGAAGCAGACGCACTCTTATGGCATAGGAGAATGGCACACCTGAACTTTCGGAAAATGAACTTCATAACCAAGAATGGGTTAGTTCTAGGTATACCAGAAAAACGTTTCGAGTCTGAAGACAAGTGTGTTCCTTGCATGAAAGGAAAGCAACATAAAAACCACACAGGTCTAAGACTGAAAACTCAATCTCCTCGCCATTTGAATTGCTACATATGGATCTTTTTGGCCCAATAAGCAAAAGAAGCATAGGTGGCAAATGGTACTGTTTAGTTGTCACAGATGATTTCTCTAGATTCTCTTGGGTATTCTTTTTGAGATCTAAGGATGAAACTCCTGGTATTCTTATGGAGTTCCTAGATCTAATAGAGAATGTCTATAGAACACGAATTAAGAGAATTCGTAGTGACAATGGAACAGAGTTCAAGAATTCAATGTTCAATGTCTATTGTTTAAGCAAAGGGATACAACATCAATTCAGCGCACCGTATGAACCTCAACAGAACGGTGTTGCTGAAAGGAAAAACCATTCGTTGATTGAAGGGGCTAGAACAATGCTAGCAGATTCAAGGCTTCCTGTCATTTTCTGGGCAGAAGCGGTAAATACAGCATGTCATGTTCTAAACAGAGTTCTTACGGTTAAAAAGCAGAACAAGACTTGTTATGAGCTTTTGAACAATAAGAAACCTAACTTAAAATGGTTTGAACCCTTTGGAGTTTCATGTACTTTGCTGAAGACTAGCAATCAACAAAAATTTGGTGAGAAGGTTGACGAAGGATATTTCCTAGGTTATGTGCCTAATTCACCAAACAAACGTGTCATCAATAAAGCTACGGGACGTGTGGAAATAGTTTATAACATTGAAGTTACGAGCTACACACATGACGTACATAAGGGATCAGTGTGACACTCGACAAATTAGGACAATTATTCGAGCCTAACAATAGTGTAATTACATATATTTAGATATATATTAGGCTAAGTACTTGTAACTACTTGTAACTACTTGTATATATGTATATACACATATGAAATTATTTGCAATTACGCGAAACGAACGGACTGAGTCTGACAATCTATACGGCGTTGGTGATAACTTTTCATAAATAATGTAAACCTATTTTATAAATTAAATAGTAATTATTTACCCTATATCATTGTTATTAAATAATAATACGCGAAAAACTAGACGTTTTGCTTAAAACGTAACAAATGCAACGAAAACGCGCGAATCGCGCCCGACACCCGAACGAAACCGACAAATATTTTAAGAAGGTTCAATAAAGTATTTTTAAGTATATTGGTCTAATTAAATTAGTGACTTCGTATCAAAAATAAAATACAAACATTAAACGTTAACGATTTAATTTTTACACACGCGATTAACGTCTAACCGAACAAGTAAATCAACACGAAATCGAGGAGCAAGTCACGAGCCCAAAAACCACATTGGGCCAGGCCCAACCTTCGGCTCAAGAGCCTAGCCCAAACCCTTGGCCCAAAAGCCCACCCTATTTAAACTTACATTTTTTCATTTCTCCCATTTCACACCAAACAAACACACACACACCTCTCTTTCTCTCCCAAATCTCTCTGCTCTCTCTCTCTAAAATCAGACCAAAAACAGCCCAAGAACACCACCACCATCACCAAAAAAAAATCCGGCCACCATCACCACCATCATCATTCACCATACTTTCAAGAAGAAATCAAGCCGAAAACGCAAGAAAATGAGCCCTCAACGTCCATCTCTTTGTGCTTTCATCCTCCTCTTTGTAAGAACCTAAAAACCCTTCTAAAACACTTCTAAAAACATGTTAAAAGGTTCACATAACAAGGAAATGTCCAAAATATAACATAAAAATGTTTTTCATAGCTTAAAATGTTCAAGATCAACACATGCATTCCCGGGCAGAAAAGTAGCTCGACTTTGAGAGGCTGTTTCTCCCTCAAAACTTGACCAAAATGGACGATTCAAAAGGCAAAAATTAAGTTTAAGAAGTTAGCTTTCATTTCCAAGTGGTTTCATAATTTTTGGAGCCCGTACCCGAAATAATTTTTACAAAAACATGTGTCTGGGCTGTCAAAAAGGACAGAAATTTCACCTCTCTTGTTTTAATCATAACTCGAGATATACACCTCCAAATAACCTGAAACCACCGCCAAAAGTTCACAAATTTTGTTAGGTACAAATGTCGTTTAGATAACTTTTTCTAGAAATGGGTAGATTTTGCCCAGAAATCCGATCTTGTTGCATGTATCCGGATTGGTCACTTTTTGACCTTAGGGAACAAACAGAATTTTTAAAAATACTTCGGAGTACTCAAAAATTGTGGAAAAATTAATTTAGAAAGCTAACATACTAAGGAACAACATATATTTTTCTTGAATTTTTATTTGAACATTTGGAACACGAAATAAAATCGACAAAAAACTGACCTGTTACAGGCCCTGTGTCGCAGAAGCCCAGTAGTCTGCGACACAAGCCTTTTGTGTCGCTATATTCCGAATCGTCACTTTAGCGAAACAGACACTAGTGTCGCAGGGGAGGAACGAATCGTCACTAGCGACACTAGCCTTAGTGTCGCAACCCTCGATCTCTGTCCGTGAAACTTAGCGACACAAATCTTATGTCGCAACCTAATTAAATTTAATACAATCTAGCGACAGTAGCCTTAGTGTCGCATAAAATCCCTAGTGTCGCATAACCTCTTTGTGTCGCAGAACACAGGTTGATCAAAACATGTTTTCACAAAATATTTAATTTGTGTGACAATACGTAACTATGATACCTACTCGGATATGCACAATATGTACTTTTACAAGCATACATCTAAACAAACTTAATATTAATTATTACAACCTTCCACCAACAGGCCGTACATTTTTTCTAAACTCAAACGATAACTGAACAATTGGACATTTCTAATTGTGTGAACTAACTTAGGTGGACATTAACCCTCCACCTACATGATTGGCTTAAGTGGACATTAACCCCCACTTATACAATCACTATAGACGGTCTTTTGAGACATCCACTTACACCACTTGATGCGTTTAGGGCGCTAGAAGGTTTCCTTACGGGACACAGACACCCGCTAATTGTTATCTACTTGCTAATTGCTATACTTGCTTACTAATCTCAGGTGAGTCTTACAGCCCCACTATTACTTTTACTGTTTTATATACTTTGGGGTGAGATACAAATGCTTAACTGTTTTTCATGAACACAAGTACTCGATTACTTTTACAAGATTGTATGAGTTGTTTTTAATCCATTAAAAGTCCTCAACACACATGGTTCGTTAACTGCGAAGGCGCGAGTGCTAGAGAATAGATCTATTATGGGAATGACACCCCCGTCCGGGTTACTAGCTATAACCAAGTTAAAAAACGGGCACTCTAGTATTTGTCATAAAGGTGTTTCGGATTAGACACCTCCGGGAGGCACAAAACGGGTTAGGCTTCGAACCGTGGGCTCATGGCAATTTCGGAAACATTAATTTTGTTTACTTTATTTACTTGATTGCAAATCACGGATAAATCTTGTGTTTCATAACTATGTTTTTACTGTTAAACCTGTGAGATTCACCAACCTTTTGGTTGACCCTTTTAGCTTTGTATTCTCAGGTACTCAGCAACAGTAGGATTGTCCACAGGATTGCTAGCTACATCGAGTCGCATGCATTATACGTATATGAAGATGTTCATATATTATTTTTGAAATATTTCGTTATGTACTAGAAATCTTCAGGATATTATTTCGAACTCGAGGCTAATGTAAACTTTTAAAGTATTTCAATGTAACTACTTTTGTACTATTTTATAAACGTCTCATATAGAGTCGTTCGCTTTAACCTTTGTGTTGTGATTACTTGATTAGTCACGCCCCGACCCGAACCGCTTCCGCTGTACAAATCAGGGGGTGTGACAGTTAGATTGGCAATTCGACTATTTAGATCTCTTTAAGTCATTTAATGTCCCAATCAGTGACTACAAAGTTGAATCAGCGGTCTCTGAACATTTATTGTCGGGTGATAGGGATATTGACCCCGCACCAAAACAACTCCTATAACCGAGACCATGGATTCTTCAGAAACATCAACTCCTATTACCGAAACCATGGGCACTTCATGAGAATCTTTACATTCACAAGCTATTATTCCAAATACTACGGAAACATCTTCATCAACAACACCAACACTGACTCAATCTACCCCCAACAACTTATGTTGATCACTCTAATAAAAATTTTGAGAATTAGCATCTCCCTCGTGAAGAAAAATGGACAATTATGAAATCTCATCCAGCTGATCAAATTATTGATGATCCAAATGCACGGATTCAAACACGAAAGGGATTAGAATGGGATTGTGATTCGAAATAAAGCATGTTTGGTTGCTAAAGGGTATAGTCAACAGGAAGGAATTGACTATGATGAGACATTTACTCCAATTGCTCGCATTGAAGCTATCAGAATTTAACTTGCATATACGGCACACAAGAACTTCATTGTCTATCAAATGGATATCAAAATTGCTTTTCTTAATGGTGTACTACAGGAAGAAGTATATGTTGATCAACCAGAGGGTTTTGTGGATCCAAAGAGACCGAATGATGTCTACATTCTAGACAAAGCACTAATGGACTAATACAAGCTCCATGCGCTTGGTATGATGTACTATCCAACTTTCTTGTCCAATCTGGATCCCCAAAGGGTAAAATGATAGAACACTTTTTATCAAAAAGCAAGATAAAGATATTATGTAAATCCAAATATATGTAGATGATATAATTTTTAGGTCGACAAATCCTAAATATTGTAAGAACTTTTCAGCTCTGATGGTATCTTGATTTGAAATGAGCATGATGTGTGAAATGAATTTCTTTCTAGGATCACACGTTCAACAATTTTCAAACGGAACTTTTATAAAATCAAATCAATTATATCCTAGATATTTTAAATAAATTCAACATGACAAACTGTCAACCAATTTTCACACCATTTGAAAGTCGTTCTCAAATACACGATGATCCTATGGGTAAACATGTGGATCAGACAATGTATAGGAGTATGATTGGCTCATTAATGTATCTCACATCTAGTCGACCTGATATTATATTTCCACATGTGTTTGTGCATGATACCAGGCTAATCCTAAAGAATCACATATGTTGGGAAAACATCATTCAAACCTAACTTATAAATCTGATGAGTCAAAAGTCTAAGTCTTATAAAATAGTTAAGTTTTTCTAGTTGAGTCTGAAAGTCATCAGACTCTGACAGATTGAATATTCCAGACTTTGATAGAACATCATATTTCAAACTCAAGTGAAGACAGACTTAGAGTTTCAGATTCAAGCTTACAGAGTGAAGATTGAAGATTATATTTACAGATGATTCTGAAGGATTCAAAGATAACTACTAAAGAATAGAAGATTTAGTTTGTTAGAATAGTTATCTAGTTTCCTAATAAATTACGTTGAATAAAAGTATATATTCGACAAATATCTTTGTGATTAACTATTCTTAATTCCGCAAAGTTTAACTTAATCATTAACATTGACGTTAAACGTTGAATACTTACTTATGATAATTTAATTAACTTGTTAAGGCATTGATAATCTGCTAAGAAGTTTATGGGATTTTACTTTAACATCTATCAACATCTTGAAGCTGTTAAACGTATTTTTTGATACTTGAAATCTACGTTAGATTTGGGTTTGTGGTATCCAAAGGATACTGGTTTCGAACTAACTTCATATCCAGATGGAAATCATGTAGGTTGCAAGTTAAATTGAAAAAAAAATACTTCGGGGGCGTTCAATTTCTTGGAGACAAACTTGTCAGTTGGACTTCTAAGAAACATAACTGTGTCTCTACGTCAATCGCTGAAGCTAAGTGTGTTGCAGCTGCAGTGTGCTGTTCACAAATGCCTTGGATGAAATTCCAACTCATGGACTTCGGGTTTCATTACTACGAATTCCTATCTATTGTAATTCTCGAAGTGTCATTTCTATTTCTTGTAATCCGGTTCAATATACGAAAACCAAACACATTGATGTACGGTATCATTTTATTAAGGAACACACTGAAAAAGGTAATATAGAACTATATTTTGTTAACATGGATTATCAACTTGCATATTATTCACCAAACCATTGGATGAAAAACTGTTTAATTTTCTGGTGTCTAAATTATGCATGCTTTCTTTGAAATAATAAACTTTGTGAGTTACAAAATTTTAGTTTGTTTATTTCTTTTTAAATCAAATCAAAATATCTTCATATTTGAGGGGGAGAATAAGTCAAAGGAGAGTAATACTTTGTAAATATTTACAATTTGTGAAAAATATAGAAATATTTTACTTTCAACTAAAATTTCTTTAAAAATACAAAAAAATTATTTATGTTAAAAATTTGTGAAAAATACAAAAAGATTTGTTTTAGTTGTATAACATATGAAAAGGTTAAAACACTTTGACTTTCTAGACCTTGATAGTCTCAATGCGACACACACTCAAATACTTTCAACCACTGCGATTCATATAAAACACTGTCAAACCCGTTCATTTTCAAATCTTTGAAAAAAAATTCATTCGTGAGTCATTGGTCTTGATTTTGGATTCAAACGTTGCGCATAATCATACTTCCTAACCGGTAACTTTTAATTTATGTTTTTGTTTACATGAGTATGATTAATTGCATGATTTATGGTTTATCTTTTTATCGCATTTGGCCGACGAATAAAATTGCAATCTAAATGATATTTTTTCGAAATTGATACTAGATTTAGGTGTATATTGATTTGTTTCATTAATATGCTTGTTTAGAAATCGATTTCAAGTAGTAATTTGCAACAAATTTGAATCTTTGATTTCTGAAAATTAATACAGTTGCAATTGTGTTCATAAGGATTAGTATGAATCGCATTCGGGCTAGTAAAAGGACTTGGGAAATTATGTGCTTAAATGCTTCATGTATCGAATTCGATATGAACTAGATCTTTAAATCGAATTCGGTACACTCTTAAATGATCAGTGTGCATCACATTAAGGTTCATAGTTGGAATCGCATTAGGGTTTCTTTAATTTGAATCGCCTTAGGAATCTAAGTGTGTATCTGATATCGCGTAAAAAGTCACGTTTTTACTACTGATATCTCCCTCATTTAAGACCACAATTTAGTAAATTGATTCAAATATTTCACTTATTGCATTATTTTGTTAAAGAGGTAAAAAAAAAGACGTTGCCAGAAAAATCGTGCAAAACGGACGAAAATTGAAGATTCTACGTACGTTTCAAAATTGAAGACTTTCGACTATACCTTACCGAGCTAGAAGACTCATCTCAAGGATATTTATACATTGAACTTTTGTTTTTCGAAAAACGAATCCAACGCAAAAAGAATCAACACAAACGGAGGTACGACGAAGAAGATACAAAAGAAAACGTATATCAAACGGGGCGAGAAACACACCAGCCGGAACCAGTTGGGTGGTAGCCGAAACCAGCCCAAAACCAAAGTGGGAGCCCCACTACCGATCCTCGAGCCAGAACTAGTAGGCCGCCAGCCGGAAACGGCCGGCAGCTAGCCGGAACTGGCTTGATTTAGCCGGAACCTTCCCGGACCCTCCTCCCTTTGGTTTTGTGTCTTTTCCGCCAACGTGAGCCGTTTTCCGCTATCGTGCACCATATTTTAACTATAAATATTGACAGTCCCGTTTCAATTCAATTCACTTGTAACCTTGAACAAGCTTTGAATTATTTGAGTCTGTGTCACAGCCAAACCTTGCTATCTCTTGGAACACTGAGTCAATTCACTTGTAACCTTCGAACACTGTAATCACAGCCAAACCTTGCTCCTACAAGGAATTTATGAGGTGCAAACCCTTAAACTTCAAGGGTACAAAAGGAGCTATCGGTCTACTGAGATGGTTCGAAAAGATAGAATCAGTCTTCCGAATCTGCAACTGCACCGAAGAGTGCAAGGTCAAGTATTCCACCTGCACCTTCATGGATGGTGCCCTCACATGGTGGAATTCCTACGCACAAACTGTAGGAATCGATACTGCCTATCAACTCCCTTGGGAGGATCTTAAGAAGATGATGACGGAGGAATACTTCCCTAGGGAGGAGCTACAACAACTTGAGATGGAACTCTGGAACCTCACCGTCAAGGGTGACGACATCACTGGTTACACTACTCGATTTCACCAGTTGGCACTTCTCTGTCCAACTATGGTGGATCCAGAATATAAACGGATTGAGAGGTACATCTGGGGACTCCCAGCAAAGATCCAGGGGATGGTAACTGCTTCAAACCCTGGAACCATTCAAAGTGTTGTCCGTATGGCACACAGCTTAATGGCTCAGGTGGTCCGACGTGGGACACCTGCGGAAAAGAACCCTGCAATTAGATCTGGGGATAACAAAAGAAAGTGGGAAGGAAACCCCAACAACAACAACCAAAACCAGCAGCACAAACAGGAGGTCGGAAACTGTTAGGGCCTATACTGCGGGAATGGATGACCGGAAAAAGTACCAAGGGAGCAGACCCTACTGCCCCAAGTGTACTTTGCACCATGAGGGTCCTTGCGGTAACACTTGCACTAAATGCAAGCGACAAGGCCACATAGCCAAGGACTGCAGAGTTCCCAACACCACCACCAAACCCGGCACACCAAGAACCTGTTACGAATGTGGTAACCCTGGACATTTCAGGAATGAGTGTCCGAAGCTGAAAAACAACAACAACAACAGAAACAACAACAACGCTCGCGGTAGAGCTTTTGTAATGAACTCAGGGGAAGCCCGCCAAGACCCTAATGTGGTTACGGGTACGTTCCTTCTCAACAACTTAACTGCATCTGTCTTATTTGATACTGGTGCCGATAAGAGTTTTATATCCGATGAGTTTAGTTCACTACTCAATATCGTTCCCACTGCCTTAGATGCTAAGTATATCGTAGCATTAGCAAACGGCAAATTGATTGAAGCCGACAGTGTAATTCGAAATGTCACCCTAATTCTAGCAAACGAACTCTTCCCCATAGACTTAATTCCCATCGAAATCAGGAGCTTTGACATCATCGTCGGTATGGATTGGTTATCTAAACACCGTGCCGAAATTGTTTGCTACGAGAAACTCGTTCGCATTCCTCTCGTCACTGGTGGAACCTTGATCATACAAGGGGAGACCGGGGGATCGAGAGTAAACATCATATCGTGCATGAAAACTAGAAAATATTTGAGAAAAGGATATCAGGCACTCCTGGCACACGTAACCGAGAAGAATTCGAAGGAGAGGCGACTTGAAGATGTGCCTATCGTACGGGATTTTCCCGAAGTCTTTCCTGAAGACTTTCCTGGCCTTACACCACCTAGACAAGTCGAATTTCAAATCAATCTAGTGCCCGGCGCAGCACCAGTGGCATGAGCTCCTTACCGTTTAGCCCCTTCCGAACTTCAGGAGTTGTCCACCCAATTACAGGAACTCCTAGGCAAGGGATTCATTCGACCAAGTTGCTCGCCTTGGGGAGCTCCGGTCCTATACGTGAAAAAGAAAGATGGATCTTTCCGAATGTGTATCGATTACCGTGAACTGAACAAACTAACTGTAAAGAATCGATACCCACTTCCTCGAATCGATGACTTATTTGACCAACTTCAGGGATCGAGCGTATACTCGAAAATCGACCTACGGTCAGGTTATCACCAATTGTGTGTTCAAAAAGATGACATTCCGAAAACCGCATTCCGAACTCGATACGGTCACTACGAATTCCAACTCATGCCATTTGGCTTAACTAACGCACCGACTGTATTCATGGATCTTATGAATCGGGTGTGCAAACCATATCTCGACAAATTCGTCATTGTGTTCATCGATGACATCCTGATTTACTCGCGCAACGAACAAGAACACGGCCAACACCTGAAAACCATTCTTGAATTACTCAAGCGCGAGGAGTTATACGCCAAATTCTCCAAATGTGAATTCTGGATCCGAACCGTCCAATTCTTAGGGCACGTCATCGACGGTAAAGGGATACATGTCGATCCATAAAAAATCGAGGCTATCAAGTGCTAGCAAGCACCTACAACCCCAACCGAAGTACGTCAATTCTTAGGACTCGCTGGATATTATCGGCGATTCATTGAGAATTTTTCAAAAATAGCTCAACCTTTAACCACCCTGACTCAAAAAGAAAAGAAGTTCGATTGGACTGACAAACAAGAGTCAGCATTCCAGCTATTAAAACAAAAACTTTGCAGCGCACCAATCATGTCATTACCCGAAGGCAACGATGACTTCGTGGTCTACTGTGACGCCTCACACCAGGGACTTGGTTGTGTGTTAATGCAACGAGAAAAAGTCATAGCTTACGCCTCCCGACAACTCAAAATCCATGAGAAAAATTATACGACTCACGACTTGGAACTAGGAGCTGTAGTTTTCGCGCTTAAAATCTGGAGACATTATCTATATGGTACCAAGTGCACAATTTTCACCGATCACAAACGTCTCCAACATATCTTCGATCAAAAAGATCTAAACATGAGGCAACGCCGATGGGTCGAACTACTTACCGACTATGACTGCGAAATTCGCTACCACCCCGGCAAGGCTAACGTTGTTGCCGATGCCTTGAGCCGAAAAGAACGAGCGAAACCACTACGAGTTCGAGCCCTCGGTATGACTATACATAACAACCTCCCCACTCAAATCCATGCCCCACAACTCGAGGCACTCAAGGAAAGGAATGTGAAAAATGAAGCCCTACGAGGCATGGACAAGCAATTCGAAACCAAACCCGATAGAGCCCGATACTTCTCTAACAGAATATGGTTACCAAATTTCAGAAATCTAAGAGATTTGATGATGGATGAAGCTCACAAATCTCAATACTCAATACATCCTGGAGCCGACAAGATGTATCACGGCATCAAAGAGTCGTATTGGTGGCCCAACATGAAAGCTGACATAGCTACTTATGTTAGCAAGTGCCTCACCTGCTCAAAGGTTAAGGCCGAATACCAGAAACCCTCCGGATTGTTACAACAACCTGAAATACCCCAATGGAAATGGGAGCAGATCTCCATGGACTTCATCACTTAACTGCCGAAAACACCGAGCGGTTGCGATACCATTTGGGTGATCGTCGATCGTCTCACCAAATCTGCTCATTTCCTGGCAATCAAGGAAACTGACAAGATGGAGCGTTTGACTCGCATCTACATGAAAGAGATTGTCGCTCGACACGGCGTACCCATCTCGATCATCTCGGATAGAGATAGCCGTTTCACCTCCCGCTTTTGGTAGTCCCTACAGAAGGCCTTAGGTACTCGCCTAGACATGAGTACGGCTTACCACCCGCAAACGATGGCCAAAGCGAACGAACCATTCAGATCCTAGAGGACATGCTACGAGCTTGCGTAGTTGACTTCGGTAAGAATTGGGAAAACCATCTAACCTTGTGCGAATTTTCGTATAACAACAGCTACCACACCAGCATTAAGGCTGCACCTTTTGAGGCACTCTATTGACGAAAGTGCCGATCACCTATCTGCTGGACTGAGGTGGGAGATAGCCAACTCACAGGTCCTTAGATCATTCACGAGACAACCGAGAAAATTGTAGGTATCCAAAACCGGCTGCAAGCCGCACGTGATCGTCAGAAAAGCTATGCTGACGTGAGACGCAAACACCTCGAGTTTGAAGTCAGGGACAAGGTACTTTTGAAAGTGTCACCTTGGAAAGGTGTCATCCGTTTTGGTAAACGTGGAAAGCTTAACCCTAGGTACATCGGACCGTTTGAAATTCTTGAAAGAATTGTTCCAGTGGCATATCGACTGCAGCTACCTCAAGAACTCAGTAGCGTGCACAACACTTTTCACATTTCTAACCTAAAGAAATGTCTGTCTGATGAGACACTCATTATTCCACTCGACGAAATCCAAATCGATGACAAACTACATTTCGTCGAGGAACCTGTGGAGATCATGGACCGAGAGGTCAAACGCTTAAAACAGAGTCATATTCCCATCGTTAAAGTCCGGTGGAATTCCAGGCGTGGTCCTGAATTCACTTGGGAGCGGGAAGACCAAATGCGACAGAAATACTCACACCTTTTCACCGATACCACACAGACCACGACAACAAACTAATTTCGGGACGAAATTCTTCTAACAAGGGGAGAATGTGACACCCGGCAAATTAGGCCGTCATTTGTATTTAATCATAAACCATTATTACTTCTATTTAGTATGGAATAGGACTAAGTACAGTAACATTTTTGTATGTATGTAAATATATATAGACGTACGTAATTAAATTTTAACTACGCAAATTCGATCGGATGGAATCCGACACAATAATACGGACGTCGGTGAAAAATATTTAATTAAATAACGTAATTGTAATAAATAATTGTTATTTAACTTATATCGTTACAATAATATCTAAAACGTTTTACGTTTCGTATAAAACGCACCGTACACGACAAAAATGCACGAATCACGCCCGACAACCGAACGAAGCCCGAAATATATTTCAATAACTTAAAATGAAGTATTTTAAATAAAACTCCAATCAAAATCTACGCGAATAATTCGTTAACGGAAAAGTCGAATAATAAACGTTTAGCGTTTAAACGAACGGGTAAACGGGCACCACGCGTAACGTAAACTTGGGGAATAAAATTTAACACTCCCCCACCCCTAGTGGGCCCCCTACACCCAACATCACCACCATACCAAGACACCCCTCCCTTACTCTCTTTTCCCTTCTCCTTTCCACACTCAAACTCACACAAACACTCCACTTTCCTCTCAACACTCTCCCTCCTCTCTTTTTTTTCTGCAATTCCAGCCCAAGAAACCTCCCAAATCATCATCATAAGCCTCCAAGATCACCACCACAAACCACCAAAGTTCATCCCTTTCGGTTGCAAGGAAACTCAAGAAAACGAGCTTTCGATCTTCATTCTTCGTGTTTTCATCAACTTCTTTGTAAGAAACTCTATCCCTCTTTTATACTACTTGAAACATACATATAAACATGTTAAAAGGTCCATATAACAAGATTATGTCCAAAAGAAAAGTCAAAAATCGTTTTTGAAGACATAAACACACTAACAGTTTCGGGGCAGAAACTTGGCCCGACTTCAAGGGAAGGTTTCGTGCTCAAAACTTAACCAAAATGGACGAATCAAAAGACAAAAATTAAGTTTAAAGAGTTAGATTTCATCTCCAAGTGTTTTCATAATTTTTCGACACCGTTTGATACCCGAAAATGATTTTACAAAAATGTGTCGCCAGACTCTCTCGGGTGACAGATTTTTGACTCAACTTCTCGAGTCCATAACTCAAGATACACGATTTTAAATGACTTGAAACCACCTCCAAAATCTCATAAATTTTGTTAGGTACAAATGTCGTTTAGATAACTTTCTCTGAAAATGTGTAGATCTCGCTCGGTAATTCGATCTTTGAACATGTGTCCAGATTGGTCGATTTTGGACCTCAGAGGACAAATGGAATTATTAAAAATACTTAGACTTGCTCAAAAATCAACTTCTGTGCTCAAAAATAAGTTTCGGGTCAAACCGAGCACGTTTAAACACGTTCCCGAACATGTTGACACAACAGACCCTAAGCGTCGCATAAACTAGCGACACTAAGCAAGTATCGCTAAACCAACTTCTGTGTCGCTAAAATCTTAAACTAGTACTAACCTGCGACACTAAGCTAGTGTCGCAACAAATTGAACTAAAAGTGGTAACCCTTGTGTCGCTAAACAAATTCGAGTGTCGCAATATTGCGACACTAAACGTGGTGTCGCACAATTTTAAAATCTTCGACTGCGACACTAACACCAGTGTCGCTACTTAATTTAATTTCTGAAACGTGTGACACTAAACCTTGTGTAGCACAATTATTAAATTCTTCGACTGCGACGCTAACTCTAATGTCGCAACATAATTGGATTTCTGACATCTGCGACACTAACCCCAGTGTCGCAACATCACTGATTTTCACATCCTGCGACACTAACCTCAGTGTCGCATCTCAGTGTCGCTACCCAGTGTCGCCATCTAGTGTCGCTAATCACAACATATTGAAAACATGATTTACACTAAGTGTCAAACTCACGTATCAACCACTAAATCGTATACGACACTACACATATACGCAACACATATACTACTATAAGTATACAACGGAACAAAACATAATAATAATGTCTTCGGGAATTATTATTACAAAACGTCACCAACGGGCCGTACATTTTTTCAAAACACAAACGATAAACAAACGTTGGACATAACTAGTTGAATGGACAACTAGTACAAGTGGACATTAACCCTCCACTTGCATACATAAGTGGACATTAACCCCCCACTTACCTACAATCTTATGCGTTTAGGGCGCTAGAAGGTTGCATTTGGGACACGAATACCCACAAATTGCTATATTTGCTTACAAGACTCTGGTGAGTCTCATAGCCCTCTTTTACTGTTTTATACTATGGGGTGAGATTACATACACTGTTTTTATAATCACAAGTACTGAAACAACTCTTATACGGATTGCATGAGACCTTTAATCCACTAAAAGTCCTCACTTTATCATAGTTCCTTAATTGTATGAGCGCGAGTATTATTGGATAGATCTATTGGGGATTAACATCCCCGTCCGGGATAGTCGCTCTAGCCGACCCACGGACGCATTAATATTTGACTGTGACGGGTGTATTGGATTATGCACCTGCCCGAGGCACAAACCTGGTTAAGCGTCGAACTATGAGACTCATGGCAATAGTATACACTTATTTTCCATTCGTGCAACACTGATTAAATCTTGTGATTATTATCAACTTTTGATAAACTGTTTCAAACCTATGAACTCACCAACATTATGTTGACCGTTTTAGTATGTAATCTTAGGTTCGCAGACACAGTAGGATGGCCTACAGGGAACTCTAGCTCGAGTCGCATGCTTTTACAAACAAACAGAGAGATTTTCCTGCATTACTATTTTTGTATTGGTAGTTATGTACTAAGATCTCTAGTCTTTTATGCGAACTCGCGAATAGAACAAACATATATTTTTGTGAACAACATATTTTATGAAATGTATTTCTAAACGTCTCATTTAGAGGTCGTTTGTTATAACTTGTGTAATGATCCATGATTAGTTGTGCCCCGACCCGACTTCCGCTGCACATCAAATTTGGGGGTGCGACATTTGTCAGGTATACAAAAAGGACATTTCCAAAAAAAAAAATTCATTTCTTTGCAAGTGACGAGTATAACGGCGAGAAAAGGGGTGGACTATAAGTGTTTGATGAGATATGCAAATGGTAAACGTTGCACGTAACCTGCATGGTGGGATTGTGACCAAGTAAGTAGACAATAGAATGTGTTAACTAAAATTTTATACATTTACACTTTTTCTTAATAAAACAATATAACGTTGCCCGTAGGTACTTTTCCTAGTCTACATTGAGAGTAGAGATCATCGAGTTTCATTTCCACTTGATGAATGATGTTCCTCAGCAGACTGGGCCTCTAGGCGATTACGAGGTATGAGTGTGCAGAAACATGGAGAAGGTGGTTTATAGGGAAGACTACAAACTGAGTGGGGATACTCAGTTGATCGTTTGGGACTATAGGAAGAGGATGGTGGATACTTTCTCTAGGACACGTTTCGGTTGGGAGCTGGCTACTTGTTAGACTTTTGTGGATATTCTATTATATTTGGTTTTTGATTAATTATGTATTAGACATATTATGACATGTTTACACTTATGTATTGACTTGCGACTTGCGACTTGTGACCACTGCCACCACCACCACCATTGGATAAGATTTTATGACATTTAATTGATTTTCCATATTTTTTCTGATAAGATTTCTTATCTTAAAAGGATATACTGGATAAGATTTTCTCAGATTTTCTGTGTTTTTTTGGATTGAGATATACCTTTAAAATGAGTTCATTTCATCAGTCTTTACACACAACGTACACAAATATATTCAACACTCTCCATTACTATTCAAATTCATGAAAGAAATTCAACTGATTTAATTTTAGCTCTTCTAGGTACGATTTTAAACCTAGCAGTAGTTTTATTTACTTTGATTATGGATAAGTTTAAGGTTTATATCTATTTTGTTGGTCGTTTTGAATATATTAACAACATGCCGATGTATTTGCCAATAGTAGACTGCCTTTAAATTTTCCCGTTGTACCAGAAAAGCCCATGACATGCAAAGTTTTGTTATAAAACGTTTATAAAAAAATATGTTTACTACTTGATGCACCAATTTGTTTGAAGTTTAAGGTAGATCAGTATGTTATTGATATAACTGATGATTGTGATGATTTTGGGGATTTTTTGTGTCATGCAATTAAACAATGTTCCAATAGAAATTTACATTGTTGATATTTTAATAAACGTTTTGGGTATAGGTAGCAATCAACCTAGCAGTAGTAGTAGTGGTTTTCACCAACAATTTCAACAACTATAAACTAATGATTCTTACCAACCACCTCAATATCAATCATTTCAACAATTTCCGTTTCCTTATTAACCACAATATCAATTTCATTATCGTGCTTCACAAAACCCAACGAATAACACATATCCAACACAAAACACCCAAGATACACCATTTAAGGTAGTTGAACAAACTCAATATTATGAGGATGTTCACCATGATCACGGTAATTCAGAAAATCATGTGGCGTTTCCCTATGATCATCCTCATGATTATGATCATTATGATGAAGAAAAGGTCAATTCAGCTAAGAATTATGACCATCCGTTTTGTAATCACATTGTTACTAAGGAAGAGGAGCCAAAACTAATACCACCAAAAGCACCAAAAAAGGATATATTCTCGAATATGCCACCACGATTAGGCGAAAATGAAAATGAAATAAAAAACGACCAGTTACCAAGTATGAAACCAGTAACCGGGTTCGAGTGGACCAAACACTTGAAAATAAAAGGGAATTGCTTTTTCAGTTGCATACCAAGTGTCTCGAAGAAAATTTTCAGATTAAGCCGAAAAAGTTATAAGAGAAAAGGTACACAACAAAATGTATCTTGCCTGATTGTGAGTGGAAGATAAATGCCGCATGTATCAAAGATAGTAACAACTTCCTAGTTAAGAAGTTACATGACGTTCACACATGTTCTCGTACTCAAATCATGTCAAATAATCGTCATGCAAACAAGAAAGTGTGTGGTAACATCTTTAAAGAATTGATGACTTTGAAGGACGTGTATACAGAGGCAAAGAAATCAAACTTGATATGACAAAATGCTTTAAAATCAGCCTTCATACAACCAAGCCTGGAGAGAAAAGTATTATGCTATAGAATTGTTAGAGTAGTTATGAAGAATCGTTTAGAATGCTTCCCATTTACCTACACAACATGAAGTTGTATAACCCGGGAAGCATTACGAATATGTTTACAGACAAAGAGGACAAATTTGTCATGTGTTACAGATCCGTTGGTGCACTTGTAAGTAATTATATTTGGTTTTCATCTATGTTCATATACGTATATTCTAATATAATTTATATATATTTTTATATGTCCTTGCAGATACGTACATTTGTAACCATACACGCCCAATAATTATCGTAGATGAGGCCCATTTGAAGGGGGGTTACTTGGGGACTAACTTCATTGCTGTGGCGATAGACGACAATAATGACATCTTGCCACTAGCTTATGGAATTGGGGCGAGAGAGACGACCGGCGTTTGGACGTGGTTCCTTGGAAACTTACGTGACGCCCTTGAATCGGCGGGTGGGATTGACAACCTGACTATCATTTCTGATAGGGCTCTTGCAATTGCAGCCGGTATTTCAACTGTGTTTCCTAAGGCATTTCATGCCCTATAATGTCATCATTTGTTGATGAACTTGAGAACCAAATCTTTAAAGTCAGGCACTTCGAATGACATTATTGGAAAACGTGTAAGGCGTACCGTAAGTCAGATTTTCATCATCATTTTGATATCATTTCTAGACGTTTACATGCTTCATCTAAGGTTCTTACAGACGTTGGAAAAGAAAGGTGGTCAAGGCATCATGCCACACGTACACGTTATACTTACCTCACAGGTAACAGTGCAGAGTCAATTAACGTCATGAACAAGCATGCAAGGAAATTACCATTCATTATGCTATTAGAGTTTTTTCGATCTTCGGTACAACAATGGTATTTTAAACATCGAAACACTACAGCAGGAGTTATAACACCTGTCACACCATATGCCGAGCACAAAATCGGAAAAGAAGACTAGTCAATCGCTAAGCTAGATGGTCAATCCATCCACAAAAATTATATGTGACGTGGTAGATTGGAAAAAGAACGAGACAATAAACTTGGAAAGACGAACATGCACTTGCAAGCAATGACAGTTGTTCGATTTACCTTGCGGGCACGTGTCGGCAGTGACCCGTTAGCTCAAAATGGAAATACATGAACGAGTGCGTCAAACAAATTATATTAAACGAAGTACATCTTGAATGGCTTATTAATTTATTTATCTACTCGAAGACATTCTCAGTTCCACTAGTGGTCCCTGCTGGATAACCTGAATATAAAATATAAGGGTGAGCGACAACGTCCAACAAGTTTCTATACACGAGGGTTTAGATATTTTATGCAAATGGGTATGGGGTCATTTGATAGAAAAGGTTGTCAATAGTACGTTCTCTTACCAACTGAAAAAAATGGAGTTAAATGAGTACAAAGATAACTTCCTATAAGCCTGTAATTTTATTTAAAAATATACTTTGCAATACTTTCCTTTAGAGTTCATGATCATTACACGGGTGTGTTCATATAGAACATCCCGCCATACATATTCGTCGCCCTAATTTAAAAGGGACAGACTCCTTAATCATCATTCATCTTAATTATTCTAAATTAATAGAAATAACTCATTTCTTATCATTCATAACATTCTAACTCTAACTATGCATGCTCAAACGTTTCTTGTATCAAAAATAAAATGCGCTATAAAATATTATCGCTCAATATAACCATGAAACTACTGGATCACAGCGAATGCATTACCAATAAACTTAGGTAATGACAGAATAAAAGTAAAACATAATTGATCCAACATAAAGAAATGAACAAAAGGCTCAAAGTGGAGGCATATAGAAATTTACCTTGATTTGGGAATGATACCTTTACGAACAGACTTGATTTCCTTAATTCTCTAACTAAAATGATTTTCTCTAAATTATAGTCGTGAAATTTTATTGTAGTAATTTAGGTAAGATAGAAGATATCCATAGAATTTGTGTGTTGTTCCTCAGTAACATTTGTAAGCTATTTATATACGAGTTTTCGACATAGGTGCGTAATTTACGCCGTAAACTTTGCATTTCACAATTCAAATTCGTGAATATACTACCACGGGAAATTATTTGAGTTACTAGGCTTTCACTAATTCACTATTGTTTTGGTTCAATTATTGCATGTGTGAATTTTTATTCACTTTTTCACATCGACGCTTTCTTTTCTTTATCAATTGAGATGTACCATATCTTCTTTCACCATTTTACTTATATATGTATATATGCATGAATTAAATGTATTGCAGTCTCTTGGCAATATACACACTTACATTTAATTACCATATGTTAATTGTTGAAAAATAAATATCTATCTACTAATTGGATATAAATTGGTTACTAAAATACACATACCTAGACATTTATAATATTCACAGCTCATTTATTTACTTATAACCTTCATTAAAAAGATATCCTTAAATTGTGGGGTGTTACAAATTTTGGGGCCGAAGCTAAAGCAACATAGCCGACTCAGTGTTTTCCAAGTGTACATTTGAGTTACCCTAGAAATTATTGTAATGGCAAAACCTATGTTACGTACAAGTTAACAATGTTATCTATGTTTGAATCAATAAATTTCTTTGATGTTCACTTTGTTGTGTTTTAAGAACACTAAAACATTTCATTACATAGGGATTCAAAACATTACATAAACAATACAACACACCAAATGAAATACATAATTTGTAAATTACCCAATTGATTGAAAGATAAATACAAATTATAATAATTGACTACTAACTAATCGAGAGCCAGCTATAATCTTAGAAATGGCAACCGACATCAAAGTTTCAAAATTCGAATAATGTGTCAAATCATTACGTGTAACATAGACCTCAATTTCTTTATGTATTTTCGCATACTTAGTAATCTGCTTTAGTTGCTTGACATCATCCGTTATCAATTGTAAACCAGTATCCATGTCTTTATCATGCTCTTCAAAGTAACAATACCACTTCTCTGGAGCCCAATAACACAACTCTTCCAAAGCGTAATCCAAAAATTTTGTTGAAAATTCATCAACATCCACGCAGTCAATAAACGTCAACAAACCTTGCATGTACATTTTTCTTGCGCCCTGAAAATTTCCAGCGTGACGAAACGCGATGCTAAACAACTCATGAACTTTTGCGTATAATTCATCAGTTATTGGTTCTTCATTTGGAGATCGAAAATACCAAAAATGATCAATGTGAACCATTTGGATAAGGGCATGACACCGCGTACCCGGATACGATCTTGTTTGTAGCCCGTTCGCAAGTCGCAAGTTACGGGTCGCAAGTTACAAGACATGGGTCGCAAGTTACAAGACACGGGGCACAAGTCACAAGACATGAGTCGCAAGTCACAAAATGTTTAATACCGGACACGATCAAGTTTGTGTCCGGGTCACAAGTCACAAGATCCCGGTCACAAATTGCAAGTTTGCGACTTGCTTCCGAGTAAGGTAAATCATCAATTTATTTTCGAAGGACAAATTATTATATATGTTGGAAGACCTTTTAACATTGAACTAGAAGAATGAATAACTTTCCTTTACAATATGCACTCTACCCATTAATCATATATTTCATGGGTGTCCCACAAATATGATGCATATATTTTGGATTTCAAATTAATCATCCCTATTATGATGAACTTTGGTTATACAAGAATGAAAAAGATAAAATTAAAGTAGATTGTGTCGTTATTTTGTCACATTAATGTGTAACATTGTTGTTAATTTGTTAAGTTCTTGAATACACTCCCATGTGCACTTGGACGAACCTATAATGTCATAGCCCCTTCCGTACCAATTGCTTCGAATTTAAGTCTTACTTCTTAATTACTCCCCACAAATCATGATCAAGAATACAAGAGTAAACAACCTAGGTAACTTGCAATTAATGCAACGATAACAAGCTAAAATTTCAAGTCAAAGCAACTTGTGCTAACTCATTATGCGTAGGTATTTAAACTGTTGAGAAGGGTTATTGTAGATTAAATCTTTCGTGGTATGAACGATTTTTTTAATTTTTAATTTCAACATATGTAAAGAAAAATTAATGCACATCTATAGAGATAATTGTGCATCAAGTGTTTTTTCAATTTTTATGCATTTTTAGAAATGTGCATCAATTTTTCTTTGCATATTTGAGATGTATGAGTGTGAATTTAATGATTTTATTTTATATGTGTGTGCATTTGAGGTGTTTTTAGCCGTTCTTATTTTAAAAGTGTTCTCATTGAAACTCTACCCTATATATATATATATATATATATATATATATATATATATATATATATATATGGGAGTAATCAAGAAGTAAATACTATTCTGGAGGGAAGCGTTATTATTCATTATGAAATATTTTACAATTATCAATCAAAACGTCAACAAAAATTTATTATTACTAATAAATAGTAATCAAAATCGATGCTATAAAAAATATATTAACGGATGAATTTCATTTTTAAGTCATAACATTAGTTGATAAATATTTATTTAATAAATTGTTAATATTCACCGTGATGAATGTTAACTAACATTCATTACGATGAATGTCAAAACATCACATCATCACAAAATATTTTTAACTTTAAGATTCATTACCATGAATGTTAACTAACATTCACCGCGATGAATATTAACGATTTTGGATATAATGATCATCAATCAGTGTCCTAACTTGCAGAAATAATTTATCATGGAAGCTTAACATTCATAACATCAATTATGATTAATATTTTCTAAATTTCACTTCGTTTTTTGTGAGATTTGTATGGGCGAAAGTAATATGCTTCTTGATGAATAATAACGTTTTTCCCTTCTAGAAAAAAAAAAATTCCCCCTGGATCATCCCAATATATATATATATATATATATATATATATATATATATATATATATATATATACTAAAGGAGTGTAAAAGAAAGCTCCAGAATTTGTTACGTAAACACAAATGCCACGTGTCAACATCTTAATTTTAGTTAACAAATTATTTAATTAAATATATATTATAATTTTATTATTTTTTATATTTAATAATTAATAAATATAAATACTAATATGCAAAGGAGTTTTATATGAAAACAAATTCCTACAAATTATTTAATTAATATTATTATTTTATTATTAATAATAATTAATTAAAAAATAAAATACCATTAAACAATTTGACATATATTTAGTTACGATCTTATATTTAGTGTAATGATATGGACTTTATATATAATATTTATCATATTACAATGAACATCTTACAATGTAATAATAGTATGTACTAAAAAGAATCATATTTGACAAATCACTTAATAATTAATTTATTTGATTAAATTAATAGGAATAAAATTGTATGTTTTAAATTGACGTGTATCGCACGGGCTTAAAACTAGTATATATATATATATATATATATATATATATATATATATATATATATATATAATTTATTAATTAATTAATGATTAAAGATATGATATTAGTTGTTAGCAAGTTGGCACGTTGTTGAAGATGACCATTAAGAAAGAACGTGGGCAAACATGCATATTATTTCATACACCGTCCGTAGTCCGTACCCGTTTAATCCGTAGTTGACTCTATTACTAAAAACCCATATTTTTAAAAACAAATTAATGGTAAATATAATATAAACCCCATTTAATATTATTTGCCTTCTAAACCAAAAGTAACTTATAATTAGTTAGGTATGATATATGATATGATGATATACTCTGAAAGTTCTAGTTCGATAAGAGCCGTGGGTTATCAACTAAACATTTAACTTATTTGTTTTTATAATAATAATAATAATAATAATAATAATAATAATAATAATAATAATAATAATATTAATAAATAATAATAATAATATAATAATAATAATATATTTATGTTAGTATTAATGTTAATAAGAATAAGAATGTTCTATAAAAATAACAATTATTATTAACAATAAATATAATATATATACTTCCGTAGCATTTTTGTAAGACGTGATTGTTTTATGGGATAAGTATTGTAAATATAATCTGCTAGTACAAGATGTACAAGTTTGTGTCAGTTAGCTAGGTTTAATTTTATGAAACTTAGTTTTGTTTAAGTCCTGAGTTGCGAAAGTTGTTATTTATGCGAAAGTTACATGTATCGTGAAATTTAGAAAGTTTCACTAGCTACGAAACTTCGTAGTTTCGCAAGACGAGTTTCGCATGGTCTGTGTTATATATATATGTAAGTGTTGATCAGTTTTCAAAAAGAGTTATTCTGAGAACGTTTTGTGCTAATCATTTGTAATTCTCAGGAACATTTCTGTGTATACTTATTGTTATATTAATCAATATACATAAAGTTTAGTAAATCGCATTCGTTTAATCTCGTTTTATCTCCGTTTACGTTTTATACAAATACACTAATTTCGCTAGTGTGTTTGAATCAATTAGCTGTAGATTCAGGAATAACATAATCAACTAAGTCTGACATTTATAATGTGTATAAAACTACTTTGGTTTATATTCTGTGTAAGTAACTTGTTATTTAGATACAGCGTATGTAATTTATGGAATGTACTTTGACTAATGTGTTATTTATATAAGGTGTGATGTGACATCCTTACAAGTTGTTACTTAATTAAAATACATACAATGTACCAATTACTTATCTCTTCTTTTATATAAAATGAAATCATCCTATAGTATGTGAATGTTAATATGTTATAAGATATTTATGATAACAGTTAATCTAATATTTGTTAAGTTATACAAAGAAAATTACTACAAAGTTATTGGAAAGTTTACTATATATATAATGGTTATGATTGTATATATAAAATCGTTTTTAAACCAATAACTATAGTATGTTTTGTAAAATGTTTATTTTAATTTGTAACATGTTTGAACAAAGTATTTCATAAGTAAAGTTATATATGTTTTTGTGTAGTTATATTTTCAAAATATTTAGTCAATTAAATGTTTTATCAATTAACTTGATATGTTTTATATAAAAGCCACTTCAGATATAATATTACTGGTTACCGGAGTAAATGGTAAATATTTTTCTAATTTACGCGATTTTAAATTATGAGACCTTTCTGGGCGGAGGTAAAAGTGATATTCTCTTTTTCGGAAAATTGGAAATTTTAGGTTATCTTTCTGGACTATTAGCGCTTTATATATAAAAGTTGCATGATTTGTCGATATTTTGTTGATATGATGACTCTTAATATTCTAATTGTCAACCACTTTAAAGTTGATGATGATGATGCCACAAGACCAGGCTTATATGCCGGATAACATGGCTGATGATGGTAGTACAAGTCATGGGCGTTGAAGATCAATGATCATTAATTGATAGATAATGTTATCATCTAATTGATAAGTACTATCGCCAACCAACAAGCTATATACAAATTAAATATTATCATTCATGTTCAAATAGCTTTAAAAGTATCTAGCTTGATTCTTTATGGAGAATTAGATTCAGAAATGATCCATTAGTTGTTCCTTTTAATATTAAATTTTTTAATGATATTGACATTATTAAATTAAAGCTGATTAAAGTGTATCATACTTTTTACTACTCCTTCCATTCCAATCAAAGTGTCCTTTTTGACTGGGCACAAAGTTCTAGAATTTTCTACTAACTACAACTTTCATCAATCAAATATCATATCTACCCACTATAACCTATTTTAATTGGTTGAAATATGAAATGGACATTTGTTTTTGGATAACTATTAATAGAAAGAAGGACATTTGGGATGGGATGGCGGGAGTATTTTTTTTATATATTTAGCAAGTCTACAAAATAGAATGTAATTTAAAATGGCTTTGAGAATGGAATGTAATAATCACTAATGTTTTTTCTATAGCCAATTAGAGGGTAGTTTTGTCTTTTCCAATATAAGTACACGTATTATAGTATTTTTCGATCTTAAATGCTGTAAGGCTATGAAGAAAATAGCCGAACAATTTATAAAATGTATAGATAAATTTGAGTGTAGTGTATAAATTTAATTGTACTTCAAGCAAAATTCAAATGGGTCAAGTAAAATTTTGGAGGACATTGAGTTTGTTATTTTTTAAGTACAAGTATCTATATTACTATATAATATATTTGAGTTAAAGTCATAAAAGGGAGAAGTAGTAAATAACTATTTTACACTTCTTTAATTTAATATAATTAATCATAAAAATTAAAATATCATTAATACTATCATTATTAAACTTTAAAGTAATAAACATATGACATTAAATTCTAACTTATTAAAACTTTTCTATATCTATCTATATTAATATATAATATAATACATTTGTGATTTTTTTTTAAGAGAGAATTTACTAATTTACCACTAACAATATTATTAATATTGAAAAAATCAACTTGAAATTGATGGGTTTTCTATTCCCTTATTAGATTAACATACAATGCGGAAATAACAATTAATCCAGGGTATGAAGGAAACTAAACCCTAAAGAATCTTAACTTAATAATAATAAACAATAAAACAAATAAATAAATAAGAAAATACTAACCTTCGAGAAAATTGGATTTCTCACACGCAGACCTTCCTTACTTGGAGGCGAGTACTCAAACCAGAGCACCTCTAATGGCTCACACCCACGAACCAAAGAGAAAATTCCAACTCCTAGGGTTCCGAATTTAATCGTGTAAACTCTTACAAGGAGTAGGAATGAGAAGAGAGAATTGAACACTTTGAAGCTATGGCATGCCCCCTATTTATATAGGAAGAGGGAGGCTTAGGGTTTATCTATGGGCCGATGAGAGACATTTGTTTTCGGCCATCATAGACCGAACCATGTCTAACAGGGTTCTATTTCTCCTCTCCGCAACTCCATTAAGTTGTGGTGTTCTAGGAGGAGTCAACTGTGAAACTATTCCACAGTTTCTAAGATGATCGAGAAACTCGATACTAAGGTATTCTCCTTCCCTATCAGATCGGAGTACCTTTATCTTTCTGCCCAGTTGATTCTCTACTTCGTTTTGATATCTTTTGAATATTTCAAAAGTATCGGACTTATGTTTAATCAGATAAACATATCCAAATCTATTGAAGTTATCAGTAAACGTAACGTAGTAGCGATTTTCATCTTTTCTGGCACATCGGAATGGTCCACATACATCTGTGTGTACCAAGTCCAATAATCCTTCTCCTCTTTCTCATGATCCAGTGAATGGTGATTTAGTCATCTTACCCAGTAAGCAAGTTTTGCATACATCATCTGATTTGATGTCGAATGATTCCAACACTCTATCATTTTGGAGTTGGGCGATGCGTTTCCTGTTTATGTGCCTAAGACGATAATGTCACAATTTTGATTTACCAAGCTCATTACTCGAATCAACATTTAAAATCACATTGCTAACACATTCAACATTTTTATATATGTCTTTGCAAGGAGAAGCTTTAAAAATAAAACTACCATTTAAATAAACCAATATATCTCCATTTTCATTATCAAATGAAAATCGATAACCATCCTTAAACAATGCATAAAATGAAATTATGTTTCTTGTCATTTCTGATGAATAACAGCAATTATATAAATCTATCCTAACTCCAGACTTCAGCATGAGCTCGAATTTTCCAATCTTGGTCACAGGCGTGATCTTCCTGTTTTCCATGATTAAATTGAGCTCTCCATGCTTCAACCTTCTACTTTCCTTTAGATCATGTAATGCAGTGCAAATGGGAGTTCCACACCCTGTATCCAGAACCCACGAATCAGAAGTTGTAGTATTATGGAGTTCGATCATGAACATACCTGAGTGACTACTCTTTTCGACCTTTCCGTCCTTAAGGTCATTCAGATATATTGGGCAGCTACGCTTCCAATGCCCCTTTGTGTTGCAGTAAAAGCACACTGCTTCTTTTGGATCATTTGTAGGTGCAATCTCATAATCAAGCTTTCTCTTGGAACCACGACTAGACTTTCTAGTCTTTCCTTTCCAAGTTTTTCTTTTCTTTGCATTGTGACCAATAGCCAACACAGGAGCTGCTGAAGTAGAGGGCACATCAATCTTCTTGATCCCTTGCTCAGCGGTTTGCAGCAAGTTATGGAGTTCCATTATTGAGGTTCTTTCTCATTCAAATTCATTTGATAAGAGATTATAAACTGATTGTAGACAGTTTGTAGGTGAGATAGAATTATGTTTATCGAGAGCTCAGTATCAAACATCATGTTCAATGATTCCAACCTATCAAAGTACCCTTTCATCTCCAAGACGAAAGCACAAATAGAGGCTCCAGATTTAGGTTTGCAAGCCATGAGGGATTTAACCACATCAAGACGTTCTTTGCTTGCCTTTGCCTGAAATATTTCCTTTAGCTGTTGGTTCATTTCATAAGCCCAGGTATTCTCAAAAGTCTTTTGCAATTCGGGGCTCATGGAAGATGCCATGATGCAAGACACTTTGTTTGCATCATCATAATATTTTCGGTGAGCTTCAATCTTCTCTTGGGTTGAATCATTATCAATAGTGGGAATCTGCTCATCGAAAACATACTCCTTGTTCTCGTACCTTAGGGTAAACCTAAAGTTTCGCATCCAGTCCATATAGTTTGGACCTGTAAGTCTTTCTCTCCCAAGAACTGAGAGTAGTGAGAAGTTCGAGTTATTTGCGGAACTGGGAGCGGGAGGAATAGTACCATTTTCAGTAGACATCTATAATATAAAAAAGTTTTAGTTAATATGAATATTCATTAATTGTTTAATTACCCAATTCTAAATTAAGGCTAGGATCCATATTTTCGATTCGTTTTATGAAGAGGTTTGCCGTAATCATATCACGAATTTATTTTAGGTAGACAATGCTTTTGTCAATTTCATTCTCTATAAAATTCTGTGACGCCCGTCAAATTAGGACTTTGATTTGTGCCTAACACTGATATAATTACATGTATTTAGTTTGATATTAGGCTAAATGCACGTAACGCTTTGTGTAATTTCATACACGTGTACGCGATTGTTTAAATCGTACGATGTTGAACCGGACGGAGTCCGACACTGTGAAATGACATTGGTGATAAACTGCCTAAATAATGTGGATTTATCCAAATAAACATTATTTACTTGAATATATTACGAAAACATATTACACGCATTACATAACGTATAAAACACACTGTACGCGACGAAAACGCGCAAATCGAGCCCGACGCCTGGGGGAAACCCAAAATATATTTTGGTAACTCAAATTAAGTGTTTTAAAAATACTTAGCCACCCCGAATATCATTTACATATTAAAAATGTACACGAAAACTTAATGTTAATTATTAACTCTTAAACCGCGTAATTAACGTTTAAACGAACGAGAAACGTAACACGAATCCGAGGAATAAGTCACGAGCCCAACCCTTGAAGGGTCAGACCCAGACCCACGGCCCACTGGCCCCAATCGGCCCAAAAGCCCAGCCCAAACTCATTTTCTTTGCCCATCTATATATAGCTACCTTACCTTCCATTCTCTCATTTACAACCTAAATAAACACACTCAAACACTCTCCTTTCTCTGCCATTAGACCCAACCACGACCACCACAGCCTACCCCCACCTCCTCCAAGCACTCTAGTCATCCCCATCGTCATTCACATCATCCCGAGCAAGAAGAACAAGCGAAGAAGAAGAACCGAGTCGCTACAGTACCTTTTACACTCGTTTCAGCTCTAGATCGGTTTTCTCTTGGTAAAAACTTCACTCTCTTTCATTAGTTTTACTTGGATAACGTTTATACACATGTTAGTGCTTCATCTCTACACGTTTATGTCCAAGATCCACCTTAAAAACCAAAGAACATTACGAAAAACCATTGGACAAAACGTTTAACCACTGGACAATAATTTAGATCGACTTTGGAACATGATAACTAACTCGTTTCTTAACCAAATCAAACGATTATTGAGTCTAAAATCAAGTTTAAGATGTCTAGTTTCGATCCCAACTGGTCTTGTATTTTTCTGAGGTGTTTTGCTAGTCCAAAATGATTTTAAGAAAAGAGGTGTACTTGATGTACTTTTGGACTGAAAAATCAGTAAGATTCAAAATGGTATATCTCGAGCTGTGAGTCGAATAAATGAGTGAAACCAATTGGAAAAGATGTATCTTTGAGTTGGCTAAAACTTTCATTTAGACCATATTCCCTGAAAATACACTAATTTTTCTCAGTAATTAAATTTATACACATATATCCGGATTAGTCGATTTTAGACCTCAGAGGACTTACCATTTTATTTGACCAACTTAAATATCTCTAAAAATTCCGAAAAAAATACTGAAAATAAATAAGACATAGTAGAGTAACCATGAATTTTTTTGAAATTTAATTCGGACATTTACTTAGCTAAATCGAGTGGACAAAATGTATTATTTTTCTGGAAAACCTGCGAAGTGAGACTTGAGAGTTGACTTTTTGACCGCGAACTGAGACTTGGGAATTGACTTTTTGACCTGCGAACTGAGACTTACGAGTTGACTTTTTGACCTGCGAACTGAGACTTACGAGTTGACTTTTTGACCTGCAAGTCGACCCTCTGACTTGCGATTTGAGACTGTACGAACTGACCAATGAGCATCGAATTCGCGTAACGACAACTATACTTCATACGATATAACTTACACATGAACTACATATACTTTATAAATATAAAATGAAACAAACATAATAAAAATCCGAAACATCTTTATTACAAACCATCACCAATGGGCCATACATGTTTTCAACCTACAAACGAAAACACAAACAAACACTTGGACATAACTAGTTGAGTGGAAAACTAGCATGGATGGTCTTTGGAGACATCCACACACTTACTTACTTATTCATTTACAACCTTGTGCGTTTCGGACGCCAAAAGGTTGCAGGGTTCGGAGAACCAACATACGAAATTACATCCGAGATACTCGTTTGATTACACAAACGTAGCTTACTTACTAGACTCAGGTGAGTCTTACAGCCCCACTTTTTACTGTTTTACTATTGGGGTGAGATGCTTTGCTCTGTTTTACACGTGAATACAAGTACTGAGCTACTTTTACTACTTTTACACACACTGCATGAGTACTCTTAATCCACTGAAAGCCTCCTATCTTAAGTTGTTAGTTATGGACTTAAGCGCGAGTACTAGTAAATGGATCCATTTGGGACTGACAATCCCTGCCTGGGGTAGTAGCGCTACCACGGATTTCACCGTAGAAACAGGTATATTAGTAGTTGTTACATATGAGTGTCTGTGAATAGCACTCACGGGGGTACATTATATGATTCTTGGTTAAATCATACATACACTGTTAAGCTTCGACTTATGAGCTCATGGCAACTGTACTTACTTACATGACCTTGTTTGGTTGCAAACTGGTACAACTTTGTATTCACACTGATGATTTACTTATACACATGTGAGATTCACCAACCTTTTTGATTGACCCTTTTAGCATTGCATTCTCAGGTTTACAGCAGCAGTAGGACTGCACGCCCACAGGACTGATAGCTCGAGTCGTATGCATACTTTACGCACAACGGAGATTTTCTTGCATTACCTTTTGTACTATTAGTTATGTATTGAAATCTCCAGGATTTACTGGTGGACTCGCTAATTTTCAAACATTGGATATTATTAATGTAATACTTTTGGACTATTTTTTTTTTTAAAAAAAACGTCTCATATAGAAGTCGTTTGCTTTATCTTTGTGTTGTGGTTACTTGATTAGTCGCGCCCCGACCCGAATTGCTTTCGCTGTACAAATTTGGGGGTGCGACAAATTCCTAGTTCTTTTGAGATTCATTGATTCAATCAATGGCATGTTAATCTCGGATATGCTTATCTACAATTCATGACCCGGATGCCGAGGATCATGAATAAGATAGTGAACTTAACCATGCAAAACCTGCGTGGTCCCCGGCCCGAGTACGCTCGAGAATCGCGAGTCTCACATAACCTCTCACTTATATCCTCTCATTAATGTGCCGGTAAACCACACACGCTCCATTAATAGTCCATATGAGAGATCTGCGATTTTCATGTGCTAGCATGCAATTCACATTTGTTATACATAAAACGGGATTTTGTTATATAACTTTAAGTCTATACTTTTGATCTTGCATCATCCTATCAAAAGTCGTCGGTAGCTCCATTGAACGCACAATAAAGCGGAGAAGTGGGTCAGCTCGAAGCATATTAAAAACCCACTTCTTTAGGGAAGTAAAGTGTCTCGCCTTATACCTCTCTTATAGTTTGTTCACTATGGGTGAGCCGATTTATCAATTGACTGACAACGTATTTAGACTTTAAATGATATATATATATTTATCATAATATATATAGGTCTCTTTAAACTTTTAAAGTTTAGGTTCTATTTTAAACATTTTAAAATTTAGGGGTATCATTCAAACAATTTAAATATTAGTATTTATGTCGCACCCCCAAATTATGATGCAGCGGAAGTCGGGTGGGGGCGCGACTAATCATGGATCATTACACAAAGTTATGGCAAACGACTCTATATGAGACGTTTGGAAAATATTACAAAAGTAATTACATTGATAATCCAATTGTTTACATCAATTTTCTGAGTTATCGAATAGTTCTAGAGATTTTAATACATAACTAATGTTACAAAATAGTGATGCAAGGAAAATCTCCAATGTTTGTAAATCATGCGACTCGAGCTATTTTGTCCTGGAGTAATCCTACTCCTGTTGTGAACCTGAGAATACACACTAAAATGGTCAACAATAATGTTGGTGAGTTCATAGGTTTAGATATCAAAATATAAATGTGAACCACGAGATTTCATAAGGGTTGCACGTATGCAAAAATAATGTATACTACTGCCATGAGCTCATAGTCCGAAGCTTAACCAATATGAGTTTGCCTCCTGCAGATGCCTAATCCAGAACATCCGTATGAACAAATAATAAAGCGCCCGTTTGACCAGTTAGAGCTACTAACTCGGACGGGGATGGTCAATCCCAAATAGTACTATTCTTTAATACTCGCGCTAAGATCCATACTAACGAAACTATGATGTGTAGAGGACTTTTGTGTGGATTATGAAAGTGAAACTCATGCAATCCGTATATGTGTAAATCTGTACTCGTGTTCATGAAAATAGTGCATGTATTCTCACCCCAATAGTTAAAACAGTAAAAGTGGGGCTATGAGACTCACCTGAGTCTTGAAAGTGAGCGTTTAAATTAATAAACGTTTATCCCAAGTGTAACCTCCTGGCGCCCTAAACGCACAAGGTTATGTATGAGTGAATGTCTCAAAAGATCATTCATGCTAGTTGTCCACTCAACTAGTTATGTTAAATGTTGTTTGTTCTTCGATTACGTTTGAAAAAACATGTACGGCCCGTTGGTGAAGGTTTGTAACAATAATAATTCTTAGAGGTATTATTATTAGGTTCCATTTCGATGTATACTTGTAAAGGTACATAATGTGCGTATCCGAGTAAGTATCATAGTTATGTATCATCACTCGAGTTAAGTGTTTCGTGAAAATATGTTTTTGGATCCATCTGTGTTGCGAACTTATTAACACTGTTAGTTTTAAAGGTAGCGACACAAGGTTAGTGTCGCTAGTTAATACTGCTAGTATAAGTGTTGCGACACAAGGGTAGTGTCGCAGTTTAATACTGCTAGTTATAAATGTTGCGACACAAAGGTAGTGTCGCGGGTTTGTACTGTTTGTTGTGAATGTTGCGACACTCGGGTTGTGTCGCATTGAGTTTCTACTGCTCACTTAGTTTCCACTGTTAATACTGTTGGTGTGTTTAACTCTGTTACCACTGTTTCCACTGCTAGCTCGTTTTACATGGTTTCCACTGTTAGTTTATTTTACTTTATTACTACTGCTAGTGTATTTACTAATTTCCACTGCTAGCTCGTTTTACATGGTTTCCACTGTTAGTTTATTTTACTTTATTACTACTGCTAGTGTATTTACTAATTTCCACTGCTAGTTCGTTTTACATGGTTTCCACTGTTAGTTTATTTTACTTTATTACTACTGCTAGTGTATTTACTAGTTTCCACTGCTAGCTCGTTTTACATGGTTTTCACTGTTAGTGCATTTTACCTAGTTTTCACTGTTAGCACGTTTTCCTTTATTACTACTGTTAGCACATTTCCTCGGTTACCACTGCTAGTTCATTACCTTGGTTATCACTGTTAGTCCGTTTACTCGATTACCACTGCTAGCTCGTTTCTTAGTTACCACTGTTAGTTAGTTTCTTAGTTACCACTGCTAGTTAGTTTCTTAGTTACCAATGCTAGTTAGTTTCTTAGTTACGACTGCTACCCTCGTTTCCACTGTTCGTTATTAGTTTTTACTGTTCGTTTCCAAAATTCATTTTTGTTCGAGGGTTTTGATTAAATGAGTTTGCTTTGGTCCCGAAACTATTATAAGACAAATATCACTATTTTTGAACTCGTAACAAGTAAGTTTTCATATATTTTGGTAATCCCGAAAGCGTTCGATTTTTGGCACAAAAATACAAACGATTCTCTGGTAGATTTAAAATGTTCGTTTTGGGGTAACTTCGAGTAGGTTTCCAGTTTAAACTTTGCGAGTGAACTTACTAGCATATTAGATCAACAAAATCTTATGAATAACAAAATAGGTTGAGAAACTGTGTTCTTATCCGAAATATGTGTGACGAACGAGATGTGTAGGAAAATGGTGAAGCTTGACTCCTTGTTACCAGTAAGTTCTCTTGTGATTTTTGGTGAGAATTGAGAGTAAAAGTGAAGATGGAGAGATTTCTGGTTGTGGTTGCCGTGAAGAGAGAAAATGAGAGGAAGTTTTGGCTAAAGTTCTGAAAGTTTCGACTAATGAGGGGTTAAGTTGTGTGTGTAAGTAACCAAAATGATGATATTCCATTGGAAAATGTGGGGGCCGGCCTAAATAGTCTTGGGCTTGCAGCACCTTTTTATCCCAGGTGGGCTCCACCCGATCCCCCCCCCTTTTACCCAATTTTAATTAATTTTTTGTTTGATTTAAAGAAGTTCTTATGTTGACTTTTGAGTTCTCCTTTTATTTGTCGGGCGCGATCCGCGTGTTTGCATTACGCACAACGCGTACGAGATGTTATTATAATATAAATTAAATAACGACAAATTAATATAGTTACGTTACTTAAGAAAAGTATTTCACCAACGTCCGTATTTACAGTGTCGGATTCCATCCGATTGAAATTGCGTAATTAAAATTTAATTACGTACGTGTATATATATTTACATACATACAAACTGTTACTGCACTTAGTCCTATTTCATACTAAATACAAGTAATAACGATCTATGATTAATCACTAATGATGGCCTAATTCGCCGGGTGTCACAATTTATTCTAGATCCATATTAACATTTAATGATCATACAAATTTATCTATGGATTACTATTTACAATTAACCATTAACTAACCAGTAACTCCACGTTAAGTGCCTTTATTATTAAGCTAAGGCTCTGATACCACTGATGTGACACCCGGCGAATTAGGCCGTCATTAGTGATTAATCATAGATCATTATTACTTGTATTTAGTATGAAATAGCACTAAGTGCAGTAACAGTTTGTATGTATGTAAATATATATACACGTACGTAAATAAATTTTAAATTACGCAAATTCGATCGGATGGAATCTGGCATAATAATACGGACGTTGATGAAAAATATTTTATTAAATAACGTAATTATAATAAACAATTGTTATTTAACTTATATCGTGGTAATGATATCTAAGACGTTTTACGTTCCGTATAAAACGTACCGTACGCGACAAAAACGCGCAAATCGCGCCCGACAACCGAAGGAAGCCAGAAATATATTTCAATAACTTAAAAAGAAGTATTTTAAATAAAACTTCAATCAAAATATACGCGAATAAATCATTAACGAAAAATTTGAATAATAAACGTTTAACGTTTAAACGAACGACGAAACGAACGGGTAAACGGGCACCGCACGTAACGTAAACTTGGGGAACAAATTTAATCAACCCACACCTCAAGTGGGCCCCTCTAAATCTGCAGCCATGCTCAACCCATGTCCAAGACACCCTTTTTCATCCCATACCCACCATCCCTTCCATTCGTTCCTCATTATTCACTCATTTCACACACAATCTTTTTCTCTCAACTCTCCCATCTCTCTCCCTTGTTTCTCTGCGACTCCAGCCCCAAAACACCTCCTAAATCACCACCACAAACCACCACAAGCATCACCATAAACCACCATAGCATCATCTCTTTCGGTTTGCAAGAAAACGAGCTTTCGACCTTCATTCTTCGTGCTTTCATCAACTTCTTTGTAAGAAACTCTATCCCCCTTTTATTTTACTTGGAACACACTTATATTCATGTTATAATGTCCATATAACAAGATTATGTCCAAAAACAAAGTCGAAAATCAATTTTGAAAACATAAAAACCTTAACAGTTTCTGGGCAGAAACTTGGCCCGACTTCAAGGGAAAGTTTCATGCTCAAAACTCAACCAAAATGGACGAATCAAAAGGCAAAAGTTAAGTTTAAAGAGTTAGCTTTCATCTTCAAGTGGTTTCATAATTTTTCGACATCTTTGATACTCAAAAACAATTTTACAAAAACATGTCGCATTTCTGTCTCGGGTGACAGATTTTTTACTCAACTTCTCGAGTCCATAACTCGAGCTACACGACTCCAAATGACTTGAAACTATCGCCAAAATCTCACAAATTTTGTTAAGTACAAATGTCGTTTAGATAACATTATTTGAAAATGTGTAGATTTTGCTTAGTAATTCGATCTTTGAAATGTGTCCACATTGGTCGATTTTGGACCTCAGAGGATAGATGGAATTATTAAAAATACTTAGACTTGCTCAAAAATTCCAGAAAAATTACTAAAATTAGTTAAGACGTATATGAACAACTGGTAATTTTCTCGGATTTTATCTCGACACTTTGACTAGTCAAAACGAGCCACGAAAACGCCACAAATACTGATGAAATGAACCAATGGACTGTTTTGACATCCTTTAAAAAAAACAACACTTTCGGGTTGACCACTAAACGCAACGAAAATTGTTTTAAGCTTTAAAAACATATTTAAGACTTCCCTAAAAGTTTCGGGTCAAACCGAGTACGTTTGACCACAATCCCGAACCCGAAATCCCAACAGGTCCTCTGTGTCGCAGATGGCCCAAAACCATTGCGACACAAGCCCTGTGTCGCACTACTGAATTTCGAAATACTCCTGCGACACCAATCCCTATGTCGCAACATTTATAAACCAGCAGTACAAACTTGTGTCGCAACCTGCGACACAAGCCTAGTGTCGCTAGACAAGCAGTGTTAACTCGTGTCGCAACATTTTATATCGAACAGTACTAACTTATGAATCGGGTGTGCAAGCCATATCTCGACAAATTCTTCATCGTATTCATCGACGACATCTTGATTTACTCCCGCAACGAACAAGAACACGACCAACACCTGCAAACCATACTCGAACTTCTCAAACGCGAGGCGTTTGTTGAGACATGCTTTGTGACAACAAATCTAGCTTGTAATAGACTTTTGGTAATTGTGATCAAGTTGGTACATTGGTTTTGACTTGTAAATGAAATATATTGCTTGGTAAACATTTTAGAGTTAAATATCAAAATGCTGAAAAATGTTGACCAAGGTTGACCGCGAACCGAGTCAGTTCGCAGGACAAAATTGGCCTGCGAACCGAGTCAGTTCGCTAGGCCAATATGGGCTGCGAACTTAGTCAGTTCGCAGAGCCCAGTGACCTGCGAACCGAGACGGTTATATATGCAAATTAGGTTTTAAACCTAAAAAAACTTTTGCCAATCCGGACATTCATGCCTCCTGCGATTTCAGAGACTTTTCCAACATTCTAACGGCTAGGTATTGATCGTTAACATTGGTTATAATCGATACGAAGCAATTAGACAATTGATTCGCTAATATATTGCGAAAGAATTCGTTATAGACCCTATAACTAGTATTGAGGGATTCCGCACCTTGATACCGTAGATAACCTCGTTATCGATCCTCCACAACCGGACTTACAATTGGTATCTGAGCCTATGGCTAGATACGCGTAGGTTCAAGGTTATTCGGTTAATAACGTGTGATTTCGGGTTGTTTTTAGTGCATTACGTACTTATTTACGACCAAAATCACTCTCTGGACGTTTTTAGTTTTGTTTACGATCGAAAACTTCTTTTTTAATCGTAAAATAAACTAACATTTTCGTTTTTGGTGTTTTTCAGCCGTTTCGCGAACTGAGATTAGGGTTTCTGCGAACCGAACCGAGTTTGCGAACCGAACTGAGAGTTGCGAACTGAGATTTGCGAACTGAGTTGAGTTTCTTCGAACTGAGATCACTTGCGAATCGAACCGAGATTGCGAACCGAACTGAGTTCTTGCGAACTGAGTTGAGTCTTGCGAACTGAGTTCCTGCGAACTGAGTTTCTGTGAACCGAGATTCTGCGAACTGAGTTTCCTGCGAACTGAATTTTTTTTGTGACTATTTAATTTTTGAGATTGACAAAGATGTCTGACTTAAGTAAAATGATTGAGATGGACCACGAGATTGGAAAATCTAATGTTCCACCTAAATTGCTTCGACTTGAGGATTACTATTGATGGAAAGACAGGTTTGAATCATACTGTAGATTCCATGATTTGTCAATCTGGATGTGTATCAAGAATGGATACACTACACCTACAACTGTTGTTGAAAATGCAACAGTAATTGTACCCTACAATCGGATGAATGATAACTAGAAGAAAGACTTTGAGATTGAAAACAAAGCTCATTTTTCAATTAAAATGAGTTTACCTAAGGAAATCAATCATCAATTGAAATCTTTTCACACTGCTAGAGCACTCTGGATTGCTCTTGAGAAAAGATGTGAGGGTAGTCCACAAGTTAAGGCGGGCAAGAAGAATCTCCTTAAGAAGCAGTTTACTGTGTTTAAAACTTTTAAAGGAGAAGATCTTGATGCTTACACCACGAGATTCTACCATCTATTGAGTGAGCTAGATAACCATGAGATTTTCTATTCTGATACGGAAAAAACCGACAAATTTATTGAGGGTTTACCATCCAAATGGGAAATGCATGGGGTTATGCTCAACGATAATGAGGAGCGGTATGCCACAATGACTCTGGAGCAGGCTATTGACAAGCTCAGAGGTTATGATTTCACTAATAAAACGAGAGAAACGGATTCTGATCAATTACAGAATCCTGGGTTATATCATGGAAAATCAACTCTCTCGAATGCATCATCCAGTTCGACTACTACTCTACTAGTTGGTGATACTGGAGAAAAGGGTTAATTGGTAACTGAGGATTTGTGTTTTATCGCTTCATCTGGAAGTGAAACAAAAGAAAAATCTACTGAGAAGTCACCTCAAGGGCATCATAAAATGCCGATGAGTGTGAAATCTGCTGAACAGCAACTGTCTGTTCTTGCCTCTTTTGTTGCTTCATATGAGAACTACATTCAGGGGAAAATCAATGATCCTGCTGTGTTTGATGAAGACTATGATCAGATAGACCCTGATGACCTTGAAGAAATGGATCTCCAGTGGCAACTGGCTATGGTGTCAAGGAGAGTTAAAAATTTCTTGAAGCGTACAGGTAGAAAGGTGGTGGGAAATCGACCAGGGTTTGACAAATCCAAAGTTAAGTGTTATAATTGTCAAGGTTACGGACACTTTGCTCGGGAATGTCAACGACCAAAGGTTGATGTCAGCAATGGAAGACAAGGCTCGGGAAGTTCTTTAGCTTCCAAAGCCTTGGTGGTTCAGCAGCTTGATGGTTCTTATGATTGGTCTGCTCAGCCTGATCAAGCTCTTATGGCTGAGATAGGAAATCAAGAGAAAATTGCTGAGTCTACATCCTATATGCCGACTGATGTGGATTATCAAGTAAGGGTGCCAGAAGTCACACCAAAAGCAAGTGATGATGATGTGCTATACATGGATTCAACTGAGGATATGAGTCCAAATGATTTTGTAGCTCATATGGCTGAAGTTCAAGCAGACAAGAAAAGGGTATGTATTGATATGCTTACTCTTGTTGATGTCTGTGATTTAGTTTCTAATTTGCAATCACAAGTTAGCGTATTTGTTGATTCATATAATACGTTGAAATCTGAATTAGAAATAGCTAAATGTGATGCCCAAAGGTTTAGTGAAGATAAACTAGCTTTAAAAGAAAAGATTAAGTCTGATGCTGATGATAAGACCAATCTAAGAGATACAATAAATGAACAATGTGTTAAAATAGATGGCCTTTATTTAAATCTAAGAGACTTAAATAAAAACATTGCTAATAAAGATAAGGAGCTAGCTGAGTCAAAATTGAAGTTAGTTGAGCTTAATCGTAAGTTTGAAAGTTATAGAACCTCATATTTAACTATGGACTCTATAATTGATGCTCAACGTAGTGTAAAGGATAAGACTGGATTAGGATACACTGATGTACCTCCTCCTTTTAATTCAAACTACACTACTTCTGTTGACTTAGAAATGATGGATATGGATACTAAACCTGAGAATAATGTAACTAAAAAGTCTGAAATGTTTGAGACACAGAAGGTTGTTCATAAGGATCCATCATCTGATGTCAGTAAGAACACATCATTCACTAAAGTACATTTTGTCTCGAGTGGAATGATGGTTGATACTGATATGAATGATGAGATTATTAAGGAACAAGAAAATACACCTTTAGTGTCTAAAACTGAGGCTGAAAACGAAAAGGCAAAAGTGGTTAAGTCACGTAAGCAGATATCATGCTTCAAATGTCACCAAAAGGGGCATGTGGCTTCTTGTTGTCCTAACAAGAAGTTGGAAGCATCACATAAGCTCGTGAATAACCATGAGACACTGAAGGTCTCTAGTTCAAATGTAGACAGGTTAGGTACCAAACCGGGATTAGGTACTAAACCTATGAACATTCTGAAAAGAGATGTTACTCACAGTGTCTCTTCGCCTAAACCTAAACGGCCTTATACTCTATATGAGAATAAACCTAGAGATAAGACGACGTTGAGATTTAGGACTCCTAGTAGAAACCACAATCAATTTGAAAGTGGTTCTACTTCACGTACTCATAGAGTTGATTATGTGCCTAAGAGGTTTTCTACTCACTCTCCTCAGAGGCATAAGACTTCAGATCATCAACAACCTCCAACTTTTTTGCCAGTTACCAAGACTATTGACGATAATAGTTATGGTTACTTTAAAGAAGTTCAGATTGTGTACAACTTGTTATGATAAGGGACAAACCAAGACCGTAATGGCTTGGGTCCCTCTTGAGAACTGATTGTGTACAACTTGTTATGTGCAGGAGCAGACTGTGAACAAGGACAGTTGGTGGTATGTCGACAGTGGATGCTCTAGGCACATGACCGGTGAAAGAAGTCTACTGAAGGACTTCAAAGGTGGAATGAAACAGCGAGTTCATTTCGCTGGTGATAAAGGAGGAGTAATAACTGGGAAAGGAAAAGCTTCAAATGGAACTTTGACTCTAGAGGATGTGAATTACGTTGAAGAACTAACTCACAACCTAGTGAGTGTTTCCTAAGTCTGTGATAAAGGTCATTCTGTACATTTCAATGAGACAGAAGCCTTAGTCCTGAAGTCGGGTTTCACCATCCTAGAAAAATGGATATTAATGAGGGCTCCAAGGAAGAAGGACATATATGCCATCAACATGGGTGTTCCTAATACTTCAATGGAATCTATATGTCTTTTATCCAAGGCTTTTGAAGCAGACGCACTCTTATGGCACAGGAGAATGGCTCACCTGAACTTTCGTAATATGAACTATATAACCAAGAATGGTTTAGTTCTGGGTGTACCACAAAAACGTTTCGAGTCTGAAGATAAGTGTGTTCCTTGCATGAAAGGAAAGCAACATAAAAAATCACACGGATCTAAGACTGAAAACTCAATTTCCTCGCCATTTGATTTGCTACACATGGATCTTTTTGGCCCAATAAGCAAAAGAAGCATAGGTGGCAAATGGTACTGTTTAGTTGTTACAAATGATTTATCTAGATTCTCTTGGGTATTCTTTTTGGGATCTAAGGATGAAACTCCTGGTATTCTTATGGAGTTCTTAGATCTAATAGAGAATGTCTATAGAACACGAGTTAAGAGAATTCGTAGTGACAATGGAATAGAGTTCAAGAATTCAACGTTCAATGTCTATTGCTTAAGCAAAGGGATACAACATCAATTCAGTGCACCGTATGAACCTCAACAGAACGGTGTTGCTGAAAGGAAAAATAGAATGTTGATTGAAGGGGCTAGAACAATGCTTGCAGATTCAAGGCTTCCGGTCATTTTCTGGGCAGAAGCGGTGAATACAGCATGTCAATAAGAAACCTAACTTAAAAGGGTTTGAGCTTTTGAACAATAAGAAACCTAACTTAAAAGGGTTTGAACCCTTTGGAGTTTCATGCACTTTACTGAAGACTAGTAATCAACAAAAATTTGGTGAGAAGGCTGACGAAGGATATTTCCTAGGTTATGTGCCTAATTCACCAAACAAACGAGTCTTCAATAAAGCTACGAGACGTGTGGAAATAGTTTATAGCATTGAAGTTACGAGCTACACACATGACGTACATAAGGGATTAGATTGGCAATTCGACTATTCAGATCTCTTTAAGTCTTTTAATGTCCCAATCAGTGACTACAAAGTTGACTCAGAAATCTCTGAACATTTATTGTCGGGTGATGGGGATATTGGCCCTGCACCAACATCGAATGTTCCTAGAGATACAACTTCTGTGGATCCTAATCGTGCATCAACGAGTGCTACACAACAATCTTCTGATGAGGTGTAAAGTACTGATGAGGATATGCCATCATTGGAAGAAATTAACACTAATCTAGAAGAAGAAATAGAAATTGAACCGGTGACAACAACAAGAGTAAACAAAAATCGCCCAACTGAGAATATCATTGGGGATCCAAATGCATCTGTTCAAACTAGGGCTAGTATATCTGAGTACACTAGCCAGTATGCTGAAATGAAAGAGACAGGGGTTACAAATCTATGTCTATATTCATGCTTTATCTCACAAGTTGAGCCTAAGAATGTCCAAATGGCGTTGAAGAACAACTCGCGGGTAGAAGCAATGCAGGAAGAACTTTCTCAGTTCTCAAAACTGCAAGTTTGGGAGTTGGTTGATTTACCAGGTGGTGAATATCCAATTGGCACTAAATGGGTCTTTAAGTGCAAGAAAGACGATCGGGGAATCGTGAAATGAAATAAAGCTCGTCTAGTCGTTCAAGGTTTCAATCAACAAGAAGGGATTAATTACAATGAAGTGTTTGCACCCGTGGCTAGGCTTGAAGCAATTAGGTTGTTCTTAGCATTTGCAGCTTCAAAGAAAATGAAAGTTTATCAGCTGGATGTTAAGAGTGCCTTCTTGTATTGCAAGGTCAAGGAAACGGTGTACGTTTCTCAACCACCAGGGTTTACTGATCCAAAGTATCTAAATAGAGTATATCGTCTTGATAAGACTCTATATGGATTACATCAAGCACCAAGAGCGTGGTATGAAACACTATCAACTTATCTTCTTGAGAATGGCTTTACAAGAAGAAGAATTGATAGTACACTTTTTGTGAAATGGAAGAAGCAGGACTTTATACTTGTTCAAGTATATGTTGATGACATTATCTTTGGGTCATCTGACGAAAAGATGTGTCAAGAATTTGAGCAAGTTATGAAGGGAAAGTTTGAGATGTCTGCTATGGGAGAGTTGAACTTTTTCTTAGGGTTACAAGTTGACCAAAAGAAAGATGGATTCTTTATTCATCAATCTAAATATACACATGAGCTGTTAGAACATTTCAAAATGGATGAATCTCGTATCTACGAAACTCCTATTCCAGCAAATCACGGACTTGGTCCTGATACATCGAGTGATCAGAATGTAGATCCTACTTTATATAGGGCTATGATTGGATCACTAATGTATTTGCGCAAGATATCAGGCTAATCCGAAAGAGTCACATATGCAAGCTGTAAAAAGAATCTTTCGTTACCTCAAAGGGAAGCCGAAGCTGGGACTTTGGTATCCGATTGAAGGAGACTTAGATTTCGTTGCTTACACTGATTCGGATTATGGTGGATGCAATTAAAATAGAAAGTCTACGACCGGAGGATGTCAATTCCTAGGAGGTAGACTTGTGTCTTGGCAGTGCAAGAAGCAAAGCTCAGTAGCCATTTCTACATGTGAAGCTGAGTATGTTGTAGCTGGCAGCTGTTGTTCCCAAGTATTGTGGATACAACAGCAACTGCGAGATTATGGGCTAAACTTTACCGATACTCCTATGATGATCGATAATGAATCGACGATCTCTATAACCAATAATCCGGTAAAGCACAGCAAGACGAAGAACATTGATATTCGTCATCATTTTATTAGGGATTGTGCCGAGAAGAAGCTTATTAGGTTAGTCAAAGTTGCCTCTACTGACAACTTGGAAGACCTATACACTAAAGCTTTCGACAGGGCGCGTTTTGAGACATTAGTTCAACTAAACGGAATGAGGAATCCAGAATAACTAGTCTTCCAAAGAAGTATGTAATAGTTAGTAAGTTTTATTTTTGGGTCTTATATTAAAAAAATAAAAATAAAAATAAAAAACCATAAAAAGTTTAAGTTTTTATCTGCTGGGAAATGATAGTACATTAGGAGAATAAGCTTAACAATAATAAGTATAAGTCTTAAGTTAGATGTGTTAGTAGATTCTGGTAAGTCACATTAACGTTACATCTTTACAACCAGGACGGTACTTATATTTATTTCATTATACACCTTTATCCACACGTTATACTTTGCTAACAATAACATTAAGTCTAGGCGGATTCATTATATGATGTACTGGTAGGCAAATTATGCTATGATTTCTGAGCATTTAATAAGCATTAATTCTCATGTGTGTTATCTAGTGTGAACTAATATATGATGTATGACATAAGTCTTAATTTGTGAATGATAGTAGAGTCATACACTATTATCAAGAAACTATGAAAATATGAACATACAAATAGTTAGAAAAATGGCTATTAACAAAACTACTAGTGACTTTGTTGTACGAAGTACAGACCTGAAACCTTTAATTTTGCCAATAGGCTCAAACTTGTTTTGCTCATACTAAGGGATCTTCTGTTGTACTAAGTACATATCTAGAACCGCTAGTATCTTCAAAATATGTTTGATGTTATATGTTATGAAAAGTGCATCAATTAGTACTCTACCTTGAACATAAAAGATACAGTGTTATGTGTTATACTTGATCTCTCAGTATGTCATATATTGGAACACACTAGTTAATATGCATACTAACAATTAAGGTTTGCTTGGAAATCATTGTATAATTTGTTTATATGGATCATAATATCGGTAATCGTCTTGAACTGTCGATGACCAATGAACGTTCACTTTGGTGAATAATTCGTTCTCATATACAAGTATGTTCAAAGAACGTGTTATTTCATGTGGATAAAGGTAACCAAGTTATAATCTTCTAAATATAAGTCGATAAATGGTTAAGTTGTAATATTTTTGTCACTTATTTTGAATTTCATGAGGTATGGATACTAACAATCTTCTTAGACGTGTTTACTAAATAAATAATAAGGTACAGCTTATTCTTCCTAATATGATCCCTAAGCAGATAAATCCTTAACGCCAAAAATATGTATTGTTTATCTTATTCAATAAAATGGTACTTGATACCACTCATTAGTTTGATTATTTATTTATTACGTTTTTTATTTTTGTTTGTGTTTATCCTTTGGAAGTAAGTTAATCTAAAATTTATCGTTCCGTGTTGAATAAATGTGACAAAACTGCAATGAAAAGTTCATAATGTTGACTTGTAAAAATACTTATAATGTCAATTTATACTTAAAACTAAATTCGAATTTTTGGTCAAACTTGTGAAGTTGACCAGTCAAACTTGCGAATTGAGTTTGGAGTATAAAAGGGCCAAGTCAACGAGGCCAAGTCTCACTTTCCAAATATCCCTGCGAACCGAGTGTCTTCTCCTGCGAGCCGAATATCAGCGAACCCAAACAAGCCACCTTTTCCTCAAATTTTCGAAATTCAAGAACAAGGATCGGTTTTTCACTCCAAGGATATTATACTTCTTTCGATTTCACATCATTTGAAGTAAGTTTCACTCGATTTCACCGTATAATTCATCTTTAATCGACAATTTATGTTTCCGGAGGTTTTTGGTTTCGTATCTCACTGATTTCTTCAAAATTAGTGAAGATTAAAACCTAAAACTCTTAGAACTTGTTAATCAGTCTATAATAAATGTGTTTGTACCATTCAATCGCGATTAAAATTGTTCGATCATCGAGTTAGAATTTCTTGTTGAAACCCGACGCTCCTGCGAACTGAGCATGATTCTCAATTCGCCGCCGTTATATGCGAAGTGAATTATTGGACCAGCGTTGACCGAAGCGAACTCAATCTTTGACATTCGTTGACTGTTGCGAAGCGAACCCAATTGGTTTGATTTCGTTGACCGTAGCGAACTTAACTTCGGGTGATCTAGCGAACCCAATAGGTTTGACTCGCGTTGACTGCGAAGCGAGACCACTCAGTTTGACTTTGATTGACCGAAGCGAAACCAAATGGTTTGACTTCCATTGACTGCGCAGCGAACCCAAATGTTTGACTCGCATTGACCTGCGAAGCGAACATAGGGTTTGACTTTTGTTGACTATAGCGAACTAAAACCTTATTCACTCATGTTGACTTTGCACATTAATTTAATTTGCGATCTGAACGTTTGACTTAGTCAATATTCAGTTTACAAATTTAACATTTTTGATGTGTACTCGATTTGTGAACTCTAGGTTTACGAATAAATTACACGTTGGGACTTGTTATTTGGTTGTTATACGTTTCGACTTACAAACTTATGTTTATAGGTTAAATACGTATAAATTTACTAAGTTAATTTTCTAGACTTGTATTCGATTTGAGAACTTTATGTTTACAAATGAAGTACAAGTGATGACTTTTAACTATCAGTTATACGTTTAGACTTAAGAACTTATCTTTATAAGTTAAAAACGTATAAATTTAACATGTTACATTTGTTTTCGATTTGAGATCTTTATGATTATATCTGTTATATGTTTCGACTTAAGGCCTTTTGGTTATAAGTTAAATACATATGTCATTCGACTTCTGTTCCTTCATATCGAAAGACTTCCGACTCTTATGTAGTCGTGCGGCGTGTTCCGATTTTCTATCGGCGGTATGATTGTTCAGATTATTTAATATGACTTACGAACGATATATAATTTAGAGAATATAATTGAAAATTAAGTCTCGTAGACTTAATCGTTCAATTAAGTTCAGTAAATTAAGTTATTAATTAATAGTAAACGTGGATGTTTGGTGATCATTTTTGTTCACAATACATAAACGTTTAAAATTAATTAATGTTCGATAAGTTTTTCCTACCATACTCATATAATGAAGTCTCACATGCTTTCGATCAGAGAGTCTGAAGATCAGCAGAGAGAGCTTGATTGATTGCAAGGTCTTGTCAACAATTTGTTGAAGGACAAGCCGTCTCAGGGGGAGATATTGCTATATCATGAGACATGCAAAGCTGATGAACTGCTAAAAAAAGAGACGTGATGATACAGATGATGATCCCAACACACAGAAAGATAGAGAGCCGACTGGTCCTTCAACGACTGGTGAGCTAACTATGATTCACAGAAAGATAGAGAGCCGACTGGTCTTTCAACGACTGGTGAGCTAACTATGATTCACAGAAAGATAGAGAGCCGACTGGTCTTTCAACGACTGGTGAGCTAACTATGATTCAGGGGGAGTCTGTTGGTGTAGGAGGTTCTGGTAACTTAAAAGTATTTTTTATATATATTCGACTTGAGATTTTAAATTACAAGTTAAATATGTTTGAAATAGTTTAAGTTATTATTAATGAAAGTTAAGTAGAATAATGATCGAAAGTCTTCCGACTTATACATAGTCGTGCGGCGTGTCTGGATTGATATCGGCGGTCAGATTTTCTATTATGACTTATGCATATTAGACTTGAGATTTATTATTTGACAAGTTAATTATGCAATATGTTATAACTTGCAAACGATATATATAATTTAAGGATATAATTGATAGTTATGTTTGGAAATATAACTGTTCAATTAAGTCTTGGAAATTACGTTATTAATTAATTGTAAACTTGAATGTTTGGTGATCGTTTTCGTTCACAATACATTGATGTTTAAATTTAATTAATGTTTGCTAAGTATATTTTATATTATAAGAGTTTTGTAATCTTAGATTGATTCAGGGTAATCAATAAAAGATTTATAAGTTTATATAATGTGTTTATAATAGGTATTAAATACACAAAAGAGATTAATAAGGAAATTCTTAGATTGATTCAGGGAAATCAATGAAAGAATTTATGTTATTAATATTTTATTTGTGTTTGTGCCTTTATGGGTCTGGAAATGCTGAAGATATATGCGGGTAGTAATATTTACAAGTGATTACCAAAGATAACTTGAAGACAAAGACCTAAAGACGCTAGAGCTATTGTCAAGGGGGAGTTTGTTGAGACATGCTTTGTGACAACAGATCTAGCTTGTAATAGACTTTTGGTAATTGTGATCAAGTTGGTACATTGGTTTTGACTTGTAAATGAAATATATTGCTTGGTAAACATTTTAGAGTTAAATATCAAAATGCTGAAAAATGTTGACCAAGGTTGACCGCGAACCGAGTCAGTTTGCAGGACAAAATTGGCCTGCGAACCGAGTCAGTTCGCTGGGCCAATATGGGCTGCGAACTGAGTCAGTTCGCAGAGCCCAGTGACCTGCGAACCGAGACGGTTATATATGCAAATTAGGTTTTAAACCTAAAAAAACTTTTGCCAATCTGGACAATTCGTGCCTCCTGCGATTCCAGAGACTTCTCCAACATTCTAAAGGCTAGGTATTGATCGTTAACATTCGTTATAATCGATACGAAGCAATTAGACAATTGATTCGCTAATATATTGCGAAAGAATTCGTTATAGACCCTATAACTAGTATTGAGGGATTCCGCACCTTAATACCTTAGATAACCTCGTTATCGATCCGCCACAACCGGACTTACAGCGTTATATGCCAAATTCTATAAGTGTGAATTCTGGATCCGAACCGTACAATTCCTAGGACATGTCATCGACAGTCAAGGGATACATGTCGATCCATCAAAAATTGAGGCTATCAAGTGCTGGCAAGCACCTGCAACCCCAACAGAGGTACGACAATTCCTAGGACTCGCTGGATACTATCGGCGATTTATCGAAAGTTTCTCAAAAATAACCCAACCATGAACCACCCTGACTCAAAAGGAAAAGAAGTTCGATTGGACTGACAAACAGGAGTTGGCATTCCAGCTATTAAAGCAAAAACTTTGCAGTGCGCCAATTTTGTCCTTACCCGAAGGCAACGATGACTTCGTGGTTTACTGTAACGCCTCACACCAGGGACTTGGCTGTGTGTTAATGCAACGAGAAAAAGTCATAGCTTACGCCTCCCGACAACTCAAAATTCATGAGAAAAACTATACGACTCACGACTTGGAACTAGGAGCTGTAGTTTTCGCGCTTAAAATCTGGAGACATTATCTATATGGTACAAAGTGCACAATTTTCACCGATCACAAAAGTCTCCAACATATCTTCGATCAAAAAGATCTAAACATGAGGCAACACCGATGGGTCGAACTACTTACCGACTATGACTGCGAAATTCGCTACCACCCGGGCAAGCCTAACGTTGGTGATGGATGAAGCTCACAAATCTCGATACTCGATACATCCTAAAGCCGACAAGATGTATCACGGCATCAAAGAGTCGTATTGGTGGCCCAACATGAAAGCTGACATAGCTACTTATGTTAGCAAGTGCCTTACCTGCTCAAAGGTTAAGGCCGAATACCCGAAACCCTCCAGATTGTTACAACAACCTGAAATACCCCAATGGAAATGGGAGCAGATCTCCATGGACTTCATCACTAAACTGCCGAAAACACCGAGCGGTTGCGATACCATTTGGGTGATCGTCGATCGTCTCACCAAATCTGCTCATTTCCTAGCAATCAAGGAAACTGACAAGATGGAGCGTTTGACTCGCATCTACATGAAAGAGATTGTCGCTCGACACGGCGTACCCATCTCGATCATCTCGGATAGAGATAGCCATTTCACCTCCCGCTTTTGGCAGTCCCTACAGAAAGCCTTAGGTACTGGCCTAGACATGATACGGCTTACCACCCGCAAATCGATGGCCAAAGCGAACGAACCATTCAAACACTAGAAGATATGCTACGAGCTTGCGTAGTTGACTTCGGTAAGAATTGGGAAAATCACTTGCCTCTGTAGGAATTTTCGTACAACAACAGTTATCACACCAGCATAAAGGCTGCACCTTTTGAGGCACTCTATGGGCGAAAATGCCGCTCACCTATCTGTTGGACCGAGGTGGGAGATAGCCAACTCACCGGTCCTGAAATTATACATGAAACGACCGAGAAAATCGTAGGTATCCAAAACCGGCTGAAAGCCGCACGTGATCGTCAGAAGAGCTATGCTGACGTGAGACGCAAACACCTCGAGTTTCAAGTCGGGGACAAAGTACTGTTGAAAGTGTCGCCCCGAAAAGGTGTCATTCGTTTTGGTAAACGTGGAAAGCTTAACCCTAGGTACATCGGACCATTTGAAATTCTGGAAAGGATTGGTCCGGTGGCATATCGACTGCAGCTACCTCAAGAACTCAGTAGCGTGCACAACACTTTTCACATTTCTAACCTTAAGAAATGTCTGTCTGATGAGACACTTATTATTCCTCTCGACGAAATCCAAATCGATGACAAGCTTCATTTCGTTGAGGAACCTGTGGAGATCATGGACCGAGAGGTCAAACGCTTAAAACAGAGTCGTATTCCCATCGTTAAAGTTCGGTGGAATTCCAAGCGTGGTCCTGAATTTGAGAACAGGAAGACCAAATGCGATAGAAATACTCACATCTATTCACTGATCCCACACAAACCACGGCAGCAAACTAATTTCGGGACGAAATTCTTCTAACAAGGGGAGAATGTGACACCCGGCGAATTAGGCCGTCATTAGTGATTAATCATAGATCATTATTACTTGTATTCAGTATGAAATAGGACTAAGTGCCATAACAGTTTGTATGTATGTAAATATATATACACGTACGTAATTAAATTTTAAATTACGCAAATTCGATCGGATGGAATCCGGCACAATACGACGGACGTTGGTGAAAAATATTTTATTAAATAACGTAATTATAATAAATAATTGTTATTTAACTTATATCGTGGTAATGATATCTAAGACGTTTTACGTTCCGTAAAAAACGTACCGTACGCGACAAAAACGCGTAAATCACGCCCGACAACCGAAGGAAGCCAGAAATATATTTCAATAACTTAAAAAGAAGTATTTTAAATAAAACTTCAATCAAAATATACGCGAATAAATCATTAACGAAAAATTTGAATAATAAACGTTTAACGTTTAAACGAATGACGAAACGAACGGGTAAACGGGCACCGCACATAACGTAAACTTGGGGAACAAATTTAATCAACCCACACCTCAAGTGGGCCCCACTAAATCTGCAGCCATGCTCAACCCATGTCCAAGACACTCTTTTTCATCCCATACCCACCATCCCTTCCATTCCTTCCTCATTATTCACTCATTTCACACACAATGTTTTTCTCTCAACTCTCCCATCTCTCTCCCTTGTTTCTCTGCGACTCCAGCCCCAAAACACCTCCCAAATCACCACCACAAACCACCACAAGCATCACCATAAACCACCATAGCATCATCTCTTTCGGTTTGCAAGAAAAAGCAAGAAAACGAGCTTTCGACCTTCATTCTTCGTGCTTTCATCAACTTCTTTGTAAGAAACTCTATCCCCCTTTTATTTTACTTGGAACACACTTATATTTATGTTATAATGTCCATATAACAAGATTATGTCCAAAAACAAAGTCAAAAATCATTTTTGAAAACATAAAAACCTTAACAGTTTCTAGGCAGAAACTTGGCCCGACTTCAAGGGAAAGTTTCGTGCTCAAAACAACCAAAATGGACGAATCAAAAGGCAAAAGTTAAGTTTAAAGAGTTAGCTTTCATCTCCAAGTGTTTTCATAATTTTTCGACATCTTTTGATACTCGAAAACAATTTTACAAAAACATGTCGCATTTTTGTCTTGGGTGACAGATTTTTGACTAAACTTATCGAGACCATAACTCGAGCTACACGACTCCAAATGACTTAAAACTACCGCCAAAATCTCACAAATTTTGTTAAGTACAAATTTCGTTTAGATAACATTCTTTGAAAATGTGTAGATTTTGCTTAGTAATTCGATATTTGAACATGTGTCCAGATTGGTCGATTTTGGACCTCAGAGGATAGATGGAATTATTAAAAATACTTAGACTTGCTCAAAACTTCCAGTAAAATTACTAAAATTAGTTAAGACGTTCATGAACAACTGGTAATTTTCTCGGATTTTATCTCGACACTTTGACTAGTCAAAACGAGCCACGAAAACGACACAAAAACTGATGAAATGAACCAATGGACTGTTTTGACATCCTTTTAAAAAAACAACACTTTCGGGTTGACCACTAAACGCAACGACAATTTTTCTAAGCTTTAAGAACATATTTAAGACTTCCCTAAAAGTTTCGGGTCAAACCGAGCACGTTTGACCACAATCCCGAACCCGAAATCACAACAGGTCCTCTGTGTCGCAGATGGCCCAAAACCATTGCGACACAAGCCCTGTGCCACACTACTGATTTTCAAAATACTCCTGCGCCACCAATCCCTGTGTCACAACATTTATAAACCAGTATTACTAACTTGTGTCGCAACCTGCGACACAAGCCTAGTGTCGCTAGACAAGCAGTGTTAACTCGTGTTGCAACATTTTATATCGAACAAGACTAACCTGCGACACAAACCACTGTGTCGCACACCTATTTAAAATCTCGACTTGCGACTCCAACTCTTGTGTCGCACAACTATTTGAATTTCATACTTTGCGACACTAGCTTTGTGTCGCAACACCTCATAGCGACACAACATCTGTGTCGCATAAAACAGTCTGATTGAAAACATATTTTACTAAGGAACGTTTTCGCGAAACAACAACTATATCATATACGACACTACTTGTACACACAACACATATACTATTACAAGTATACAACGAAACAAAACATAATAATAATGTCTGTGAGAATTATTATTACAAAACATCACCAGCGGGCCGTACACGTTTTCTAAACACAAATGATAAACAAACTTTGGACATAACTAGTTGAGTGGACGACTAGCACAAGTGGACACTAACCCCCACTTGCACACATAAGTGGACATTAACCCACCACTTACATACAATCTTATGCGTTTAGGACGCTAGAAGGTTGCACTTTGGGACACGAACACCCACTACTTGATATATTTGCTTACAAGACTCAGGTGAGTCTCATAGCCCCATTTTTACTGTTTTATACTATGGGGTGAGATTACATACACTGTTTATTATAATCACAAGTAACTGAAATAACTCTTATACGGATTGCATGAGACCTTTAATCCACTAAAAGTCCTCACTTTATCATAGTTCGTTAATTGTATGAGCGCGAGTATTATTGGATAGATCTATCGGGGATTGACTTCCCCGTCCGGGCTATTCGTTCTAGCCGACCCACGGACGCATTAATATTTGACTGTTACGGGTGTATTGTATTATGCACCTGCCCGAGGCACAAGGTTAAGCGTCGAACTGTGAGACTCATGGCAATAGTATACACTTATTTTGCATTCGTGCAACACTGATTAAATCTTGTGATTATTACCAACTTTTGATAATTGTTTCAAACCTATGAACTCACCAACATTATGTTGACCGTTTTAGTATGTAATCTCAGGTACGCAGACACAGTAGGATGGCCTACAGGGAAACCCTAGCTCGAGACGCATGCTTTACAAACAAAGAGAGAGATTTTCTTGCATTACTATTTTTGTATTGGTAGTTATGTACTGAGATCTCTAGGCTTTTATGCGAACTCGCTGATAGAACAAACGTGTATTTTTGGTGAACAATGTATTTTTATGGAATGTATTTCTAAACGTCTCATTTAGAGGTCGTTTGTTATAACTTATGTAATGATCCATGATTAGTCGCGCCCCGACCCGACTTCCGCTGGAGCAGCCAAAGCGTCGGCTACTCCTTGAGCGACAAGTTGTGCTATTTCTGCAGCGGTGAAAGTCTGTCGTCGTGGCGGCATGATTCTTAAAAGAAAACAATATGAAACAAATGAGATTTCGTTGTGCTAGAATCAAACTTTCGCAGTTGTGTAAGATAAGACTATAAAGAGTTTTACGCACGATAATCAATATTAGGAAATAGAACTTGTGGTCAAATTTAAGCGCGAGGTAAGTCGATTACAATAATTCGAAGTTTACAAAACGTGCCGGGCATTGATACTTCCTGCTAGATACGAGAGTTTACAAAATTTAACCTGTTGGGCACATCCCGCCTCAAATTAATTTCACACCTATGTATTATCTGATTAGATTATTTACAAATCAATAGAACTTTAAAAATATGTAGACATTTTAGGAACATTAGCCTTTTTATCTTTTGTGAAAAAAGAATTCAACCCTAAAATATATCATACATGTATGTACAATACAAAATAAGTGATATATAAATGATAAGTGTATACATTAAGAAATTGTGAAGACTCATATTTTCGCCATAGAGCAATATTCGTGATCATACACGTTATAATTTTTATATGTTTGTTGAATAAATATTTATATTCTAGAATTACATTAGTTATTTAGTTATTATCAATATAACTTAAAAGTATTAGCGAACGAAATAGATTCCAAGCTTATGTATTCTCTACTTATATTAGTTATAGATCAATATGACCTATAAGTATTAACGAACAAAGACAATTCCGCTTACATGATAAAAAAATTTTGTTTTGCTAGATAAAGATCATATCAATTAGAAATTTTAGTTTTAAAATGTAGGAATTTAAATCCACCCGCGAAACGCGGGTATAATTTCCTAATTAGCATTATGTATTGAGTTGTATTAAATTAAATTAAATATTCTTTTTAAAATAAAATGTATAATGAATGAAAATATTTTTTAACTATTATTAGTATGTCTTAGTTGCATTTTTATTATGAAATGAATATTGAATTCACTTAATTCAACGTGTATCTTAAGAGCATAACTTAATATATTTTATGTAATAAAAAGTATATTTTATGTAAAATTAAATGTATATTTGTATGTTGACTAAAAATAATGATTAAAGTTATACACCTAAAAAAAATGAATGGGTCAAAGATATAAAATGAAAAATCTTATTTAATACGATCGACTTCATCAATGATACAGTCAATTGCATAGATGATATCACTATTTTCAAATAATAAATTGAACTTAAAAGATTCAAGATTATTGAAATTATAAAATAAGCGTGAATTTGAAATGGCACGCAAGCAAGATCAAGCTTTTAACTAGTTGTGATAACCTTTTTTGTGGACTGACGCAAATAATTCACAACATTAACGTTGTCAAAACTTGTTTCTTTATCTATTCTTCGAACGACATCGAAGTCATTTTGGATGACAAGGGATAAGGTGGGACCAGATGCAACATTATCTGTTGCTATTTCGTAATGTTTTTTGCAACTAATATTATACTAGAATAGAACAATATATCCGTTGATGGGGTTTTTTATAAAATAAGAGTAGATATATAAGACTTTGAGTGATGTTTGAGAGAGAATGATATTTAAATGGGATTATTGTTTGGTTACGTGCTCAACTTTATACTTATTATTATCTTATGTTCATAACTTTTGTACTTTCAAAAAACTCTATTGTATACTCCAAACATTCATACTATCTATTGTATGAGGTGAACTTTTTAAAAGCTCTAAGTAATATGATATAAATTAGATATTCTAAAAACTCTATTAGAAAAGTTCATATCGTACAAAAAATTGGTATGAAAGTTAGAAGCATACAATAGAGTTTTTAGAATGTTCACCTCATACAATAGAAAGTACAAAAGTTGAGAGCATAGTAATGAGAGTAAAGTCGTAACCAAACAATAAACCCTGTTGAAATATTTGAAAATAAAATACATCCTATTCATCTGTTCAAATTTGAGTTAAACAAGAGTAACTGTATATAATTTGTGTGGCTACGCGTAGTCCCCTTTTGAAATAGTTTTACAAATAGTTCGAGACTTGGTTTGAGCTTGTGTGACTGAATTCGGAACTCGTGAATTTCATTGGCCAAATGTCAAACACCACGATCACAAAAAAATAAAATATTATACTGGAAAAGTGGTGTTGGATCTCATTGTAATGTTTGACGTATGATGAAACATTTTCATTTTGTATACCAATTTTCACTTAAATAAGAGTTATGGAGATAAATCTCTAATAGGCTGTAATCTGATCATAGTTAAGTGGAAAGGAAACAATTTACACAGAAAAAAGTGAACCATGAACCATTTATAACAAGTGTTCGAGTTCAAGTCACGAGCCTGATTCAGGTTCACCCATCCTGTCCTTGCCATCTGACTGAACTTCCAACAAGTTGGTAATACTTTGTTGCAGTATTTTGAACACAAATCTGCCAAAGGAACTACAATTGAAGATGTCCTGTAACTTATATTTACCAAAAATCCAGTTCATATCACAGCTACAATGCACATTTTACAAATTTATAGCTAGTTGTATAATTACTTGATTGAGATCATTAGCTTCTTATTAAGAATAGGAGTAAGCCAAAGAATTATACTACTAAAAAATAATTCATCTCAAGTCCATCTTTGCCCTCTGTTCATTCGTCTTCTTCGGATCAAATATATTCTACCATAAACCCACCTTTTTTCTGGTGTTGTGATGGATCTCTGCACATATAGCAAAAGCATTGATACTACAGAAAATAAAAGTTTATAATCGACCATATAAATAGTAAATTATTTAAATCATCCATGTGCTTTCACTTTGTCCCACCGGTCGTCCCTGACTTCTAAAAAGTATTTGAATTGCCCAATTTCTGAAATTTTTGTTCACCACTAGTCCATTTTGGACTACTAGTGAACAAAAGTTTCAAAAAACAAATTATTTTAATAGTCCATTTGGACCATTGGTGAACAAAAGTTTCAAAAATTGAGCAATTCAAATACTTTTTGAAAGTCGGGGACGACCGGCAGGACAAAGTGAAAAGCACAAAACTCTATGATGGAATTTTTTTTTGTCCAAGTCATGTTTAGTTGCAAGAAACTCCTGATTTTCGAATAATTTTTCTAAGAAAGCTGGAAAACTAGAAAACATGTTCAACTTTGTTTTCTGCAAAAAAGTTTACTAAGAAAACGTATATCTATCTTTTCCTTTTCAATAACTATAAATCTAAAAATTATGATTCTTGGTTTTTTACATTTAAACACGTTTTCTAAATTTTCATTAGTTTTATAGAGACACGAAAGACTTCCATTCTTCAAGAAAATAGAAATGGAAAAATGGAGAAATCTTTGTGCAAGTAAATGCACCCCAATTCCATCTTTCAATTAAGCTCTAGGTAAAACAGAAGAACTGTTTTCCTTTTCTAATATTTTTCATTCTCAGTAACGAATGATTCTTTAACATTGTTGGAGGATTTCTGCAATTACCTCAACTTTGGTGCGGAACTCTAATAAGCATTCACATACATGGCATTCAGCTTTATGTGGGGAATTATTAAACTTCTTCGATTTCACAAATGCAAATACCTGCATATTAAAAAGGTACCTCAAGCTGTAAACTAATGCCACTAAAATGAAAATAAACCAAAACGTTATTTTATTGAACAGTAAAGTTTTAGTCATAACTGACCTCCTCCCCGCAATTTGGGCACGCCCCTTTAATTGCCACCAAATCATTTTTCCAAAGGCCTTGAAGTGCACCAACTGTTGGTGATTAAGAGTTTATTCTTAGTGCATGTGAAAAAGAAATGCAATACATGATACGATTTACTTAAGGAAGTCTTACACAATGATTCTGTCATATGGTAGAGTTTAGATTTACGTAAGATGAAATAACACATAGAAAAACTAAATTAATTATTACCAGAAGCAGAGGCAACCGGATAGCCGATCATGGATCCCAGCATCATCACAAGCATGCCATTCATCATGGCAATGAATTCAAGCACAGGAGCTTGACTACTGGTGGAAAATCCAGAATCTAGTGCATCTTTAAAGGCTTGGCCTATAGTGTAAATAACAGGAACAAGACAGGCTGAACTTCCAAATCCAAGAAACAATAGCCACACACTTGCTAATGCAAAAACCTGAGAAGGATCTTCCTGCCCTACATCCATGTCATACAACGTTTCAGTGGACGAATATATTATAACTAACAAATCACAAAGGCATAAAAACATGAAGGAAAACATCCTTTGTGGTCAAAGCAGGGTGCTTAAAAAACAATCTCAACCAGCAAACATATGTATTTGTACACAAAATTACCTCAGCATCAGCATAAGTTGACTGCTGCCTTAAACTGCAACGTGGATACTTGACAACATATTTTGATCCATACCACCGCAACTTCAACTGTTTCCATTCCCATTTTCAAATAAGCAAACTGAATGAAGGTTAACAGATGCAATTTTTAACAGGTTTGGGATTACCTCTACTTTATCGAACATGTCATCAACTATCAAAGGTTTCCCACTATAGTACGCATCCCGTGCCTAATTCAATAATTTCAAGAGAGAAGTGAGGAAGATGGTAATCAGTGAATAGAAACTAGCATTAAATTGGTCATCAACTGTAGCAGTTAATGCAGGAGTTGGCTCTAGCAAAATTGTACTTCTACAAACAAGAAAGATCATGAAAATCTGATGGTTCTGTAACATGGATAGTTCCGTGTAAAGCAAAAAAGTTGGAAGTCTAAAGCAAATTTTCTGGTTTTATTGCGTATTTTGATGCTAAGATGTTTAATTTCAATATTCCCATTTCCCATCCACGCATCAAACTGCACAAGCAATCAATAAAGTCTAGGTAACAATAACTTAAGAAAGCAAAATCATACTCGTACATATAACCTAAAAGATTCATCTGCCAGTTAGCATAAGTGCGAAGATTCATTTTTTTTCATCTGTTGCCAAGATATACCTAATAAGTTTCATGAAGGGCTCTAGGGTAATTCAGTCTATGAAAACATTAAGCCATTCCTAAAACAATTATAGTCATAAACAGATGTAACACAAACCCATAGTATTATAACTTATTTGAAATCAACAATAAGAAAGTTGATCATCCAATGGAAAGAGCTCAAACTACAAAACTTCTTTAACAAGTATTAAGTTTACGAAAGTTTGCGCCTTAACTTTACTTCCTTTGACCAAATATCAAGAGAAGTTCACAAATGTTTCGAACTTCCAATCACTTTCATCTTACAGTTTAAATAAGTTGAAGGCACGTAAATTGTATAGTAATCCTCAGGAAATTGCCAAAGTAGCTAGAGGTGGCAAATTAGTGGGTTGCATTACATATACATAAAAGAAATATGAGCGGCAAAACGGGTTTGGTCGACCCAAAATACTTTTTGTCCAAAAAAAGTTAAGCACTAAAAGTACGCTTTGGGCAGAGTTCAACCCGTTACCTTACAATAATACTATTTTTACATATATTTTCCTTTTGATCTGTTAAAGATTGATTACAATCATAAGTGACGAGTATCACAGATCGAAATTTCATGAACTAATTAAGTCTAATGCAATTATAAGCTGCTACACCAAAAACAAACAGATTCAGTTCATATCATATAGCATATCATGACATATATGTAGTTATGTACACAACCAAAATTCTAAAAAATTATTCAGCTCAACTGCAAGCAAGTATAGCAGTAATTACATATAAGAGATTAAGTGAAAGGAATAATCCATAATTAGGGGAGAAATACATACTTGACGATAAAGAGCTTCTAGGGTTTCTTGGCTGGCGCTTTCGATGGGACCGACGAATATACAAGAAGGTCCCTCCATTAATACTTGAGATGAACTCCGCCGCTCTCTATCGCTTCGAATTGAAAACCCGTTGTTATTGTTGTTGATGCTGTTCTTACATGATATACGAACTAGTTGTGACGGAGCTAAAGTTCGGTTGTTTCTGGATAGCTCCACAATTGTTGACCCGATAACGTTGGAGCTTGTTCCGGAAGCCATTAACGACACTTATCTCCGACGACAATTTATTTATTTATATATCATATATTAAAATTGAAATTAAAATTAAAATTGGAATGTGCGTGTGGGTGTGGTGGTGGTTTGGAAGTGAAAGTTGTGAACGGAAATTTGGAGCTTAATTTTGTGGCCACGAATGGAATTGAGAGTGCGTCTTCAAGACGAAATCCCCAAAACGCCCTTTTAGATTTTTCCCGCCTTCACGGGCCCACGATAATTTTGATCGGCTGTAATTTAGAGATAACAACACTACACCGGTAATTTATACCGATGAGTTTCCTTCTCCAAAGTCGTCGTTCAACTTAGTTAGTGTGAAACAAAATGAAAATGGTCAGTGTTTTGAAAATCAGTTCGACCGGTCCGATCTAACCGGTCGAACCGGAAAATCGAAGCTTTCTGGCCGGTTGTAAACCGGTTTTTAACCATTATTGATTTTGGCGTGAACCGCCGGTCTGACCGGGAACCGGGCGGTTGAATCGGAACCGGAACCAGTTTTCAACCCTTTTTTATTTATTTATTTTCTTGTTTTTTTTATTATTATTATTTGGATTGATGTTTGAACTTTGAATTAAGACTTGTAGTCATGTTGAACTATTTAAGGTTTAGATTTGTAATATTGTTTGCTCATTTTGAAGTTTGAAACTTGTATTCACGTTGAATTGTATAGTTTTGATATTAAATTGTATGCGTTTTGTACATTTATTGAATTGTATTGTTGTTTTATATGTGTTTCTATGTGTGTTTTAAACAATGTTAAGGTTAAATGTAGATTTAGAGATATTGGAAAGAAAAAAAAAACACATAAAAATTGAAACTGGTTGAACCGGCCGGCTCGACCGATCCAACTGGTCCGACCGGAACCGAAGGCCTCTCCGGTTTGACTATAAAACCGGTTTTCAAAACATTGCCAATGCCAATCAATGTCATGAAACTGATTTACTTAATACTTTCTCCGTCTCGAAATAAAAAATAAATATCAACATTACTGATCAATATATTCGAAAAGAATTATTCACTTATTAAAAATAATTATTAAAAAAATATTAAACTCTCAATTTCACCTTATTTATAAGGAAACGTTCAAATAAAAATAATAAAAAATTAAAGAATAAAAGAATCAATAGAATTGCACCATTTTAAATACCAATTTCCACATTTTTCTTTAAAATTAAATATCTTACAAACCGTACGTCAATAAATTATAAAAATTACACACATTTAGCGTCATTTATCTTTAATTAGAGATCTCACATAATATACTTTTGATGAAGGTTTTTTCATGTTTAGTGGATTTTAAAAATTTGTAATGTTAAATCACATGTGATTTAACAATAAATAATAATCACACACACTTATATGTTCAATCAAACTTTAAATTTAATTCATTAATGATTTAAAAAGATTTTAACATAAAAAGCAAAGTTGTAATCACATGCGATTGCACATTTAAGTATCAATCACATGTGATTAAATAGTAATCAAATATGAATTTTAAATCATTGACTATAATTATACAATTAAATAAAAATCAAGTTGAAATCATATATAAATTATCGAATATCGGTAAATTGCTCACTAAATATTAATTTTTAATTGAAAATCATATGTGATTATATACAAAATCACATGTGATTATATACAAATCACATGTAATTAAATATAAAACTAGCATCACGTGTGATTTTTGATGAAAACAGATACAATTTTTGAAATTTTATTTGTAATTATTAATGTGAATGAATAATAAGTTGTAATCATGTATTAACTAACATAAACTATGAATAAATAATCGTGAACAATTTTTTAACTTTTTATCATAAATCGCATGTGATTATATTGTAAGAACAGGCAAAAAAAAAGTTTGTCAGAAGTATAGCTTGTGGGATTTCTAATTAAAGATATACAAAAATGTTGATTCCAAATATGTAATATAATTTATTGACGTATCGTTTGTGAGATATTTAATTTTAAAAGTAAAAGTGTAAGTTGATTTTATAATTAAATAGAGGAATCTTATTAGTTCTTTCATTCCTCAATATTTAACATTCTTATTTGAACTCACCTTTACTTATAATACTCAGTCATTTATTCTTAAAATAAATTCAGTCAAATTTTTCTTGAATGTAATAGCAAAAATTGACTTTTAGTCCGCTTATCTTAATTCTCACAAAAATTGTTGAGAGACAATTTTATGGTACGGAGAGAGTAGTACGTAACATTTTATTCAAGTCTAAACGTCTAAACTAAAAAGTTAAAAATTGATAAGGTCTAAACTAAAAAGTTAAAAATTGATAAGGTTTCAGTAGAGAGGTCAAAGAACAATCAAACTGCGCTTGAAAATGCTATATTGCAAATGAGCTTAGATGGAGTAGACGTGATGCTATTTTAGTATCATCACTTTCAACCGGTAGAGACGTAACTCGTCACATTGAGATAGATTCAGATCATCTTATTCAATTCTTGAATGGTAATGATTATAAATAACTTATAAACATTTAATAAACATCTAAACTTTTATGTTAGTAAATAATCACAAAATTACTTTCCATTTATATGTAATAAATTGTAATTAAGTTAACATGGATATATTGGTGTTTATTTAATGTTAACATGGAAATAATGATGTTTATTTAAGTTTTCATTATGTGTTTAGTAACCTTGACAATTGCATGATTATTAAAATTCCATAAAAAATTACTCCACATAGATGCGATAAAGGATACGAATAATGAGAAACGAACCTCCTCTTTGATGGCCTAAAATCGACATCCAAACGACGTTTTAACGCAAGTTTAAAATAAAATCAACACCTAAAATAGAATAAATCATACACACCCACAACTCAGATTAACCTATAACATACTTATCATTATACAAGATATGCTAAACAATTACAAATTACAACACTATTTTACAAAACAATATTAACGTCTTAGATGATCTTAATACCGGAGAAGTTATTTTACATTCGTTGATTGAACGTTCCGACTTATATAAACTAGTTTGAAAAGGTTTATGGTACTCATCTTCTTCATTTTCCTCTTCGATTGAGCAAGTTTTAACCGATTGATATTTTGAGATTTTGTATATAATTGATTCTAAACGTTTATCAAAAATAGACTCAACATACCCGTATCTAAATTATCTATTAATCCAAATCTCATCGTTTTTAGGCACGCTATGAAGTCCATTTAATTTGTTATTAAAATCCTATCGTCTTTAGCCACGCTACGAAGTACATTTAATTTGCAATTACTCTACACAGTTTTTCAATATCAAACTTGAAGGTAAAGGTTGACTATATTGATTCTCATCTTTTTCATTAGAATAAAAAAATAGTACTGATTTATCGAGGAAATAAATTTAGTTAGAAGTGACACACGTTTATATGCATTTAATAAACTCGTAGTTTTCTTATATATCAGAATTTGTAATTAATATATACATAAAAAAATAATTATTAGATTAAATTAATATATATTAAATGCAAATGTTAATATTTAAATAAAGTTCATTAAATACACATCCGGCACACAGGTTGTTAGCATAACCGAGTTAGTTAAAAATGCGTTTGCCGGGAGTCGAACCCGGGTCTATTGCTTGGAAGGCAATTATCCTAACCGTTGGACTACAAACGCTAATATGTTTGTTTATATTAACAGTAGTTACTTTATATCCTGAAAATTCAATCAAATCGTATAGGAAAATCAATCCCGTAATTGTAAAAATATCAGAGATTGACGATCTATGCTTAAAATTTAGTCATTCATTTTTATTTTCAGTATATTCATTTATTACCTTCCCCGAATTGAAACTGCATCATTACCATAATTTCCGATCACCCATGATTCATCCTAAACACCTATCCTTGATCGTTCCTTCCTTGACAACCAAATATTTTTACAATAACAATAATGATTAAACCCAAACCACCACTCCGATCTTCATCGGATCGCGGATTGGCCGGCCACCGTTATGGCTTGGTCATCCGTAAGGGAGTCACCCATGCTCGAGATCAAGGTTCACCCACCAGGTTCTCCGGGGGTTACCAATCAATCGACATTCCCTCATTACCCTTCTCCAAGATCGCCTGAATTTAAAACCTTTAAAGATTGGGATTCTTGGTTAGTACCTACAATTGTGTACACCAATGTCTTTCTCTTTATAGTTTTAATGTTCATCAACAACTGTCCAACACATTCCAATACATGCATCGCACCCGGAATCCTAAAGCGATTTGCTTTCGAGAGTTTTAAGATAAACCCTCTTCTTGGTCCATCTTCAACCACGTATGTTTCTTATGTATATCTTCCATTTCTATTTATATATAGTCCGTTTCATGTTTAATATAATGATTTTGTGTTGTTTTGTATCAAAATGTATATTGGGTTTTTATATTTTAATCTTTAAGTGTACGCTAATTGGCACAAAATGTTTATTTCAAAAGATTTATTGAACAAAACAATATATTTGGTAGGGGAATGCACTCTTGAACTTTCACTGCAGGTTCATGATTAAGAATAATTAAGGTTTAGTTATGTACTTTGTTAATTAGGTTGGTTAAATTGGGAGCTTTGGAATATAAGAAAGTGGTGGAAGAAAGACAAGCATGGCGTATTGTGACTTGTATGTGGCTACATGCCGGTGTGTTGCATGTGTTTGCAAACATGTTGGGTTTGGTTTTTATAGGGTCTCGCCTTGAGCAAGAGTTTGGTTTTTGTAAGTAAATTGTTCTACGAGTACTCCTTCATGTTTAGGGTACTCGCATGCTATAATCGAAATGGTATATTGCATTTTGCAGTGAAGATTGGGTTGCTTTACATAATATCAGGAATTGGCGGCAGCATTTTATCATCTTTGTTTGTTAGTACAACCATCTCTGTTGGGGCTTCTGGAGCTCTATTTGGTCTACTAGGAGGGATGCTCTCTGAACTTCTAACAAATTGGACTATTTATGCCAACAAGGTTTAGCTTAATAAACTCATTTTACATTTAAAACTTCTAATTAATAAAATTTTAGATCTAAAACTCAAAACCATATCATCATTGTTATATATCTTCAGGTTGCTGCATTATCAACTCTCATCCTCATCATTCTCATTAACATTGCCTTTGGGATTCTTCCACACGTAGATAACTATGCACATATTGGAGGATTTTTCACTGGAGTTTTTCTAGGGTTTGTCATTTTAATCCGTCCTCAGTTTAAATGGATCAACCAGAAACATGTGCCTCCTGGTTATATTGCTCCCACTACGAGGACCAAATACAAGAGTTATCAATACATACTTTTGATTCTTTCCGTAGTTGCTCTCTTTGTTGGGTACGTAAGTTGATATATTCTTCAGCTAATCTAGCCAGTTTGTTTTTCACAGTTTCTAGCATTATAGTGTTATGGACATCAAGTTGTGTATTTATGTTGATTAGTTCAGATAATTGCAGATTTACAGTTGGTTTGATTTTGTTATCTCGCGGGGTTGATGGAAACCACTATTGTTCTTGGTGCCATTATTTGACTTGTATTCCTACCTCTTTATGGACTTGCGATTCACGTTGTAAGGTAAGAGTTTTAAGATTCATTTTGAGTTTATTTGGACATCATATATTTTAAGGTAACCAAAAGATATAAGAAGAATCATCTTATCTTAAATATAATATAGTAAACGATGTCATACCCATTATGGTAGAGTATTCGTGTGATATTTTCTCAGATTTTGCGCGTATTTAACATCCAAAAAACTGCCAAATAAAATGCGTCCCAAGCCGAAATATAGAGCGCGCCCCTGATAATTGCGTCGTTGTGCCTGGGCTGTGAGGGCTCTCAGCTCGCTTAGCCCCGTTCATCTTCGGCGCAAGAGCGCTAATTGCTTCTGGTTTCGGTGGACAGCCCGGCAAATAGACGCGCAGAGTTAGACACTTTTTTTTAAGCGTGATGCTGATAAGTCCACTCGATAAGATAAAACTTCCTTGATAAATTTTCAATTATTCAATTGAGTCTCTCGATTTCATCTAATTTTACAAATAAACCCTTTAAAATTACCAATATTTAATATAAGGATTTAAAGTTTAAAATATATAGAGTATAATAACATATGTCAACATTTTATATATTTGATTTTAAATAAAAAGTTAAGATGATGATCTAATATGTTTTTCTGTCGACATCTTAACTGGGTAAATTAGAAATAAGTAATTTTAACATTAAAACAATGACACCCATATACTTTGACCAAAAGCTTTTATTATATAGTTGGGATTATTCACTTTATTAAACACCTTAATAAGACTTGCACTCGAATACAAAAATAACCGACTGATTCACTATTTGCTATGAAATTTACTTGATAAATTGTGTTTCTCCTTAACTCTATTATAGAACTGAACTCGATATAATCTTAACTTCTTTTCTTGAAATTGTTAATTATTTGACAACTCAATCAAATAACACCATATCGGTTCGGGTCCATAACATACACAATAAATTTTTTCTTTTTCAAAGGAGGTTCCTTTCTTAGAGTGAAAATTGAAACACATAATTTCAAACGCAGTAAATAATTTCTTTTGTGACAAGGATAACCACCAAACAAATAAGACGACAAATGTGGTGTATAAAGAGGTCTTACAAAGATATAATTTATTATCCGTATTCAACGTAATCGTTTATAATTGCAACTTATCATTATTACTTCAAACTATTCATTTGTTTATGTATAATTAGATACCTTTACAATTAAATGTATTTTGACTTACATAAAATGCTCACCGCCGTTGAAAATCAATATATACTACCTAAAAATCTCTTAACTAATAAAAATATTCTAATTCTAAACAATATTGAATATCTCTTAACTAATAAAAATATTCTAATATATCACATGGCATATAAGGATTCTTTCAATAATTTTAAAAAATAGTTACAAATTTATCAGACCGTGTATATACACGGGTTTTAGAGCTAGTTTAGTATATATAACATATGATGTTTCCTTTTCAGTTGTTGCAATTAGACAAGCAAGTGAACATGACATGTATACCAAACGGAAGATCCGGTTCATATACACTTGAAGACTCTAATGACATCACTGAGATGCAGAAGTTGAGCTTAGAACTTTGTAGCTAAAATTATCGATGACTAATTGGAATGGCATTGCCAATAGTTATCAATTAGCTCTACAGTTTCTTTTAACATTTTTACGAGTTTGTTTGGTCTGCTCCATGCATGACATCAAATTGCTTTCATTCTATTACAATTTGTCTCTGCAAGTTTTATTATTTTCAATGATTGACAGAACGATTGAGAAAAATCAGCTAGGCTTCAAAGCACTACTTAATCTCATCTGGTAGTTGCATTCAAGTGATAATGTGATATTGAAATGAAAAAGGAAGTCAGCTTTTCCTTTATAAACCTATGAGATATATGTACCTGATGTGAAAGTTTCTTCTTATTTGTAGATTTTTAATAGGCTTCAAAATACTTCATACCAAATTATATTACTTATCTGTTAAACTATACATCTTCCGTTATAGATAGACATACAATCCTACAATTATAATACAATCAATATATTACTTCTACAATAGCGTATATGTTCATTGTTGGAGATTTTGACACGAGAAATATAAGTAAATTGATGGTGCTTATTACAAGAAAAAAGGTCTACTGCAATGATAAAAGTCGTCTCAAAAAGATCAAATGTCGTTGCAAAAGAGTTTTTGCAATGACATGTCATTGCGAAAGGGTCATCGCAATGTCCTTGTCCTTTAAAACCTTTTGCAACGACAATTATGACAACTCGGGCCCAAACTCTAATTTCCGTATATCTTAAGTAATTCAATTTAGCAACAATAAATGTCGTCTCCGAAAGTATTATTAAAAAATAAAAAAAAAAGAAAATTAAATACCTTTAGCAACGACACTTGTCGTCGCAGCAAGTGTGAAATATTAAAAATGAGGCTGGCTTTTTACCCCGACATGTGTAGTCGCAAAAGGTTAATTGTCATTACAAAAAAGTCTCTGTAATTTGGACAAGTTTTGCCATTTTTCCGATTTTATTCAGGCGTGCACCTGTTTCATATATGCGGATTTCCTGCAATATTCTTACATATATTTTGTAGTTTTTCCATTCAAAACACACCAAACAAACAATTAAACATCTGGAAAAATCATCAATTGTTCAAACAAACAGACAAAAGATTTCTAACGTTCAACAAGTTTAAAACTAAATAGTTTAAACACTTCAAATAGTTTAAACGAACATTGTTTCGACAATCCCATAAACGACTAACAATTCGCAAACGAATTTACTCGTCATTCTCATCCTCATCCTCGTCTTCTTCATCATCATCGTCACTATCTTCTACAATACCGGGTCCGATCGGATTAAATTAGGGAACGAGACTTTTTACCCTTTTTTAAGACCTTGTGCGGAGAAGTCATGAACTCATTTTAAGACTCAATTTGTTATTGTTGAGACTTGAACATTCTCTTGAGATCAATCACTAGATCACCTATAAATCAGTCAACTAAATTAACAAAATCAAAGGTACATACATTCAATTCTATACATTCAAACATGTGTAAATTTTAACAAACTCATACAATTCCTAACAATACAAATCAACTAAATTAACAATTTTAACAAATATACATACTTTAACTCGTACAATTATATACATTCAATTCAACACTTTTACTCATATAACTAATACAATTCATACATTATAACTATACATACACTTTTAATAACTTCATACATTCTAATCTATTTTATCTATTAAAAGGCACTTCGGCTGACATCATGTTACTGATTTGTCACGTTTTAAGGCATGTGTTGACGCTGACGTGTCAAGTTATAGTTTAATTGCTGATGTCATAATTATAAATTTTGATTTAATGCTTAAAACGAAAAACCTTTTCTAATTTTTTTTGCAAAAGAAAATAAATATAATTTATCTTGAAACTTTAAAACTGATTCTACAAGCTTTAATTTTGATTGGTTTGTTTTGTCCACCAATATCACGCCTGCGTCTTGGTTACTCTGCAATTGCCCACTCGATTTGAAATTGAATAGCTCAATTCATTTGTCACATTCATCCTTTTTTCTCAGTCATCTTCCACATCCAGGATTTCTTTCTAATTTTCGTTACTGTAAAATTTCTTCCAAGTTCGATTTTTGTTTCATATTCAAATTGTAGGTAGATAAAAATGATGTTCATCAAATGAGTAGCTTGCTTGCATCTGTTCCATCAAGTCCGGGTTAGATTTAACAGTTTTGTTGGATTTACAAGCTATTTGTTTTTAGGGGTTTCCAACAGAGAAATTTAACCAACAAGAGGAAGTTTTGGAACGCCTGCAGAATTTTCGAAATCGATTACAGAAGACAAGGTCTGCTGCGTTTTTGCATATTTAATTTCTATTATTTGCTTAAAGTTAACTTTTTCATGCATTTTTTGTTTAAGCTTACAAGTGACACCAAATAATTTATTTAATTGTCAAGAGCACGGGGTGTGGTGATACTGTCACCACAGTGTTCTGGACAGTGTTCTAGTAATTGAGGATTTTGTGGTGTGGTGACAGTGTTCTGGAGTTTTTAATTATTTGTTTTATTTGTTTTTTTAATGATAATAATTGTATAAATTAATATATAAAAATAAATAAATCAAATAAAACAAGATTTAATTAATTAAAAAAAAATTACAAGTCCTAAAATTAAAATACATAATTTAAAAAGTCTTACAAATTTAAAATACAAAAGTAAATAAAATAAGACAAAATAGTTTCCCGATCCCGAACCCGAAGCACCACCTCCCGCTTCCGTTCCGTATGGCCATCCCATTGTCTCGCAAATCTTCCTCTTCTCCATTTCCAAGATAAACCTTGCTTGCTCCGGTAAATGCTCAGACGGCATCGACAAGATTCGAAGTTTGGCCTCGAGATCCTTCGTCTTGTAGTAGCCTTGCTTGTCGGATCGGATGCCTTCGAATGTTGTTGCGAGTGATTCATCAAACGAAGGACGGGAGGAACCGGCCGAACCAGAAGAAGTGGTTTTTTGAGACTTCGGTTTCCTTGATTTTCCAGCCGGTCGTTGATGGGATCGTCCCCAAATAAACCCTCATTCGGGTTTTGCGTTTCTTGCTCCGGTGGTTCATCAAAGTCCGAGTCCAAATTGACCGTCTCGCGGCGTCTTGGAACATTTCGTCTACCGACGACAAATGGATCGGGATGTAGCCACTTCTGTTTATCCTTCAAAAAGTTCCACGCCAACAAACTTGTGAAAGTTTTTTCGTTTTCCAACTTGTATTGCGTGTCACAACGGATCATCAAATCATCCCCGCCTTCACCGCTCCGTAGTTGATCCGAAAGCCTTTTCCAAATGTCTTGCCACCTGTTGCAGTCCGCATTTAGTTTGGTCCATTTTGACGACAACGCGTCTTTTCCTCGTTGGAATGGTGGATTCCGTGCGTTGTACGAATCCATAACGAGATACCAAAACGAAGACCCTTCTTGGTCAGTTCCACGTTATGAATTTTCGGACACCGAAATCCAACTTTCGGCCAAACGAAGCTCATCCTCCGGTACCCAAACGTTACGGTGTGGAACGACTTTTATGGTTTTGGCCGGTGAATCTTTTTTGGATTTTTTGCCCTTGCTTTTTTTGGATGATTCGGGTGTCGGGTTATTGTCTTCAACGGATTGGACGTCAGGTTGTTGTTGACTTTGACGCCACATTTGAAATTGGGCGTATTCATCGGGTGACAATTGTGGTGGTGGTTGCATCGGTCGGTTGTAAGCGTATGGGGCAAAACCTTGAATTTGTGGGTTTAAAGATGGTTGATTTTGTTGCGGTTGTGAGGTTTGCCATTCGCTCGTGAATGGGTTCCAAGTGGATTGTAAATGGTACGGGTTGTTCGGGTTGTTCGACATGATGAAGTATTCGGGATGAAGAAAATATAATTTTTGAATGAATTTTTGGTTGTTTGAATTGTGTGTGTGAAAGTGTGTTTGAATTGTGATTTGAGATTGTGTTTGAGGTGTGTTTAAATAGAGAAAGATTTTTTTTTTTTTTTTAAATTTGGCCGTTCAACGGCTATGTTTTAAATTTATAATTTTTTTTTTAAAAACCTAAAAACTAACCGTTGTAAAAAAAAAGGAAAACGTTGAAGACTCCGGCGTTCGAAGCAAGACGGCAACCCGAAAAATCGACGAGAACGCCGTCGGGAACGCCGTCCCGGTGCGGCAGAACGCCGTCCGACGGCGTTCTCGTCGGAAAACGGCGACGAAAACCCCCCACACCTCGTGCTCTAAGGTTTATACGTATGTTTGATGCACACATGCTATTTGATGTAATACCTGAATGGGAACATAACATCAAAATGCATATTCAATTTTGCATATTTTCTTTTTGTTTCTTTTGTAACCTTTTTTCTTTAGTTTTCCAGTAGTTTCAAATTTTATTTTTGTTGATTAGTTATTTTTGATTTCGTTTTTATTTCTTACTTTTGAGTTTTATAGATTTATTGAGTTGAGTTTGTATATTAGTTTCTTGGCAATTGATTTGGTTTTGATATTCAGACCGACATCAAGTTTTATATTCTATGAAAGAAGAAAGGTACTTGAAAGATGAAACTATAGCCACCAATTACATCTTGAGGTATGAGATTAAATTCGAGTATTAAAGTTATCGTACTCATTTAATACTTTACTCTTAATTTATATATTTATATATTTTGTTTTGCTTTGATTTTGCAGCATGTACGCTATAGATCTGAAGAACAGTTTTCATGCACTATTCTTATATAATTTTTTGCAAGAAATCTCATATTAATTTTTCTACAACATTTGATTTTATGTAGTAGTGCAGCGTTGGGATTTTTACTGTTCAAGCTATGTGAGAAGTAAGCCTAATTTTACTACATACAAAGTTTGGTAGTACACTGCATGCTATTGGTTTCGTCTGATCTATGCTTCCATGCTCCGGGCTTTTGTGGGTGAGTTTTAACTGACCATGTTTATTATTTGGAGAAGCATGATAGTGGGTCTTGCTTTGTAAATTTAGTTGATACGTCATAAGTTTTTTCATCTTATGTTTTCTAACTACGTAATTTGGTATGTGTACAGGTGGTGATATTGATCTTTTGTTGCTAAGTGTAATGTAATACATGTTTATGCCATGATTTAAAGGCTTAGAAAAGTCAAATGACTTTTAACATGATATATAAGAGTGCAAACGACTTGGAATTTGAAGTTAATAATATTATGAGAAAGATAGGCATGGTTTGAAAATGTTTGAAGGTAAGAGTAAACTGTACAGTTTTGTGACAAAAAATAAATGATCTTGGAAGAAGTGTTTATGAAGTAATGTAATGATGATATGTGCATGTTTTTGAAGACCATGTTGACTACAATGAGTCAACATACAGTTTTGGAGCATACAAATTTGGATTATGAAGAGTTGGGTAGTTATAGTTTTGATCTTTTTAGTATCAATGGTTTGTCATTAAAAACATAATGATACAAAACCAATGTTTTATAACACTCGTATTAATATTTGCTGTAGTTACAAAAAAAAATCTTGTATAATTTTATAGATTTTTTTTATCAAACCATAACACGGGTCATAAAACTAGTTATATATACAATTCTGACTAATTTCAACAGTTTAACAAATCTATGGAATACAACACACTTTAGTCTATATACTTAACAAATAAATACTTATCTCATACACTTTAACAACTCTATATACTTTAATTATTCTATACAATCAATAACTCTAACTACTTTATGTTATAAAATACATTTTAACTTTATATACTTAATAATAACTAATTAGCAAATTTCAATTTAACAAATTAACTTGTCTAACACTTTCATTCTATACAAATTAACAATTTCAAACAATTCTAAATTAACAAATTAACTCAAACAACATTTTAAATCTATAAACTTAACAATAACAAATTATCTCAAACAACATTTTCAATCTACAAAATTAACAATACTAAATCAACACTTTAAATCAACAAATTAACTAAAAGAATACTTTAAATCAACAATTTTCAATCTATAAAAAGTTAAAAAATTATATAACAATTATACAAAGTCAACAACTATATAAAATCAAATCAACAATTTATTCTAACCTTTGATGGTGAAGTGGTGTAGTGGGTGGCCGGAAGTAAGTGTTGGGGTGTGGTGGTGCGGCGGTGGGAAGGGCAACAACAAGGGTGGCGATGGTAGGTGTTGTGGTGGTGGGTGTTGTACGAGGTGGTGTTGTGGTGGTGAAAGTGAGGTGGGGTGAAGGGTGGCTATTGAAGTGTGCGACGGTTTCTCCGGCAACAATGGAGTCGGTGGAGGTGCGGTGATGGGTTGAAGGGGGAGGTGTGGTGTGTGTGGTGTGGTGGTGTGTGGTGGTGTGGTGTGGTGGTGAATCGTGAAGTGTGGTGGTGGGTTTGAATGTATGGTGGTGGCTAGAGAGAAAAGAGAAGTGTAGGGTTTTGAACAAAAAAAAAGTGGAGAAGAAAAGGAGTTGGCTGCCCTTTTGTTTTTTACTTTTTGACTATTTGCGACGACACGTGACTTTCTGCGACGACATATGTCGTTGCAAAAAGTCAAGCGGGAATTTTTGATATTTTCGAGGTGATTTCAATTTTTTTCATGAAATGTTTTTGAGACAATGTCGTTGCAGAAACCCTTAATGTCTCGCTAAATAATTTTTTTTCTCATATAATTGTTTAATTGTTTATCAAATAATCATATATTTAACATATAAATTAATCAAAGTATAATTTATTTTATATAATAACAAATAAAACTTTTTAAAATTCTTTTGAATTTAATAAATTCATATTAATAGTCTATGAAAACATTCTATATAACTTTATTTAAAGTTAGAAAATGTTTAAAACAAATTGATTTTTAGAACTAAAAACATCTTCTATGTACTTTTTAAATTGTATTTCATGTGACATGACTATTAAAATTAATACTTTATTTATTAATGAACTATATCGAATGTGACGATAGTGTTAAAAAATTATGGTTGTGTAACACCCCAAATTTTGTAAGTTTATATTATAAAAATACATGCTATCCAAATTAGAATTATATAAGTATTTGGTATTAAAATACAAATATAATTAGTTGGGTTTAAATGTATATGAGATGAAACTTAAGGGGCTGAAAGTGCCATTTGAGAAACCAGATACATTGGAAGTAATTGAAATTCTTGATTCACAAGAAGATTTTGTAAGATATAATTAACTATTTATTTAGGATTGTCGTATACATGAATCTTATTTGATATAATTGTAAGTAACATTTTCAACATATGTTTGTAGACTGCATCGGAATTCAAAAAACGCAAGCGTGAAGATAACGTTACACAATTAAAGTCGTTGGAACCAATTGAAATTTTTGATTCACCAGAAAAAATGATATATCTTTTTCTATACTATTTTCATGTATAATATGAACATTGTATTTTTTTTTTTAATTTTGATGTAGGATGATGCTGGTATGCCCCAATAATGGAGTCTATTTATCTACAAGAAGATCAATTTAATATCATTGAAGAGGCTAATGAAGACCATGATGTAATAACTTTCGAATTAAATTAAATTTAGCATTTTTTAGTTTTTTTAATTAATAACATTTTTTTTACAAATTTATTTACAAGAATATGCGGAAGATAAGTTGATTATGGCATAAATACTAAAGGGGCGAAAAAGAACAAAAAACCATTTTTCAGAAATCTTTGAATACCGTCACATATACGAAGATGAAGATGAAGAAGAGAATGATTGTGATTACTTCTATGGAGACAATTACTAAATGTCACATATGAATGTGTCTATTTAATTTGTTTTTCCCAAGCTTTGAATGATTCATGATAATATTAATCTTTTGGTTGATAAACATGAAATTTTAATTTCACAAGTTATAAGTTTATTTTATTATCTTCATATATCTTCTTGAATTTCTTTAATCCAATATTCAATTAGAGTTTTACATTTCTACCATAATACCGAATATTGTAATGTGTATTTGGTATTTAGGTATACCAACAATTTAACTAAATAAATTATCATTTTCCTTCTGGTTAAGTTTTCAAATTATCTAGCTTTATTAGTTATTCTCTTTATACATTAAAGTTAGACGATCGGATTTTATATACAATATTCAACGTATATTAGTGTCGTTCTAGTATTATAAATGGTTCTATGACTACATGAGTGTTCAACCTGTTGATGCTAGTTGTACTCGTCGGCTGCAACTTTATTAGCGGTTGTTTTATATTTTGCAATGTTGGGGCCTAAATTATCTACAAATACTTGACCTAAAGGGTAATTAATGGCTGTTATAAGTTAATGTCGTTCTTAAGATCGGTTGGATTTGTAATAGAGACATTGTAGGCAATAATCTTTATTTGGTGAGAGTTTTAAATAGGAGGGAGTTTATTGTTGGTGTTTTAAGTTAACTATCAAATTAAAGCATAAAAGATAATATAGAATCAGTCAGAATAGATGTGGTATTTGTTATGACTTCATTAGTTGAGTTGTGGGATGATGTTTAGTTTAATTTATAAAAAACGTCTTTCAAAAAGCTTGTATTTCATTACTTTAATTACTTATTGAAGTTATCTTCTACTCTTCAACTCGTTGTCAATTAGCAATCTACCTCTTCAATTTATTTGAAGTTCCATCATCGTAATTAAAACAAAACTAGAGCTTGTATACAAATTAACAATGGAGAATCAACACATGATCTCGTAAGAGTTATATTCTTGAAATATATCGTTTATCAGTATATAAAACATTTATGAATAAATTGGAACAACCCATGAGTTTTTCTTGATTTCTGCAGGATATGTTTTTGTTAGGTCATGACGAAAGAATTGATTTTTTCTAACTTTGGGACCGTAAAAAATTTCAAAATTAAAGTGCAAGTGTATCACACATTTATATATTATATATATATATATATATAATGTGATAGTGATTATTGAAATTAACGACAAAGTGCAATGTAAATGGTGTCCTTGAAAGAGCTTATTTTTATCGATGATATTTTCACCATTATTTTTGATAATTACACCAAAATTAAGTTAAGTTCAAAGGTGATACACGAAAGGAACGGAAATCGGATCAAAAGCCAAATAGAAGACGGAAGCCGGACGAATGTTGAATTTTATGCGACGCTTTACCGTTTGGTCCATAACTCTTTCATTCGGACTCCAAATGACTTCATTCAAAAGCCTACATTCACTAGACTCATTGGCCTACAACATATTCAAAATTCAGACCGTTTGGACAAAAAGTCCGCGAGCGGTTGAAAAACTCGACGAGTAATGACTCGAATTTGACAGATCAACAGATAAACTTCAACATAACCGACTTTGTGTTAAGATAAACTTCAAAATCCGAATAGATAAACCCCTAGCTACGAAATTAGGTCGGTTTGGAGCCTATTTATTTCCCTTTAACCCCAAATCGATACACACTTTATATATACTTGAAAAATCACATTTTCTCTCAATTTGTTGACGATAAACTCGGCGAGTTCCAAATGAACTCGGCGAGTCTATCGGTCTAAAGCCCCGTATGCTTTTCTCCAGCAACTCGACGAGTTGCTTTCGTGTTTCCAGATCTGATTTGCAGGTGTTAGGATTATTGGTAGAACTACTATGTTAAATTAATCAGCTAGTTTTTAGGATTAAATATATAAGAGATTGATATTCATTATTATGTTTAACGTATTGCGGATATGAATTTATATGATTTTTTAAGACATGTGTTAACCTGAACTCGTCGAGTTGTTTGGTTATAATTCTGTCCCGACCATAGGAATTCCTTAATTAATTAGTTAGGTTAATTTAGATAAACAATATTATTAATTGCATTTAATAGAAATATTTGTGTGATTAATATAAATGAGGTGAACACTATTTTCTATTATGTTAAACATATGTTAAAATCAATAGTAAATCTGTGATGTGATTGTTTAGGTGTTAATTCAATGACTATCTATTAAAATCTAGATAATTATCAAGTTAAACTTCAAGAATTAGTAATTAAACTTGTAGGATTAATAATATTTACTTTATTATCATCCAAAGTTAAGGAGGTCAAATTCAAGTGAATTCCTATCCCTTACTGTTATTTCAAAAGAAGTGTATTGCTTAGATTAGTTTATTTAGTTTAATTTTTTTTAGTAGTTCAATTATATTTAATTAATTGATATAAAGTTTATATATTGAGATTGTAACTAACGTTCCTTGAGAGACCGATCCTGGTTTAACTTGCCACGACTATACTATATCACGATAGGTTCACTATCTAATCCGTGCTAGTTTTTAGTTGTAGTTAAGTTATGATGGGTTTTCTATTCCCTTACTAGATTAACATACAATGCAGAAATAACAATTAATCTAGGGTATGAAGGAAACTAAACCCTAAAGGATCTTAACTTAATAATAATAAACAACAAAACAAAATAAATAAATAAGAAAATACTAACCTTTGAGAAAATCGGATCACACGCAGACCTTCCTTACTTGGAGGCAAGTACTCAAACTAGAGCACCTCTATGGTTCACACCCACGAACCAAGAGAAAATTCCAACTCCCAGGGTCTCAAATTTAATCGTGTAAACTCTTACAAGGAGTAGGAATGAGAAAGAGAGAATGTGTACTTTGAAACTATGGCATGCCCCCTATTTATATAGGGAGAGGGATGTCAAGGTTTGTTATGTTGGCCGATGTGGGACAACTTGATTTCGTCCTCCAACCGCCGGTTGAATTATCCAGCCGCCGGTTGGACTCACGTGTTCCACCGCCATTCAACCTTGGACTCCAGCCGCCGGTTGAACATTCCAACCGGCGGTTGGATTTAGCTTCCAGAATTTTCCATCCGTTTCTTTTAGTTTCTAATTAATTCATCAACTATGATAATTAATAAATCAAATAATTAACCATAGTATTAAATCCAATTAATATCATCTCTCATTTATTTCTCTTAACTGTTCATTGAGGGCGACCCAAAAAGGACTCTACTTTTAATGATATACTTACCAATTAGTTATGAACTTGGACACTATATCCAACAGTCTCCCACTTGGACAAGTCATCAACTATTATTGGTCTAACCCTATTCCATTAACTAAGCAGAGAGTGTCATCCAACGCAACTGCCGAACTCTGAATCATATCTAGAGACAACCCTTAGATAAGTGATCAAATATTCCTTTGTTCTACTAATATCGTACGAAACTGAGACTTGGATTTTAATCAATCTCAAGATTCAAGATTATGTTTTCTGATTTTCGATTATTTTGACTATGTGAGACTACTGAATTGTGCACATTAACTTAGTCTCGACTAGGCCTAGCTTGTAATCATCAGAGTGCCCACGATATCGCTTTTCCATTTTGGCAAAAGGAACAAATAAATTTCGACTACATAGTACTAGTCAACTCATCATGTTACACCTAGCATACCCTTTATAACTGGCATTTACGCGCAGCGTTTGAATAAACTAAAGTATAACAGATTTGAAAAACTAGAAACTCAATGTATCTCCATTTTAAAAATAGAGGATATTATCATCTTAAAATCACTCGTGATTTTAACCCATGAAGTGATCTCTTTAAGTACGGGTCTCTCCTATACTTAAATCCCCATCAAGTACTCATGAATGTTGCAGCATTCTCTATGCTATGTCTAATCTCCATAGACAATCTACTAACACTCCATGACTGTCTTAAATCAATACTAACTTCCTGTAGTATGAACGACTGAGGAGGTTCGAGTAAAATTAATTACTCGAGAAGTGAATTCCAAACATGCAAAACGAAACACAATGACAAACAATAGTAAATGGTAGAACTCTTTCAAATAAATAAATCTCCATTATTTAATCACCAAATCTATTACATTTCAATCATTGCTATAATGTTTCAGATTCAAACTAACAACTAAAACTTTATATTATCTCTTAAACCTATGCTCCTAGCATGTTCATCGTGTTTGGACCTTGTCAGTGCCTTTGTGAATGGATCAGCCGGATTATCCTCTGAATGGATCAGCCGGATTATCCTCTTAAACCTATTAGTCGGATTGGGGCGCGACTAATTAGGAAATCATTACACAAAGTTACATCGAACGACCACTATATGCGTCGTTTTGAAAATAGTACGAATTATTACATTGGAAATCAAGTTGTTTACATCATTTTCTGAGTTCGCGAATAATCGTAGAGATTTTAATACATAACTAATGATACAAAATAATAATGCAATGAAATCTCCAATGTTTGTAAATCATGCGACTCGAGCTATGGTGTCCTAGAGTAATCCTACTCCTGTTGTGAACCTGAGAATACATACTAAAATGGTCAACAATAATGTTGGTGAGTTCATAGATTTAGATATCAAAATATAAATGTGAACCACGAGATTTCATATGAGTTGCACGCATGCAAAATAATGTATACTACTGCCATGAGCTCATAGTCCGAAGCTTAACCAAATGAGTTTGCCTCCTGCAGATGCCTAATCCAGAACATCCGTATGAACAAATAATAAAGTGCCCATTTGACCAGTTAGAGCTACTAACCCGGACGGGGATGGTCAATCCCAAATAGTACTATTCTTTAATACTCGCGCTAAGATCCATACTAATGAAACTATGATGTGTAGAGGACTTTTGTGTGGATTATGAACGTGAAACTCATGCAATCCGTATATGTGTAAATCTGTACTCGTGTTCATGAAAATAGTGCATGTATTCTCACCCCAATAGTTAAAACAGTAAAAGTGGGGCTATGAGACTCACCTGAGTCTTGAAAGCGTGCGTTTAAATTAAAAAACGTATGTCCAAAGATGTAACCTTCTGGCGCCCTAAACGCACAAGGTTATATATGAGCGAATGTCTCAAAAGATCATTCATGCTAGTTGTCCACTCAACTAGTTATGTTCGATGTTATTTGTCCCATGATTACGTTTAGAAAAACATGTACGGCCCGTTGGTGAAGAGTTTGAAAATGATATTAATTCTCTAATTAATATTATCATGATTGTTTTGTGTTTTAAGTTGATAAGGTTAATATACCTTAGGTGTCTTCAAGTTGTCCCTGTAAGTATTTAACTTTGATTGTTACGGATAATAAAATAAAGTAGTGAGTTGGTTGATCATTCGGGTTCCAAGTTAATACTGTTTGGTCTTTGTGTCGCTAGTTAATACTGTTGGTCTTTGTGTCGCTAGTTAATACTGTTGGTCTTTGTGTCGCTAGTTAATACTGTTGGTCTTTGTGTCGCTAGTTAATACTGTTGGTCTTTGTGTCGCTAGTTAATACTGTTGGTTATAATTGTTGTGACGCAAGGGTTATGTCGCGGGTTAATACTGTTGAGTTAATACTGCTGGTTTCAAAGGTAGCGACATAAGGATTGTGTCGATAATTCCACAGACTGAAGGTTTCACATAGTTTCTACTGCTCGTTTTGTTTCTACTGTTCTCTTAGTTTCTATTGCTTGCTTAGTTTCTACTGTTCTCTTAGTTTCTACTGCTCTCTTAGTTTCTACTGCTTGCTTAGTTTCTACTGTTCTCTTGGTTTCTACTGCTCTCTTAGTTTCTACTGCTCGCGTGGTTTCTACTGTTGGTTCTTTTCTTTTATTACTACTGCTAATTCATTTTACTCGGTTACTACTGTTAGTGTATTTCCTTAGTTTCCACTGCTAGTTCATTTTACCCGGTTACCACTGTTAGTGTATTTCCTTAGTTTCCACTGCTAGTTCATTTTACATAGTTTCTACTGTTAGTGTATTTTACTTAGTTTCCACTGTTTGTGCATTTTACCTAGTTTCCACTGTTAGTGCATTTTACCTAGTTTCCACTGTTAGTGCATTTTACCTAGTTTCTACTGCTAGCACGTTTTCCTTTATTACTACTGTTAGCACATTTCCTCGGTTACTACTGTTAGCGTATATCCTTAGTTTCTACTGTTAGTTCATTTTACTCACCATTGCTAGTGTATTTCTACTGTTTGTTTCTGGGAAATCATTTTTGTTCACGGGTTTAGATTTAAAATTTTTGCCTTGGACCCGAGGCTTTTACACGTTAAATCTTACTATTTTTACACACGTAAAAGTAGGCCGGTTTTCTGTAAGAAGTTATAAATGGTTTTCTGGTAAGTTTCTTTAAGAAGTTTGTTTTAAGATTCTTTCAAGTGGGTTTTCAGTTTATACTTCGTGAGTGAACTTACTAGCATGTTAAACCCAGAAAATCTTACGAATAACAAAATAAGTTGAGAAAAGTGTGTTCTTACCCGAAAAATGTGTGACGAACAAGTTGTGAATGAAAAATCGTGAAGCTTGACTCCTAGTTCCATGTTAATCTTCTTGTGATTTTTGGTGAGATATGAGAGTAAAAGTGAAAGAAAATGCTTTCTGTTTGTGTTTGCTGTGGGGAGGGAAATGAGGGAAAGTTTTGGGTAAAGTCTTCTAAGATTTTGATCAATGAAAAGTTGGATTGTGTGTGTAAGTAACGAAAACGATGATATTCTCTGGGGGAGTGTATGGAGCCGGTCTAGGGGTCCTAGACTTTGCAGACTTTTATCTTGTGTGGGCTCCCACCTTATTTCTCACTTGACTATTAATTTAATTGATGGTTTGTTTGATTATAATTGTTACATTTTAATTTGTGTTTCCTTTGTGTTTTCGAGTGGGTTTGCGTTACGTATTGTACGTTTTGTATAAAACGTAAAGTGTTCGTATATTATTATACAGTAATAATATAATGTAAATAACTACTATTTAATTATAAAATAGATTCACGTTATTTATGAAAAGGTTTTTCCCACCAACGTCCGTATTTACTGAGTCGGGTTCCATCCGATTGAAATTGCGTAATTAAAATTTAATTACGTATGAGTATATAATACAATATACAAAATGTTCCGTAATTAGTCCTATTTCGCACTAATTACAAGTAGTGATAACCAACGATTAATTACTAATGACGGCCTAATTCGCCGGGTGTCACATTCTCCCCTTGTTGGAAGAATTTCGTCCCGAAATTAGCTTGTTGCCGTGGGTTGTGTGGCATCTAAGAATAGATGTGGGTATTTCTGTCGCATTTGGTGTTCCCGTTCCCAAGTGAATTCAGGACCACGCCTGGAATTCCACCGGACTTTAACGATGGGAATACGACTCTGTTTTAAGCGTTTGACCTCTCGGTCCATGATTTCCACAGGTTCTTCGACGAAATGAAGTTTGTCATCGATTTGAATTTCGTCAAGAGGAATGATATGTGTCTCATCAGACATGCATTTCTTCAAGTTAGAAATGTGAAAAGTGTTGTGCACGCCACTAAGTTCTTGGGGTAGCTGCAATCGATATGCCACCGGACCAATTCTCTCAAGAATTTCAAACGGTCCGATGTATCTAGGATTTAACTTTCCGCGTTTACCAAAACGAATGACACCTTTCCAAGGTGACACTTTCAAAAGAACGTGGTCCCCGACTTGAAATTCGAGGTGTTTGCGTCTCACGTCAGCATAACTCTTCTGACGATCACGTGCGGCTTTCAACCGGTTTTGGATGCTTACGATTTTCTCAGTTGTTTCGTGAATGATCTCAGGACCGGTGAGTTGGCTATCTCCCACCTCAGTCCAACAGATGGGTGAACGGCACTTTCGTCCGTAGAGCGCCTCAAAAGGTGCAGCCTTTATGCTGGTGTGATAACTGTTGTTGTACGAAAATTCGCACAGAGGCAAGTGATTTTCCCAAGAGTTACCGAAGTCAACTACGCAGGCTTGTAGCATATCCTCCAGTGTTTGAATAGTTCGTTCGCTTTGGCCGTCAGTTTGCGGGTGATAGGCTGTACTCATATCTAAACGAGTGCCTAGAGATTTTTGTAATGTTTGCCAAAAGCGAGAAGTGAATCGATTATCTCTGTCGGAGATGATTGAGATGGGCACGCCGTGTCTTGACACAACCTCTTTTAGATAGAGTCGCGTCAAACGTTCCATCTTGTCAGTTTCCTTGATGGCCAGAAAGTGAGCGGATTTGGTAAGCCGGTCGACGATCACCCAAATGGTATCACAACCTCTTGGTGTTTTTGAGAGTTTAGTGATGAAATCCATGGAAATCTGTTCCCATTTCCATTGAGGTATTTCAGGCTGTTGTAGCAATTCGGATGGTTTCTGGTATTCGGCCTTAACCTTTGAACAGGTGAGGCATTTACTGACGTACGTAGCTATGTCAGCTTTCATGTTGGGCCACCAATACGACTCTTTGATGCCATGATACATCTTGTCAGATCCAGGATGTATAGAGTACCGAGATTTGTGAGCTTCATCCATCACCAATTCTCGTAGGTTCCCAAAGTTCGGTAACCAAATTCTGTTAGAGAAGTATCGGACTCCATCGGGTTTGATTTCGAATTGTTTATCCATGCCTCTTAACGCTTCGTTTTTCACGTTCTCTTCCCTGAGTGCCTCAAGTTGCGCAGTGTGGATGTGAGTGGTGAGGTTGTTATGTATGGTCATACCGAGGGCTCGAACTCGAAGTGGTTTCGTTCGTTCTTTTCGACTCAAGGCGTCGGCAACAACGTTCGCCTTGCCTGGGTGATAGCGGATTTCGCAGTCGTAATCGGTAAGTAGTTCGACCCATCGACGCTGTCTCATGTTTAGATCCTTTTGATCGAAGATGTGTTGGAGACTTTTGTGATCGGTGAAGATTGTACACTTGGTACCGTATAGGTAGTGTCTCCAGATCTTAAGCGCGAAGACTACAACTCCTAATTCCAAATCGTGAGTCGTGTAATTCTTTTCGTGAATTTTTAATTGTCGAGAGGCGTAGGCAATGACTTTTTATCGTTGCATTAACACACAACCAAGTCCTTGGTGTGAGGCGTCGCAGTAAACTACGAAGTCATCGTTGCCTTCAGGTAGGGACAAGATTGGTGCACTGCAAAGTTTTTGTTTCAGTAGTTGAAATGCTGATTCTTTTTTCTCAGTCCAATCGAACTTCTTTTCCTTCTGAGTCGGGGTAGTTAAAGGTTGAGCTATTTTTGAGAAATTTTCAATGAATCGCCGATAGTATCCAGCGAGTCCTAAGAATTGACGTACTTCAGTTGGGGTTGTAGGTGCTTGCCAGCACTTGATAGCCTCAATCTTGGATGGATCGACATGTATTCCTTGACTGTTGATGACGTGACCTAGGAATTGTACGGTTCGAATCCAAAATTCGCACTTGGAGAATTTGGCATACAACTCTTCGTGTTTGAGTAGTTCAAGAATGGTTTTCAGATGTTGTGTGTGTTCTTGTTCGTTACGCGAGTAGATCAAAATATCATCGATGAATACGATAACAAATTTGTCTAGATATTGTTTGCACACCCGATTCATAAGGTCCATGAATATAGCCGGTGCGTTGGTTAAGCCAAAGGGCATGACATGGAATTCGTAGTGACCGTACCGAGTTCGGAAAGCGGTTTTCGGGATGTCGTTGTTTTGAACACGCAATTGATGATAACCGGACCGTAGGTCGATTTTCGAGTAAACGCTCGACCCTTGAAGTTGGTCGAATAGATCATCGATTCGGGGAAGTGGGTACCGATTCTTGACAGTTAGTTTGTTCAGTTCGCGGTAATCGATACACATTCGGAAAGATCCATCTTTCTTCTTGAAGAAGAGGACCGGAGCTCCCCAAGGCGAGGAACTTGGTCGGATGAATCCCTTGTCTAGGAGTTCCTGTAATTGGGTAGATAACTCCTGACGTTCGGAAGGGGCTAAACGGTAAGGTGCGCGTGCCACGGGTGCTGCGCCGGGCACTAGATCGATTTGAAGTTCGACTTGTCGAGGCAGAGGTAGGCCAGGCAAATCTTCAGGGAAGACTTCAGGAAAATCCCGTACTACGGGCACGTCTTCAAGTCGCTTCTCCTCCGACTTCCTCTCGGTTATGTGGGCCAAAATTGCCTGATATCCTTTCCTCAGATACTTTCGAGTTTTCATGCATGAGATGATATTTACACTCGACCCCCCGGTCTCCCCTTGTATGATTAAGGTGCTACCGGTGGCGAGAGGAATACGGACGATTTTATCGAAGCAAATGATTTCGGCACGATGTTTGGACAGCCAGTCCATGCCTATGATAATGTCAAAACTCTCGATTTCAATAGGGATCAAGTCTATAGAGAAGAGTTCGTTTGCTAGATTTAAAGTGCAGCTTTGGATTACTGTACTGGTTTCGATCAGTTTGCCGTTTGCTAATTCTACAATGTATTTAACATCCAAAACAGTGGGTGTAATTTCGAGCAATTGACTGAACTCATTTGATATAAAACTCTTGTTAGCACCAGTATCAAATAAGATAGTTGCAGTTAAGTCGTTGAGTAGGAACGTACCCGTGACCACATTAGGGTCTTGGCGGGATTCCCCGGAATTCATCACGAAGGCTCTGCCGCGAGCGTTGTTCTTGTTTCTGTTGTTGTTGTTGTTGTTCTTCAGTTTCGGACATTCGTTCCTGAAATGTCCCGGGTTACCACACTCGAAACAGGCTTTCGATGTGTTTGTGTTGGCGTGAGGGTTGGGGGCTCTGCAATCCCTGGTTAAGTGTCCGTAGTGCTTGCATTTGTTGCAAGGAGTGCCACAAGGACCCTCATGATGTCGGTTGCATTTCGAACAGAAGGGTTTGCTTCCAGTGTACCCCTTCTTTTCTTCAGACCCTGAGGTATAGGCCATGGCTGTATTGGGCCTTTTGTTCTGTTGATTGTTGTTATTGAAGTTTCCTTCCCATCTTCTTTTGTTATCACTAGCTCGTGACCCCGTATCCTTTACTGCAGGTGTCCCACGACGGACCACCTGTGCCATTAAACTGTGTGCCATACGGACGGCACTTTGAATCGTTCCAGGGCTCGAGGCGGTGACCATTCCCTGGATCTTGGCCGGGAGTCCCCAGATGTACCTTTCAATTCTTTTGTACTCGGGGTCTACCATGGTCGGGCAGAGAAGTGCCAATTGGTGAAATCGAGTGGTGTAGCTGGCGATGTCATCGCCCCTAACTGTGAGGTTCCAGAATTCTACCTCTAGCTGTTGTAATTCTTCTCTGGGGCAGTACTCTTCAGTCATCATCTTCTTCAGTTCTTCCCAAGGGAGTTGGTAGGCAACATCAATACCCATGGTTTGGGCATAGGTGTTCCACCAGGTGAGGGCACCTTCCAGAAGGGTGTAGGTGGAGTACTTTACTTTGCACTATTCAGTGCAGTTGCAGATGCGGAAGACAGATTCCATCTTCTCGAACCATCTTATTAATCTGATGGCTCCTTCCGTGCCTTTGAAATTTAAGGGTTTGCAGTTCAAAAATTCCGTATAGGAACAAGGTTTGGTTGCCGGAGTTGCGTTTGAGGTATTTTCACTGCCAGTCTGTGGTATCGATCCAATATTTTGGTTTGCTCCCTGAGCAGCCAAAGCTTCGGCTACTCCTTGAGCGATGAATTGAGCGAGTTCTGCAGCACTGAAGGTTTGTCTTCTTGGCGGCATGATTCTTAAATAAGGATTTGAAAGAAATGTGGGTTAGTTCATACGAGAGTTATGATTTTCGCAGATATATTTTTATGAAGAGGTAATATACGACAGTACAAGTGACAATCACAAATTAAGGCAACAAGATTTGATATCATTCAAAATACGAGTTCGAATGATTATAGAGTTTAAAGTTTACAAAAGATGTCGGGAAATTTTACGTCCGGTCGAGGTACAAGTAGCTAATCGGTTCGTTACATGACAATTATTACACTAATCCTGGCGTCGATTTGTTTGTGGCAGTAGTGTGATAATCCGTTCGACAGCCTCCGCAAGTCTGCCAGCCTGACGTGCATTCTCTTCGGCCAGTGTTAATCGTTGTTCCAGCATGCTTGAGTGTTGTTCAGCCTCCTGTGATCGTTGTTCACATTGTTGAATTCTCGTTCGCAATTCCATGAGTTCGTCCCTCGTGTCGGTTGACAGATCGTTTGTGAGGTTCACCACTTCAGCAATATCTTCATGGTTTTGGTAGAATTGTGCCATACGTTCCCGTGTCTCGTTTTGCTCCACTTCCATTGCCTCGAGTCTCCTCTCGTGGCGGTGAAGTCTTGCAACTAGTACTGGAACAGTGTGGCGCGTCGGCTCCTGAGTGTATGGAGAAATATCCATGGGTTCGGTAGTGGACCGTATCCCTTCCTCGTGTCTCCAGGTCTCTAGTGCGTTTGATAGCCAATTCCACTCGTGTGCTTCCGCTCGGCGGCGATTCATGTCTGAGGTGCCTGCGGTGCCAGTGTTCCTGTTGGGAAAAACAATGATCAAACCTAAGTTATAAATCTGAAGAGTCAAAATCTAACTCAGTTGTATTCAGGAAACTTAGTGAAATTCCTGAGTCTGTGTTTCTGAGTCTGTGCTACACAGACTGAAGAATTGTTTCTGAGTCTGTGCTGCACAGACTGAAGATCCTCACAGACTGAAAGCCATGCTCTTTCTGAAGACTTATGAATTCATCATCTGAAGAATGAAGATTGAATACAGAAGGCTTCACAGACTGAAGTTCACAGACTGAAGATCACAGACTGATGAGCACAGACTGAAGAGCACAGATTGAAGAATGAAAGTACAAATGTACAGGAGATATTCTTCTTTCCTTAGGCTAGATACAACTGATAAGATGTTTGAGAAAGGTCAAACATCATATAAAGGTTCTCTTCTCAGCAAAGAAACCTTTTACCTTTTTGCTTTTTCTATTTCCAAGAAAAGCAAAAAGGAAGGCGTGCAAAGTTGCCCAAGATGCATCTATTATCCCTTGGACAACTATGTAAGCTGGATAATATAGAGTTACATTCAACTCTATAAATAGCAGTACAAAAAGCACTGCTATTATCCAAGAAATTCAAGAGAATTAGTATACTGGACCTTTGAGCTTAGGCTAAAGCATTACCACACTTACTGTGAAGTTTGTAGTGATAACTGTATCTTTGTATACTACTTGGATCGTATTCAAACCATCTGTGTGGGTTTGAATACCTTGTCATCTTTGTGAGACAAACAATTTATTGTGAATAATACTTTGATTCATAATAAACTCTGTGTTAAAATTAATCTTGTTTTCCGCCTAGATTAATTTAAACTTGTTTGATATAAAACTTGGATATAAACTAACACGTTGAGATAACTGTTATTTCATCTGTATCTAAGTTTTGGGAACCTTGTGACCCAAAAACTGGTATCAGAGCAGATAAAGATTTAATCTTTAACGATCAAAGGAACCCAGTTTATCAAACAATCATCTAAATCCATTTTTCTCTACATTTTCTACTTTGAAAAATGACTTCCTCTATTGCTATGGCTGGGAAGGGAATTCCAATCTTCAATGGTGTAAATTTTACCCACTGGAAATTGAAAGCTGAATGGTTTCTTGCTAGCATTCATGATGAAATGCTTAGAGTCATTCAGGAAGGACCCATTATTCCTGGCAGAATAGTTCCTGCTACTTTAGATGCAAATGGCACTATTTTGACACCTGAAAAATTTGTTGAGGCTGCCAAAAGTACCTGGACTGATCTAGACAGGCAACTATATGCATTAGATTTTAAGGCCAAATCCATTCTGGGCAATGCAGTTACTGAGCCTATCTTTGCTAAGATATCTGGCTGCAAAACTGCTAAAGCCATATGGGATATGCTAACTGACCAATATGATGGTGTAAGTTTAGTACAATCCCAAAAGAAGAAGAATCTCATAAGAAATTATGAGAACTTCTCTGCTGGTCAAGGAGAGTCATTAACTGATATTCATACCAGATTTCAGATCTTAATAAATGATCTTGAAAAGTATAATATCATCAAAGGACAGTTTGAAATCTGTGCAAAATTTGTTGATGTCATTCCAAACACTTTTTCTGAAGTTATCACTTCATTAATTGTAAGTGAAAAATTGGAGACATATGATCTCTCTGGCTTGTTTGGACTTCTACTAAATTTTGAAGAAACCAAAGCCAGAAAGGATCTAAATGCCAAAAGGATTGCAAAAGATCCATCTGCTGCCCTTGTTGCAACAACAAGGAAAAATAGAGAACTTTTCTCTAGAGCAGATTACCATCTTACTCTTACAGACTCAGAATCAGATGATGAAACTGAGTCTCTAGAAGCTGAAATGGCATTGCTAGCCCAAAGGTTAGAAAAAGCAAGATTCAAAGGTTCAAAAGGAAGGCCAACTTTTGATCCTAAGAAAGCTACTTGCTATAAATGTGGGCAAGTTGGTCATATTTCTTCTGACTGCAGAGTGAAGATTGCAGAATCTTCAAATTCTGATAAGTGGGAAGAAAAGGCCAAGAAGTACAAGAAAAAGTACTTCAACTCGAAGAAAATTGGAGAGAAACAACAACCAAAGTAACTAGAGAAAGCTTTGGTTGTTGAACAATGGATAGATGAAGAATCTTCATCATCTGAGGATGATGAAGATATGTGCTTAATGGCTATCACAGAGAGCCAGTTTGACAAAGATGTCAAATTTGCAGAAAAGGCATGTGTTCATCCAGATTGGGACAGAGGATCTGCTTACAATGTAAATCATTTTAAACTTTACTATAGTGATGCAGAAAAACAGAAAATGTTTGAACACATTTATGTAGATTTTTTGAAAAGACTTGAGGAAATACAAGATTTAAAAACCAAACTCAGTCAAGTTCAAAAAGATCTAAAATCAAAAGTAAATGAAATAAACCAAAATAAACAGTACAAACTTGAGCTTGATGCTCAATATGACCTTCTCAAAAAGATCAAGCTGGAAAAAGAAGCTTATAAAAACAAAGCTGATCATTATGAAAGGATCTGTAAATCTTGGTGTATTTCATCACTTAAAAATGTGGACTGTTTATCCAAACAGATTCCAGCTCAGATACAAGCGGTCATAGGTGACGAGTTTGATGTTAAAAGTCACATAAATTCAGAAATAAACTCAAAACCTACTATATTTGTACCTGAGATTTTACCTCATACTTTTAGTCATACTGTGGGAGACAAAGTTATATTGACAAATGCTTTTGTTAGACCAAAAATAGTTACTAAAGAACTAGTATATGAGACAGAGCCAGACTCTGAAGACACAGACTCAGAAATCTCAGTCTGTGAAACTTCTCAATCTGAACAGCCTGAACTTATAATCACTAATGAATCTTTAGAAACTATAGAACTTGAAAAGAAAAGATTTATAAAAGGCAAAGTTAATATTCCCACAGTACCATCTTTAAAAAGACAAAAAGAGGTAAAAGGAATCAAGAATAAACAGAAAGGTTACAATGTGTTTGAACCTTCCACATCTCAGTCTGTAACTGGTCCAGACAATAATATGCCAAATGATAAATCTAAAGGCATAAAACCAGTAACAAAGGAGTTAAAAAGATCTCAGTCTGTGAGATCTAACTGTCAGTCTGGAAAAAAAAAATTTCAGTCTGGCAAACTTAACTCCAAATCTGTTTGTGTTAACACTCAGTCTGACTCTCAAAAGTCAAATCTTGACAACCAGACTGAGACCATTAAGCTGCTTAGTGAAAACTTAATGAAGTTAACCACAGATTTTAAAACATTTGTTGAGTCAAAACAAGAGTTTAACAGAGGATCTAGTGTAAATAATAACCCAAAATTCAAAAGGACCATCATGTTGAACAGAAAATGTTACAACTGTGGAAATCTGGGACATGAAGGTATTAAATGCACAAAGTCCATTCTTAAACAGCCAAAGGCTGCTTTGATCAAACAAATGTCGTCTACAAACAACAAAGTCAAAAATAGAGAGGTTAAAAGTCAACTTCACAGACTTAGCACCAAAACTGCTAAAGAATTGACTTCAACCAACTCTAAAGAACCCATCAAAAGATGGGTTCCCAAAAGTAACTAATTGATTTTGTTTGTCCTGTGCAGGGTAACAGCAAATGGTACCTAGACAGTGGATGCTCAAGACACATGACAGGTTCCTTGAAGAATCTGTCAGAGTTTGTAGAAGAAGAAGGACCTTCTGTCAAATATGGTGACAACTCTGTTGCCAAGATAAAAGGTTATGGTGTGGTGAAGGCTGGCAACATCAGAATAACAAAGGTGGCCTATGTTGAGGGATTAAAGCATAACCTGCTTAGTGCTAGCCAGATTTGTGATGATGATGGTGAAATCAGAATCAGAAAGAAGGCTGCTGTTATCTATAATTCCAAAGGCAAACCTATATTAGTTGCCAAAAGAGAAAGAGATATCTATCTCTTGGATCTTTCTTCTGCAGACAACAATGTAGAGACCTGTCTCTATACTCAGTCTGTGCCAGAACTAAGCTGGCTATGGCATAGGAGGTTATCCCACCTGAACTTCAAAAATATTAACCTCCTGTCAAAGAAGAAACTGAGTCTGTGCTGCACAGACTGAAGATCCTCACAGACTGAAAGCCATGCTCTTTCTGAAGACTTATGAATTCATCATCTGAAGAATGAAGATTGAATACAGAAGGCTTCACAGACTGAAGTTCACAGACTGAAGATCACAGACTGATGAGCACAGACTGAAGAGCACAGATTGAAGAATGAAAGTACAAATGTACAGGAGATATTCTTCTTTCCTTAGGCTAGATACAACTGATAAGATGTTTGAGAAAGGTCAAACATCATATAAAGGTTCTCTTCTCAGCAAAGAAACCTTTTACCTTTTTGCTTTTTCTATTTCCAAGAAAAGCAAAAAGGAAGGCGTGCAAAGTTGCCCAAGATGCATCTATTATCCCTTGGACAACTATGTAAGCTGGATAATATAGAGTTACATTCAACTCTATAAATAGCAGTACAAAAAGCACTGCTATTATCCAAGAAATTCAAGAGAATTAGTATACTGGACCTTTGAGCTTAGGCTAAAGCATTACCACACTTACTGTGAAGTTTGTAGTGATAACTGTATCTTTGTATACTACTTGGATCGTATTCAAACCATCTGTGTGGGTTTGAATACCTTGTCATCTTTGTGAGACAAACAATTTATTGTGAATAATACTTTGATTCATAATAAACTCTGTGTTAAAATTAATCTTGTTTTCCGCCTAGATTAATTTAAACTTGTTTGATATAAAACTTGGATATAAACTAACACGTTGAGATAACTGTTATTTCATCTGTATCTAAGTTTTGGGAACCTTGTGACCCAACAGTTCCTCACTCGAGGTCTAGCTTGGTTGGCCCTAGTGTTACTCCTGGTACGCGCGCGCCGAGATCCCGAAGGAGCACGGTTGGGTGAGTTCTGTGTATTGTTTCCCTCGTTTGTCGACATTCTGTTTGAGAAATCTGTCATTCTATGGTTAGAGTATATGCACGCGAGGTCAATATATGTAGGTACAACGTATAATAACCTTATGAGTATTGCACGTATAAATCCGGTTCAGTCTCTATCGTGATTAAGTCTGCTAACGTATCCCCGTTCACCATAACCATTTCAGGTCCTGCATCGATCCTCCTTTAATTGAGCATAGTTGATCAGGCTATACTAAATTAAAGCTGAATGATGAATTTTCTGAGCTAGTTATGCCAATGAGGAATACTACTTAAAGAGTTATAGTCTAGGTCCACTAATGCAACCTAGTTCGCTATAACTATGGCTCTGATACAAATCTGTCGCACCCCTAAATTATGATGCAGTGGAAGTCGGATTGGGGCGCGACTAATTAGGAAATCATTACACAAAGTTACATTGAACGACCATTATATGCGTCGTTTTGAAAATAGTACAAATTATTACATTGGAAATCAAGTTGTTTACATCATTTTTTGAGTTCGCGAATAATCGTAGAGATTTTAATACATAACTAATGATACAAAATAATAATGCAATGAAATCTCCAATGTTTGTAAATCATGCGACTCGAGCTATGGTGTCCTGGAGTAATCCTACTGCTGTTGTGAACCTGAGAATACATACTAAAATGGTCAACAATAATGTTGGTGAGTTCATAGGTTTAGATATCAAAATATAAATGTGAACCACGAGATTTCATATGAGTTGCACGCATGCAAAATAATGTATACTACTGCCATGAGCTCATAGTCCGAAGCTTAACCAAATGAGTTTGCCTCCTGCAGATGCCTAATCCAGAACATCCGTATGAACAAATAATAAAGCGTCCGTTTGACCAGTTAGAGCTACTAACCCGGACGGGGATGGTCAATCTCAAATAGTACTATTCTTTAATACTCGCGCTAAGATCCATACTAACGAAACTATGATGTGTAGAGGACTTTTGTGTGGATTATGAACGTGAGACTCATGCAATCCGTATATGTGTAAATCTGTACTCGTGTTCATGAAAATAGTGCATGTATTCTCACCCCAATAGTTAAAACAGTAAAAGTGGGGCTATGAGACTCACCTGAGTCTTGAAAGCGTGCGTTTAAATTAATAAACGTATGTCCAAAGATGTAACCTTCTGGCGCCCTAAACGCACAAGGTTATATATGAGCGAATGTCTCAAAAGATCATTAGTGCTAGTTGTCCACTCAACTAGTTATGTTCGATGTTATTTGTCCCATGATTACGTTTAGAAAAACATATACGGCCCGTTGGTGAAGAGTTTGAAAATGATATTAATTCTCTAATTAATATTATCATGATTGTTTTGTGTTTTAAGTTGATAAGGTTAATATACTTTAGGTGTCTTCAAGTTGTCCCTGTAAGTATTTAACTTTGATTGTTACGGATAATAAAATAAAGTAGTGAGTTGGTTGATCATTCGGGTTCCAAGTTAATACTGTTTGGTCTTTGTGTCGCTAGTTAATACTGTTGGTCTTTGTGTCGCTAGTTAATATTGTTGGTTATAATTGTTGTGACGCAAGGGTTATGTCGCGGGTTAATACTGTTGAGTTAATACTGCTGGTTTCAAAGGTAGCGACATAAGGATTGTGTCGATAATTCCACAGACTGAAGGTTTCACATAGTTTCTACTGCTCGTTTTGTTTCTACTGTTCTCTTAGTTTCTATTGCTTGCTTAGTTTCTACTATTCTCTTAGTTTCTACTGCTCTCTTAGTTTCTACTGCTTGCTTAGTTTCTACTGTTCTCTTGGTTTCTACTACTCGCGTGGTTTCTACTGTTGGTTCTTTTCTTTTATTACTACTGCTAATTCATTTTACTCGGTTACTACTGTTAGTGTATTTCCTTAGTTTCCACTGCTAGTTCATTTTACCCGGTTACCACTGTTAGTGTATTTCCTTAGTTTCCACTGCTAGTTCATTTTACATAGTTTCTACTGTTAGTGTATTTTACTTAGTTTCCACTGTTAGTGCATTTTACCTAGTTTTCACTGTTAGTGCATTTTACCTAGTTTCCACTGTTAGTGCATTTTACCTAGTTTCCACTGTTAGTGCATTTTACCTAGTTTCTACTGCTAGCACGTTTTCCTTTATTACTACTGTTAGCACATTTCCTCGGTTACCACTGTTAGCGTATATCCTTAGTTTCTACTGTTAGTTCATTTTACTCACCATTGCTAGTGTATTTCTACTATTTGTTTCTGGGAAATCATTTTTGTTCACGGGTTTAGATTTAGAAATTTCGCCTTGGACCCGAGGCTTTTACACGTTAAATTTTACTATTTTTACACACGTTAAAGTAGGCCGGTTTTCGGTAAGAAGTTATAAATGGTTTTCTGGTAAGTTTCTTTAAGAAGTTTGTTTTAAGATTCTTTCAAGTGGGTTTTCAGTTTATACTTCGTGAGTGAACTTACTAGCATGTTAAACCCAAAAAATCTTACGAATAACAAAATAAGTTGAGAAAAGTGTGTTCTTACCCGAAAAATGTGTGACGAACAAGTTGTGAATGAAAAATCGTGAAGCTTGACTCCTAGTTCCCCGTTAATCTTCTTGTGATTTTTGGTGAGATACGAGAGTAAAAGTGAAAGAAAATGCTTTCTGTTTGTGTTTGCTGTGGGGAGGGAAATGAGGGAAAGTTTTGGGTAAAGTCTTCTAAGATTTTGATCAATGAAAAGTTGGATTGTGTGTGTAAGTAACTAAAATGATGATATTCTCTGGGGAGTGTATGGAGCCGGTCTAGGGGTCCTAGACTTTGCAGACTTTTATCTTGTGTGGGCTCCCACCTTATTTCTCAATTGACTATTAATTTAATTGATTGTTTGTTTAATTAAAATTGTTACATTTTAATTTGTGTTTCCTTTGTGTTTTCGAGTGGGTTTGCGTTACGTATTGTACGTTTTGTATAAAACGTAAAGTGTTCGTATATTATTATATAGTAATAATATAATGTAAATAACTACTATTTAATTATAAAATAGATTCACGTTATTTATGAAAAGGTTTTTCCCACCAACGTCCGTATTTACTGAGTCGGGTTCCATCCGATTGAAATTGCGTAATTAAAATTTAATTACGTATGAGTATATAATACAATATACAAAATGTTTCGTAATTAGTCCTATTTCGCACTAATTACAAGTAGTGATAACCAACGATTAATTACTAATGACGGCCTAATTCGCCGGGTGTCACATTATTTAATTTAAAAACATAATGCATTATGTTTAATTTAAAAGTATGATGCAGTGTTAAGAAGCAAAACAAAAAAGACGGTGTGGAATAAAGAAGGAGAAAGTTGAGGGGAGTAAAAGGGAAAAGGGTAGGGGGGATGTCATGTCCTTTCCCCATAAGCTCCCTTCATGATATTGAAGCCTTCTTTCTTTGATCGGAATACGGATGAGATCAGAAAGGCCATCAGGGGGTCATGTCCTTCCCCCATAAGCTCCCTTCATTAATGAACTTTTATCGTAACTATAAAATGAATGAATTATTTTTCTAATTGGATTAGTTTCCTAATGTAAGTCTGCAATGTATCTATAAAAAATGAGATCCCATGAGCTTTAGATGTGTCTTACTATCCTTTAGGTTCTGACTGAAGTTCAAACTGTATACATCAAAGGAAGAGAGATAATTGACGGACCACTCATGGTTAACGAAATTATATCTTTTGCTTCTATAAAGAGTAAAAGAAACTTTTTCTTTTAAGATGAGATTTTTTTTAATTATATAATGGTTTAGATGGGTTTTAACACATTTGGAAGAAAATGGATGAATGATTGTCTTCACTTGGCCTACGAGGCCTTCATGTTGCCTTCCAGGTAGCCAATAATAAGAATATCCTACGAGGGTTTAATTATTGGATCCAACAACAAATATAACTCTCATCTACAATCGAGTGTTGATGTATTGATCATGGGTGAATGGTTGGAAAATATATATAATAAATCTTTGTAGAATCTTGAGATGCTTCCGTATGTCTTTAGGAGTACAAATATGTGTTTCAAATGATAAAGGTCGATATATATGCCTCCAACTTATATTGTCTACCATAAAAAATTTTATTGCACATATTTTAGTCTTCCCATTGGTTTAAACAAGAGTATTCTCCAACTAAGATACCGAAATGATGTAAAAGTTCTTATAACACCATTCCTAACATTATTTTACACCAAAGTTTGTATAATACTATTCACCAGATAAAATTATGACGCACTTGTTTTATGTATAATCAACATTATTAAAAATAGTTCATGAAAAGCATATAATTCACACAAGCTAAACGATACCTTTAAAATTAGTAAATGTAGTGTAAATAATTTAATTGATACATATATATGATATATGATGCACATTTCTAAAATGCATAATGTTAAAAAACGATAGATGTAGAACCCCAATACTAGATCTAGAATTCAATCACAATCAATTAAATGCGGAATCTCTAATTGATTGCTCAATTCGTGAATAATATGAATGATAAAACTAAATGCGTACGGTGTAAATAACTTTATGCGTTTCTATTAACTTCAACGACGCAATTACAATTGTTGCACTCAAAATGTTAGCTAATAAATTTGTACAAGCTGATCACCGATATCTAACATGCGTACTTAATCACAGACTCAACTGTTAGGTCTTGAAGGTCCCAAAACTTAGATACAGATTAAATAACAAGTATTTAATATATTGGTTTATATCTAAGTTATATCAAACAAGTTAATTAATCAAGGCGGAATACAAGATTAATTAAGGCACATAATATATTATGAATTTAGAGTTTTATTCACAATAAATGGTTTGTCTTACAAAGAAGACAGAGTCATCAAACACACACATATTGTTTGAATACGATCCAAGTATTATACTTTGATACAATTATCACTACAAACTTAACAGTAAGTGTGGTAATGCTTTAGCCTAAGCTTAAAGGTCTTGTATACTAATTGTCTTGGATATTTTGTAGTGCTTTTGAGCTGCTATTTATAGAGTTAAATGCCACTCTATATTAACCAGCTCAGTTTGTTGTCCAAGGGATAACAGATACATCTTGGGCAACTTTGCACACTATCCTTTTTGTTTTTCTTGGAAATAGAAAAAGCAAAAGGTAAAAGGTTTCTTTGCTGAGAAGAAAACCTTTCTTCAATGTTTGACTTTACTCAAACATCTCTTCAGTTGTATAGTAGCCTTGGGAAAGAAGAACTTCTTTTGTACGATTGTACTTTCATTCTTCAATCTGTGCTCTTCAGTCTATGCTCATCAGTCTGTGATCTTCAATCTGTGATCATCAGTCTGTGATCTTCAGTCTGTGAAGCCTTCTATCTTCAATCTTCATTCTTCAGATGATGAATCCATAAGTCTTCAAATAGAGCACGGCTTTCAGTCTGTGAGATTTCTTCAGTCTGTGAAGCACAGACTCAGAATACTTCTTCAGTCTGTGAAGCACAGACTAAGAAACACAGACTCAGGAATTCACTAAGTTTTTTCCTGAATACAACTAAGTTAGATTTTGACTCCTCAGATTTATAACTTGGTTTTGATAATTGTTTTTCCCAACAATCTCCCCTATCTGATGATGTCAAAATCTATTTACAAAAGATAATAGAGAAATAATAAATACTAAAGTGAAACATAACATATGGATCAAGACTTATATACATAAGGTCAGAATCATAGTTAGTTCACAAAAATATTACAATTATTACATAAGATTGTAAAAGGTATAAATTTAACAATCTTCAATCTTTTCTCTGAGCCCTGATCTCTTTGATCTTTTCCACTTTCCTCTTCAACAACACTTCCATTTCCTTATCATATTTTTCTTCAAATTCTTGATACTCCAGGATGATTTTCTTGCAGATGTCTTCAAATCCAATCATCATCCTGATCTTGGAAAGGTTGTTGAATAACCAGCTGATTAACCTTCTTCTAAATGGCTTAGCTTGAGAATGTTTGCATTCCTTCAGCAGGGCAATGCATTGTAGCAGAGACTCTCTATATAGTCTATTTTGATCCTGGAAGCACTCTATTCCATTGATATCTCTGTAGCACAGACCTTCAACTTTGTCAGTCTGGACATAGGATCTATCGATAAAAATGATACCTTTTGGTAGAGGATGCTCCCTTCTCTGCTCATTCTCTGTAGATAACCCAGCTGAATTCTTCTTTATTACAAAGTTGTTTGCTATGCAGAACAACTTGTATTCTTCTTCTGAGATAAGCCCCAGACTGAGAACTAACTCAATCAGGTAAGATAGCTCATCCAGAACTTCTTTCTTCAGATCTTTGTCAGCTTCACTCTTCAAAAGATTAGCAATGGATTGCCATTCTTTAAGTCCTAGAGTGTACAGGTCATCCATCCATACCATTTTTGAGCTCTTGGTCAAAGTCAACTCTAGCCTCAATCTCTGTCCAATATTATTCAGATGACAGTGTTTAATCTTTTGCTTGAGCTTTGACTTTCTGAAAGTGGATTGTAGCTTCGCTTTTAGGCTCTCTATCTTCTGTAATCTTTTTGACAGCTCTTCATCTTCTTTGATTTGTTGCTCAACTTGATTCCTTCTGGATTGAGTCTGTGAACAACTTTCATCTTCTAATTCTTTGGAGAGCATGTCAACAAATCTTGCTTCCTTCAGCTTCTGCTCTTCAAGTGTTAATACCTCTAGGTATTCATTCAAGGTCATACCTTGAGTAGTAGCTTCTTGTTGCAAGAGTTCATCCTGTAGATTTGTCAGTTCAGGATTTCTTGTTCCAGCAGCATGATCATCCACCATCTTCTTGATCTTGCTTAACCTTTCCTGCTTGGATAAGGCAATCTCCTTGCCCTTACCCTTATCCATAACTTCTTCCATGGTAGAGCTTGACCCAGGATAAGTGCTTATCAGATGAGCACTTCTCCATTGCATTCTGTCTTCAATTTCACTTCTACCTGGAGGCAGTGTTCTGGTTGTTTTGGTTGGTCTAGCAGGATTGGCTTCAGCTTGAATGACTTCAGTACTGATGATTATTGTATCAGTGCTTGCTGCTTGTTGTTCAGAGCTCTGAGTCTGTGTCTGATGCTGTGTCCCAGTCTGTGCAGGTTCAGAGGGCACAGACTGAGACTCTCCAGTCTTGACTTTTGAGGCTCCTTCACCTACACCTCCAAAAGTAGCATCATCTTCATCATCATCTGATCTTCTGAAAACTTCAGACTCAGAACTGCAGTCAGGATTGATGGCATCATCATCATTACCATCATTGTCCTGTTCTTCTGCCAGTTTTAAGAACTGGTCCCAGGTTTTGATCCCCTTCATTTTTGGTTGGGAATCAAAGACATCCCTTTCAAGAATCCTCCTGGCCATTCTTTTCATCTTTCTGGTTCTCTTGATTAGCAGAGGTTGAACATCTTCTTCTTCTTCTTCTTCCCTTGGTCTCTTCAACTCCATCTGACCTTGGGTTGAGATAGTTGCAATTGGGTCTATGTGTAAGACAATGGATGACTCCCCCTGAGTCTGTGGAACCATCTTAGTATGTTCACCTAACTGCAATCTCTCTTGCTCCCCCTCAGTCTGTGGACTCATATCTTCAGTCTGTGGCACAGACCGAGCTTCAGAATGAGACTTCACCCTAGCACCTTCGGGTCCATCATCTCCATCATCTCCCTCACTGCTTTCTCCCCCTAAGTCTAAGGATTTATTATTGAAATCTTTATCTTTTGAGGTTTTAGCTTCTGCAGACCCATGCTTCATCTTCTCCCCCTTTTTGACATCATCTACTAAGTTTGAGAGGGTGGTCTGCATTTCATCTAACCTATTGGATACCTTCTCCTCCAGCATATCCACTTTATCCACCATAGTAGAGACTAGATGCTTCAACTTCTCTAGTTCTTTCTTATTATTATTGAACTCAGTCTGTACCCATTCAGACAACTTGTTAATGGCAGAAAGCACATCATTAAGTGTACTAGAAGGCACAGACTGAGTCTGGTTGGATGGGTTAGAATTGGGTGATGGTATGTGTTCCTCACTTGACTCATGTTGTAACTGAGCAAGATCACTGGAATCTTTTGGGGTTGCACTCTTTGCCTCACTCTGTGTCCTGTGCATGGAAAAACGATCATAGGCATTGAGTGGTGTAGGTGTGTTTCCCTCAGATCGAATCCGGTGATAGGATAAGATATCACTGGGAAGTGATTGTGTAGCACCTGTTGCCTCAAACAGATCCTGGTGTAATGGAACAGTATCACTGGCAACTGATGTTGAAGTTTGTATGCCCTCACTAACCATCTGGTGATAAGATGGTAGATCATGGAGCAAAGAAGTTGAGATCTGTACCTCAGTTTGTGACATGACTGAGGCATTGGCGATCTGTGCAGTGGGGTGTAAGAAAGGACTCACTGGAATGTGAACTAGTACAAGACTAGTGGTCATTATGGGTTTAGCCATTGTGAGTGGGGTAAAGAGGGGGGTGGTAGTGCTCAGGATTGGAGCATCTTTTTCAATGCATACTACAGGGGTCAGTGTAGTAGCAGTAATATGGGTATCCAAGCTGACTAATCTAGGTTCAGGTTGGGTCATTTGGGTAGCCATTGGCACCACAGACTCTAGCAGAGCTGTAATGGAATGGTCTACAGCACTGGAAGGTGTTCTATTGACATCCAGTTCCATGGAGGATGATTCCATTTGTGCTATACTTTTGGGGGTTGAGTCTGGTGATTCCTCCAGAGCGAGTGGTGACTCATCTGGGTTGGTTTGTTTGTGACTCTTTTTTGTGGGTGAGGATGGGCTAGGATAAGAAGGTTTATCTATATCCATCTCCTCATGAGAAGAAGATTTACTACCTGCATCTTCTGTTGAAGATGGAACAGACTCAGCAATGTTTGAGTCTGACTCCAAGTGCACAGACTGAGTTGAGTCTGTGTTCATGGAGTCTGTGTGCTCTACGTCAGCCACACTATCTTCAACAGTCTGGCTCTTATTACCCTTACTATCACTTGAATTATCACCCTCCATAGATGCAGAAACAACATATGGGTGATCAATCCATTGCTGCATAGCAGCAGTGATAGGTGCTCCAGAAAGTAGAACCGGATGGTTAAACACTTTATAGGTGAGCACAGGAACAGGTATATCTGCCACTTTATTATTAAAGGACATATATACAGATCCAGTTAACCTGGATTGGATGCACAAGGAGAGTAGCCTTATAAACGGTACATTAAAAATTCTGTTTGACTAATTCACCAGTTTTAATAATTCTTGAAAATACAACTCTGCAAAGTTGATGTTTAAACCAGTGATGAATGAGCTCAACAGTTGAGTTTCAAACTCATTTAGCTCCCCTGTGCTACCAGATTTACCTCCTAGACTTCTAATGATGCTAGAAATTAGAAATTTCCATTTGGGGGTGAATCCTGACATTAAAATTGTGCCTTTTTCTTTGGTATATCCAACCAAAGTAAGAAAAGCCCTTGCTGCTTCTTTGGTTGGAATGGGTTCAAAATTATTTCCCATAGGCAGATCTAGGACATTCCTAATTAGCTCTTGATCAATGGTAACTGCCCGTTTACCATGATCAATAGTACCAGTAATTGCAGTATTGGTACCATTTGAAGAGCAAGTATACCACCATTCCATAAGAAAATCAGGATATATTTGAGGAATTGTGTTGAAAAATGCTCCCCGTAAAGGATTTGCAGACATAAAATTTGTCAACTCCTCAAATCCTTTGTTCTTTTTAGAATCATGAATGGAAATGGTAGCAACTTGGTTATTTATACAGAGTTTTACCTGTTTACCCTGTTTAAAGGGTTTAGCCGCAGTGATGTTGGTAGGTGCATTGTAAACCCATTGATCAGCCATTTTAAATGAAGAATTTGTGAGATTTATTTCGAAAATGGTTGAGCGATTTAGGTTAGGGTTTACAAACTCTGTGTATTTTTGGTGTACAAGTACGAGTGAAGAAGAAAAGGGAAAATCAGAAGTGGGTATTTGAAGAAGTTAAATTTCCGTTAAATGGGACCCACTTTGACGGTTTATTCCCTTTTCTGCAACAGTAACGCTAAGGCACGTGCGCTTTTTGTATTGAGCAGATAAATAGATAACAAGCGTAAAAACTTTTAATGATTATTACCATAAAAATGGTTTTTGTTGGGTCACAAGGTTCCCAAAACTTTGATACAGATTAAATAACAGTTATCTCAACGTGTTAGTTTATATCCAAGTTTTATATCAAACAAGTTTAAATTAATCTAGGCGGAAAACAAGATTAATTTTAACACAGAGTTTATTATGAATCAAAGTATTATTCACAATAAAGTGTTTGTCTCACAAAGATGACAAGGTATTCAAACCCACACAGATGGTTTGAATACGATCCAAGTAGTATACAAAGATACAGTTATCACTACAAACTTCACAGTAAGTGTGGTAATGCTTTAGCCTAAGCTCAAAGGTCTAGTATACTAATTCTCTTGAATTTCTTGGATGATAGCAGTGCTTTTTGGACTGCTATTTATAGAGTTGGATGTAACTCTATATTATCCAGCTTACATAGTTGTCCAAGGGATAACAGATGCATCTAGGGCAACTTTGCACGCCTTCCTTTTTGCTTTTCTTGGAAATAGAAAAAGCAAAAAGGTAAAAGGTTTCTTTGCTGAGAAGAGAACCTTTATATGATGTTTGACCTTTCTCAAACATCTTATCAGTTGTATCTAGCCTAAGGAAAGAAGAATATCTCCTGTACATTTGTACTTTCATTCTTCAATCTGTGCTCTTCAGTCTGTGCTCATCAGTCTGTGATCTTCAGTCTGTGAACTTCAGTCTGTGAAGCCTTCTGTATTCAATCTTCATTCTTCAGATGATGAATTCATAAGTCTTCAGAAAGAGCATGGCTTTCAGTCTGTGAGGATCTTCAGTCTGTGCAGCACAGACTCAGAAACAATTCTTCAGTCTGTGTAGCACAGACTCAGAAACACAGACTCAGGAATTTCACTAAGTTTCCTGAATACAACTGAGTTAGATTTTGACTCTTCAGATTTATAACTTAGGTTTGATCATTGTTTTTCCCAACAGTTTTAGCATTAAATGCAAAGATATTGTTGTTTATTTATTTTTATTATTAAAAAAAAAAATTAAAATTAAAATTAAATTAAAAATAAAAAGAAAATTAAAAAGAGCTCAATCTGAGTATATATTGTTAGTCTGTGCAGTGAGTCTAGATGACGTCACACAGACTGAACCATACAACAGACAGACTGAGAGAAAATAACAGAATTGTAAAATCTTTTTGGTATTTTCTTTAAGTTATTTACAACATATCTCTTAGTCTGTGCGTTTTGGTTGTATGTATCTGAGGGTACAGACATACAGATTAAAAAGCAGGCACAGACTGAGAGTTGAATCACACAGATTCAAAAGTTTTACTAGAGGTGGAGCATTCCTAGTTGACCAAGCAGATATAAGAATCTATCTTCATTAAGAGGTTTAGTAAAGATATCTGCTAGTTGGTCATTTATGGGCACATATTTGAGAATCACGTTACCTTTCTCAGCACAATCTCTGATAAAGTGATGTCTGATCTCAATATGCTTTGTCCTGGAGTGAAATACAGGATTCTCAGTGATGGCAATGGCACTTTGGTTATCACACATGATTGGAGTTCTTGTAAACTCCAAATCATAGTCTGCTAGTTGATGTTGCATCCAAAGCAATTGGGCACAGCAGCTACCAGCAGCTACATATTCTGCTTCTTGCTTGACCAACTGACTAGTTTTGCAACCTGCATAATCTGCATCTGTATATCCAATTAGATCAAAACCAGAGTCTTAGGGATACCAAAGACCCAGGTTAGGAGTAGCTTTAAGGTACCTAAAAATCCTTTTGACAGCTTTGAGATGTGATTCTTTAGGTTCAGATTGATATCTAGCACATAAACATGTTGAGAACATAATATCTGGTCTACTTGCAGTGAGATATAGTAGAGATCCTATCATACCTCTATAAGTGGTTTGACAGACTGACTTGCCAGACTGATCATTATCCAACTTATCTGCAATACTCATTGGTGTTTTCCTTGTTGAACAGTCTTTTAAAGAATATTTAGTGAGTAGGTCATTTACATATTTGCCTTGATTGATGAAGATTCTATCAGGTTTCTAATGTACTTGCAAACCAAGAAAGTATGTTAATTCACCCATCATACTCATTTGGTACTGTTTTGACATTAAATTTGAAAACCATTTACATAATTTTACATCAGTAGATCCAAATATGATATCATCAACATAAATTTGGACTAGTATGACATCTGCCTTATTCCTTTCGAAGAACAAAGTTTTATCAATTGATCCTCTAGTAAAGTCATTACTCAGAAGATAAGAAGATAAAGTGTCATACCAAGCTCTTGGAGCTTGTTTTAGTCCCTACAGTGCCTTTTTTAATTTATAGACATGATTTGGAAAAGTTAAACTTACAAAACCTGGAGGTTGTTTCACATAGACTTGCTCCTATAAGTTTCCATTCAGAAATGCACTTTTGACATCCATTTGATAAACTTTGAAGTCCTTAAATGCAGCATATGCCAAGAATAACCTTATTGCTTCAATTCTGGCTACAGGGGCAAATGTTTCATCATAATCAATCCCTTCTTCCTGCTTGTAACCTTGAGCAACTAGCCTTGCCTTGTTTCTGATTATCACTCCATCCTTGTCCATTTTGTTTCTGTAAACCCATTTAGTTCCAATTATGGTTTTGCCTTTTGGAGCAGGAACTAGGGTCCAAACATTGTTTCTTTCAAATTCTGTTAACTCTTCCTGCATTGCTTCAACCCAATCATTATCTGTCAATGCTTCTTCAGCTTTCTTTGGTTCAATGATTGACAGGAAGTTTGTGTAGAAACAGAAATTTGCAGTAGATAAGTTTGACACTTTAGCTCTTGTTTGTACACCAGAAACATAATCTCCAATTATTTCTGTAATTGGATGATACTTGTGTTCTTTGACTCCTTGAAGTGATTCATCATTTGATGGTAAATCATTCTCATTTGGTGGAAGAATAGCAGGACTGAGTTCTGCATCATCTTCTACACAGGGCAAGTCAGAGTCTGTAGAGTTCACAGACTGAAAACTATCAGACTGAACACATGTATCAGAAGAGTTTGAATCTCTGGACACAGATTCATCTTCTGTTGATGAAGGTATTGTCATAGAATGAGCAGGTTGATCATCTTCATTATCACTTTCAGAGTCCTGTTGTTGATTAACAACAACTGGGATTTGAGATTCAGATCCCACAACAGATAAATCTTCTAACAAATGAACATCAGACTGAGAAACATGTTCATCATTAGCAGAGGAAGCATCAAAGGTGACATTGATGGTTTCTTCAATTTTATTCCGTCTGTTGTTGTAGACTCTGTAAGCCTTTGAGATAGATGAATAGCCAACAAAAATTCCTTCATCTGACTTAGGTTCCATCTTTGCTAATTGATCTCTTTGATTGAGAATATAGCATTTACTTCCAAAGGTCTGGAAGTAATGGATGGTTGGAACCTTCTTATGATACAACTCATATGCGGTTTTGCCTGCCTTTTGACCAAAATAGATCTATTTTGGGTATAACAGGCAGTGTTAACTGCTTCTGCCCAAAAATAAATTTTCATTTGACCATGGCATAACATGGTTCTTGCAGCTTCTATGAGTGTACGATTTGTTCTCTCAGCAACACCATTTTGTTGAGGAGTTCTGACAGAGGCAAAGTTTTGAATAATGCCTTTGTCAGTACAGAATTCAATGAGAGTAGAATTTTTAAATTCTGTACCATGATCACTCCTGAGTTGCTTGACAGGTGCATCTTTCTGCAATTCTTCCCTCTTGATGAGATTAATAATCTCGTCAGGAGCATCACTTTTTGCCTTAAGAAAGATAACCCAAGTATACCTTGTGTATTCATCCACAATCACAAGTGTATACTTCTTTCCACCCAAACTGCCAATGTTCATGGGTCCAAATAGATCCATATGGAGCATATGCAGTGGTTGATCAATTGTAGCTAACAATTTGGATGGAAAATGGTTCTTGGTCTGTTTCCCTAGTGTACATGCAGGACAAAAGTTTGTCTTTAGCAAATGTAACATCAGACAGACCTCTAACCAGTTTCTTCTTTGACAGGAGGTTAATGTTTTTGAAGTTCAGGTGGGATAACCTCCTATGCCATAGCCAGCTTAGTTCTGGCACAGACTGAGTATAGAGACATGTCTCTATATTTGTGTCTATAGAAGAAAGATCCAAGAGATAAATATCTCTCTCTTTTGGCAACTAGCACAGGTTTGCCTTTGGAATTATAGATAACAACAGCCTTCTTTCTGATTCTGATTTCACTATCATCATCACAAATTTGGCTTGCACTAAGCAGATTATGCTTTAATCCCTCAACATAGGCTACCTTTGATATTCTGATGTTGTCAGCCTTCACCACACCATAACCTTTTGTCTTAGCAACAGAATTGTCACCATATTTGACAGAAGGTCCTTCTTCTTCTACAAACTCAGACAAATTATCCAAAGAACTTGTCATGTGTCTTGAGAATCCACTGTCTAGGTACCACTTTTTGTTATCCTGCACAAGACAAACAAAATCAATTAGTTACTTTTGGGAACCCATCTTTTGATGGGTTCTTTAGAGTTGGCTGAAGTCAATTCTTTAGCAACTTTGTTGGAACCAAGCATGCAAAGTTGACTTTTAACCTCTCTAGTTTTGACTTTGTTGTTTGTAGTTGACATTTGTTTAGTCAAAGCAACCTTTGGTTGTTTAAAAATGGACTTTGTGCATTTAATACCCTCATGTCCCAGATTTCCACAGTTGTAACATTTTCTGTCCAACTTAATGGTTCTTTTGGATTTTGGGTTATTACTTGCACTAGATCCTCTGTTAAAATCCTGCTTTGTCTCAACAAATGCTTTGAAATTTGTGGTTAACTTCATTAAGTTTTCACTAAGTAGCTTAATAGTCTCAGTAGGGTTGTTAAAAGTAGACTTTTGACAATCAGACTGAGAGTTAACATTCACAGATTTGGAGTTAAGTTTACCAGACTGAAAATTGATTTTTCCAGACTGACAGTTAGATCTCACAGACTGAGACCTTTTTAACTCCCTGGTTGCTAGTTTTATGCCTTTAAATTTATCTTTTGACATATTTTTGTCTGGACCAGCTACAGACTGAGATGTGGAAGGTTCAAACATATTGCAACCTTTCTGTTTATCCTTAATTCCTTTTACCTCTCTTTGTCTGTTTGAAGAATGTACTTGGGGAATACTAACTTTGCCTTATATAAATCTTTTCTTATCAAGTTCTACAGTTTCCAAAGATTCATTAGTTATTATAAGTTCAGGCAATTCAGATTGAGAAGTTTCACAGACTGAGATTTCTGAGTCTGTGTCTTCAGAGTCTGGCTCTGTCTCATATACTAGTTCTTTAGCAACTATTTTTGGTCTTACAAAAGCATTTGTCAATATAACTCTATCTCCCACAGTATGACTAAAAGTATGAGGTAAAATTTCAGGTACAAAAACAGTAGGTTTTGAGTTTATTTCTGAAAGTAAATGACTTTTAAGATCAAACTCATCACCTATGACCGCTTGAATCTGAGCTGGAATCTGTTTGGATAAACAGTCCACATTTTTAAGTGATGAAATACACCAAGATTTACAGATTTTCTCATAATGATCAGCTTTGTTTTTATAAGCTTCTTTTTCCAGTCTGATCTTTTTGAGAATATCATATTGAGCATCAAGCTCATGTTTATACTGTGTATTTTGGTTTATTTCATTCACTTTTGACTGTAGATCTTTTTGAACCCGACTGAGTTTAGTTTTTAACTCTTGTATTTCCTCAAGCCTTTTCAAAAAGTCTACATAGATGTGTTCAAACTTTTTTTGTTTTTCTGCATCACTATAGTAAAGTTTGAAATGATTTACATTGTAAGCAGATCCTCGGTCCCAATCTGAATGAACACATGCTCTCTCTGCAAATTTGACATCTTTGTCAAACTGGCTTTCTGTGATAGCCATTAAGCACATATCCTCATCACCCTCAGATGATGAAGATTCTTTATCAACCCACTGTTCAACAACCAAAGCTTTCTCTAGTTTCTTTGGTTGCTGTTTCTCTCCAATTTTCTTGGAGTTGAAGTACTTTCTTTTGTACTTCTTGGCCTTTTCTGCCCACTTATCAGAACTTGAAGATTCTGCAATCTTCACTCTGCAGTCAGCAGAAATATGACCAATTTGCCCACATTTATAGCAAGTAGCTTTCTTAGGATCAAAAGTTGGCCTTCCTTTTGAACATTTGAATCTTGACTTTTCTAACCTTTGGGCAAGAAATGCCATTTCAGCTTCTATAGACTCAGTTTCATCATCCGATTCTGAGTCTGTAAGAGTCAAATGATAATCTGCTCTAGAGAAAAGTTCTCTATTTTTCCTTGTTGTTGCAACAAGGGCTGCAGATGGATCTTTTGCAATCCTTTTGGCATTTAGATCTTTTCTGGCTTTGGTTTCTTCAAAGTTTAACAAAAGTCCAAACAAGCCAGATAGATCATATGTCTCCAATTTTTCACTTACAACTAATGAAGTAATGACTTCAGAAAAAGTGTTTGGAATGACATCAACAAATTTTGTACAGATTTCAAACTGTCCTTTGATGATATTATACCTTTCAAGATCATTGATTAAGATCTGAAATCTGGTATGAATATCAGTTAATGACTCATCTTGACCAGCAGAGAAGTTCTCATAATTTCTTATGAGATTCTTCTTCTTTTGGGATTGTACTAAACTTACACCATCATATTGGTCAGTTAGCATATCCCATATGGCTTTAGCAGTTTTACAACCAGATATCTTAGCAAAGATAGGCTCAGTAACTGCATTACCCAGAATGGATTTGGCCTTGAAATCTAATGCATATAGTTGCCTGTCTAGATCAGTCCAGGTACTTTTGGCAGCCTCAACAAATTTTTCAGGTGTCAAAATAATACCATTTGCATCTAAAGTTGCAGGAACTCTTCTGCCAGGAATAATGGGTCCTTCTTGAATGACTCTAAGCATTTCATCATGAATGCTAGCAAGAAACCATTCAGCTTTCAATTTCCAGTGGGTAAAATTTACACCATTGAAGATTGAATTTCCCTTCCCAGCCATAGCAATAGAAGAAGTCATTTTTCAAGGAAGAAAATGTAGAGAAAATAGGTTTTGAAGTTAGTTTGATAAAACTGTGTTCCTTTTGATCGTTAAAGATATAATTAATAATTAAATCTTTATTTGCTCTGATACCAGTTGTTAGGTCTTGAAGGTCCCAAAACTTAGATACAGATTAAATAACAAGTATTTAATATATTGGTTTATATCTAAGTTATATCAAACAAGTTAATTAATCAAGGCGGAATACAAGATTAATTAAGGCACAAAATATATTATGAATTTAGAGTTTTATTCACAATAAATGGTTTGTCTTACAAAGAAGACAGAGTATTCAAACACACACAGATTGTTTGAATACGATCCAAGTATTATACTTTGATACAATTATCACTTCAAACTTAACAGTAAGTGTGGTAATGCTTTAGCCTAAGCTTAAAGGTCTTGTATACTAATTGTCTTGGATATTTTGTAGTGCTTTTGAGCTGCTATTTATAGAGTTGAATGCCACTCTATATTAACCAGCTCAGTTTGTTGTCCAAGGGATAACAGATAAATCTTGGGCAACTTTGCACACTATCCTTTTTGCTTTTCTTGGAAATAGAAAAAGCAAAAGGTAAAAGGTTTCTTTGCTGAGAAGAAAACCTTTCTTCAATGTTTGACTTTACTCGAACATCTCTTCAGTTGTATAGTAGCCTTGGGAAAGAAGAACTTCTTTTGTACGATTGTACTTTCATTCTTCAATTTGTGCTCTTCAGTCTGTGCTCATCAGTCTGTGATCTTCAATCTGTGATCATCAGTCTGTGATCTTCAGTCTGTGAAGCCTTCTGTCTTCAATCTTCATTCTTCAGATGATGAATCCATAAGTCTTCAAATAGAGCACGGCTTTCAGTCTGTGAGATTTCTTCAGTCTGTGAAGCACAGACTCAGAATACTTCTTCAGTCTATGAAGCACAGACTAAGAAACACAGACTCAGGAATTCACTAAGTTTTTTCCTGAATACAACTAAGTTAGATTTTGACTCCTCAGATTTATAACTTGGGTTTGATCATTGTTTTTCCCAACATCAACATACATATATATAGACACTGTTCATGCGAACATGTGCTGCGAAGTTATTACAAACTGCGAACTTATGACAAGTTCGCATAACAAGTTCGCATATCAATAAGTTCACATAACTCTTTAATGCTAAGTCTAAAATCTAACTTTACAATCTTCAACTCCAAGATGTCTGACACAAATTCTTATATCAACAAACACCCTCTTGTCAGCAACTTGGATAATTTGTCTATTCATCAGTTCCAGCTACTAGGTAGGTTGCTGTTGGGAAAAACAATGATCAAACCTAAGTTATAAATCTGAAGAGTCAAAATCTATCTCAGTTGTATTCAGGAAAAACTTAGTGAATTCCTGAGTCTGTGTTTCTGAGTCTGTGCTTCACAGACTGAAGAAGTTTCAGAGTCTGTGCTTCACAGACTGAAGAACTCTCACAGACTGAAAGTCGTGCTCTATTTGAAGACTTATGGATTCATCATCTGAAGAATGAAGATTGAAGACAGAAGACTTCACAGACTGAAGATCACATACTGAAGATCACAGACTGAGAACACAGATTGAAGAATGAAAGTACAATCGTACAAAAGAAGTTCTTCTTTCCCAAGGCTACATTACAACTGATGAGATGTTTGAGTAAAGTCAAACATTGGATAAAGGTTTTCTTCTCAGCAAAGAAACCTTTTACCTTTTGCTTTTTCTATTTCCAAGAAAAGCAAAAAGGAGAGCGTGCAAAGTTGGCCAAGATGCATCTGTTATTCCTTGGACCACTATGTGAACTGGATAATATAGAGTTACACCCAACTCTATAAATAGCAGTTCAAAAAGCACTGCTAAGCATCCATGAAATTTCAAGCAAATTAGTATACAAGACCTTTAAGCTTAGGCTCAAAGAATTATCACACTAACTGTTAAGTTTGTAGTGATAATTGTATCTTTATATACTATTTGGATCGTATTCAAACCATCTGTGTGGGTTTGAATACTTTGTCATCTGTGTGAGACAAATACATTTATTGTGAATAATACTCTAATTCATAATAAACTCTGTGTCATAATTAATCTTGTTTTCCGCCTTGATTAATTAACTTGTTTGATATAACTTAGATATAAACCAATATATTAAATACTTGTTATTTAATCTGTATCTAAGTTTTGGGACCTTCAAGACCTATCAAACTGGTATCAGAGCAAATAAAGATTTAATTATTAATTATATCTTTAACGATCAAAAGGAACCCAGTTTTATCAAACTAACTACAAAACCCATTTTCTCTACATTTTCTTCTTTGAAAAATGACTTCTTCTATTGCTATGGCTGGGAAGGGAATTCCAATCTTCAATGGTGTAAATTTTACCCATTGGAAATTGAAAGCTGAATGGTTTCTTGGTAGCATTCATGATGAAATGCTTAGAGTCATTCAGGAAGGACCCATTATTCCTGGCAGAAGAGTTCCTGCAACTTTAGATGCAAATGGTATTATTTTGACACCTGAAAAATTTGTTGAGGCTGCCAAAAGTACCTGGACTGATCTAGACAGGCAACTATATGCATTAGATTTCAAGGCCAAATCCATTCTGGGTAATGCAGTTACTGAGCCTATCTTTGCTAAGATATCTGGTTGTAAAACTGCTAAAGCCATATGGGATATGCTGACTGACCAATATGATGGTGTAAGTTTGGTACAATCCCAAAAGAAGAAGAATCTCATAAGAAATTATGAGAACTTCTCTGCTGGTCAAGGTGAGTCATTAACTGATATTCATACCAGATTTCAGATCTTAATCAATGATCTTGAAAGGTATAATATCATCAAAGGACAGTTTGAAATCTGTACAAAATTTGTTGATGTCATTCCAAACACTTTTTCTGAAGTCATTACTTCATTAGTTGTAAGTGAAAAATTGGAGACATATGATCTATCTGGCTTGTTTGGACTTTTGTTAAACTTTGAAGAAACCAAAGCCAGAAAAGATCTAAATGCCAAAAGGATTGCAAAAGATCCATCTGCAGCCCTTGTTGCAACAACAAGGAAAAATAGAGAACTTTTCTCTAGAGCAGATTATCATTTGACTCTTACAGACTCAGAATCGGATGATGAAACTGAGTCTATAGAAGCTGAAATGGCATTTCTTGCCCAAAGGTTAGAAAAGTCAAGATTCAAATGTTCAAAAGGAAGGCCAACTTTTGATCCTAAGAAAGCTACTTGCTATAAATGTGGGCAAATTGGTCATATTTCTGCTGACTGCAGAGTGAAGATTGCAGAATCTTCAAGTTCTGATAAGTGGGCAGAAAAGGCCAAGAAGTACAAAAGAAAGTACTTCAACTCCAAGAAAATTGGAGAGAAACAGCAACCAAAGAAACTAGAGAAAGCTTTGGTTGTTGAACAGTGGGTTGATAAAGAATCTTCATCATCTGAGGGTGATGAGGATATGTGCTTAATGGCTATCACAGAAAGCCAGTTTGACAAAGATGTCAAATTTGCAGAGAGAGCATGTGTTCATTCAGATTGGGACCGAGGATCTGCTTACAATGTAAATCATTTCAAACTTTACTATAGTGATGCAGAAAAACAAAAAAAGTTTGAACACATCTATGTAGACTTTTTGAAAAGGCTTGAGGAAATACAAGAGTTAAAAACTAAACTCAGTCGGGTTCAAAAAGATCTACAGTCAAAAGTGAATGAAATAAACCAAAATACACAGTATAAACATGAGCTTGATGCTCAATATGATATTCTCAAAAAGATCAGACTGGAAAAAGAAGCTTATAAAAACAAAGCTGATCATTATGAGAAAATCTGTAAATCTTGGTGTATTTCATCACTTAAAAATGTGGACTGTTTATCCAAACAGATTCCAGCTCAGATTCAAGCGGTCATAGGTGATGAGTTTGATCTTAAAAGTCATTTACTTTCAGAAATAAACTCAAAACCTACTGTTTTTGTACCTGAAATTTTACCTCATACTTTTAGTCATACTGTGGGAGATAGAGTTATATTGACAAATGCTTTTGTAAGACCAAAAATAGTTGCTAAAGAACTAGTATATGAGACAGAGCCAGACTCTGAAGACACAGACTCAGAAATCTCAGTCTGTGAAACTTCTCAATCTGAATTGCCTGAACTTATAATAACTAATGAATCTTTGGAAACTGTAGAACTTGATAAGAAAAGATTTATATAAGGCAAAGTTAGTATTCCCCAAGTACATTCTTCAAACAGACAAAGAGAGGTAAAAGGAATTAAGGATAAACAGAAAGGTTGCAATATGTTTGAACCTTCCACATCTCAGTCTGTAGCTGGTCCAGACAAAAATATGTCAAAAGATAAATTTAAAGGCATAAAACTAGCAACCAGGGAGTTAAAAAGGTCTCAGTCTGTGAGATCTAACTGTCAGTCTGGAAAAATCAATTTTCAGTCTGGTAAACTTAACTCCAAATCTGTGAATGTTAACTCTCAGTCTGATTGTCAAAAGTCTACTTTTAACAACCCTACTGAGACTATTAAGCTACTTAGTGAAAACTTAATGAAGTTAACCACAAATTTCAAAGCATTTGTTGAGACAAAGCAGGATTTTAACAGAGGATCTAGTGCAAGTAATAACCCAAAATCCAAAAGAACCATTAAGTTGGACAGAAAATGTTACAACTGTGGAAATCTGGGACATGAGGGTATTAAATGCACAAAGTCCATTTTTAAACAACCAAAGGTTGCTTTGACTAAACAAATGTCAACTACAAACAACAAAGTCAAAACTAGAGAGGTTAAAAGTCAACTTTGCATGCTTGGTTCCAACAAAGTTGCTAAAGAATTGACTTCAGCCAACTCTAAAGAACCCATCAAAAGATGGGTTCCCAAAAGTAACTAATTGATTTTGTTTGTCTTGTGCAGGATAACAAAAAGTGGTACCTAGACAGTGGATTCTCAAGACACATGACAAGTTCTTTGGATAATTTGTCTGAGTTTGTAGAAGAAGAAGGACCTTCTGTCAAATATGGTGACAATTCTGTTGCTAAGACAAAAGGTTATGGTGTGGTGAAGGCTGACAACATCAGAATATCAAAGGTAGCCTATGTTGAGGGATTAAAGCATAATCTGCTTAGTGCAAGCCAAATTTGTGATGATGATAGTGAAATCAGAATCAGAAAGAAGGCTGTTGTTATCTATAATTCCAAAGGCAAACCTGTGCTAGTTGCCAAAAGAGAGAGATATTTATCTCTTGGATCTTTCTTCTATAGACACAAATATAGAGACATGTCTCTATACTCAGTCTGTGCCAGAACTAAGCTGGCTATGGCATAGGAGGTTATCCCACCTGAACTTCAAAAACATTAACCTCCTGTCAAAGAAGAAACTGGTTAGAGGTCTGTCTGATGTTACATTTGCTAAAGACAAACTTTTGTCCTGCATGTACACTAGGGAAACAGACCAAGAACCATTTTCCATCCAAATTGTTAGCTACAATTGATCAACCACTGCATATGCTCCATATGGATCTATTTGGACCCATGAACATTGGCAGTTTGGGTGGAAAGAAGTATACACTTGTGATTGTGGATGAATACACAAGGTATACTTGGGTTATCTTTCTTAAGGCAAAAAGTGATGCTCCTGACGAGATTATTAATCTCATCAAGAGGGAAGAATTGCAGAAAGATGCACCTGTCAAGCAACTCAGGAGTGATCATGGTACAGAATTTAAAAATTCTACTCTCATTGAATTCTGTACTGACAAAGGCATTATTCAAAACTTTGCCTCTGTCAGAACTCCTCAACAAAATGGTGTTGCTGAGAGAACAAATCGTACACTCATAGAAGCTGCAAGAACCATGTTATGCCATGGTCAAATGAAAATTTATTTTTGGGCAGAAGCAGTTAACACTGCCTGTTATACCCAAAATAGATCTATTTTGGTCAAAAGGCAGGCAAAACCGCATATGAGTTGTATCATAAGAAGGTTCCAACCATCCATTACTTCCAGACCTTTGGAAGTAAATGCTATATTCTCAATCAAAGAGATCAATTAGCAAAGATGGAACCTAAGTCAGATGAAGGAATTTTTGTTGGCTATTCATCTATCTCAAAGGCTTACAGAGTCTACAACAACAGACGGAATAAAATTGAAGAAACCATCAATGTCACCTTTGATGCTTCCTCTGCTAATGATGAACATGTTTCTCAGTCTGATGTTCATTCTCTAGAAGAATTATCCGTTGTGGGATCTGAATCTCACATCCCAGCTGTTGCTCATCAACAGCAGGACTCTGAAAGTGATAGTGAAGATGCTCAACCTGCTCATTTAATGACAGTACCTTCATCAACTGAAGATGAATCTGTGTCCAGAGATTCAAGATCTTCTAATACATGTGTTCAGTCTGATAGTTTTCAGTCTGTGAACTCTACAGACTCTGACTTGCCCTGTGTAGAAGATGATGCAGAACTCAGTCCTGCTATTCTTCCACCAAATGAGAATGATTTACCATCAAATGATGAATCACTTCAAGGAGTCAAAGAACACAAGTATCATCCAATTACAGAAATAATTGGAGATTATGTTTCTGGTGTACAAACAAGAGCTAAAGTGTCAAACTTATCTACTGCAAATTTCTGTTTCTACACAAACTTCCTGTCAATCATTGAACCAAAGAAAGCTGAAGAAGCATTGACAGATAATGATTGGGTTGAAGCAATGCAGGAAGAGTTAACAGAATTTGAAAGAAACAATGTTTGGACCCTAGTTCCTGCTCCAAAAGGCAAAACCATAATTGGAACTAAATGGGTTTACAGAAACAAAATGGACAAGGATGGAGTGATAATCAGAAACAAGGCAAGGCTAGTTGCTCAAGGTTACAAGCAGGAAGAAGGGATTGATTATGATGAAACATTTGCCCCTGTAGCCAGAATTGAAGCAATAAGGTTATTCTTGGCATATGCTGCATTTAAGGACTTCAAAGTTTATCAAATGGATGTCAAAAGTGCATTTCTGAATGGAAACTTATAGGAGCAAGTCTATGTGAAACAACCTCCAGGTTTTGTAAGTTTAACTTTTCCAAATCATGTCTATAAATTAAAAAAGGCACTGTAGGGACTAAAACAAGCTCCAAGAGCTTGGTATGACACTTTATCTTCTTATCTTCTGAGTAATGACTTTACTAGAGGATCAATTGATAAAACTTTGTTCTTCGAAAGGAATAAGGCAGATGTCATACTAGTCCAAATTTATGTTGATGATATCATATTTGGATCTACTGATGTAAAATTATGTAAATGGTTTTCAAATTTAATGTCAAAACAGTACCAAATGAGTATGATGGGTGAATTAACATACTTTCTTGGTTTGCAAGTACATTAGAAACCTGATAGAATCTTCATCAATCAAGGCAAATATGTAAATGACCTACTCACTAAATATTCTTTAAAAGACTGTTCAACAAGGAAAACACCAATGAGTATTGCAGATAAGTTGGATAATGATCAGTCTGGCAAGTCAGTCTGTCAAACCACTTATAGAGGTATGATAGGATCTCTACTATATCTCACTGCAAGTAGACCAGATATTATGTTCTCAACATGTTTATGTGCTAGATATCAATCTGAACCTAAAGAATCACATCTCAAAGCTGTCAAAAGGATTTTTAGGTACCTTAAAGCTACTCCTAACCTGGGTCTTTGGTATCCCTAAGACTCTGGTTTTGATCTAATTGGATATACAGATGCAGATTATGCAGGTTGCAAAACTAGTCAGTTGGTCAAGCAAGAAGCAGAATATGTAGCTGCTGGTAGCTGCTGTGCCCAATTGCTTTGGATGCAACATCAACTAGCAGACTATGATTTGGAGTTTACAAGAACTCCAATCATGTGTGATAACCAAAGTGCCATTGCCATCACTGAGAATCCTGTATTTCACTCCAGGACAAAGCATATTGAGATCAGACATCACTTTATCAGAGATTGTGCTGAGAAAGGTAAAGTGATTCTCAAATATGTGCCCATAAATGACCAACTAGCAGATATCTTTACTAAACCTCTTAATGAAGATAGATTCTTATATCTGCTTGGTCAACTAGGAATGCTCAACCTCTAGTAAAACTTTTGAATCTGTGTGATTCAACTCTCAGTCTGTGCCTGCTTTTTAATCTGTATGTCTGTACCCTCAGATACATACAACCAAAAAGCACAGACTAAGAGATATGTTGTAAATAACTTAAAGAAAATACCAAAAAGATTTTACAATTATGTTATTTTCTCTTAGTCTGTCTGTTGTATGGTTCAGTCTGTGTGACGTCATCTAGACTCAATGCACAGACTAACAATATATACTCAGATTGAGCTCTTTTTAATTTTCTTTTTATTTTTAATTTAATTTTAATTTTAATTTTTTTTTTATTAATAAAAATAAATAAACAACAATATCTTTGCATTTAATGCTAAAACCATTTTTATGGTAATAATCATTAAAAGTTTTTACGCTTGTTATCTATTTATCTGCTCAATACAAAAAGCGCACGTGCCTTAGCGTTACTGTTGCAGAAAAGGGAATAAACCGTCAAAGTGGGTCCCATTTAACGGAAATTTAACTTCTTCAAATACCCACTTCTGATTTTCCCTTTTCTTCTTCACTCGTACTTGTACACCAAAAATACACAGAGTTTGTAAACCCTAACCTAAATCGCTCAACCATTTTCGAAATAAATCTCACAAATTCTTCATTTAAAATGGCTGATCAATGGGTTTACAATGCACCTACCAACATCACTGCGGCTAAACCCTTTAAACAGGGTAAACAGGTAAAACTCTGTATAAATAACCAAGTTGCTACCATTTCCATTCATGATTCTAAAAAGAACCAAGGATTTGAGGAGTTGACAAATTTTATGTCTGCAAATCCTTTACGGGGAGCATTTTTCAACACAATTCCTCAAATATATCCTGATTTTCTTATGGAATGGTGGTATACTTGTTCTTCAAATGGTACCAATACTGCAATTACTGGTACTATTGATCATGGTAAACGGGCAGTTACCATTGATCAAGAGCTAATTAGGAATGTCCTAGATCTGCCTATGGGAAATAATTTTGAACCCATTCCAACCAAAGAAGCAGCAAGGGCTTCTCTTACTTTGGTTGGATATACCAAAGAAAAAGGCACAATTTTAATGTCAGGATTCACCCCCAAATGGAAATTTCTAATTTCTAGCATCATTAGAAGTCTAGGAGGTAAATCTGGTAGCACAGGGGAGCTAAATGAGTTTGAAACTCAACTGTTGAGCTCATTAATCACTGGTTTAAACATCAACTTTGCAGAGTTGTATTTTCAAGAATTATTAAAACTGGTGAATTAGTCAAACAGAATTTTTAATGTACCGTTTATAAGGCTACTCTCCTTGTGCATCCAATCCAGGTTAACTGGATCTGTATATATGTCCTTTAATAATAAAGTGGCAGATATACCTGTTCCTGTGCTCACCTATAAAGTGTTTAACCATCCGGTTCTACTTTCTGGAGCACCTATCACTGCTGCTATGCAGCAATGGATTGATCACCCATATGTTGTTTCTGCATCTATGGAGGGTGATAATTCAAGTGATAGTAAGGGTAATAAGAGCCAGACTGTTGAAGATAGTGTGGCTGACGTAGAGCACACAGACTCCATGAACACAGACTCAACTCAGTCTGTGCACTTGGAGTCAGACTCAAACATTGCTGAGTCTGTTCCATCTTCAACAGAAGATGCAGGTAGTAAATCTTCTTCTCATGAGGAGATGGATATAGATAAACCTTCTTATCCTAGCCCATCCTCACCCACAAAAAAGAGTCACAAACAAACCAACCCAGATGAGTCACCACTCGCTCTGGAGGAATCACCAGACTCAACCCCCAAAAGTATAGCACAAATGGAATCATCCTCCATGGAACTGGATGTCAATAGAACACCTTCCAGTGCTGTAGACCATTCCATTACAGCTCTGCTAGAGTCTGTGGTGCCAATAGCTACCCAAATGACCCAACCTGAACCTAGATTAGTCAGCTTGGATACCCATATTACTGCTACTACACTGACCCCTGTAGTATGCATTGAAAAAGATGCTCCAATCCTGAGCACTACCACCCCCCTCTTTACCCCACTCACAATGGCTAAACCCATAATGACCACTAGTCTTGTACTAGTTCACATTCCAGTGAGTCCTTTCTTACACCCCACTGCACAGATCGCCAATGCCTCAGTCATGTCACAAACTGAGGTACAGATCTCAACTTCTTTGCTCCATGATCTACCATCTTATCACCAGATGGTTAGTGAGGGCATACAAACTTCAACATCAGTTGCCAGTGATACTGTTCCATTACACCAGGATCTGTTTGAGGCAACAGGTGCTACACAATCACTTCCCAGTGATATCTTATCCTATCACCGGATTCGATCTGAGGGAAACACACCTACACCACTCAATGCCTATGATCGTTTTTCCATGCACAGGACACAGAGTGAGGCAAAGAGTGCAACCCCAAAAGATTCCAGTGATCTTGCTCAGTTACAACATGAGTCAAGTGAGGAACACATACCATCACCCAATTCTAACCCATCCAACCAGACTCAGTCTGTGCCTTCTAGTACACTTAATGATGTGCTTTCTGCCATTAACAAGTTGTCTGAATGGGTACAGACTGAGTTCAATAATAATAAGAAAGAACTAGAGAAGTTGAAGCATCTAGTCTCTACTATGGTGGATAAAGTGGATATGCTGGAGGAGAAGGTATCCAATAGGTTAGATGAAATGCAGACCACCCTCTCAAACTTAGTAGATGATGTCAAAAAGGGGGAGAAGATGAAGCATGGGTCTGCAGAAGCTAAAACCTCAAAAGATAAAGATTTCAATAATAAATCCTTAGACTTAGGGGGAGAAAGCAGTGAGGGAGATGATGGAGATGATGGACCCGAAGGTGCTAGGGTGAAGTCTCATTCTGAAGCTCGGTCTGTGCCACAGACTGAAGATATGAGTCCACAGACTGAGGGGGAGCAAGAGAGATTGCAGTTAGGTGAACATACTAAGATGGTTCCACAGACTCAGGGGGAGTCATCCATTGTCTTACACATAGACCCAATTGCAACTATCTCAACCCAAGGTCAGATGGAGTTGAAGAGACCAAGGGAAGAAGAAGAAGAAGAAGATGTTCAACCTCTGCTAATCAAGAGAACCAGAAAGATGAAAAGAATGGCCAGGAGGATTCTTGAAAGGGATGTCTTTGATTCCCAACCAAAAATGAAGGGGATCAAAACCTGGGACCAGTTCTTAAAACTGGCAGAAGAACAGGACAATGATGGTAATGATGATGATGCCATCAATCCTGACTGCAGTTCTGAGTCTGAAGTTTTCAGAAGATCAGATGATGATGAAGATGATGCTACTTTTGGAGGTGTAGGTGAAGGAGCCTCAAAAGTCAAGACTGGAGAGTCTCAGTCTGTGCCCTCTGAACCTGCACAGACTGGGACACAGCATCAGACACAGACTCAGAGCTCTGAACAACAAGCAGCAAGCACTGATGCAATAATCATCGGTACTGAAGCCATTCAAGCTGAAGCCAATCCTGCTAGACCAACCAAAACAACCAGAACACTGCCTCCAGGTAGAAGTGAAATTGAAGACAGAATGCAATGGAGAAGTGCTCATCTGATAAGCACTTATCCTGGGTCAAGCTCTACCATGGAAGAAGTTATGGATAAGGGTAAGGGCAAGGAGATTGCCTTATCCAAGCAGGAAAGGTTAAGCAAGATCAAGAAGATGGTGGATGATCATGCTGCTGGAACAAGAAATCCTGAACTGACAAATCTACAGGATGAACTCTTGCAACAAGAAGCTACTACTCAAGGTATGACCTTGAATGAATACCTAGAGGTATTAACACTTGAAGAGCAGAAGCTGAAGGAAGCAAGATTTGTTGACATGCTCTCCAAAGAGTTAGAAGATGAAAGTTGTTCACAGACTCAATCCAGAAGGAATCAAGTTGAGCAACAAATCAAAGAAGATGAAGAGCTGTCAAAAAGATTACAGAAGATAGAGAGCCTAAAAGCGAAGCTACAATCCACTTTCAGAAAGTCAAAGCTCAAGCAAAAGATTAAAGACTGTCATCTGAATAATATTGGACAGAGATTGAGGCTAGAGTTGACTTTGACCAAGAGCTCAAAAATGGTATGGATGGATGACCTGTACACTCTAGGACTTAAAGAATGGCAATCCATTGCTAATCTTTTGAAGAGTGAAGCTGACAAAGATCTGAAGAAAGAAGTTCTGGATGAGCTATCTTACCTGATTGAGTTAGTTCTCAGTCTGGGGCTTATCTCAGAAGAAGAATACAAGTTGTTCTGCATAGCAAACAACTTTGTAATAAAGAAGAAGTCAGCTGGGTTATCTACAGAGAATGAGCAGAGAAGGGAGCATCCTCTATCAAAAGGTATCATTTTTATCGATAGATCCTATGTCCAGACTGACAAAGTTGAAGGTCTGTGCTACAGAGATATCAATGGAATAGAGTGCTTCCAGGATCAAAATAGACTATATAGAGAGTCTCTGCTACATTGCATTGCCCTGCTGAAGGAATGCAAACATTCTCAAGCCAAGCCATTTAGAAGAAGGTTAATCAGCTGGTTATTCAACAACCTTTCCAAGATCAGGATGATGATTGGATTTGAAGACATCTGCAAGAAAATCATCCTGGAGTATCAAGAATTTGAAGAAAAATATGATAAGGAAATGGAAGTGTTGTTGAAGAGGAAAGTGGAAAAGATCAAAGAGATCAGGGCTCAGAGCAGAAGATTAAAGAATTTCATCTGAACAAGATTGGACAGAAATTAAAGCTGGAGCTGACTTTGACCAAGAGCAAGAAGATGGTATGGGTGGATGAATTGTACACTCTAGGACTTAAAGAATGGCAATCCATTGCTAATCTTTTGAAGAGTGAAGCTGACAAAGATTTGAAGAAAGAAGTTCTGGATGAGCTATCTTACCTGATTGAGTTAGTTCTCAGTCTGGGGCTCATCTCAGAAGAAGAGTACAGGTTGTTTTGCATAGCAAACAATTTTATAATCAAGAAGAAGTCAGCTGGGTTATCCACAGAGAATGAGCAGAGAAGGGAGCATCCTCTACCCAAAGGTATTGTTTTCATAGATAGATCTTATGTACAGACTGACAACATTGAAGGTCTGTGCTATAGAGATATCAATGGGATAGAGTGCTTCCAGGATCAAAATGGACTATATAGAGAGTCTCTGCTACACTGCATTGCCCTGCTGAAAGAATGCAAACATTCTCAAGCCAGACCATTCAGAAGAAGACTGATTAGCTGGTTATTCAACAACCTTTCCCAAATCAATATGATGATTGGACTTGAAGATATCTGCAAGAAGATCATCCTAGAGTATCAAGAATTTGAAGACAAATCTGATAAGGAAATGGAAGCACTGTTGAAGAGGAAAGTGGAAAAGATGAAAGAGATCAAGGCTCGGAGAAAAGACTGAAGATTGTTATATTTATATTATTTACAATCTTATGTAATAATTGTAATATTTTTGTATACTAACTATGACTTTGACTTTATATATATAAGTCTAAGATTCATAAGTTATGTTGTACTTTAGTATTTATTATTTCTCCTTTATCTTTTGTAAATAGATTTTGACATCATCAAATAGGGGGAGATTGTTGGGAAAAACAATGATCAAACCTAAGTTATAAATCTGAAGAGTCAAAATCTATCTCAGTTGTATTCAGGAAAAACTTAGTGAATTCCTGAGTCTGTGTTTCTGAGTCTGTGCTTCACAGACTGAAGAAGTTTCAGAGTCTGTGCTTCACAGACTGAAGAACTCTCACAGACTGAAAGTCGTGCTCTATTTGAAGACTTATGGATTCATCATCTGAAGAATAAAGATTGAAGACAGAAGACTTCACAGACTGAAGATCACATACTGAAGATCAAAGACTGAGAGCACAGACTGAAAAGCACAGATTGAAAAATTAAAGTACAATCGTACAAAAGAAGTTCTTCTTTCCCAAGGCTACATTACAACTGATGAGATGTTTGAGTAAAGTCAAACATTGGATAAAGGTTTTCTTCTCAGCAAAGAAACCTTTTACCTTTTGCTTTTTCTATTTTCAAGAAAAGCAAAAAGGAGAGCGTGCAAAGTTGGCCAAGATGCATCTGTTATTCCTTGGACAACTATGTGAACTGGATAATATAGAGTTACACTCAACTCTATAAATAGCAGTTCAAAAAGCACTGCTAAGCATCCAAGAATTTCCAAGCAAATTAGTATACAAGCCCTTTAAGCTTAGGCTCAAAGCATTATCACACTAACTGTTAAGTTTGTAGTGATAATTGTATCTTTATATACTACTTGGATCGTATTCAAACTATCTGTGTGGGTTTGAATACTTTGTCATCTGTGTGAGACAAATATATTTATTGTGAATAATACTCTAATTCATAATAAACTCTGTGTCATAATTAATCTTGTTTTCCACCTTGATTAATTAACTTGTTTGATATAACTTAGATATAACCAATATATTAAATACTTGTTATTTAATCTGTATCTAAGTTTTGGGACCTTCAAGACCTAACAGTTGCTTCCGGCGTGAATGCCCTGTGCGCAGCAAACTTAAACCACTCTTTGAAACTTTAGAGCCCGACTCTCGTCTTCTTGACTATACATGATAATATTTCTATTTAAGCATTCCAAATCTAGTCTAGATAGATTGATCAAGCTCAAAGGGTCGTAGACATGGATTGTGATCATCTTTGGAAAAATAATATTCTCCGACTCGGCTCTCTCAAAACACTTTATTTCTGCTTCACCAGTCTTACTAATATATGACCAACCTTGAAGATTTTCTATAAAGTTTACTGTAAGCTTCTCTAACGGGATCTTCTTCAAGCACTTGACTGGGGGATATACAAGCTTCACCCACAGTCTGCCAGTTAATGGATTGATTTTATTGTAGATCTTTCTTCTAACAAGCTTTGGCTTTAAACGATTGAATCCATATCTGACATCCATATGAAGGATCTTGTCAAAACACTTTCCAAAATCATCATTGGAATGATTAAAAAGATTAAGCGAAGCTAATCTATGAATCTCAACCTTTGGCAAAGTGCTGAATTCTTTGAAATTTCTTCTAAAGTATTGTAGCCCGTCGGTCTTCTTCACAATAAGGACTTGGTTTTCATTATCGTACTTCCAGCTGATTATTTGACCAACGCAGTTGTTGTCTTAAGCTTGTAGAATTTCTTCTTTGTCAGCGGAGTGTCTGGTTTTACTTTTTCCTTCAACCATGTATTATTTTCAACATTTTTCGAACTTGAACATGCCTGATCTTTTTCAATGTCTTCTAAATCCGAATCCACCCAATCTTCTACCATCACCTCTACTTCTCTTCCTCTTTATCAATCTTATCATTGAATTCAATCTCATCAAATCTCTCTACATTCACATCCTCCTCTTCTCTTACCTCCTCAAATTCAACTACTTCTTCATCAGATAATTCAAAAGCATCTGCCATGCATGGTTCTTCATCATAATCAGAATCAGGAATCCCAAACTCTAATACATGCTGGAGAGTTGGTAGATCTTCATTTTGTTCAATCATCTGGATCGGTTCAGCTTCAAACACCTGATCATTTAAACTTGATTCTTGTATAGGACCTTGATAAACAATTATCGCAAGTGGATTTGTTTTTTCAACACTTTGCTCATGCACTTGCTCTTGTTCTGACTCAACTTGATCCCTCGAATCTGGTTGATCAATATTTTGCTCTTGGTCACGAGGGGAGTCATTATCATTCTTATTGTTAGGTCACAAGGTTCCCAAAACTTAGATACAGATTAAATAACAGTTATCTTAACGTGTTAGTTTATATCCAAGTTTATATCAAACAAGTTTAAATTAATCTAGGCGGAAAACAAGATTAATTTTGACACAGAGTTTATTATGAATCAAAGTATTATTCACAATAAAGTGTTTGTCTCACACAGATGACAAAGTATTCAAACCCACACAGATGGTTTGAATACGATCCAAGTATTAGTATATTAAGATACAATTATGACTACAAACTTTAACAGTTAGTGTGGTGATGCTTTGAGCCTAAGCTAAAAGGTCTTGTATACTATTTTGCTTTGAGTTCTTGGATTACTTGGATAGTAGCTGTTGGTACATATTTGTATGTCTGTCAGTTGGTCTTAGCTTGTGATAGTTAGATATGTAATTATGAAGTTTTATGTAATATTACAAGTTTGTTTTAGGCGACACAGAGCCTGTGTCGCTTATGCGACACAAGGCCTGTGTCGCATGAGCTGACTGTGCGACACAAAGGTTGTGTCGCAGAGTCAGTTTCAGTTTAGTATAAATAGGTCATTTCGGCCTCAGTTTTGAGGTTGACGAATCTGTGATTATAGAGAGCATTTGTAAGGCATTTCAGTGTATTCAAGCTATTCGGTTATTATATCTATGTACATTCGATTTGCGTTTGATTCGTTTGTGTTTTACGTACTTTATACAATCGTTTGAATTCCGCCTCTCGATTGTGTGTGTTGATCCAGTTAGGTCCAAGACAAGGGAACCTACAAGTGGTATCAGAGCTTTCATCTACGGATTTGGTGTTATTGGATCGTGTTTGTACGTGTTTTCGGCTAAAATCGACTAGTTTTTGGAATTATATCTTTGCATGTCGTGTTAAAGGTTCATATTCTACATTTTCTGGAAGATTTTGGTGTTAAGATTCGTCTGTTGTTCGTGGTTTTTTCGTTAGGGTTTCGGAAGTTTGCGAATTTTAGGGTTTTCTGCCGCAGCTCTCCCCGTCTCTGCGACACAAGCTGCGACACAGCTTTTCTGTCGCATTTAGGGTTTTAGCGACACAATCTTCTGTCGCTGCGACACAGCTTTTCTGTCGCATTTCGTGTCGTATATAAGAGTTCTGCGACACAAGCTAGCGACACTAGATTAACATTTGCGACACAAAGATCGCGACACAAGCTAAATTTGCGACATAGAATTTTTGCGACATAACCCTTGTGTCGCCTGTTTAACTGATACTTAAGTTCTAGCGACACATCTGTAGTGTCGCCATTTGATTCTGCGACACAATCCTTGTGTCGCATAACAGTTTAGTTTGTTCTTTGTGTGTTTGTTTTGCAGGTTACTCAATATGGCATCTTCTTCATTGCAACGTGTTGGAGATCTACTAAAGCAAAACTATGAAGTCGGAAGTACAAATAAACCACCTATGTATACTATAGGGATGGATTATGCCTACTGGCGTCAACGCTTTTAAGCGTTTGTTTCGTTTAATGATCCCGAAATGTGGGTTGCTTTAACAGAAAGATATGAACGTCCGGTCAGTCCGGGAGTGTATACTGGTACTGCACCCCTAAAGTCAATTAAATCAATGACGCCTGAGGAAGGCAAAGCCTTTGAGAATGATAAAAAGGCTCATTCTGCAATCACCATGGCATTACCACCGTCAATTCTCAAACAATTTAGACATTTGGAAGTTGCTTATGACTTATGGAAGGCATTTGAGAAAAGATGTGGAGGTAGTGAACAATATAAGCAGAACAAATTGCGTTTAGTCAAGAAGCAATACGACATGTTTGATATTCTTCCAAATGAGTCTCTTTCTGACTTATTTTCTAGATACTCACAGTTAGTAAGTGAGCTAACGGAAGGGGGAATAACTCTGGATAAGTCTGAAACTAATAAAAAACTTCTTGAATCCCTACCTGACAAGTGGGATACTCGAGTTTTAATGATGGAAAAGGATCCAGACATTCTAAACATGTCTTTTGATGATCTTATTGGTCAGCTAGAAGCTGATCTTCTGGACATGCAAAGAAAAGAAACAAAGGCGACTGCAAATGTCCAGAATCCTAAGATCTACGGAGTAGATGTTTCATCAACTGGAACATCTTGCTCAGCATTCTTGGCTGGTGGAACCAGTGGCTCGTCAAGTCATCAACCTAGTACTTCTTCTGGTGGTTCTTATTTTCAACCACCAAGTCATCAAGGACCTATTCCTGCAGCTACACAAGATCATGCTGCACTTTTCTCGGCGTTGCTATCCGCCTATGATGACTTTCTATGCAAGAAAGCTGGTTCCATGGACCTGACAGAGGAAGATTTTCGTCAAATATATAATGACGAACTGGAACGAATGGACTTAAGGTGGAACTTGGCTATGCTTACTCGTAGAGCCAAGACCTATTTTAAGAAAACTGGTAAAAGGTCATTGGAGGACCCTAGTGATAAGGGTCTTGGATTTAACAAGAGCAAGGTTAAGTGCTATAAGTGTCACAACTATGGACACTTTGCTCGTGAATGTGAAACACGACAGCCCTCCTCTGGTTTCACAAGGCCTTCTCAGAACAACCCTACAGAGAAGGCTAAAGCTGAAGAAAAGGCAATGGTGTCAGCCGCCTTAATGTTATCAGATGAAGCGTTTGACTGGTCAGAACAAGCTGATGATGACCAAGAGAACAAAGCTTTCATGGCCAACATTCATGAGGTTGATAATGAACCTTTGTCTTGTATTTCATGCATTCATTTGACAGGACAAGTGAACAGGTTAAGAGAAGAAAATGAACGTCTTATCACTAGCATAGAACAATTAACTGCTTCGAATAATATGTTAAAAGATAATGATAAGATTTGTGATAAAAAGCTAAAAGCTATCTTTGAATAAAAGAAAGAGCTGAAAGCCAAAATTTTTGAACAGCAAGATGAAATAGGAAGCTATGTTAATATGCTTTCTTTCGTAAAGAAACAACTTGCTGATTCTCAGGCTGAAGTTCTTGAGTTGAACAGAAAATTATCTAACTTTTCAACTTCCTCTCTAGTCTTTGATGAGATCCTTCAGGCACAAAGAAGTGATACGAAAAGCAAGGCTGGACTTGGTTTTCATCAAGTTCCGCCTCCTAAAAATTATTTTCCCATGCCTGTTAAGGATGACATCACTGAATTTATGCCAAACTTTTCAAAGACGGCAATAAATCCTGTGAAATTTGCTCCTGTCAAAATAAGTAAGCCTGTGAAAATTCAGGCTGAAAAAATTAAAGTAACTGACGATCAACCCAGCACTAGTGAGCCTGAACTTGTTAAGGCAAAACCTAGTGAGCCTGAGATTGTTAAGGCTCAAGAGGTTAAATCTGTTGAATCAGTTACTGTTTGTGTCAAGGCTGAGTCAGTTAAGCCTTCTGATGTTTGTGAGCCTGTTGTAAACAAGGCTTCGAGTGATTCTCCTGTTATTTTAAAGGAGATTGTTAAAATTGAGGATATAACCGAAGAGGAGTACTCAAAGGTTGAAAAGAAAAATATAAAGCCAACAAATGTAATTATAACTAATGAATCTTCAGTCATGGCTTTAAGTGGAAAAGGCAAAGCTAAGGCTGAGCCTGAAAAGAAGATTTTGAAAATCAAAGAAAATATTAAAAAACATCAAACTTCTTCTAAATCCACTGTTTTCTCTAAACAAGTGTCAAATTCGACATGCTCACATAAGTGTGCATGTGCCTTTGATACTTTTTTCAACCATCCTCATAAGTTTGTTCCAAAATTTCAACAACTTGTTGAGAAAAGATCTTGTTTCTACTGCAAGAAACAAGGTCATTTAATAAATGATTGTCCGTTGCTTGTTAAAAAGCGGTCTGGTAAAGGTGTTCCTAAAATATCTAAAATTAAAAATTCTTCAGTTAAAGGTTCACGTTCTCCCTCACCTGCTAAGAAAAACAGCAAAGTTGAGCCAACCAAATCATCAATTACTAAGCTCAATGTTGTTGACAAGCAATCTACCAAACCTATAAAGGTTTGGAAAGTGAAAGAATCATCAAATGATTCTACATCCAACAGTGTCACATCAATCAATACTTCTGATATGTTTAAAAACAAAATATTGACTGATGTGATCATTGTGGATGATGCGTCTGGAGTCCCCAAGTCTGTAAAGGCTTGGGTCTCCGTTACTAATTAACTTCTTTGTTTTTGGTGTTGCAGCAACCTGAAGCCGTACTTGATAGCAAATGGTATATCGATAGTGGTTGCTCGCGGCACATGACCGGCAATATATCCTTGCTCTCCGATGTTCATGCATATAATGGGGGATATGTTGCTTTTGCTGGTGACAAAGGAGGGGTTATTTCTGGTCAAGCTCAAACGGCCGAGTGAGCTTTGAAAAGGTTAATTTTGTAGAACAGCTGCAACACAATCTTCTTAGTGTATCGCAAGTTTGTGATAAGTCGTACACTACTGTTTTCACGAAAAGTGAGTGTTGCATTCTGAAACCGGGGTTTGTCATTCCCGAGGAGTGGATGCTACTGAGGGCACCTCGAGACAGAGACACGTACATTCTAGATATGCGTACTGTTGAAACAAAGCAGCAAACGTGTTTCTTGTCTAAGGCTAATGAAAAAGAATCCTTGTTGTGGCACAGACGGATGGGTCATCTACATTTTCGTAAGATGAATTATCTGGTTAAAAATGATCTTGTGCGTGGTGTACCGAAGCAATCATTCGGGCTTAATGATCATTGCGTCCCCTGCCAAAAGGGAAAACAGCACAAGAAGTCCCATAAGTCAAAACTGGTCAACTCAGTTGAAAAGCCATTGGAATTATTGCACATGGACTTATTTGGACAAGTGAGCAAGAAAAGTATAGGTGGAGCATGGTATTGTTTGGTGGTCACTGATGATTACTCGAGGTTCTCTTGGGTTTATTTTTTGGCCTCCAAGGATGAAACTGCTGAAATCCTTATCTACTTGTTCGACAAACTGGAGAATTTGTGCAATTTGAAGATCAAGAAACTAAGAAGTGATAACGGTACGGAATTTAAGAACTCTACACTAGGTCTTTTCTGTTTAAAGAAAGGCATTGATCATCAATTCAGTGCTGCTAGAACTCCTCAATAGAATGGAGTTGCTGAGCGTAAGAATAAGACTCTCATTGAAGCTGTAAGGACTATGTTAGCTGATTCAAAACTGCCTATCACGTTCTGGGCAGAGGCGGTCAACACAGCTTGCTACATTCTTAATCGAGTGTCCATGGTTAAGAAACGCAATAAGACCTCCTATGAGCTCTTCAACAACCGTAAACCAAATTTACAGTTTCTTGAGCCTTTCGGGTGTCCATGTATGATTATGCACACAAAAGAAAGAGTGGCTAAATTTGGTGAAAAATCAAGTGAAGGCTATTTTTTGGGTTTCTCAAATAATTCACCAAATAAACGTGTGTATAACAAAGCTACGAAGAGAGTGGAGGAACATTTTGAAGTAACTTGTTTGCGTTACACTCAACCTTCACAAGGAACGGGACCCGACTTCTTGTTCGATTATGACAGTATGTTTAATTCATTCAATCTTCCTGCTGAAGATGAAATTGAACAGGTGGTGACAATGCTTCATGGTCTTGATATATACTCTGATGTATCCAAGTCTCCTACAAAAACACCACCACCTCCTCCACAAACTACTGAACCAATTCAAGATCCTGATACAGATCCAGATATGCCGGCATCATCCGATGGTGAAGTAGAAACTGTCACAGAGGTACTTGAAGAGACTTTAGTATCTGGGGGAGATGATACAAATTTGGAAATTGTCATTGAACCTGAAGAGATTCCAAGTAGCCGTGTAAATGTGAATCACCCGGTCGATAATATAATTGGTGATTTACACGATGGAGTTAGAACCAGAGGACAAACCAAGTGCCTATTAGCTCAATTGGAGTCATGCTTTCTTTCTCAAATTGAACCGAAAAATATCAAGGAAGCATTGACTGACTCTCACTGGGTAGAAGCCATGCAAGAAGAGCTCCAACAGTTCAAAAAGTTAGAAGTTTGGGAGCTGGTTAAACTACCTCTAGGATTCTATCCGATTGGTACTCGCTGGGTTTATCGAGTCAAGAAAGATGACCGTGGCGTAGTTGTGAAGAACAAAGCTCGTCTGGTGGTTCAAGGTTTTACACAGATCGAAGGATTGGATTATGACGAGGTTTTTGCACCAGTTGCGCGTTTGGAGTCAATACGGATATTTCTTGCTATGCTTCATTCAAGAAATTTCGTGTTTATCAACTGGATGTAAAGAGTGCGTTTTTATATGGAAAGGTCAACGAAGAGGTTTATATGAAACAACCTCCTGGTTTCGAAGACTCAGTGCATCCTGATTACGTTTACAAACTCGATAAAGCATTGTATGGTCTTCATCAAGCTCCAAGGGCTTGGTATGAAACGTTGTCTCAACACCTGCTCACAAATGGTTACACTCGTGGGCAGATTGATTCAACTCTTTTTGTCAAAAAGACAGGAAATGATTTGTTGCTTGTGCAGGTATACGTGGATGACATTATTTTTGGTTCGACCAATGAGGCGCTGTGTAGAGATTTCGAGAAAATCATGAAGTCTAAGTTTGAGATGAGTGCCATGGGAGAACTAAAATTTTTCCTTGGTGTTCAAGTCGAGCAGTCTGATAAGGGAATTTATATTCATCAGACAAAATATGTCAAGGACATCTTGACAAAATATCAGATGCTCGATGCTAGACACTATGGAACTCCCATTGACATCAGTCACAAACTTGGACCTGCTGATGATGAAGACGATGTTAATCAGCGTGACTATCGTTCAATGATAGGATCGCTTATGTACCTCACAGCATCTAGGCCGGACATATTATTCGCTGTGTCTATCTGTTCAAGATATCAAGCAAAGCCCAAAGCCTCTCATGAAAAGGCTGTCAGACGCATATTAGATTATCTTAAGTGGAGACCCTCCTTGGGTCTCTGGTATTCTAATGAAAACGATTTTGCTCTAACTGCTTTTTCAGATTCGGATTATGGTGGCTGCTCAGTGGACGCGAAGTCCACAACAGGAGGATGTCAGTTTCTAGGAAGCCGATTAGTCTCGTGGCAGTGCAAGAAGCAGTCAACTGTCTCTACATCCACTGCTGAAGCAGAATACATTGCTGCTGCCAGTTGCTGTTCCCAAGTTCTCTGGATTCAGCATCAAATGCGTGACTATGGGTTACTTCTAACTCTTACTCCTATTCATATTGATAATTCAGCTGCTGTATCTATCATACGCAATCCCGTACAGCATTCAAAAACAAAGCATATTGAAATTCGTTATCATTTTATACGGGATTGCTATGAGAAGCACCTAATTGACCTTGTCCAAATCCCTACTCTTAAGCAAAACGCAGATCTTTTCACAAAAGCTTTTTCTCGTAGTCGATTTGATGAGCTAGTCTCTATGATTGGAATGGTGAGTCTGGGCAACGCTTAACTCTCCCTTTCTGGTCAAAATTATCCTTAAACTTGGAAATTGCATTTAAAAAAAAAATAAATAAATAAATAAATTATGCAACTGCCATTCTTTTAACTTGTTAGTATTAAAGAAATGCAATAGTTGCAACATTGTTAAAATAGACGTTGAATTATGTCTGTAAACAATTGGGGAAATGATAGTACATCAGGAAACATGCATAAAATGGAATTTTAAGATTTATGTTTGATGTGTCAGTAGATTTATCTAGCATTTTTGAAATACCTTTTATAAATATTAGCTTCATCAAATTATGTATTGGTAGGCATTTGTTCTAAAGTTACTAAGAAGCTTAACTTTCAAAAATGCATATTATTTTATATAAAGGCATATTAATATGTATGACTTTAAGTTAAAATAAGGGCATAAATGTCCAAAATATTTTAACGCTTTGTCTTAATATTTGGATAATAAACATGTTATGATAAAAAATATAGGGTCTTTGTATGATGTTATCTGGGGGATTATATTAGTTGTCTCCTCTGTTGTATGAAAATACAGACCTGGTTTCATCTAATATATTCTTGAAAAGAACTTAGGTACGTAGTCTATGTTAAGTTATAGACAATTATTGCGTACCCGTGGCATATCTAAATTCTAAAATATAATGTACATATGTACAAGAAAAATTATAAAAGGATTGCCTAGTACTGGTTTGTGTTAAACTATGGTACTCTGTTGTACGAAAGTACAGATCTGTACCCTCTAGTTTAAATTGTTCAGACTGGTGTTTGTTCAACCCGAACTATTGTTTATGTGACTCTGTTGTACGAAAGTACAGACCTGTCACCGCTATCTTAGTTCTAAAGATACGTTCATACCCTCACATTCTATAAAGAAATTACTAACATGTTTTGATTTCAAATGTATATTTTAATGTGAGCTATATAATATAATATGCATGCTAATAATAACACAAGTGGTTCATCTCATTATGAGTTGAAATCATCTATACTTAAGTTCAAATGCTTAGCTGGATAAAATATCAATAATCGTCTTGAACTAATCTTTATAACAGGTGATTTAAATATGCTAAGTAAATTTAAAGTGGACAAATATACTGATAATCGAAATAACACTTACTATTTTCTAATAATTGCATGTTATCCTGATATGATCCCTAACCAGACCAAAACAATTCCTAATAAAAAGATGTTATGATTATGTCGTTGAGTGTAAAATAGATTCAACGGTTTTTAATTTTTTTTAGATTGTTATTTTATTTATTTATTGCTTTATTGTTCTTAGTTATACCAAGTCTCTAAGTAAATATCAAATCGGCTTCGACTGTAAAACTTGAAATCAAATTAAAATTTCCAAACAGTCCCAGGTGCGACACAAGCGCTGTGTCGCAAATGCGACACAAATTTTGTGTCGCTACCCATCTCGCATCTTGTGTCGCTATACAGGGTTGAGGTATAAAAGCCGGACCCTACCTCTCAGTCGCTACACGTTTTTGCGACACAACAAGCGACACAAGCCTCTCTCTTGCGACACAAGGACTGCGACATAATTTTCTTTCGATTTTCTATCTTCGGCCGTGTTTCTTTGCAATCTATTCCGTGTTTTGTGTTCATCTTCTTTTTTCTTGACTTATAGGTACAAATTTTAACCTCTTTTACCGTATAATTTGTGTTTAATAGTTATAATCATATACGGGTTTTAGGGTTTTTCGTTTTGGGTAAAATTGGACACGGAAACCTTTCTTTAACATGCTAAATCTCATGGTTTCATGCTCTACAAACGTTGGCGCATCATTTGGTGTCCTCAATTTTGAAAACCCCCAAATTTGATTATAAGGTTTTTCTGGGTTTGCAACTGTTCGTCATTGCGACACAAGTTGCGACACAAGCACTTGTGTCGCACTTGTGTCGCACTTGTGTCTGTCGTTTTTGTTTCTATGCGACACAAACGTTGTGTCGCCTTAGCTTGCGACACATAGTTTGCGACATAAGGCTTCTTTCGCTAAATTCAATTAAATTCAATTTTATTGCAAAATGCGACACAACCCATGCAGTCGCTTAATTTGTTAGCGACACAAGCGATTGTGTCGCATAGTTTTTAAAATTGATTTTTGCGACACCATCTTTTGTGTCGCATATGGGTTTAGCGACACAATTATAATGTCGCATTCTTACTGCGACACAATCCTCTGTGTCGCATAAGACATTTTATTCAAATTAATTGTCTTCACGTTTGTATGCTAACACTTTTCGAGCTATGTTTTCTTTTGTGTTAATAGCAATGGCAGATATAAATGTGAATGATTGGGAGCCGAGGCACAATATTGTGGCTTTTCTTGAGGATGATCGGGATTCGGCTGCGCCTTTTAGGCCAATGATTGCTTTCTTGCGCCGTTCCCGCATTTTTACAGCCATCTCCGCCAATGCACCAATATACAAAGATCAAGTTGGCTCCTTCTGGAATTCAGCTGTGATCAACTCTGATCTGCCTGAAACCCGCATTCTCGCACGGGTAGAAGACAAAGAGGTGGTTATCTCCGAGCGGCTTATTAGAGAATTTTTCCAATTTGCTGACCATCCGGACATGCCGATTCAATTTGCAAACTCATTTATAAATGGAGGCATGATCCGTCTTGGGTATCCGGGCATTCCGAAGGATCAATACCGCAAGGCCAACCTAACTAGGGTCTGGCGGTATTTGATGCACATTATGATCGTCTGCCTATCCAGCAGAAAGGCTGGTTTTGACGGCATGAGCCATTCTACGGCTTCTGCTATGCTGGCACTAGTGTACAACAAGCCCTTCAACTTTTCTGGTTATATTTTTCGGGCTATGGTTGACAATGTACGCAACGGGGACAACCGATGGAACATGTACCCGCGGTTTATCCAGCTATTGCTCAACCATCTTCTTCCGGGGCTTCCGGTGAATGCTGTTCACCGTTTTCGACAAACCCCTATGAATGTCTGTAGGCAATATGCTAAAGGAGTTCCGGCGCCGGCGGATGTGCCACTGTTTGGGCACATTGTAAATGAGGATTATGTTCCTCCGGCGGCCGATGAATTTTTGGATGCTGCTGCTCCTCCACAGCCAGAGGATCTTTTTGTCAATGTGCCTGTACAAGCAGAAAATCCCCAGCTTGAGGCAATTTTGGACGACATTGAGACCTTTGGTCATGTTGCACATATTGAAGGAGAAAACGTTCAGGCACAAGAGCCGCATATTGTCGAAGACATGGCTGCCAGCTCTTCTGATGGTGGCTCAACTCCACCAACTTCCCCTCGGATAGTCCCTTCCGACACTTCGTTGGAAAATATTCGTCGTTTTGATTTAAGACGCTTTAAGCGTATTCAACGACGCAAAAGGGCAGGGACAGGTTATGTGCGACCCGATGTGGGCAAAAGGCCTCGTCAATCAGAACCTACGGATGAAGATTGGGTGCCTCCGATGGTTCGTCAACGTCAATCGGCTCCAACTTCTTCTTCCACGCCACGGGTTGACATTCCCCGTGTGGAGGTTCCTGTCCAACCTCTCCCGTCTGTCATTCAAGAATTAATGAGGCGGTTGGACACGATGCAGCAAACGATGACATCCCAAGCTGCATTAATTCAGTCACAATCTGCGGTTCTGGAAGCTCAAGCTGCACAGATTAAAGATTTGGAGCTGCAGACTGTCAGAGTTCCTATTTTGGAGACTAGGGTCTTAGAATTAGAAGCCCTAGCTGTAGTTTCGGGGGAGTCAGGCCTGCGTGCCATTGAAACAACAACTACGACTTTCGCCGGAACACAGACCGTAGATGTAAATAATTCAGACATTAATGAAAATTTACTTTTAGATTATTTTGCATCGTCTGAAAACATTCCAGGTCAACCGATTCCTATAGCTGTAGATTACTCTGAAGCAAATATCACGTATCTACAAAGCTTAATAAATCCGGTGAATAATGATGATATATCTTATGACTTTGAGGATGTTGAGGTTGAACCGGAGATTCCCTCAGATGAAGATGTGTATGAAGAGTCAAATCGTCCGGAATCTCCTATTGATAGACAAAGTGAGCCTACTCATGCTCAACCAGAAGAACCGTATGATCCTGATGCACCTATCATTGAATCGGATTCTTCTGATGATGAAAATGAATTGGCCTCCGAACCGTGGCCATCAGTACAGTCCAAGCCTGTTGTGAAATATCGAACTGTGGCTGTGGCGTCTTCTATTTGTAAATCTTACAAAGTTCGAGGAGATTTCACTGGTCTAATTTATAGCTGGAAATTCGATGCTGAAAGCTCTCTCATTTTAATAAAAAGAAAGGATGGCGTTCAATACTTCAGGCCGAGATTCAATTGCATCAGCACTTTGCCAAAGGTTGAACTTAATCGTCTTGCGCAATTAGAATTGGTAAATAATTCAAATGATTGTCGAGGCGCTTTTATTCAAAAGGTTCTTAGAAAAGAGATCTACAGCAGACACTATGTATGGATAAGACCTGAGCTGGGAGTTTGCTATCGTTTCAAGAAGAAGTTAGATCCAAGAACTCAAGAGCCTATTGTGAAGTATAAATATCCGCCAGCTGCAAGTCTGAAATCGATTCCACTTGAGAAACTACCACTAAATTTGTTAAAGAAATTCAGATATTGGTGGTACGACCCGAAGACTGGTGAAGTTGTCATTGAATATCTAACTGAGAGAGACAAGGAACAGGGTCCGGGAGAGTGGATCTATTCTCAACAATTAAGAGGTTCAATTGTTCGTGTTTTTTATCCTATAAGCCTTATCAATTTAACGAAATATGACTTAAGAGTCCTTCATGCCAACAAGATTCAACATTATGTTCTTGATCAAGAAGAGGCTCTGAAGTTTCAAAAGATTGTTGAGATTTGTTTGAAAATGGGAATACATGCCGGTGGCACATTCCCAGCAGGCTGGAGTTGAGTGAAGATTTTTGAAGACCAAGCTGAAGACACGGGGGAGTTTGTTGGTACATATTTGTATGTCTGTCAGTTGGTCTTAGCTTGTAATAGTTAGATATGTAATTATGAAGTTTTATGTAATATTACAAGTTTGTTTTAGGCGACACAGAGCCTGTGTCGCTTATGCGACACAAGGCCTGTGTCGCATGAGCTGACTGTGCGACACAAAGGTTGTGTCGCAGAGTCAGTTTCGGTTTAGTATAAATAGGTCATTTCGGCCTCTGTTTTGAGGTTGACGAATCTGTGATTATAGAGAGCATTTGTAAGGCATTTCAGTGTATTCAAGCTATTCGGTTATTATATCTATATACATTCGATTTGCATTTGATTCGTTTGTGTTTTACGTACTTTATACAATCGTTTGAATTCCGCCTCTCGATTGTGTGTGTTGATCCGGTTAGGTCCAAGACAAGGGAACCTACAGTAGCAGTGCTTTTTGAACTGCTATTTATAGAGCTGGGTGTAACTCTATATTATCCAGTTCATGTAGTTGTCCAAGGGATAACAGATTCATCTTGGCCAACTTTGCACGCTCCCTTTTTGCTTTTCTTGGAAACAGAAAAAGCAAAAGGTAAAAGGTTTCTTTGCTGAGAAGAAAACCTTTGTTCGATGTTTGACCTTTCTAAAACATCTTATCAGTTGTATCTAACCTAAGGAAAGAAGAATATCTTCTATACATTTGTACTTTCATTCTTCAATCTGTGCTCTTCAGTCTATGCTCATCAGTCTGTGATCTTCAGTCTGTGAAGCCTTCTGTATTCAATCTTCATTCTTCAGATGATGAATTCATAAGTCTTCAGGAAGAGCATGGCTTTCAGTCTGTGAGATTCTTCAGTCTGTGCAGCACAGACTCAGAAACAATTCTTCAGTCTGTGTAGCACAGACTTAGAAACACAGACTCGGGAATTTCACTAAGTTTCCTGAATACAACTAAGTTAGATTTTGACTCCTCAGATTTATAATTAAGGTTTGATCATTGTTTTTCCCAACAATCTCCCCCTATCTGATAATGTCAAAATCTATTTACAAAAGATAATAGAGAAATATTAAATACTAAAGTAAAGCATAACTTATGAATTTAGACTTATATACATAAAGTCAAAGTCATAGTCAGTTTACAAGAATATTACAATTATTACATGAAATTGTAAATCAAAAATTTAACAATCTTCACTTCTTTCTCTGAGCCTTGATCTCTTTCATCTTTTCCACTTTCCTCTTCAACAGTTCTTCCATTTCCTTATCAGATTTGTCTTCAAATTCTTGATACTCTAGGATGATCTTCTTGCAGATATCTTCAAGTCCAATCATTATCCTGATTTGGGAAAGATTGTTGAATAACCAGCTAATCAGTCTTCTTCTGAATGGTCTGGCTTGAGAATGTTTGCATTCCTTCAGCAGGGCAATGCAGTGTAGCAGAGACTCTCCATATAACCTATTCTGATCTTGGAAGCACTCTATCCTATTGATATCTCTATAGCACAGACCTTCAATGCTGTCAGTATGTACATATGATCTATCAATGAAAATGATACCTTTGGGTAGAGGATGCTCCCTTCTCTGCTCATTCTCTGTGGATAACCCAGCTGACTTCTTCTTGATTACAAAGTTGTTTGCTATGCAAAACAACTTGTATTCTTCTTCTGAGATGAACCCCAGACTGAGAACTAGCTCAATCAGGTAAGATAGCTCATCCAGAACTTCTTTCTTCAGATCCCTGTCAGCTGCACTCTTCAAAAGATTGGCAATGGATTGCCATTCCTTAAGCCCTAGAGTGTATAGTTCATCCACCCATACCGTCTTCTTGCTCTTGGTCAAAGTCAGCTCCAGCTTCAATTTCTGTCCAATCTTGTTCAGATGACATTCTCTAATCTTCTGCTTGAGCTTTGACTTTTGGAAAGTGACTTGTAGCTTTGGTTTCAGGCTCTCTATCTTCTGTAACCTCGTTGACAGCTCCTCATCTTCTTTGATTTGTTGCTCAACTTGACTCCTTCTGATTTGGGTCAGTGAACAACATTCTTCTTGCAGTTCTTGAGTGAGCATGCCAACAAATCTTGCTTCCTTCAGCTTCTGCTCTTCAAGTGTTAATACATCTAAGTATTCGGTTAAGGTCATACCTTGAGCAGTAGCCTCTTGTTGCAAGAGTTCGTCCTGTAGATCTTTCAGTTCAGGACTTCTTGTTCCAGCAGCATGATCATCCACCATCTTCTTGATCTTGCTTAACCTTTCCTGCTTGGATAAGGCAATCTCCTTGCCCTTACCCTTAGCCCTATCTACCTCTTCCAGTGTAGAACTTGACCCAGGATAAGTGCTTATCAGATGAGCACTTCTCCATTGCATTCTGTCTTCAATTTCACTTCTACCTGGAGGCAATGTTCTGGTTGTTGTGGTTGGCCTAGCAGGATTGGCTTCAGCTTCAATGGCTTCAGCACTGATGACTATTGCATTAGTGCTTGCTGCTGGTTGTTCTGAGCTCTGAGTCTGTGTCTGATGCTGTGTCTCAGTCTGTGCAGCTTCAGAGGGCACAGACTAAGACTCTCCAGTCTTGACTTTTGAGGCCCCTTCATCTACACCTCCAAAAGTAGCATCATCTTCATCATCATCTGTTCTTCTAAAAACTTCAGACTCGGAACTGCAGTCAGGATTGATGGCATCATCATCATCACCATCATTGTCCTGTTCTTCTGCCAGCTTTAAGAATTGGTCCCAGGTTTTGATCCCCTTCATTTTTGGTTGGGAATCAAAGACATCTCTTTCAGGAATCCTCCTGGCCATTCTTTTCATCTTTCTGGCTCTCTTGATTAGCAGAGGTTGAATATCTTCTTCTTCTTCTTCCCTAGGTCTCTTCAACTCCATCTGACCTTGGGCTGAGATAGTTGCAATTGGGTCTATGTGTAAGACAATGGATGACTCCCCCTGAGTCTGTGCAACCATGTCAGTGTGTTCACCTGTTTGAAATCCTTCTTGCTCCCCCTCAGTCTGTGCACTCATATTTTCAGTTTGTGGCACAGACTGAGCTTCAGTCTGAGACTTCACCCTAGCACCTTCGGGTCCATCATCTCCATCATCTCCCTCACTGCTATCTCCCCTAAATTTAAGGATTTATTATTTAATGAATTATCTTTTGGGGTTTTAGCTTCTGCAGACCCATGCTTCATCTTCTCCCCCTTTTTGACATCATCTACTAAGTTTAAGAGGGTGGTCTGCATTTCATCTAACCTATTGGATACCTTCTCCTCCAGCATATCCACTTTATCCACCATAGTAGAGACTAGATGCTTCAACTTCTCTAGCTCTTTCTGATTATTATTGAACTCAGTCTGTACCCATTCAGACAACTTGTTGATGGCAGAAAGCACATCATTAAATGTACTAGAAGGCACAGACTGGGTCTGGTTGGAAGGGTTAGAATTGGGTGATGGTATGTGTTCCTCACTTGACTCATGTTGAGACTGAGCAAGATCACTGGAATCTTTTGGGGTTGCACTCTTTGCCTCACTCTGTGTCATGTGCATGGAAAAGCGATCATAGGCATTGAGTGGTGTAGTTGTTCCCTCAGATCTAATCCGGTGATAGGATAAGATATCACTGGGAAATGATTGTGTTGCACCTGTTGCCTCAAACAGTCCCTGGTGTAATGGAACAGTATCACTGGCAACTGATGTGGAAGTTGGTATGCCTTCACTAACCATCTGGTGATAAGATGGTAGTTCATCAGGCAAAGAAGAGGAGATCTGTACCTCAGTCTGTGACATGACTGGGGCATTGTCGATCTGTGCAGAGGGGTGTAAGAAAGGACTCACTGGAATGTGAACTAGTACATGACTAGTGGTCATTATGGGCTCAGCCATTGTGAGTGGGGTAAAGAGGGGGGTGGTAGTGCTCAGGATTGGAGCATCTTCTTCAATGCATACTACAGGGGTCAGTGTAGTAGCAGTAATGTGGGTATCCAAGCTGACTAAACTAGGTGTAGGTTGGGTCAGTTGGGTAGCCATTGGCACCACAGACTCTAGCAGAGCTGCAGTGGAATGGACTACAACACTGGAAGGTGTTCTATTGACATCCAATTCCATGGATGATGATTCCACTTGTGCTATACTTTTTGGGGTTGAGTCTGGTGATTCCTCCAGAGTGAGTGGTGACTCATCTGGGTTGGTTTGTTTGTGACTCTCTTTTGTGGGTGAGGATGGGCTAGGATAAGAAGGTTGATCTATATCCATGTCCTCAGATGAAGAAGAAGTACTACCTGCATCTTCTGTTGAAGATGGAACAGACTCAGCAATGGTTGAGTCTGACTACAGGTGCACAGACTGAGTTGAGTCTGTGTTCATGGAGTCTATGTGCTCTGCTTCAGCCACACGATCTTCAACAGCATGGGTCTCAGTACCCTCACTATCACCTGAATTATTACCCTCCATAGATGCAGAAGCAACATATGGGTGATCTATCCATTGCTGCATAGCAGCAGTGATAGGTGCTCCAGAAAGTGGAACCGGATGGTTAAACACTTTATATGTGAGCACAGGAACAGGTATATCTGCCACTTAATTATTAAAGGACATATATACAGACCCAGTTAACCTGGATTGGATGCACAAGGAGAGTAGCCTTATAAAAGGTACATTAAAAATTCTGTGTGACTCATTCACTAGTTTTAAAAGTTTTTTAAAATACAACTCTGCAAAGTTGATGTTTAAACCTGTGATGAATGAGCTTAACAGTTGAGTTTCAAACTCATTTAACTCCCCTGTGCTACCAGATTTTCCTCCTAGACTTCTAATGATGCCAAAGATTAAAAATTTCCATCTGGGGGTGAATCCTGACATTTAAATGGTGTCTTTTTCTTTGGTATATCCAACCAAAGTAAGAGAAGCCCTTGCTACTTCTTTGGTTGGAATGGGTTCAAAATTATTTCCCAAGGGCAACTCTAAGACATTCCTTATTAGCTCCTGATCAATGGTAACTGCCCATTTACCATGATCAATAGTACCAGTAATTGCAGTATTGGTACTATTTGAGGAGCAAGTATACCACCATTCCATTAAAAAATGTGGGTATAGTTGAGGAACTGTGTTAAAGAATGCTCCCCTTAATGGATGAGCAGACATAAAAGCAGTTAGTTCACCTGTACTTGATTATTTATACAGAGTTTTACCTGTTTACCCTGTTTAAAGGGTTTAGCCGCAACAATGTTGGCAGGTGCAGTGTAAACCCATTAATCGGCCATTTTTAAATGAAGAATTTTTGAGATTGATTTTGAAAATGGTTGAGCGATTTAGCTTAGGGCTTATAAACTCTGCGTATTTTTGGTTGTGCAAGTACAGGTGAAGAAGAAAGGGGAAAAAAAGAAGTGGGTATTTGAAGAAATTAAATTTCCGTTAAATGGGACCCACTTGACGGTTTATCCCTTTTCTCTGCAACAGTAAAGCTAGGGCACGTGCACCTTTTTGTATTGAGCAGATAAAAGAACAACAAGCGCCAAAACTTTTAATGATTATTACCATAAATTTGGTATAAACATTAAATGCAAGGATATTGTTGTTTATTTATTTTTATTAAAAAAAATTAAAATAATAAAAAAAATAAAATAAAGTTGTGCCAGCAGTGGTAACAGATTGATATAGCTAACAGTACTAACTTGTGAAAGCAGTACTAAAATTAACTAGCAGTAGTAACCGGTAAAAGCAGTACTAAAATTAACTAACAGTAGTAACTTGCAAAAGGAGTACTAAAATTAACTAACAGTAGTAACTTGCGAAGGCAGTACTAAAATTAACTAACAGTAGTAACTTGCAAAAGCAGTACTAAAACTAATTAACAGTAGTAACTTGCAAAAGCAGTACTAAAATTAACTAACAGTAGTAACTTGCGAAGGCAGTACTAAAATTAACTAACAGTAGTAACTTGCTACATTAACATTGTTAGTTGTACCAATCCTTACCAGCAAAAAAAAATTTGAGGATCTAGTCTGAATGAATATGGTTAGTCTGTGTAGTTAATTTGCAAGAAGTCACACAGACTGAGACATATAAGTAGTCAGACTGAGAGAAAATAACATGAATTGTAAAATCTTTTTGGTATTTTCTTATAAAGTATGTACAAAGATCTCTGAGTCTGTGCCATTTGGTTGTATGTAATTGAAGGTTCAGACATACAAATTTAAAAGCATGCACAGACTGAGAGTTGAATCACATAGATTCAAGAGTTTTACTAGGGGTTGAGCATTCCTAGTTGACCAAGCAGATATAAGAATCTATCTTCATTAAGAGGTTTAGTAAAGATATCTGCTAGTTGGTCATTTGTGGGCACATATTTGAGAATCACTTTACCTTTCTTAGCACAATCTCTGATAAAGTGATGTCTGATCTCAATATGCTTTGTCCTGGAGTGAAATACAGGATTCTCAGTGATGGCAATGGCACTTTGGTTATCACACATGATTGGAGTTCTAGAGAACTTCAAATCATAGTCTGATAACTGTTGTTGCATCCACAGCAATTGGGCACAACAACTACCAGCAGCTACATATTCTGCTTCTGCAGTGGATGTTGCAACAGAGTTCTGTTTCTTGCTTGACCAACTGACTAGTTTTCCACCTAGTAGTTGACATCCACCAGAAGTGCTTTTCCTGTCTAATTTGCAACCTGCATAATCTGCATCTGTATAACCAATTAGATCAAAACCAGAGTCTTTGGGATACCAAAGACCCAGGTTAGGAGTACCTTTAAGGTACTTAAAAATACTTTTTACAGCTTTGAGATGTGATTCTTTAGGTTCAGATTGATATCTAGCACATAAACATGTTGAGAACATGATATCTGGTCTACTTGCAGTGAGATATAGCAGGGATCCTATCATACCTCTATAAGTGGTTTGACAGACTGACTTGCTAGACTGATCATTATCCAACTTATCTGCAATACTCATTGGTGTTTTCATTGTTGAACAATCTTTAAAAGAATATTTAGTGAGTAGATCATTAACATATTTGCCTTGGTTTATGAAGATTCCATCAGGTTTCTGATGTACTTGTAGACCAAGAAAGTATGTTAATTCACCCATCATACTCATTTGATACTGTTTTGAAATTAAGTTTGAAAACCATTTGCATAATTTTTCATCAGTAGACCCAAATATGATATCATCAACATATATCTGGACTAGTATGACATCTGCCTTGTTCTTTTTGAAGAACAAAGTTTTATCAATTGATCCTCTAGTAAAGTCATTACTCAGAAGATAAGATGATAAAGTGTCATACCAAGCTCTTGGAGCTTGTTTTAATCCATATAGTGCTTTCTTTAATTTATAGACATGATTTGGAAAAGTTGAACTTACAAAACCTGGAGGTTGTTTCACATAGACTTCCTCCTGTAAGTTACCATTCAGAAATGCACTCTTGACATCCATTTGATACACTTTGAAGTCCTTGAAAGCAGCATATGCCAAGAATAACCTTATTGCTTCAATTCTGGCTACAGGGGCAAACGTTTCATCATAATCAATGCCTTCTTCCTGCTTGTAGCCTTGAGCAACTAGCCTTGCCTTGTTTCTGATTATCACTCCATCTTTGTCCATTTTGTTTTTGTAAACCCATTTAGTTCCAATAATAGTTTTGCCTTTTGGAGCAGGAACTAGGGTCCAAACATTGTTCCTTTCAAATTCTGTTAACTCTTCCTGCATTGGTTCAACCCAATCATCATCTTTCAATGCTTCTTCAGCTTTCTTTGGTTCAATGATTGACAGGAAGTTTGTGTAGAAACAGAAGTTTGCAGTAGATAGGTTTGACACTTGAGCTCTTGTTTGTACACCAGAAACATAATCTCCAATTATTTCTTCAATTGGATGATACTTGTGTTCTTTGACACCTAGAGATGATTCATCAGAGGATGATAAATCATGTTCATTTAGTTGAAGAATAGCAGGACTGAGTTCTGCATTCTCTTCAACAGGGTGCAATTCTGAGTCTGTAGAGTTCTCAGACTGAAGACTACCAGACTGAACATTTGTATCAGAAGATCTTGAATCTCTGGACACAGATTCATCTTCAGTTGATGAAGGTACAGTCATTGAATGAGCAGGTTGAGCATCTTCACTATCACTTTCAGAGTCCTGTTGTTTGTGAACAACAAATGGGATTTGAGATTCAGATCCCACAATAGATAATTCTTCTAGTGAATGAACATCAGACTGAGAGACATGTTCATTACTAGCAGGAGAAACATCAAAGGTGACATTGATGGTTTCTTCAATTTTATTTCTTCTGTTGTTATAGACTCTGTAAGCCTTTGAGATAGATGAATAGCCAACAAAAATTCCTTCATCTGACTTAGGTTCCATCTTTGCTAATTGATCTCTTTGATTGAGAATATAGCATTTACTTCCAAAGGTCTGGAAATAATGGATGGTTGGAACCTTTTTATGATACAACTCATATGTAGTTTTGCCATGCCTTTTGACTAAAATAGATCTATTTTGGGTATAACAGGCAGTGTTGACTGCTTCTGCTCAAAAATAAATTTTCATTTGACCATGGCATAACATGGTTTTTGCAGCTTCTATGAGTGTACGATTTCTTCTCTCAGCAACACCATTTTGTTGAGGAGTTCTGACAGAGGCAAAATTTTGAATAATGCCTTTGTGAGTACAGAATTCAATGAGAGTAGAATTTTTAAATTCTGTACCATGATCACTCCTGAGTTGCTTAACAGGTGCATCTTTCTGCAATTCTTCCCTCTTGATTAGATTAATAATCTCATCAGGAGCATCACTTTTTTCCTTAAGAAAGATAACCCAAGTATACCTTGTGTATTCATCCACAACCACAAGTGTATACTTCTTTCCACCCAAACTGCCAATGCTCATGGGTCCAAATAGATCCATATGGAGCATATGCAGTGGTTGATCAATTGTAGCTAACAATTTGGATGGAAAATGGTTCTTGGTCTGTTTCCCTAGTGTACATGCAGGACAAAGTTTGTCTTTAGCAAATGTAACATCAGGCAGACCTCTAACCAGTTTCTTCTTTGATAGGAGATTAATGTTTTTGAAGTTCAGGTGGGATAACCTCCTATGCCATAGCCAGCTTAGTTCTGGCACAGACTGAGTATAGAGACATGTCTCTATATTTGTGTCTGTAGAAGAAAGATCCAAGAGATAAATATCTCTTTCTCTTTTGGCAACTAGCACAGGTTTGCCTTTGAAATTATAGATAACAGCAGCCTTCCTTCTGATTCTGATTTCACTGTCATCATCACAAATTTGACTTGCACTAAGCAGGTTATGCTTTAATCCCTCAACATAGGCTACCTTTGATATTCTGATATTGCCAGCCTTCACCACACCATAACCTTTTGTCTTAGCAACAGAATTGTCACCATATTTGACAGAAGGTCCTTCCTCTTCTACAAACTCAGACAAATTCTCCAAGGAACCTGTCATGTGTCTTGAGCATCCACTGTCTAGGTACCACTTTTTGTTACCCTGCACAAGACAAACAAAATCAATTAGTTACTTTTGGGAACCCATCTTTTGATGGGTTCTTTAGAGTTGGCTGAAGTCAATTCTTTAGCAGCTTTGTTGGAACCAAGCATGTAAAGTTGACTTTTAACCTCTCTAGTTTTGACTTTGTTGTTTGTAGTTGACATTTGTTTAGTCAAAGCAACCTTTGGTTGTTTAGAAATGGACTTTGTGCATTTAATACTCTCATGTCCCAGATTTCCACAGTTGTAACATTTTCTGTCCAACTTAATGGTTCTTTTGGATTTTGGGTTATTACTTGCACTAGTTCCTCTGTTAAAATCCTGCTTTGTCTCAACAAATGTTTTGAAATCTGTGGTTAACTTCATTAAGTTTTCACTAAGCAGCTTAATGGTCTCAGTATGGTTGTTAAAAGTAGACTTTTGACAGTCAGACTGAGAGTTAACACTCACAGATTTGGAGTTAAGTTTACCAGACTGAAAATTGATTTTTCCAGACTGACATTTAGATCTCACAGACTGAGACCTTTTTAACTCCCTTGTTGCTGGTTTTATGCCTTTAAATTTGTCTTTTGGCATATTTTTGTCTGGACCAGCTACAGACTGAGATGTGAAAGGTTCAAACATATTGCAACCTTTCTGTTTATCCTTAATTCCTTTTACCTCTTTTTGTCTGTTTGAAGAGTGTACTGTGGGAATACTAACTTTGCCTTTTATAAATCTTTTCTTATTAAGTTCTATAGTTTCCAAAGATTCATTAGTTATTATAAGTTCAGGCAATTCAGATTGAGAAGTTTCACAGACTGAGATTTCTGAGTCTGTGTCTTCAGAGTCTGGCTCTGTCTCATATACTAATTCTTTAGCAACTATTTTTGGTCTTGCAAAAGCATTTGTCAATATAACTCTATCTCCCACAGTATGACTAAAAGTATAAGGTAAAATTTCAGGTACAAATACAGTAGCTTTTGAGTTTGTTTTTGAAAGTAAATGACTTTTAAGGTCAAACTCGTCACCTATGATTGCTTGTATCTGAGCTGGAATCTGTTTGGATAAACAGTCCACATTTTTAAGTGATGAAATACACCAAGATTTACAGATTTTCTCATAATGATCAACTTTATTTTTATAAGCTTCTTTTTCCAGTCTGATCTTTTGGAGAATATCATATTGAGCATCAAGCTCAAGTTTGTACTGTTTATTTGGGTTTATTTCATTCACTTTTGATTGTAGATCTTTTTGAACTTGACTGAGTTTTGTTTTTAAATCTTGTATTTCCTCAAGTCTTTTCAAAAAGTCCACATAGATGTGCTCAAACATTTTCTGTTTTTCTGCATCACTATAGTAAAGTTTGAAATGATTTACATTGTAAGCAGATCCTCTGTCCCAATCTGAATGAACACATGCTCTCTCTGCAAATTTGACATCTTTGTCAAACTGGCTTTCTGTGATAGCCATTAAGCACATATCCTCATCATCCTCAGATGATGAAGATTCTTCATCAACCCACTGTTCAACAACCAAAGCTTTCTCTAATTTTTTTGGTTACTGTTTCTCTCCAATTTTCTTGGAGTTGAAGTACTTTCTTTTGTACTTCTTGGCCTTTTCCTCCCACTTATCAGAACTTGAAGATTCTGCAATCTTCACTCTGCAGTCAGCAAAAATATGACCAATTTGCCCACATTTATAGCAAGTAGCTTTCTTAGGATCAAAAGTTGGCCTTCCTTTTGAACCATTGAATCTTTCCTTTTCTAACCTTTGGCCAAGAAATGCCATTTCAGCTTCTATAGACTCAGTTTCATCATCTGATTCTGAGTCTGTAAGAGTTAAATGATAATCTGCTCTAGAGAAAAGTTCTCTATTTTTCCTTGTTGTTGCAACAAGGGCTGCAGATGGATCTTTTGCAATCCTTTTGGCATTTAGATCTTTTCTGACTTTGGTTTCTTCAAAATTTAACAAAAGCCCAAACAAACCAGATAGATCATATGTCTCCAATTTTTCACTTACAACTAATGAAGTGATAACTTCAAAAAAAGTGTTTGGAATGACATCAACAAATTGGTACAGATTTCAAACTGTCCTTTGATGATATTATACCTTTCAAGATCATTGATTAAGATCTGAAATCTGGTATGAATATCAGTTAATGACTCATTTTGACCAGCAGAGAAGTTCTCATAATTTCTTATGAGATTCTTTTTCTTTTGGGATTGAACAAAACTTACACCATCATATTGGTCAGTCAGCATATCCCATATGGCTTTAGCAGTTTTACAGCCACATATCTTAGCAAAGATAGGCTCAGTAACTGCATTGCCCAGAATGGATTTGGCCTTAAAATCTAATGCATATAGTTGCCTGTCTAGATCAGTCCAGGTACTTTTGGCAGCCTCAACAAATTTTTCAGGTGTCAAAATAATACCATTTGCATCTAAAGTGGCAGGAACTATTCTGCTAGGAATAATGGGTCCTTCCTGAATGACTCTAAGCATTTCATCATGAATGCTACCAAGAAACCATTCAGCTTTCAATTTCTAATGGGTAAAATTTACACCATTGAAGATTGAAATTCCCTTCCCAGCCATAGCAATAGAAGAAGTCATTTTTCAAAGAAGAAAATGTAGAGAAAATGGGTTTTGAAGTTAGTTTGATAAAACTGGTTCATTTTGATCGTTAAAGATATAATTAATAATTAAATCTTTATTTGCTCTGATACCAGTTGTTAGGTCGCAAGGTTCCCAAAAGTTAGATACAAATTAAATAACAGTTATCTGAACGTGTTAGTTTATATCCAAGTTTATATCAAACAAGTTTAAATTAATCTAGGCGGAAAACAAGATTAATTTTGACACATAGTTTATTATGAATCAAAGTATTATTCACAATAAAGTGTTTGTCTCACACAGATTACAAAGTATTCAAACCCACACAGATGGTTTGAATACGATCCAAGTATTAGTATATTAAGATACAATTATGACTACAAACTTTAACAGTTAGTGTGGTAATGCTTTGAGCCTAAGTTAAAAGGTCTTGTATACTATTTTGCTTTGAGTGCTTGGATTACTTGGATAGTAGCAGTGCTTTTTGAACTGCTATTTATAGAGCTGGGTGTAACTCTATATTATCCAGTTCATGCAGTTGTCCAAGGGATAACAGATTCATCTTGGCCAACTTTGCACGCTCCCTTTTTGCTTTTCTTGGAAACAGAAAAAGCAAAAGGTAAAAGGTTTCTTTGCTGAGAAGAAAACCTTTGTTCGATGTTTGACCTTTCTCAAACATCTTATCAGTTGTATCTAGCCTAAGGAAAAAAGAATATCTTCTGTACATTTGTACTTTCATTCTTCAATCTGTGCTCTTCAGTCTATGCTCATCAGTCTGTGATCTTCAGTCTGTGAACTTCAGTCTGTGAAGCCTTCTGTATTCAATCTTCATTCTTTAGATGATGAATTCATAAGTCTTCAGGAAGAGCATGGCTTTCAGTCTGTGAGATTCTTCAGTCTGTGCAGCACAGACTCAGAAACAATTCTTCAGTCTGTGTAGCACAGACTCAGAAACACAGACTCAGGAATTTCACTAAGTTTCCTGAATACAACTAAGTTAGATTTTGACTCCTCAGATTTATAATTTAGGTTTGATCATTGTTTTTCCCAACAGTCATCATCATCATCATCATCATCATCATCATCATCACCTTCATCATCACCTTCATCATTATCATCATTATCTCCATCATCCTCTTCTTCTTCTTCTAGAATATCCTCCCTCTGATCCACCTGATTCGATTCCAAGTCTCTTATCCTTAACTCCAACTCACTAATCTTTTGGTTTTGAGCAGTTATCAGATCATTTTGTTCTTCAAGCTTCTTCGATTGATTCTCATTGATGTGACCCTGAGTGTCAATCTTGCATTCTAGATTCAAGAGGTTTTGTTTGAACCAAGAAGGATTACTGCAACGTACTCATAGTAGAAAACACCATCTGTAATAGTGTTGCAGCGGAATCCTGTTGTTGTGGCTGTGAAGTTTGTTGGGTTTGTTGTTGTTGTTGCGGTGATGTAGAAGTACCAGCTATTGATTTTACTCTATGTAATCTTTGACGAACACAAGCTGGATGTTCCTTAGGAGGAACATATTCTTCATCGAAGTCTTCTTCCCTTGCTCTCTTTCTGGTCTCCCTCTGCTCAGCAATTTTCCTTTCAATCCTTGCCATTTTTCTGTCAGAAATATTCGATGTTCTTCTAACGACTTCCAACGAACGTTGATCATAAACTTTATCGGAATCACTAGAGGATTCGTCAACAATGTTCATGGCAGTCTTCTCAGAGTCTGTACTGGAGGTCACAATAACCTCTTCATTCCGTGCTACTTCATTAACCCCTTTTCCCTTCGTGGCTGGTCTTCAAGTAATGGTTCTTGCTCAAGCTCTTGATTTTGTTGAGGAAAACGTTAGACTTCATCTTCACAACCGTCATTTGTAGGCTCGATGTAATTCTCATTCACAATATGCCCAAACAGTTCGACGACCCGAGGAGCTGGTTCTTTGATAGCAGAACAGTCCTTGTATATTCTTTTGGTCATTGGAGTCAAACGAACCGGCATTCCCTGTGTCGCACCCCCAAGACACGTGGCAGCGGAAGGTAGGGTGTTGCGTTGGGGGCGCCGATCAAATCAAATATCACAACACAAGAATTACAACAAACGACCTCTATATGAGACGTTTCAAAAATCATTACATTTCCATAATTCCATGGTTTACAAAAGTCTACATAATCATCAAATTTCGAGTCAACATTCTAGAGATTTCCACTACCATCCTAATCATAATTACAAAATGTAGTAATGCATTCAAATCTCCAGTTTGATTGTGAAAACATGTGACTCGAGCTAATGCTTCCGAAAGCTTCTTACTGCGGCGGGTCCCCTGAGAAATACATACTAAAAGGTCAACATAAAGTTGGTGAGTTCATAGGTTTGTAAACAGTTGATATAACATCGTATGGAACACAAGATTTTCGTTTGTATCATTCAACTATGATAGGTAATGTATTACAAAAATATAAAGATAGTGTATATTGTTGCCATGAGCTCATAGTTCGACCTTAACTGTGGTGTCGGGTCACAATCAAGTGCCACGATCGGGGTGCCTCCCAGCGAGTGCCTAATCCAACACTCGTAAGAACGAATGATAATGCGTCCGTTTGACCAGTTAGCGCGACTAACCCGGACGGGGGGAGTCAATCCCAAATAGTACTATTCATTAACATTCACGCTATAACGATACTAACAAACTATGATGTGGGGGACTTTCCGGATTAGTAAAATAACTCATGCAACCAATATATCGAGTTTAGTACTTGTGTTCACATGAAAATAGCGGTATAAAAGCAGTTGTATGTATTCTCACCCCAGTTAGAAAATAGTAAAAAGGGGCTATGAAACTCACCTGAGATTAGTAAGCAAGTAGCTAATAGTAAGCAAAGCGTGTTTTCCAAATGCAACCTTCTAACGTTCTAAACGTATAAGATTGTGTAAGTAGATGTCTCAAAAGACCATCTATAGTGATTGTATAAGTCGGGGTTAATGTCCACTTAAGCCAATCATGTAGGTGGAGGGTTAATGTCCACCTAAGTTAATCGTGTAGGTGGAGGGTTAATGTCCACCTAAGTTAATCGTGTAGGTGGAGGGTTAATGTCCACCTAAATTAATCGTGTAGGTGAAGGGTTAATGTCCACCTATGCTAGTTCACTCAACTAGAATTGTCCAATTGTTCAGTTATCGTTTGTGCTTGGAAAACATGTACGGGCCGTTAGTGATATTTTGTGAAAACACAGATTTTATTAATTATGTTACGCATAATTCTACTTGTAACATCCACTTTAAGGGCCTAGTGGTATTCCGGTAAATTCCCTTATTTTAAATTATTATTTAAGGTGTTAGGAAATATTTTACTATTATTATGTCTGATAATATTAGTAAAATGAATAAATGAATTATTGTGACTAATGAATAATTCATTGATTTAAACCGAACTAGTTAACGGTAAAATAAAATATTTGGTTTTCGCAAAATGGTTTTAGGTTCCCGACAATAGATTAAGAAGTGAACTAAAACGTAATGGTATTGGATAAGATTAATATATATATACACATTTATACATACAATTTCTCAGAACTTCTCAAACTTTCTATACAAACAGTGAGAATTCCCTGCTCCTGCGAACTGAACCGAGCATCCCAAAATATAAAGAAACTTTCTGTGAATTCTTGAATCATTTTGTATCATCTTTCGTTTCAAAAAACGGAATTCCAGTAACATAATCAAGTCTTCACCTTGTTTCTGTAAGTAATTTGTGTTATAATTGTATTTTTATGAAATTTGATTAATTTGCGAATTGATATGAATTTAAGCCTGAAAAGGTGTTATATGAACTTATTTGATGTATATAAGTTGCTAGGAAGCTTATTTGAATGATAGGTAGTCGAATTTGTGAGTTTTGGAAGAGAAAAGCTCGGTTTTCCGGTTACAGCAGGCTCGGTTCGCAGCCTGCAGAAGATGAACTCAGTTCGCAGTGCTTGACTGCGAAGCGAACTAAGTTGTTCTGCGAACCGAGTTGCGCTGCGAACTGAACCCTGCGAAGCGAACTGAGTTCCTGCGAACCGAGTTAGGCTGCGAACTAAGTTTGCTGCGAAGTGAACTGAGATTCGCGAACTGAGTTCCTGCGAACTGAGACTCATTGTGAAGCGAACCGAGATCCTGCGAACTGAGATTTTAAAACACTCATTGCGAAGTGTTTTCAGGGTCGTGACTGAGTGACAATTTCACTAACTCGGATTTAGTTGAAATTCGCATTGTCACTTGGAAACGACCTAATAATCAAGGCTCAATCTTAAGAGCCTAGGCAGTTTTTGGCCTTTCGGGGTCATCTTGGGGTCGAAAATGGCATTTTTCAGTTTTAAGCATCGTTTCGGGACTTTCTGGTTTCGCTTCGGATTGAACGTTTTTTTTTCTTAGACTTCAGGAATTTACCTGCTTGTTTAAATATGTTATATGATTATGAAATGAGTTACTAACTCATTATTTGTTATATTCTCAGATCATCAGAAGACTCAGTAATATAAGACTTCTGAGTTGTTGGATTGAGATTGACAGGTGAGTGGATCTGGAACTCACATATTTGATTCAGTTGTAACGATTTGGTTGCAACAAGTAAACGTAGATATAATTGATAGACTGTTTAGTCTGATATGCTGATATGCTGATTATGAATCTACGTGCAATGTGGCCTCTGGGCATTGATTGCTAGTAAAGAGGTCAACAGATTGTTGGACTTGATGATTTACAAGATTACAGATATGGGGTGTCGTACATGTGTTGTATTAAACCCATATTGTGTAGTGGTAATATCAAGTTATCGGTATATTCTGTAGTGGCCACTACAGATTGTGATAAGCGTTTCTTGAGGGCCACCGCGGCAGTAGGGTTCCTCAAAAACCACCGATCCTCTTTGATATTGATGATTTGTGTTTACGATTAATTGATGTAAACAGATTGTTAAGCTAAGTTGAACTGTTAGTTTCATGTTCACTCACTTAGCTTCGTGCTAATTCCCCACTTAATCCCTGCAGGTCATGATTGAATGGGCGGGCAGGCAGTTTTGTTCAAGGAATGTTTGATCGGCTGGCAACTCTGATATATTTTGATAAATAATGAAAGTTGAATTTTGTAACCCCCATCTTTGTACGATGATTTGAACATTATATATTTACCTTTTTGTAAATATTGTTAATATAATATATTTTGACCTACGCTTCCGAATTAAAGAGTATTTTATAATATACTAAGAGAGGGGCGTTGCACTACTTTCCAGTTATGGGTAATTGATCAGTGTGGCAACGGGCGAAGCCCATTAATGACGGGGGTCCGGGGGCAGCGCCCCTGGTAGCGGGGTCCAAGGGGTGGCAACCCCTGGCGGGGTCCAAGGGGCAGAGCCCCTGGCTGGGGTCGAGCTGGAAAATTTTTATTTATGCTTATATTGCTTTAACCAAAAACTTATAGATTCGGGTGTTATGGCGACACTAGGTTAGTGTCGCTATATGCGACACTAAGGTATTATGTGACACTAAGGCTTGTGTCGCTAATGTGACGATTCGGGTGTTATGGCGACACTAAGGCTTGTGTCGCTAACGTGATGATTCGGGTGCTATGGCGACACAAAGGCTTGCGTCGCTAATTTGACGATTCGGGTGCTATGGCGACACAAAGGCTTGCGTCGCTAATGTGACGATTCGGGTGTTATGGCGACACAAAGGCTTGTGTCGCAGACTACTGACCTTCTGCGACACAGAGGCATGTAACAGGTCAGTTTTGTACATTTTATTTCGTGTTCCAAATGATTAAATAAAAATTCAAGAAAAATCTATGTTGTTCCTTAGTATGTTAGCTCCTTAAAATAATTTTTTCAGAATTTTTGGGTATTCCTAAGTATTTTTAAAAATTCCGTTTGTTCCCTGAGGTCAGAAAATGACCAATCCGGACACATGCAACAAGATCGGATTTCTGGGCAAAATCTACACATTCTCAGAAAAAGTTATCTAAACGACATTTGTACCTAACAAAATTTGTGAACTTTTGGTGGTGGTTTCAAGTCATTTGGAGGTGTATATCTAGAGTTATAATTAAAACAAGAAGGTTAAAATTTCTGACTTTTTCGACAGCCCGTATACATGTTTTTGTAAAAATCATTTTGGGTATCAAACGGGCTCCAAAAATTAGGAAACCACTTGGAAATGAAAGCTAACCACATGGACCGATTCTTTCCAGAATGTCAAAAGGTCCGATGTATCTGGGGTTTAGTTTACCGTGGTTGCCAAAACGAATGACACCTCTCCAAGGTGACACTTTCAAAAGTACTTTGTCCCCAACTTGGAACTCTAGTGGTTTGCGTCTCACGTCGGCGTAACTCTTCTGACGATCACGAGCGGCTTTTAGTCAGTTTTGAATGGTTACAATTTTCTCGGTCGTTTCATGAATGATTTCAGGACCAGTGAGTTGGCTATCGCCCACTTCGGTCCAACAAATAGGTGATCGGCACTTTCTTCCGTAAAGTGCTTCGAAAGGTGCAGCATTAATGCTTGTGTGGTAACTGTTATTGTACGAAAACTCACACAAGGGTAGGTGGCTTTCCCAACTTTTTCCAAAGTCAACCACACAAGCACGTAGCATTTCTTCCAATGTTTGGATGGTTCGTTCACTTTAACCATCGGTTTGGGGGTGATAAGCAGTGCTCAGATCAAGACGAGTGCCGAGAGCTTTTTGAAGTGTTTGCCAGAATCGAGAGTTGAAGCGGCTATCTCTATCCGAGATGATTGAGATGGGTATACCGTGTCTTGCTACAATCTCTTTGATGTAGATGCGAGCCAAACGCTCCATCTTGTCGGTTTCTTTGATTGCTAGAAAATGGGCGGACTTTCTGAGACGGTCGACGATTACCCAAATGGTATCGCAACCACTCGAGGTTTTTGGTAGTTTCGTGATGAAGTCCATGGTTATTTGTTCCCATTTCCACTGAGGTATTTCGGGTTGTTGAAGTAACACGGAGGGTTTCTGATATTCGGCCTTTACCTTGGAACAGGTTAAACATTTGCTAACATAAGTGGCTATGTCAGCTTTCATATTGGGCCACCAATATCGTTGTTTGAGATCGTGATACATTTTGTCTGAACCAGGATGAATAGAGTATCGGGATTTGTGAGCTTCATCCATCACCAAATCTCGTAGGTTCCCAAAGCTTGGTAACCAGATTCGGTTGGAGAAGTATCGGGTTCCGTTAGATTTGGTTTCAAGTTGTTTATCCATGCCTCGCAAGGCTTCGTTTTTAACGTTTTCTTCGTTGAGTGCATCGAGTTGGGCGGAGAGAATTTGAGTAGTTAGGTTGTTGTGAACGGTTAAACCAAGGGTTCGAACTCGAAGGGGTTTTACTCGTTCTCTTCGACTTAGGACATCGGCAACAAGATTTGCCTCATCCGGGTGGTATCGGATTTCGCAGTCGTAGTCACTAAGTAACTCGACCCAACGACGTTGTCTCATGTTTAATTCCTTCTGATCGAAAATGTGTTGAAGGCTTTTGTGGTCGGTGTAGATGGTGCACTTGGTGCCATACAAGTAGTGTCTCCAGATTTTGAGCGCGAAAACTACGGCTCCTAATTCGAGATCGTGAGTTGAGTAGTTCTTTTCGTGGATTTTCAGTTGGCGTGAGGCGTAGGCAATGACTTTATCATGTTGCATCAACACACAACCAAGTCCTTGGGCGGAGGCGTCACAGTAAACTGTGAAGTTATCGCGGCCTTCGGGTAAGGACAAGATTGGTGCACTGCAGAGTTTCTGTTTCAAGAGTTGGAAGGCGGATTCTTGTTTGTCGGTCCAATCGAATTTCTTATCATTTTGAGTCAGGGTGGTTAATGGTTGGGCTATTTTGGAGAAATTCTCAATGAATCGCCGATAGTATCCAGCGAGACCTAAGAATTGACGTACCTCGGTTGGAGTGGTAGGTGCTTTCCAGCACTTGATGGCCTTGATCTTGGCTGGGTCAACATGTATGCCTTGACTTTCAATGACATGCCATAGGAAGTGTACTGTTTGCATCCAAAATTCACATTTGGAGAACTTGGCGTATAACTTCTCGTGTTTGAGTAGTTCCAATATAGTTTTTAGGTGTTGGCCATGTTCGGTTTCGTCGCGTGAGTAGATTAAGATGTCGTCGATAAACACAATAACGAACTTATCCAGATATGGTTTGCACACCCGATTCATAAGGTCCATGAATACAGCCGGTGCGTTGGTCAAGCCGAATGGCATCACTTGGAATTCGTAGTGCCCGTAGCGAGTTCTGGAGGCTGTTTTGGGAATATCAGTGTCGCGAACGCGGAGTTGATGGTAACCAGACCGTAGATCGATCTTTGAGTAAAAGCTTGATCCCTGGAGTTGGTCAAACAGGTCATCGATTCTCGGGAGTGGGTATCGGTTCTTGATGGTTAGTTTGTTTAGTTCGCGGTAATCGATACACATTCGGAAAGATCCGTCCTTCTTTTTCACGAAAAGGACCGGAGCTCCCCAAGGCGAAGAACTCGGTCGGATGAATCCTTTGTCCAGGAGTTCCTGTAATTGGGTGGACAACTCCTGCAACTCTGACGAGGCTAATCGGTATGGGGCTCGTGCCACGGGTGCAGCTCCGGGCACAAGGTCTATTTGGAATTCGACTTGTCTAGGTGGGGGAAGGCCATGCAAGTCTTCGGGAAAGACTTCTGGAAAGTCTCGGACTATGGGCACATCCTCGAGTCGCTTCTCCTCTGACTTCTACTCTGTTACGTGTGCGAGGATTGCCTGATACCCTTTTCGCAAGTATTTTATAGTTTTCATACACGAGATGATGTTGAGGTTAGGTTTATTGGTCTCCCCTTGTACGACCAAGGTTCCACCGGTAACGAGGGGAATACGGACGATTTTATCGAAACTAACAATTTCGACACGATGGTTGGACAGCTAGTCCATGCCTATGATAATATCAAAGCTCCCAATTTCGATAGATATAAGATTTATGGGGAAAAGTTCGTTTGCGAGGTTTAAAGTACAGTTGAGTATTACACTTTCGGCCTCAATCAGTTTGCCATTTGCTAATTCTACAGTGTACTTAGCATCTAAGGCAATGGGAGCGATGTTGTGTAGTGGACATAACTCATTTGATATGAAACTTTTATCGGCTCCGATATCGAATAAAACAGAAACGGATAAATCGTTGAGGAGAAACATACCCGTAACAACGTTGGGATCTTGACGGGCTTCTCCTGCATTGAGTACAAAGGCTCTGCCGCGGGAGTTGGTGTTGTTATTGTTCCTGCTGGTGGTATTGTTGTTGTTGTTGTTTCGTTTCGGGCAGTTATTTCTGAAATGCGCCGGGTTGCCGCACTCGAAACAGGCTTTCGGTGCGTTAGGATTGGCGTTTGAGTTGGTGTTTAGGTTGGGGGTTCGGCAATCTTTGGTTTGATGTCCGAACCGCTTGCACTTGCCGCATTGTTTAGTACACGGGCCATTGTGATGACGGTTACATTTTGAACAGTAGGGTTGACTTCCGGCATACCCTTTTCTCTCTCCTGACCCGGTGGTGTAAGCCCTAATGGTCTCGGGCTTTTTGTGTTGCTGTTGTTGTTGGGGTCGGTTGTTTCCCTGCCATTTTCGTTTGTGGTCCCCGGTAGCTTTCTCAGAAGGTGTCCCTCGGCGGACGATTTGAGCCATAAGCTCATGTGCCATGCGGACGGCACTTTGGATGGTTCCAGGCTTGGAGGAGGTTACATTGCCCTGTATCATCTCGGGTAGTCCCCAAATGTACCTTTCGATACGTTTATATTCGGGATCCACCATGGATGGACATAAGAGAGCTAATTGATGGAAACGAGTGGTGTAGCTGGTGATGTCGTTTCCTTAAACGGTGAGGTTCCAGAACTCCTCCTCGAGCTACTGTAGTTGCTCTCGAGGGCAGTATTCTTTCTTTAACATCTTCTTGAGTTCATTCCAAGGGAGTTGGTAGGCAGCATCGATTCCCATGGTTTGAGCGTATGAGTTCCACCATGTGAGTGCACCGTCAGCGAGAGTGCAAGTAGAGAATTTGACCTTGTTTTCCTCCGTGCAGTTGCAGATCCGAAAAACCGATTCCATCTTCTCTATCCATCGCATGAGGCCGATGGCTCCCTCGGTGCCTTTGAAATTGAGTGGTTTGCAATTCATGAAGTCTTTGTAGTTGCAAGGCTGGGTTGCTGGTGGGTTGTTGACTGGGTTCTCAGGGTTTTGTGGGTTAGGACCATTGTTCCTAGCCGCTTCGTGAGCAGCCAAAGCGTCGGCTACTCCTTGAGCGACAAGTTGTGCTATTTCTGCAGCGGTGAAAGTCTGTCGTCGTGGCGGCATGATTCTTAAAAGAAAACAATATGAAACAAATGAGATTTCGTTGTGCTAGAATCAAATTTTCGCAGTTATGTAAGATAAGACTATAAAGAGTTTTACGCACGGTAATCAATATTAGGAAATAGAACTTGTGGTCAAATTTAAGCGCAAGGTAAGTCAATTACAATAATTCGAAGTTTACAAAACGTGTCGGGCATTGATACTTCCGGCTAGATACGAGAGTTTACAAAATTTAACCTGTTGGGCACATCCCGCCTCAATAGGTTACAAAATAGGATAATAACTTAAGGCTGGCTTGGGCTTGGGCACATCCCGCCTCAAAGGCCCATTGTGGATAGAGAAGATGGAATCGGTTTTCCGGATCTGCAACTGCACAGAGGAAAACAAGGTCAAATTCTCTACATGCACTTTCGCTGACGGTGCACTCACATGGTGGAACTCATATGCTCAAACCATGGGAATCGATGCTGCCTACCAACTCCCCTGGGATGAACTCAAGAAGATGTTAAAGGAAGAATACTGCCCTCGAGAGCAACTACAGCAGCTCGAGGAGGAGTTCTGGAACCTCACCGTTCAAGGAAACGACATCACCAGCTACACCACTCGTTTCCATCAATTAGCCCTCTTATGTCCATCCATGGTAGACCTCGAATATAAACGTATCGAAAGGTACATTTGGGGACTACCCGAGAAGATACAGGGCAATGTAACATCCTCCAAGCCCGAAACTATCCAGAGTGCCGTCCGCATGGCACACGAGCTTATGGCTCAAATTGTCTGCCGAGGGGCACCTTCTGAGAAAGCTACCGGGGATCACAAACGAAAATGGCAGGGAAACAAACGACCCCAGCAACAGCAGCAAAACAAAAAGCCTGAGACCATTAAGGCTTACACCTCCGGATCAGGAGAGAGAAAAGGGTATGCTGGAAGTCAACCCTACTGTTCAAAATGTAACCATCATCATAATGGCCCATGTAATAACCAATGCGGCAAGTGCAAGCGGTTCGGGCATCAAACCAAAGATTGCCGAACTCCTAACCTAAACACAAACTCAAACGCCAACCTTAACTCACCAAAAGCCTGTTTTGAGTGTGGTAACCCTGGGCACTTCAGAAATAACTGCCCGAAACGAAACAACAACAACAACAACAACACCAGCAGGTACAGTAACAACAACTCCCGCGGCAGAGCATTTGTATTCAACGCAGGAGAAGCCCGTCAAGACCCCAACGTTGTTACGCGTATGTTTCTCCTCAACGATTTATCCGTTTCTGCTTTATTCGATACCGGAGCCGATAAAAGTTTCATATCAAATGAGTTATGTCCACTACTCAACATCACTCCCATTGCCTTAGATGCTAAGTACAACGTAGAATTAGCAAATGGCAAACTGATTGTGGCCGATAGTGTAATACTCAACTGCACTCTAAACCTCGCAAACGAACTTTTCCCCATAGATCTTATACCTATCGAAATCGGGAGCTTTGATGGTATCGTAGGCATGGACTGGCTGTCCAAACATCATGCCGAAATTGTTTGCTTCGATAAAATCGTCCGTATTCCCCTCGTTACCGGTGGAACCTTGGTCGTACAAGGGGAGACCGAAAAACCTAACCTCAACATCATCTCGTGTATGAAAACTAGAAAATACCTGCGAAAAGGGTATCAGGCAATTCTCGCACACGTAACAGAAAAGAAGTCAGAGGAGAAGCGACTCGAGGATGTACCCATAGTCCGGGACTTTCCAGAAGTCTTTCCCGAAGACTTGCCTGACCTTCCCCCGCCTAGACAAGTCGAATTCCAAATAGACCTTGTGCCCGGAGCTGCACCCGTGGTACGAGCCCCATACCGTTTAGCCCCGTCCGAGTTGCAGGAGTTGTCCACCCAATTACAGGAACTCCTGGACAAAGGATTCATTCGACCGAGTTCTTCACCTTGGGGAGCTCTGGTTCTTTTCGTGAAAAAGAAGGACGGATCTTTCCGAATGTGTATCGATTACCGCGAACTAAACAAACTAACCATCAAGAACCGATACCCACTTCCGAGAATTGATGACCTGTTTGACCAACTTCAAGGGTCGAGCTACTACTCAAAGATCGACCTACGTTCAGGTTATCATCAACTTCGAGTCCCCGACACTGATATTCCTAAAACAGCTTTCCGAACTCGCTACGGGCATTACGAATTTCAAGTGATGCCATTCGGCTTGACCAACGCACCGGCTGTATTCATGGAATTTATGAATCGGGTGTGCAAACCATACCTAGATAAATTCGTTATAGTGTTTATCGACGACATCTTAATCTACTCACGCGACGAAACCGAACATGGCCAACACCTAAAAACCATATTGGAACTACTCAAACACGAGAAGTTATACGCCAAGTTCTCTAAATGTGAATTTTGGATGCAAACAGTACACTTCCTAGGGCATGTCATTGACTGCCAAGGCATACATGTTGATCCAGCTAAGATCGAAGCCATCAAGTGCTGGAAAGCACCTACCACTCCCACTGAAGTACGTCAATTCTTAGGTCTCGCTGGATACTATCGGCGATTCATTGAGAATTTCTCCAAAATAGCCCAACCATTAACCAACCTGACTCAAAAAGATAAGAAATTCGATTGGACCGACAAACAAGAATCTGCCTTCCAACTCTTGAAACAGAAACTTTGCAGTGCACCAATCTTGTCCTTACCAGAGGGCAGCGATAACTTCATAGTTTATTGCGACGCCTCAGCCCAAGGACTTGGTTGTGTGTTGATGCAACATGATAAAGTCATCGCCTACGCCTCACGCCAACTGAAAATCCATGAAAAGAACTACTCAACTCACGATCTCGATTTAGGAGCCGTAGTTTTCGCGCTCAAAATCTGGAGACACTACTTGTATGGCACCAAGTGCACCATCTACACCGACCACAAAAGCCTTCAACACATTTTCGATCAGAAGGAATTTAACATGAGACAACGTCGTTGGGTCGAGTTACTTAGTGACTACGACTGCGAAATCCGATACCACCCGGGTAAGGCAAATCTTGTTGCTGATGCCCTAAGTCGAAAAGAACGAGTAAAACCTCTTCGAGTTCGAGCCCTTGGTCTAACCGTTCACAACAACCTAACTCCTCAAATCCTCTCCGCTCAACTCGATGCACTCAACGAAGAAAACGTTAAAAACGAAGCCTTGCGAGGCATGGATAAACAATTTGAAACCAAATCTAACGAAACCCGATACTTCTCCAACGGAATCTGGTTACCAAGCTTTGGGAACCTACGAGATTTGGTGATGGATGAAGCTCACAAATCCCGATACTCTATTCATCCTGGTTCAGACAAAATGTATCACGATCTCAAACAACGATATTGGTGGCCCAACATGAAAGCTGACATAGCCACTTATGTTAGCAAATGTTTAACCTGTTCCAAGGTAAAGGCCGAATATCAGAAACCCTCCGGGTTACTTCAACAACCCGAAATACCTCAATGGAAATGGGAACAAATAACCATGGACTTCATCACGAAACTACCAAAAACCTCGAGTGGTTGCGATACCATTTGGGTGATCGTCGACCGTCTCACAAAGTCCGCCCATTTTCTAGCAATCAAAGAAACCGACAAGATGGAGCGTTTGGCTCGCATCTACATCAAAGAGATTGTAGAAAGACACGGTATACCCATCTCAATCATCTCGGATAGAGATAGCCGTTTCACCTCTCGATTCTGGCAAACACTTCAAAAAGCTCTCGGTACTCGTCTTGATCTGAGCACTGCTTATCACCCCCAAACCGATGGTCAAAGTGAACGAACCATCCAAACCTTGGAAGACATGCTACGTGCTTGCGTAGTTGACTTCGGAAACAGTTGGGAAAGCCATTTACCGTTGTGTGAGTTTTCATACAATAACAGTTACCACACCAGCATTAATGCTGCACCTTTCGAAGCACTTTACGGAAGAAAGTGCCGATCACCTATTTGCTAGACCGAAGTGGGTGATAGCCAACTCACCGGTCCCGAAATCATTCATGAAACGACCGAGAAAATCGTAACCATTCAAAACCGACTAAAAGCCGCTCGTGATTGTCAAAAGAGTTACGCCGACATGAGACGCAAACCACTAGAGTTCCAAGTTGGGGACAAAGTACTTTTGAAAGTGTCACCTTGGAGAGGTGTCATTCGTTTTGGCAAACGCGGTAAACTGAACCCCAGATACATCGGACCTTTTGAAATTCTGGAAAAAATCGTTCCGGTGGCGTATCGACTGCAGCTACCACCACAATTAGTAGCGTGCACAACACCTTTCACATTTTCAACTTGAAGAAATGCCAGTCCAATGAGACACTTGTAATTCCGCTCGACGAAATCCACATTGATGACAAATTCCATTTCGTCGAGGAACCCGTAGAAATCATGGACCGTGAGGTCAAACGCTTGAAACAAAGTCGTATTCCAATCGTTAAAGTCCGGTGGAATTCCAGGCGCGGTCCTGAATTCACTTGGGAACGGGAAGACCAGATACGGCTGAAATACCCACATCTATTCTTAGATGCCACACAGACCACGACAACAAGCTAATTTCGGGACGAAATTTCTCTAACAAGGGGAGAATGTGACACCCGACACTTTAGGTTAATTGTTAAACCTAGCTAGAAACCCTAATTACTTGTATTTAGTTGGTATTAGGCTAAATATCTGTAATTACTTGTATATTTGAATATACACTTACGTGATTATGTGTTTATCTGTAATCACGCGAAACAACCGGACGAGGTCCGACAATCTATACGGCGTTGGTGATAACTTTTCATAAATAATGTAAACCTATGTTATAAATTAAATAGTAATTATTTACCCTATATTATTGTTATTTAATAATAATATACGAAAAACCTAGACGTTTTTCTTAAAACGTAACAAACGCAACGAAAACGCGCGAATCGCGCCCGACACCCGAACGAAACCGAAAAATATTTTAAGAAGGATCAATAAAGTATTTTTAAATATATTGGTCAAGTTAAAAATAGTGATTTTGTATTAAAAATAAAACACAAAATTTTAACGTTAAAGATTTAATGTTTACGCGCGCGAATAACGTTTAACCGATCGTATAACGTAACACGGGCTTGAGAAACTATTATACAAGCCCAAGACTCAAATTGGGCCGCCCCAACTTGACACCAAGGCTGGCCCAAGAAGCCCAAAAACCAGCCCAAAGGCCCACCTTATTTATTCTTTCTTTCCCTTTCTTTTTCTCATTTCCATCCACACTTTTACACACACAATCTTCCAAACACTCTCATCTTCTCTCTACTCTCCTCCTCCCTCCCAAAAACCTGCCCAAGAACACCACCACCACCACAAAAATCGGCCACCATCACCACCATAGTGTTCATCACATCTCCAAGAAGAAAATCAAGCTAAAGATTCAAGATTCAAGCTCTTCCAATAATTTCTCTTCAAAAATCACCAACCTATTTGTAAGAAAAATTATTCTCTATCCAAATATCTTTAAAAACATGTTAAAAGGTTAATGTAACAAAGAAATGTCCAAAATATAACATAAAAACGTTTTTCATGGCTTAAAATGTTCAAGAACAAAACATGCATTTTCGGGCAGAAAAATAGCTCGACTTTGAGAGGCTGTTTCTCCCTCTAAACTTGACCAAAATGGACGATTCAAAAGGCAAAAATAAATTTTAAGAAGTTATCTTTCATTTCCAAGTGGTTTCATAGATTTTGGATCCCGTTTAATACCGGAAATGATTTTTACAAAAATATGTGTCCGAGCTGTCGAAAGAGACAGAAATTTCACCTCTCTTGTTTTAATCATAACTCGAGATATACACCTCCAAATGATCTGAAACCACCGCCAAAAGTTCACAAAATTTGTTAGGTACAAATGTCGTTTGGATAACTTTTTCTGGAAATGTGTAGATTTTGCCCAGAAATCCGATCTTGTTGCATGTATCCGGATTGGTCACTTTCTGACCTTAGGGAACAAACGGAATTTTTAAAAATACTTAGGAGTATCCAAAAATTCTGGAAAAATTAATTTAGAAAGCTAACATACTAAGGAAGAACATATATTTTTCTTGAATTTTTATTTGAACATTTGGAACCCGAAATAAAATTCACAAAAACTGACCTCTTACAGGCCTCTGTGTCGCAGAAGACCAGTAGTCTGCGACACAAGCCTTTGTGTCGCTATAGCAGCCGAATCGTCACATTAGCGACACAAACTTTTGTGTCGCTATAGCACCCGAATCGTCACATTAGCGACACAAGCTTTTGTGTCGCTATAGCAACCGAATCGTCACATTAGCGACACAAGCCTTTGTGTCGCTATAGCACCCGAATCGACACATTAGCGACACAAGCGTTAGTGTTGCATAAGACCTTAGTGTCGCATAATACCTTAGTGTCGCATATAGCGACACTAACCCAGTGTCGCTAAAAACACAAAATCCATGCATTTTTGGTTAAAGCAATATAAGCTCGACCCCAGCCAGGGGCTCTGCCCCTTGGACCCTGCCAGGGGTTGCCACCCCTTGAACCCCGCTACCAGGGTTGCTGCCCCCGGACCCCCGTCATTAATGGGCTTCGCCCTTGCCACACTGATTAATTACCCATAACTGGAAAGTAGAAATACGCGTAACATAATTAAACAAAAGTTGTGTTTTCACAAAATATCACCAACGGCCTGTACATGTTTTTCTAAACACAAACGATAACTGAACAATTGGACATTTCTAATTGTGTGAACTTATTTAGGTGGACATTAACCCTCCACCGACACGATTAACTTAGGTGGACATTAACCCTCCACCTACATGATTGGCTTAAGTGGACATTAACCCCCACTTATACAATCACTATAGATGGTCTTTTGAGACATCTACTTACACAACCTTATACGTTTAGGACGTTAAAAGGTTGCATTTGGAAAACACGCTTTGCTTACTAATTGCTTCTTTCTTACTAATATCAGGTGAGTTTCATAGCCCTTTTTTACTGTTTTCTAACTGGGGTGAGAATACATACAACTGCTTTCATACCGCTATTTTTATGTGAACACAAGTACTAAACTCGATATATTGGTTGCATGAGTTATTTTACTAATCCTGAAAGTCCCCCACATCATAGTTTGTTAGTATCGTTATAGCGTGAATGTTAATGAATAGTACTATTTGGGATTGACTCCCCCCGTCCGGTTAGTAGCGCTAACTTGTCAAACAGACGCATTATCATTTGTTCTTACGAGTGTTGGATTAGGCACTCGCTGGGAGGCACCCCGATCGTGGCACTTGATTGTGACCCGACACCACAGTTAAGCTCGAACTATGAGCTCATGGCAACAATATACACTATCTTTACATTTTTGTAATACATTACCTATCAATGTTGAATGATACAAACGGAAATCTTGTGTTCCATACGATGTTATATCAACTGTTTAAAAACCTATGAACTCACCAACTTTATGTTGACCTTTTAGTATGTATTTCTCAGGGAATCAGTCGCAGTAAGAAGATTTCGGAAGCATTAGCTCGAGTCACATGTTTTCACAATCAAACCGGAGATTTGAATGCATTACTACATTTTGTAACTATGATTAGGATGGTAGTGGAAATCTCTAGAATGTCGACTCGAAATTTGATGATTATGTAGACTTTTGTAAACAATGGAACTATGGAAATGTAATCATTTTTGAAACGTCTCATATAGAGGTCGTTTGTTGTAATTCTTGTGTTGTGATATTTGATTTGGTCGGCGCCCCCAATGCAACACCCTACCTTCCGCTGCCACGTGTCTTGGGGGTGCGACAACGCGGGTATTCGGGTGTTATGCTTGTGTCGGTAATGTGACGATTCGGGTGTTATGGCGACACTAAGGCTTGTGTCGCTAACATGACGTTTCGGGTGCTATGGCGACACAAAGGCTTGCGTCGCTAATGTGACGATTCGGGTGATATGGCGACACAAAGGCTTGCGTCGCTAATGTGACGATTCGGGTGTTATGGCGACACAAAGGCTTGCGTCGCTAATGTGACGATTCGGGTGCTATGGCGACACAAAGGCTTGCGTCGCTAATGTGACGATTCGGGTGTTATGGCGACAGAAAGGCTTGTGTCGCAGACTACTAGGCTTCTGCGACACAAAGGCCTATAACAGGTCAGTTTTGTACATTTTATTTCGTGTTCCAAATGTTCAAATAAAAATTCAAGAAAAATTTATGTTGTTCTTTAGTATGTTAGCTCCTTAAAATAATTTTTCCAGAATTTTAGGGTATTCCTAAGTATTTTTAAAAATTCCGTTTGTTCCCTGAGGTCAGAAAGTGACCAATCCGGACACATGCAACAAGATCGGATTTCTGGGCAAAATCTACACATTTTCAGAAAAAGTTATCTAAACGACATTTGTACCCAACAAAATTTTTGAACTTTTGGTGGTGGTTTCAAGTCATTTGGAGGTGTATATCTAGAGTTATGATTAAAAAAAGAAGGGTAAAATTTCTGACTTTTTCGATAGCCCGTATACATGTTTTTGTAAAAATCATTTCGGGTATCAAACGGGCTCCAAAAATTATGAAACCAGTTGGAAATGAAAGGTAACTCCTTAAACTTAATTTTTGCCTTTTGAATCGTCCATTTTGGTCACGTTTTGAGGGAGAAACTTCTCCTTGAAGTTGGACTATTTTTCTGTCCAGAAATGCATGTGATGTTCTTGAACATTTTAAGCCATGTAAAACGTTTTTATGTTATATTTTGGACATTTCTTTGTTAAGTGAACATTATAACATGTTTATAGAAGTGTTTCAAGTGTTTTAAAAGATTTTTGAAGTTCTTACAAAGTTTCCAAACCGAGAAGGAGGGGAAAGATGATTAGGAGAGCTTGATCTTGTGTTTTGGCTTGATTCAAAAGTGATGAATGATGGTGGTGGTTGATGGTGGTGGTGTTCTTGGGCAGGTTTTTGGGAGAGGAGAAGAGAGGAAAAGGGAGAGTTTGTGTGTGTAAATGTGTGTGAAAATTGAGAGTTTGCAAGAGTGGGAGGGTTTAAAAGGGAGAGAAGAAAGGGGGGTCCGTTGGGCCGGTTTTGGGTTGGGCTGGGCCGGATATTTGGGCCTGGCCCATTGTGGTTCTCGGGCCCGTGACTTGCTCTTCGATTTCGTATTACTTTACTTGTTCGGTTAAACGTTAATCGCGTGTGTAAAAATTAAATCAATAACGTTTAATTTTTGTATTTTATTTTTGATACGAAATCACTATTTTAATTTGACCAATATATTTAAAAATACATTATTGAACCTTCTTAAAGTATTTGTCGGTTTTGTTCGGGTATCGGACGCGATTCGCGCGTTTTCGTTGTGTTTGTTACGTTTTAAGCAAAACGTCTAAGTTTTTCGTATATTATTATTTAACAATAATAAGATAGGGTAAATAATTACTATTTAATTTATAAAATAGGTTTATATTATTTATGAAAAGTTATCAACAACGCCGTATAGATTGTCGGACCTCGTCCGGTTGTTTCGCGTAATTACAAATAATCACGTAAGCGTATATAAACATACACAAGTAGTTACAAGTATTTAGCCTAATCAAATACTAAATACACGTAATTATGGTTCTAGCTTAAGGTAATCATTACCCTAAAGTGTCGGGTGTCACATTCTCCCCTTGTTAGAGGAATTTCGTCCCGAAATTAGCTTGTTATCGTGGTCTGTGTGGCATCTAAGAATAGATGTGGGTATTTCAGCCGTATCTGGTCTTCCCGTTCCCACGTGAATTCAGGACCGCGCCTGGAATTCCACCGGACTTTAATGATGGGAATACGACTCTGTTTCAAGCGTTTGACCTCACGGTCCATGATATCTACGGGTTCCTCGACGAAATGAAGTTTGTCATCAATATGGATTTCGTCGAGCGGAATTACATGTGTCTCATCAGACAGACATTTCTTCAAGTTAGAAATGTGGAAGGTGTTGTGCACGCTACTGAGTTGTGGTGGTAGCTGCAGTCGATACGCCACCGGACCGATTCTTTCCAGAATGTCAAAAGGTCCGATGTATCTGGGGTTTAGTTTACCGCGGTTGCAAAAACGAATGACACCTCTCCAAGGTGACACTTTCAAAAGTACTTTGTCCCCAACTTGGAACTCTAGTGGATTGCGTCTCACGTCGGCGTAACTCTTCTGACGATCACGAGCGGCTTTTAGTCAGTTTTGAATGGTTACAATTTTCTCGGTCGTTTCATGAATGATTTCAGGACCAGTGAGTTGGCTATCGCCCACTTCGGTCAGGCAAATAGGTGATCGGCACTTTCTTCCGTAAAGTGCTTCGAAAGGTGCAGCATTAATGCTTGTGTGGTAACTGTTATTGTACGAAAACTCACACAAGGGTAGGTGGCTTTCCCAACTTTTTCCAAAGTCAACCACACAAGCACGTAGCATTTCTTCCAATGTTTGGATGGTTCGTTCACTTTAACCATCGGTTTGGGGGTGATAAGCAGTGCTCAGATCAAGACGAGTGCCGAGAGCTTTTTGAAGTGTTTGCCAGAATCGAGAGTTGAAGCGGCTATCTCTATCCGAGATGATTGAGATGGGTATACCGTGTCTTGCTACAATCTCTTTGATGTAGATGCGAGCCAAACGCTCCATCTTGTCGGTTTCTTTGATTGCTAGAAAATGGGCGGACTTTCTGAGACGGTCGACGATTACCCAAATGGTATCGCAACCACTCGAGGTTTTTTGGTAGTTTCGTGATGAAGTCCATGGTTATTTGTTCCCATTTCCACTGAGGTATTTCGGGTTGTTGAAGTAACCCGGAGGGTTTCTGATATTCGGCCTTTACCTTGGAACAGGTTAATCATTTGCTAACATAAGTGGCTATGTCAGCTTTCATATTGGGCCACCAATATCGTTGTTTGAGATCGTGATGCATTTTGTCTGAACCAGGATGAATAGAGTATCGGGATTTGTGAGCTTCATCCATCACCAAATCTCGTAGGTTCCCAAAGCTTGGTAACCAGATTCGGTTGGAGAAGTATCGGGTTCCGTCAGATTTGGTTTCAAATTGTTTATCCATGCCTCGCAAGGCTTCGTTTTTAACGTTTTCTTCGTTGAGTGCATCGAGTTGGGCGGAGAGAATTTGAGTAGTTAGGTTGTTGTGAACGGTTAAACCAAGGGTTCGAACTCGAAGGGGTTTTACTCGTTCTCTTCGACTTAGGACATCGACAACAAGATTTGCCTCATCCGGGTGGTATCGGATTTCGCAGTCGTAGTCACTAAGTAACTCGACCCAACGACGTTGTCTCATGTTTAATTCCTTCCGATCGAAAATTTGTTGAAGGCTTTTGTGGTCGGTGTAGATGGTGCACTTGGTGCCATAAAAGAAGTGTCTCCAGATTTTGAGCGCGAAAATTACGGCTCCTAATTCGAGATCGTGAGTTGAATAGTTCTTTTCGTGGATTTTCAGTTGGCGTGAGGCATAGGCGATGACTTTATCATGTTGCATCAACACACAACCAAGTCCTTGGGCTATTTTGGAGAAATTCTCAATGAATCGCCGATAGTATCCAGCGAGACCTAAGAATTGACGTACCTCGGTTGGAGTGGTAGGTGCTTTCCAGCACTTGATGGCCTCGATCTTGGCTGGGTCAACATGTATGCCTTGACTGTCAATGACATGCCCTAGGAAGTGTACTGTTTGCATCCAAAATAAATATTTGGAGAACTTGACGTATAACTTCTTGTGTTTGAGTAGTTCCAATATGGTTTTTAGGTGTTGGCCATGTTCGGTTTCATCGCGTGAGTAGATTAAGATGTCGTCGATAAACACAATAACGAACTTATCCAGATATGGTTTGCACACCCGATTCATAAGATCCATGAATACATCCGGTGCGTTGGTCAAGCCGAATGGGATCACTTGGAATTCGTAATGCCCGTAGCGAGTTCGGAAGGCTGTTTTGGGAATATGTCGCACCCCCAAATTATGATGCAGCGGAAGTCGGATTGGGGCGCGACTAATTAGGAAATCATTACACAAAGTTACATCGAACGACCACTATACGCGTCGTTTTGAAAATAGTACAAATTATTACATTGGAAATCAAGTTGTTTACATCATTTTCTGAGTTCGCGAATAATCGTAGAGATTTTAATACATAACTAATGATACAAAATAATAATGCAATGAAATCTCCAATGTTTGTAAATCATGCGACTCGAGCTATGGTGTCTTGGAGTAATCCTACTCCTGTTGTGAACCTGAGAATACATACTAAAATGGTCAACAATAATGTTGGTGAGTTCATAGGTTTAGATATCAAAATATAAATGTGAACTACGAGATATCATATGAGTTGCACGCATGCAAAATAATGTATACTACTGCCATGAGCTCATAGTCCGAAGCTTAACCAAATGAGTTTGCCTCCTGCAGATGCCTAATCCAGAACATCCGTATGAACAAATAATAAAGCGCCCGTTTGACCAGTTAGAGCTACTAACCCGGACGGGGATGGTCAATCACAAATAGTACTATTCTTTAATACTCGCGCTAAGATCCATACTAACGAAACTATGATGTGTAGAGGACTTTTGTGTGGATTATGAACGTGAAACTCATGCAATCCGTATATGTGTAAATCTGTACTCGTGTTCATGAAAATAGTGCATGTATTCTCACCCCAATAGTTAAAACAGTAAAAGTGGGCTATGAGACTCACTTGAGTCTTGAAAGCGTGCGTTTAAATTAATAAACGTATGTCCAAAGATGTAACCTTCTGGCGCCCTAAACGCACAAGATTATATATGAGCGAATGTCTCAAAAGATCATTCATGCTAGTTGTCCACTCAACTAGTTATGTTCGATGTTATTTGTCCCATGATTACGTTTAGAAAAACATGTACGGCCCGTTGGTGAAGAGTTTGAAAATGATATTAATTCTCTAATTAACATTATCATGATTGTTTTGTGTTTTAAGTTGATAAGGTTAATATACCTTAGGTGTCTTCAAGTTGTCCCTGTAAGTATTTAACTTTGATTGTTACGGATAATAAAATAAAGTAGTGAGTTGGTTGATCATTCGGGTTCCAAGTTAATACTGTTTGGTCTTTGTGTCGCTAGTTAATACTGTTGGTCTTTGTGTCGCTAGTTAATACTGTTGGTTATAATTGTTGTGACGCAAGGGTTATGTCGCGGGTTAATACTGTTGAGTTAATACTGCTGGTTTCAAAGGTAGCGGCATAAGGATTGTGTCGCTAATTCCACAGACTGAAGGTTTCACATAGTTTCTACTGTTCTCTTAGTTTCTATTGCTTGCTTAGTTTCTACTGCTCTCTTAGTTTCTACTGCTTGCTTAGTTTCTACTGCTTGCTTAGTTTCTACTGTTCTCTTAGTTTCTACTGCTCTCTTAGTTTCTACTGCTCGCGTGGTTTCTACTATTGGTTCTTTTCTTTTATTACTACTGCTAGTTCATTTCCATTATTAGTACTGCTAGTTCATTTACATTATTAGTACTGTTAAGGTGTTTACATTATTAGTACTGCTAGTTCATTTCACTCGGTTACTACTGTTAGTGTATTTCCTTAGTTTCCACTGCTAGTTCATTTTACCCGGTTACCACTGTTAGTGCATTTTACCTAGTTTCCACTGTTAGTGCATTTTACCTAGTTTCTCCTGCTAGCACGTTTTCCTTTATTACTACTGTTAGCACATTTCCTCGGTTACCACTGTTAGCGTATATCCTTAGTTTCTACTGTTAGTTCATTTTACTCACCACTGCTAGTGTATTTCTACTGTTTGTTTCTGGGAAATCATTTTCGTTCACGGGTTTAGATTTAGAAATTTCGCCTTGGACCCGAGGCTTTTACACGTTAAATCTTACTATTTTTACACACGTAAAAGTAGGCCGGTTTTCGGTAAGAAATTATAAATGGTTTTCTGGTAAGTTTCTTTAAGAAGTTTGTTTTAAGATTCTTTCAAGTGGGTTTTCAGTTTATACTTCGTGAGTGAACTTACTAGCATGTTAAACCCAGAAAATCTTACGAATAACAAAATAAGTTGAGAAAAGTGTGTTCTTACCCGAGAATGTGTGACGAACAAGTTGTGAATGAAAAATCGTGGAGCTTGACTCCTAGTTTCCCGTTAATCTTCTTGTGATTTTTGGTGAGATTTGAGAGTAAAAGTGAAAGAAAATGTTTTCTGTTTGTGTTTGCTGTGAGGAGGGAAATGAGGGAAAGTTTTGGGTAAAGACTTCTAAGATTTTGATCAATGAAAAGTTGGATTGTGTGTGTAAGTAACTAAAATGATGATATTCTCTGGGGAAGTGTATGGAGCCAGTCTAGGGGTCCTAGATTTTGCAGACTTTTATCTTGTGTGGGCTCCCACCTTATTTCTCACTTGACTATTAATTTAATTGATTGTTTGTTTAATTAAAATTGTTACATTTTAATTTGTGTTTCCTTTGTGTTTTCGAGTGGGTTTGCGTTACGTATTGTACGTTTTGTATAAAACGTAAAGTGTTCGTATATTATTATATAGTAATAATATAATGTAAATAACTACTATTTAATTATAAAATAGATTCACATTATTTATGAAAAGGTTTTTCCCACCAACGTCCGTATTTACTGAGTCGGGTTCCATCCGATTGAAATTGCGTAATTAAAATTTGATTACGTATGAGTGTATAATACAATATACAAAATGTTCCGTAATTAGTCCTATTTCACACTAATTACAAGTAGTAATAACCAACGATTGATTACTAATGACGACCTAATTCGCCGGGTGTCACAGAATATCAGTGTCGCGAACGCGGAGTTGATGGTAACCAGACCGTAGATCGATCTTTGAGTAAAAGCTTGATCCCTGGAGTTGGTCAAACAGGTCATCGATTCTCGGGAGTGGGTATCGGTTCTTGATGGTTAGTTTGTTTAGTTCACGGTAATCGATACACATTCGGAAAGATCCGTCCTTCTTTTTCACGAAAAGGACCGGAGCTCCCCAAGGCGAAGAACTCGGTCGGATGAATCCTTTGTCCAGGAGTTCCTGTAATTGAGTGGACAACTCCTGCAACTCAGACGGGGCTAATCGGTATGGGGCTCGTGCCACGGGTGCAGCTCCGGGCACAAGGTCTATTTGGAATTCGACTTGTCTAGGTGGGGGAAGGCCATGCAAGTCTTCGGGAAAGTCTTTTGGAAAGTCTCGGACTATGGGCACATCCTCGAGTCGCTTCTCCTCTGACTTCTTCTCTGTTACGTGTGCGAGGATTGCCTGATACCCTTTTCGCAGGTATTTTCTAGTTTTCATACACGAGATGATGTTAAGGTTAGGTTTGTCGGTCTCCCCTTGTACGACCAAGGTTCCACCGGTGACGAGGAGAATACGGATGATTTTATCGAAGAAAACAATTTCGACACGATGTTTGGACAGCTAGTCCATGCCTATGATAATATCAAAGCTCCCAATTTCGATAGATATAAGATTTATGGGGAAAAGTTCGTTTGCGAGGTTTAAAGTACAGTTGAGTATTACACTTTCGGCCTCAATCAGTTTGCCATTTGCTAATTCTACGGTGTACTTAGCATCTAAGGCAATGGGAGCGATGTTGTGTAGTGGACATAACTCATTTGATATGAAACTTTTATCGGCTCCGGTATCGAATAAAACAGAAACGGATAAATCGTTGAGGAGAAACATACCCGTAACAACGTTGGGGTCTTGACGGGCTTCTCTTGCGTTGAGTACAAAGGCTCTGCCGCGGGAGTTGTTGTTGTTACTGTTCCTGCTGGTGTTGTTGTTGTTGTTGTGGTTGTTTCGTTTCGGGCAGTTATTTCTGAAGTGCCCAGGGTTACCACACTCAAAACAGGCGTTTGAGTTAAGGTTGGCGTTTGAGTTTGTGTTTAGGTTGGGAGTTCGACAATCTTTGGTTTGATGCCCGAACCGCTTGCACTTGCCGCATTGGTTATTACATGGGCCATTATGATGATGGTTACATTTTGAATAGTAGGGTTGACTTCCGGCATACCCTTTTCTCTCTCCTGATCCGGAGATGTAAGCCTTAATGGTCTCAGGCTTTTTGTTTCGCTGCTGTTGCTGGGGTCGGTTGTTTCCCTGCCATTTTCGTTTGTGATCCCCGGTAGCTTTCTCAGAAGGTGCCCCTCGGCGGACAATTTGAGCCATAAGCTCGTGTGCCATGCGGACGGCACTCTGGATGGTTTCGGGCTTGGAGGAGGTTACATTGCCCTGTATCTTCTCGGGTAGTCCCCAAATGTACCTTTCGATACGTTTATATTCGGGGTCCACCATGGATGGACATAAGAGAGCTAATTGATGGAAACGAGTGGTGTAGCTGGTGATGTTGTTTCCTTGAAGGGTGAGGTTCCAGAACTCCTCCTCGAGCTGCTGTAGTTGCTCTCGAGGGCAGTATTCTTCCTTTAACATCTTCTTGAGTTCATCCAAGGGGAGTTGGTAGGCAGCATCGATTCCCATGATTTGAGCGTATTAGTTCCACCATGTGAGTGCACCGTCAGCGAGAGTGCAAGTAGAGAATTTGACCTTGTTTTCCTCCGTGCAGTTGCAGATCCAGAAAACCGATTCCATCTTCTCTATCCATCGCATGAGGCTGATGGCTCCCTCGGTGCCTTTGAAATTGAGTGTTTTTCAATTCATGAAGTCTTTGTAGGTCCAAGGTTGAAATTGAGTGTTTTCGCAATTCATGAAGTCTTGTCGCTAACGTGACGATTCGGGTGCTATGGCGACACGAAGGATTGCGTCGCTAATGTAACGATTCGGGTGCTATGGCGACACAAAGGCTTGGGTCTCTAATGTGACGATTCAGGTGCTATGGCGACACAAAGGCTTGCGTCGCTAATGTGACGATTCGGGTGTTATGGCGACACAAAGGCTTGTGTCGCAGACTACTAGGCTTCTGCGACACAGAGGCCTGTAACAGGTCAGTTTTTTACATTTTATTTCGTGTTCCAAATGTTTAAATAAAAATCAAGAAAAATCTATGTTTTTCCTTAGTATGTTAGCTCCTTAAAATAATTTTTCCAGAAATTTTGGGTATTCTTAAGTATTTTTAAAAATTCCGTTTGTTCCCTGAGGTCAGAAAGTGACCAATCCGGACACATGCAACAAGATCGGATTGCTGGGCAAAATCTACGCATTTTCAGAAAACGTTATCTAAACGACATTTGTAACTAACAAAATTTGTGAACTTTTGGTGTTGGTTTCAAGTCATTTGGAGGTGTATATCTAGAGTTAAGATTAAATTAAGAAGGGTAAAATTTCTGACTTTTTCGACAGCCCGTATACATGTTTTTGTAAAAATCATTTCGGGTATCAAACGGGCTCCAAAAATTATAACCACTTGGAAATGAAAGGTAACTCCTTAAACTTAATTTTTGCCTTTTGAATCGTCCATTTTGGTCACGTTTTGAGGGAGAAACGTCTCCTTGAAGTTGGACTATTTTTCTGTCCAGAAATGCATGTGATGTTCTTGAACATTTTAAGCCATGAAAAACGTTTTTATGTTATATTTTGGACATTTCTTTGTTAAGTGAATATTAGTGTCGCGAACGCGGAGTTGATGGTAACCAGACCGTAGATCGATCTTTGAGTAAAAGCTTGATCCCTGGAGTTGGTCAAACAGGTCATCGATTCTCGGGAGTGGGTATCGGTTCTTGATGGTTAGTTTGTTTAGTTCGCGGTAATTGATACACATTCGGAAAGATCCGTCCTTATTTTTCATGCATTGAGTACAAAGGCTCTGCCGCAGGAGTTGTTGTTGTTATTGTTCCTGCTGGTGGTGTTGTTGTTGTTGTTGTTTCGTTTCGGGCATTCATTTCTGACATGCGCCGGGTTTCCGCACTCGAAACAGGCTTTCGGTGCGTTAAGATTGGCGTTTGAGTTGGTGTTTAGGTTGGGGGTTCGGCAATCTTTGGTTTGATATCCGAACCGCTTGCACTTGCCGCATTGTTTAGTACACGGGCCATTGTGATGACGGTTACATTTTGAACAGTAGGGTTGACTTCTGGCATACCCTTTTCTCTCTCCTGACCTGGTGGTGTAAGCCCTAATGGTCTCGGGCTTTTTGTGTTGCTGTTGCTGCTGGGGTCGGTTGTTTCCCTGCCATTTTCGTTTGTGGTCCCCGGTAGCTTTCTCAGAAGGTGTCCCTCGGCGGACGATTTGAGCCATAAGCTCATGTGCCATGCAAACGGCACTTTGGATGGTTCCGGGCTTGGAGGAGCTTACATTGCCCTGTATCTTCTCGGGTAGTCCCCAAATGTACCTTTCGATACGTTTATATTCGGGATCCACCATGGATGGACATAAGAGAGCTAATTGATGAAAACGAGTGGTGTAGCTGGTGATGTCGTTTCCTTGAACGATGAGGTTCCAGAACTCCTCCTCGAGCTGATGTAGTTGCTCTCGAGGGCAGTATTCTTCCTTTAACATCTTCTTGAGTTCATCCCAGGGGAGTTGGTAGGCAGCATCGATTCCCATAGTTTGAGCGTATGAGTTCCACCATGTGAGTGCACCGTCAGCGAGAGTGCAAGTAGAGAATTTGACCTTGTTTTCCTCCGTTCAGTTGCAGATCCAGAAAACCGATTCCATCTTCTCTATCCATCGCATGAGGCTGATGGCTCCCTCGGTGCCTTAGAAATTGAGTGGTTTGCAATTCATGAAGTCTTTGTAGGTGAAAGGTTGGGTTGCTGGTGGGTTGTTGACTGGGTTGCTGGTGGGTTGTTGCCGGGCATTGATACTTCCGGCTAGATACGAGAGTTTACAAAATTTAACCTGTTGGGCACATCCCGCCTCAATAGGTTACAAAATAGGATAATAACTTAATGCTGGCTTGGGTTTGGCGGTGGGAGTAGTGTAACGACTCGTTCCATTGTCTCTGTGAGTCTGCCGACCATCCTAAGAGTCTCTTCAGCCATTGCCCAGCGTTGTTCCAACGAGCGTGAGTAATCCTCTGTTTCCCGCAGACGTGTTTCACATTGCTCCAGTCTGGATTGCAGGACGGAGATCTCATTTCGGTTCCCCATGACTTGGTTATGCACCACACCCATAGTTTCAGTAATGTCCTCCTGGTCCTGAGAGATTTGTGCAACTCGACCTTGAGCCACGTGCATCCAGTTGGAACGGGTTTCGGGTTGTTCGGCTTGGCGGGGAAGTTCTTCGACTGCTTGTAAGCGTTGCTCATTAAGTTGCATCCTTACCCTTAATTCTAAGAGTTCGTCTCTAGTGTCTGTGGACAAGTCATTGGTGAGGTTCACGACCTCCGAAATATCTTCTTGGTTTTGGCAGATTAGAGTTAGCTTGTCCCGCATTTCGTTTTGTTCCACGTCCATAGTGTTTAGCCTCCTCTCATGGCGGTGGAGTCTGGCGGCTAAGACTGGGACAGTGTAGTGGGTGGGTTCTTGTGTGTATGGGGAGATATCCGTGGGTTCAGCAGTTGCCCTCCTAGTGGTGCGCATGACGCGTGTGACACCCGACACTTTAGATTAATTGTTAAACCTAGCTAGAAACCCTAATTACTTGTATTTAGTTGGTATTAGGCTAAATATCTGTAATTACTTGTATATTTGAATATACACTTACGTGATTATGTGTTTATCTGTAATTACGCGAAACAACCGGACGAGGTCCGACAATCTATACGGCGTTGGTGATAACTTTTCATAAATAATGTAAACCTATTTTATAAATTAAATAGTAATTATTTACCCTATATTATTGTTATTTAATAATAATATACGAAAAACCTAGACGTTTTGCTTAAAACGTAACAAACGCAACGAAAACGCGCGAATCGCGCCCGACACCCGAACGAAACCGACAAATATTTTAAGAAGGATCAATAAAGTATTTTTAAATATATTGGTCAAGTTAAAAATAGTGATTTTGTATCAAAAATAAAACACAAAATTTTAACGTTAAAGATTTAATGTTTACGCGCGCGAATAACGTTTAACCGATCGAATAACGTAACACGGGCTTGAGAAACTATTATACAAGCCCAAGACTCAAATTGGGCCGCCCCAACTTGAGCCCAAGGCCGGCCCAAGAGGCCCAAAACCAGCCCAAAGGCCCACCTTATTTATTCCTTCTTTCCCTTTCTTTTTCTCATTTCCATCCACAGTTTTACACACACAATCTTCCAAACACTCTCATCTTCTCTGTACTCTCCTCCTCCCTCCCAAAAACCTGCCCAAGAACACCACCACCACCACAAAAATCGGCCACCATCACCGCCATAGTGTTCATCACATCTCCAAGAAGAAAATCAAGCTAAAGATTCAAGATTCAAGCTCTTCCAACAATTTCTCTTCAAAAATCACCAACCTATTTGTAAGAAAAATTATTCTCTATCCAAATATCTTTAAAAACATGTTAAAAGGTTCATGTAACAAAGAAATGTCCAAAATATAACATAAAAACGTTTTTCATGGCTTAAAATGTTCAAGAACAAATTGTCTTCTTTTAAGAGTCATGCCGCCAAGACGCCAACCAATGAGTCCCGAAGAAATTGCTCACCTTGTCTCCTAAGGGGTTGCTGAAGCCATGACAGCTTATGAAGCGGCCAGGAACGGCCCTAATAATAACCAAGGAAATGCTGGAGAACCTGTCAACAACCCACCTGTAACCAAACCTTGCTCATACAAAGACTTCATGAACTGCAAACCCCTCAATTTCAAAGGCACCGAGTGAGCCATCGGCCTCATGCGATGGATAGAGAAAATGGAATCTGTTTTCCGTATCTGCAACTGCACGGAGGAAAACAAGGTCAAATTCTCTACTTGCACTCTCGCTGACGGTGCACTCACATGGTGGAACTCATACGCTCAAACCATGGGAATCGATGCAGCCTACCAACTTCCCTGGAATGAACTCAAAAAGATGTTAAAGGAAGAATACTGCCCTCGAGAGCAACTACAGCAGCTCGAGGAGGAGTTATGGATCCTCACCGTTCAAGGAAACGACATCACCAGCTACATCACTCGTTTCCATCAATTAGCCCTCTTATGTCCATCCATGGTGGACCCCGAATATAAACGTATCGAAAGGTACATTTGGGGACTACCCGAGAAGATACAGGGCAATGTAACCTTCTCCAAGCCCGAAACCATCCAGAGTGCCAACCGCATGGCACACGAGCTTATGGCTCAGATTGTCCGCCGAGGGGCACCTTCTGAGAAAGCTACCGGGGATCACAAACGAAAATGGCAGGGAAACAACCGACCCCAGCAACAGCAGCGAAACAAAAAGCCTGAGACCATTAAGGCTTACATCTCCGGATCAGGAGAGAGAAAAGGGTATGCCGGAAGTCAACCCTACTATTCAAAATGTAACCATCATCATAATGGCCCATGTAATAACCAATGCGGCAAGTGCAAGCGGTTCGGGCATCAAACCAAAGATTGTCGAACTCCCAACCTAAACACAAACTCAAACGCCAACCTTAACTCAAACGCCTGTTTTGAGTGTGGTAACCCTGGGCACTTCAGAAATAACTGCCCGAAACGAAACAACAACAACAACAACAACACCAGCAGGAACAGTAACAACAACAACTCCCGCGGCAGAGCCTTTGTACTCAACGCAGGAGAAGCCCGTCAAGACCCCAACGTTGTTACGGGTATGATTCTCCTCAACGATTTATCCGTTTCTGCTTTATTCGATACCGGAGCCGATAAAAGTTTCATATCAAATGAGTTATGTCCACTACTCAACATCACTCCCATTGCCTTAGATGCTAAGTACACCGTAGAATTAGCAAATGGCAAACTGATTGTGGCCGATAGTGTAATACTCAACTGCACTCTAAACCTCGCAAACGAACTTTCCCCCATAGATCTTATACCTATCGAAATCGGGAGCTTTGATATTATCGTAGGCATGGACTGGCTGTCCAAACATCGTGCCGAAATTGTTTGCTTCGATAAAATCGTCCGTATTCCCCTCGTTACCGGTGGAACCTTGGTCGAACAAGGGGAGACCGAAAAACCTAACCTCAACATCATCTCGTGTATGAAAACTAGAAAATACCTGCGAAAAGGGTATCAGGCAATTCTCGCACACGTAACAGAGAAGAAGTCAGAGGAGAAGCGACTCGAGGATGTACCCATAGGCCGGGACTTTCTAGAAGTCTTTCCCGAAGACTTGCCTGGCCTTCCCCCGCCTAGACAAGTCGAATTCCAAATAGACCTTGTGCCCGGAGCTGCACCCGTGGCACGAGCCACATACCCTTTAGCCCCGTCCGAGTTGCAGGAGTTGTCCACCCATTTACACGAACTCCTGGACAAAGGATTCATTCGACCGAGTTCTTCACCTTGGGGAGCTCCGGTCCTTTTCGTGAAAAAGAAGGACGGATCTTTCCGAATGTGTATCGATTTTCGCGAACTAAACAAACTAACCATCAAGAACCGATACCCACTTCCGAGAATTGATGACCTGTTTGACCAACTTCAAGGGTCGAGCTACTACTCAAAGATCGACCTACGTTCAGGTTATCATCAACTCCGCGTTCGCGACACTGATATTCCCAAAATAGCCTTCCGAACTCGCTACGGGCATTACAAATTCCAAGTGATGCCATTCGGCTTGACCAACGCACCGGCTGTATTCATGGACCTTATGAATCGGGTGTGCAAACCATATCTGGATAAGTTCGTTATTGTGTTTATCGACGACATCTTAATCTACTCACGCGACGAAACCGAACATGCCAACACCTAAAAACCATATTGGAACTACTCAAACACGAGAAGTTATACGCCAAGTTCTCCAAATGTGAATTTTGGATGCAAACAGTACACTTCCTAGGGCATGTCATTGACAGTCAAGGCATACATGTTGACCCAGCCAAGATCGAGGCCATCAAGTGCTGGAAAGCACCTACCACTCCAACCGAGGTACGTCAATTCTTAGGTCTCGCTGGATACTATCGGCGATTCATTGAGAATTTCTCCAAAATAGCCCAACCATTAACCACCCTCACTCAAAAAGATAAGAAATTCGATTGGACCGACAAATAAGAATCTGCCTTCCAACTCTTGAAACAGAAACTCTGCAGTGCACCAATCTTGTCCTTACCAGAGGGCATCGATAACTTCATAGTTTATTGCGACGCCTCAGCCCAAGGACTTAATTGTGTGTTGATGCAACATGATAAAGTCATTGCCTACGCCTCACGCCAACTGAAAATCCACGAAAAGAACTACTCAACTCACGATCTCGAATTAGGAGCCGTAGTTTTCGCGCTCAAAATCTAGAGACACTACTTGTATGGCACCAAGTGCACCATCTACACCGACCACAAAAGCCTTCAACACATTTTCGATCAGAAGGAATTAAACATGAGACAACGTCGTTGGGTCGAGTTACTTAGTGACTACGACTGCGAAATCCGATACCACCCGGGTAAGGCAAATGTTGTTGCTGATGCCCTAACTCGAAAAGAACGAGTAAAACCTCTTCGAGTTCGAGCCCTTGGTCTAACCGTTCACAACAACCTAACTCCTCAAATCCTCTCCACTCAACTCGATGCACTCAACGAAGAAAACGTTAAAAACGAAGCCTTGTTTAGCCTTCTCTCATGGCGGTGGAGTCTGGCGGCTAACACTGGGACAGTGTAGTGGGTGGGTTCTTGTTTGTATGGGGAGATATCCATGGGTTTAGCAGTAGCCTGAATTCCCTCTTCCGATCTCCAGGAATTTAGAGTAGTGGGTAGCCAATTCCAACGGCGAGCACTTGCCCGACGGCGGGCTCTGTTAGTGGTATTATTGGCGGTAGTAGTGCCGGGATATGGGCTAGTCCGAGGAGAGTCAATTGCCCTCCTAGTGGTGCGCATGACGCGGGTATTCGAAGAGGCGCGATTAGGTGAGGCTTGAGTATCGTTCCCTATATCGGTTGAAGTTGTAGTAGGAAAATCTGCCATTTCTGTGGCAAGAGTTTTAGTACGTGAGGTCTATATATATATATATATACATATAAAAACCTAGTACAAATAGCACATATAAGGGTTTGTCATAATCTATCCTCGGTCCATGTGTTCTAATGTATTCCCATTTAATATAACTATTTCTGATCTTGCATCGATTCGCCTTTAATTATACATAGTTGATCAGGCTATGTTAAATTAGAGTTGAATGATGAAATTCCTGAACTAGTTATACCTAATGAGGAATACTAACTTAATGGTTATAGTCTAGGTCCACTAATGCAACCTAGTTCGCTATAACCTTGGCTCTGATACCAATCTGTCGCACCCCCAAGACACGTGGCAGCGGAAGGTAGGGTGTTGCGTTGGGGGCGCTGACCAAATCAAATATCACAACACAAGAATTACAACAAACGACCTCTATATGAGACGTTTCAAAAATAATTACATTTCCATAGTTCCATTGTTTACAAAAGTCTACATAATCATCAAATTTCGAGTCAACATTCTAGAGATTTCCACTACCATCCTAATCATAGTTACAAAATGTAGTAATGCATTCAAATCTCCGGTTTGATTGTGAAAACATGTGACTCGAGCTAATGCTTCCGAAAGCTTCTTACTGCGGCGGGTCCCCTGAGAAATACATACTAAAAGGTCAACATAAAGTTGGTGAGTTCATAGGTTTGTAAACAGTTGATATAACATCGTATGGAACACAAGATTTCCGTTTGTATCATTCAACAATGATAGGTAATGTATTACAAAAATATAAAGATAGTGTATATTGTTGCCATGAGCTCATAGTTCGAGCTTAACTGTGGTGTCGGGTCACAATCAAGTGCCACGATCGGGGTGCCTCCCAGCGAGTGCCTAATCCAACAATCGTAAGAACAAATGATAATGCGTCCGTTTAACCAGTTAGCGCGACTAACCCGGACGGGGGGAGTCAATCCCAAATAGTACTATTCATTAACATTCACGCTATAACGATACTAACAAACTATGATGTGGGGGACTTTCAGGATTAGTAAAATAACTCATGCAACCAATATATCGAGTTTAGTACTTGTGTTCACATGAAAATAGCGGTATAAAAGCAGTTGTATGTATTCTCACCCCAGTTAGAAAACAGTAAAAAGGGGCTATGAAACTCACATGAGATTAGTAAGCAAGTAGCTAATAGTAAGCAAAGCGTGTTTTTCAAATGCAACCTTCTAACGTCCTAAACGTATAAGATTGTGTAAGTAGATGTCTCAAAAGACCATCTATAGTGATTGTATAAGTGGGGGTTAATGTCCACTTAAGCCAATCATGTAGGTGGAGGGTTAATGTCCACTTAAGTTAATCGTGTAGGTAGAGAGTTAATGTCCACCTAAATAAATCGTGTAGGTGGAGGGTTAATGTCCACCTATGCTAGTTCACTCAACTAGAATTGTCCAATTGTTCAGTTATCGTTTGTGCTTAGAAAACATGTACGGACCGTTGGTGATATTTTGTGAAAACAAAGATTTGATTAATTATGTTACGCATATTTCTACTTTCCAGTTATGGGTAATTGATCTGTGTGGCAACGGGCGAAGCCCATTAATGACGGGGGTCCGGGGGCAGCGCCCCTGGTAGCGGGGTCCAAGGGGTGGCAACCCCTGGCGGGGTCCAACGGGCAGAGCCCCTGGCTGGGGTCGAGCTAGAAAATTTTTATTTATTCTTATATTACTTTAACCAAAAACGTATAAATTCTGTATTTTTGGCGACACTGTGCTAGTGTCGCTATATGCGACACTAAGGTATTATGCGACACAAAGGCTTGTGTCGCTAAGGTGACGATTCGGGTGTTATGGCGACACTAAGGCTTGTGTCGCTAACGTGACGATTCGGGTGCTATGGTGACACGAAGGCTTGCGTCGCTAATGTGACGATTCGGGTGCTATGGCGACACAAAGGCTTAGGTCGCTAATGTGACGATTCGGGTTCTATGGCGACACAAAGGCTTGTGTCGCAGACTACTAGGCTTCTGCGACACAGAGGCCTGTAACAGGTCAGTTTTTTAGATTTTATTTCGTGTTCCAAATGTTTAAATAAATATCAAGAAAAATCTATGTTTTTTCTTAGTATGTTAGCTCCTTAAATAATTTTTCCAGAAATTTTGGGTATTCCTAAGTATTTTTAAAAACTCCGTTTGTTCCCTGAGGTCAGAAAGTGACCAATCCGGACACATGCAACAAGATCGGATTTCTGGGCAAAATCTACACATTTTCAGAAAAAGTTATCTAAACGACATTTGTACCTAACAAAATTTGTGAACTTTTGGTGGTGGTTTCAAGTCATTTGGAGGTGTATACCTAGAGTTATGATTAAAAAAAGAAGGGTAAAATTTCTGACTTTTTCGACAGCCCGTATACATGTTTTTGTAAAAATCATTTCGGGTATCAAACGGGCTCCAAAAATTATGAAACCACTTGGAAATGAAAGGTAACTTCTTAAACTTAATTTTTGCCTTTTGAATCGTCCATTTTGGTCACGTTTTGAGGGAGAAACGTCTCCTTGAAGTTGGATTATTTTTCTGTCCAGAAATGCATGTGATGTTCTTGAACATTTTAAGCCATGAAAAACGTTTTTATGTTATATTTTCGACATTTCTTTGTTAAGTGAACATTATAACATGTTTATAAACGTGTTTCAAGTATTTTAGAAGATTTTTGAAGTTCTTACAAAGTTTCCAAACCGAGAAGGAGGGGAAAGATGATTAGGAGAGCTTGATCTTGTGTTTTGGCTTGATTTCTCCTTCAAAAGTGATGAATGATGGTGATGGTTGATGGTGGTGGTGTTCTTCGGCAGGTTTTTGGGAGAGGAGAAGAGAGGAAAAAGGAGAGTTTGTGTGTGTAAATGTGTGTGAAAATTGAGAGTTTGCAAGAGTGGGAGGGTTTAAAAGGGAGAGAAGAAAGGGGGGTCCGATGGGCTGGGTTGGGCCGGATATTTGGGCCTTGCCCATTGTGGTTCCCGGGCCCGTGACTTGCTCTTCGATTTCGTATTACTTTACTTGTTCGGTTAAACGTCAATCGCGTGTGTAAAATATAAATCGTTAACGTTTAATTTTTGTATTTTATTTTTGATACGAAATCACTATTTTAATTTGACCAATATATTTAAAAATACATTATTGAACCTTCTTAAAGTATTTGTCGGTTTTGTTCGGGTATCGGGCGCGATTCGCGCGTTTTCGTTGCATTTGTTACGTTTTAAACAAAACGTCTAGGTTTTTTCGTATATTATTATTTAACAATAATAAGATAGGGTAAATAATTACTATTTAATTTATAAAATAGGTTTACATTATTTATGAAAAGTTATCACCAACGCCGTATAGATTGTCGGACCTCGTCCGATTGTTTCGCGTAATTACAAATAATCACGTAAGCGTATATAAACATATACAAGTAGTTACAAGTATTTAGCCTAATCAAATACTAAATACACGTAATTATGGTTCTAGCTTAAGGTAATCATTACCCTAAAGTGTCGGGTGTCACATTCTCCCCTTGTTAGAGGAATTTCGTCCCGAAATTAGCTTGTTATCGTGGTCTGTGTGGCATCTAAGAATAGATGTGGGTATTTCAGCCGTATCTGGTCTTCCCGTTCCCACGTGAATTCAGGACCGCGCCTGGAATTCCACCGGACTTTAATGATGGGAATACGACTCTGTTTCAAGCGTTTGACCTCACGGTCCATGATCTCTACGGGTTCCTCGACGAAATGAAGTTTGTCATCAATATGGATTTCGTCGAGCGGAATTACATGTGTCTCATCAGACAGACATTTCTTCAAGTTAGAAATGTGGAAGGTGTTGTGCATGCTACTGAGTTGTGGTGGTAGCTGCAGTCGATACGCCACCGGACCGATTCTTTCCAGAATGTCAAAAGGTCCGATGTATCCGGGGTTTAGTTTACCGCGGTTGCCAAAACGAATGACACCTCTCCAAGGTGACACTTTCAAAAGTACTTTGTCCCCAACTTGGAACTCTAGTGGTTTGCGTCTCACGTCGGCGTAACTCTTCTGACGATCACGAGCGGCTTTTAGTCAGTTTTGAATGGTTACAATTTTCTCGGTCGTTTCATGAATGATTTCAGGACCAGTGAGTTGGCTATCGCCCACTTCGGTCCGGCAAATAGGTGATCGGCACTTTCTTCCGTAAAGTGCTTCGAAAGGTGCAGCATTAATGCTTGTGTGGTAACTGTTATTGTACGAAAACTCACACAAGGGTAGGTGGCTTTCCCAACTTTTTCCGAAGTCAACCACGCAAGCACGTAGCATGTCTTCCAAGGTTTGGATGGTTCGTTCATTTTGACCATCGGTTTGGGGGTGATAAGTAGTGCTCAGATCAAGACGAGTGCTGAGAGCTTTTTGAAGTGTTTGCCAGAATCGAGAGGTGAAGCGGCTATCTCTATCCGAGATAATTGAGATGGGTATACCGTGTCTTGCTACAATCTCTTTGATGTAGATGCGAGCCAACGCTCCATCTTGTCGGTTTCTTGGATTGCTAGAAAATGGGCAGACTTTCTGAGACGGTCGACGATTACCCAAACGGTATCGCAACCACTCGAGGTTTTTTGGTAGTTTCGTGATGAAGTCCATGGTTATTTGTTCCCATTTCCACTGAGGTATTTCGGGTTGTTGAAGTAACACGGAGGGTTTCTGATATTCGGCCTTTACCTTGGAACAGGTTAAACATTTGCTAACATAAGTGGCTATGTCAGCTTTCATATTGGGCCACCAATATCGTTGTTTGAGATCGTGATGCATTTTGTCTGAACCAGGATGAACAGAGTATCGGGATTTGTGAGCTTCATCCATCACCAAATCTCGTAGGTTCCCAAAGCTTGGTAACCAGATTCGGTTGGAGAAGTATCGGGTTCCGTCAGATTTGGTTTCAAATTGTTTATCCATGCCTCGCAAGGCTTCGTTTTTAACGTTTTCTTCATTGAGTGCATCGAGTTGGGCGGAGAGAATTTGAGTAGTTAGGTTGTTGTGAACGGTTAAACCAAGGGCTCGAACTCGAAGGGGTTTTACTCGTTCTTTTCGACTTAGGGCATCGGCAACAACATTTGCCTTATCCGGGTGGTATCGGATTTCGCAGTCGTAGTCACTAAGTAACTCGACCCAACGACGTTGTCTCATGTTTATGTCCTTCCGATCGAAAATGTGTTGAAGGCTTTTGTGGTCGGTGTAGATGGTGCACTTGGTGCCATACAAGTAGTGTCTCCAGATTTTGAGCGCGAAAACTACGGCTCCTAATTCGAGATCGTAAGTTGAATAGTTCTTTTCGTGGATTTTCAGTTGGCGTGAGGCATAGGCGATGACTTTATCATGTTGCATCAACACACAACCAAGTCCTTGGGCGGAGGCGTCACAGTAAACTGTGAAGTTATCGCTGCCTTCGGGTAAGGACAAGATTGGTGCACTGAAGAGTTTCTGTTTCAAGAGTTGGAAGGCGGATTCTTGTTTGTCGGTCCAATCGAATTTCTTATCTTTTTGAGTCAGGGTGGTTAATGGTTGGGCTATTTTGGAGAAATTCTCAATGAATCGCCGATAGTATCCAGCGAGACCTAAGAATTGACATACCTCGGTTGGAGTGGTAGGTGCTTTCCAGCACTTGATGGCCTCGATCTTGGCTGGGTCAACATGTATGCCTTGACTGTCAATGACATGCCCTACGAAGTGTACTGTTTCCATCCAAAATTCACATTTGGAGAACTTGGCGTATAACTTCTCGTGTTTGAGTAGTTCCAATATGGTTTTTAGTTGTTGGCATGTTCGGTTTCGTCGCGTGAGTAGATTAAGATGTCGTCGATAAACACAATAACGAACTTATCCAGATATGGTTTGCACACCCGATTCATAAGGTCCATGAATACAGCCGGTGCGTTGGTCAAGCCGAATGGCATCACTTGGAATTCGTAATGCCCGTAGCGAGTTCGGAAGGTTGTTTTGGGAATATCAGTGTCGCGAACGCGGAGTTGATGGTAACTAGACCGTAGATCGATCTTTGAGTAAAAGCTTGATCCCTGGAGTTGGTCAAACAGGTCATCGATTCTCGGGAGTGGGTATCGGTTCTTGATGGTTAGTTTGTTTAGTTTGCGGTAATCGATACACATCGGAAAGATCCGTCCTTCTTTTTCACGAAAAGGACCGGAGCTCCCCAAGGCGAAGAACTCGGTCGGATGAATCCTTTGTCCAGGAGTTCCTGTAATTGGGTGGACAACGCCTGCAACTCAGACGGGGCTAATCGGAATGGGGCTCGTGCCACGGGTGCAGCTCCGGGCACAAGGTCTATTTGGAATTCGACTTGTCTAGGTGGGGGAAGGCCATGCAAGTCTTCGGGAAAGACTTCTTGAAAGTCTCGGACTATGGGCACATCCTCGAGTCGCTTCTCCTCTGACTTCTTCTCTGTTACGTGTGCGAGGATTGCCTGATACCCTTTTCGCAGGTATTTTCTAGTTTTCATACACGGGATGATGTTGAGGTTAGGTTTCTCGGTCTCCCTTGTACGACCAAGGTTCCACCGGTGACGAGGGGAATACGGACGATTTTATCGAAACAAACAATTTCGACACGATGTTTGGACAGCTAGTCCATGCCTATGATAATATCAAAGCTCCCAATTTCGATAGATGTAAGATTTATGGGGAAAAGTTCGTTTGCGAGGTTTAAAGTACAGTTGAGTATTACACTTTCGGCCTCAATCAGTTTGCCATTTGCTAATTCTACAGTGTACTTAGCATCTAAGGCAATGGGAGTGATGTTGTGTAGTGGACATAACTCATTTGATATGAAACTTTTATCGGCTCCGGTATCGAATAAAACAGAAACGGATAAGTCGTTGAGGAGAAACATACCCGTAACAACGTTGGGATCTTGACGGGCTTCTCCTGCATTGAATACAAAGGCTCTGCCGCGGGAGTTGTTGTTGTTATTGTTCCTGCTGGTGTTGTTGTTGTTGTTGTGGTTGTTTCGTTTCGGGCAGTTATTTCTGAAGTGCGCCGGGTTGCCGCACTCGAAACAGGCTTTCGGTGCGTTAGGATTGGCGTTTGAGTTGGTGTTTAGGTTGGGGGTTCGACAATCTTTGGTTTGATGTCCGAACCGCTTGCACTTGCCGCATTGTTTAGTACACGGGCCATTGTGATGACGGTTACATTTTGAACACTAGGGTTGACTTCCGGCATACCCTTTTCTCTCTCCTGACCTGGTGGTGTAAGCCCTAATGGTCTCGGGCTTTTTGTGTTGCTGTTGTTGCTGGGGTTGGTTGTTTCCCTGCCATTTTCGTTTGTGGTCCCCGGTAGCTTTCTCAGAAGGTGTCCCTCGGCGGACGATTTGAGCCATAAGCTCATGTGCCATGCGGACGGCACTTTGGATGGTTCCGGGCTTGGAGGAGGTTACATTGCCCTGTATCTTCTCGGGTAGTCCCCAAATATACCTTTCGATACGTTTATATTCGGGATCCACCAAGGATGGACATAAGAGAGCTAATTGATGGAAACGAGTGGTGTAGCTGGTGATGTCGTTTCCTTGAACGGTGAGGTTCCAGAACTCCTCCTCGAGCTGCCGTAGTTGCTCTCGAGGGCAGTATTCTTCCTTTAACATCTTCTTGAGTTCATCCTAGGGGAGTTGGTAGGAAGCATCGATTCCCATGGTTTGAGCGTATGAGTTCCACCATGTGAGTGCACCGTCAGCGAGAGTGCAAGTAGAGAATTTGACCTTGTTTTCCTCCGTTCAGTTGCAGATCCGGAAAACCGATTCCATCTTCTCTATCCATCGCATGAGGCCGATGGCTCCCTCGGTGCCTTTGAAATTGAGTGGTTTGCAATTCATGAAGTCTTTGTAGGTGCAAGTCTGGGTTGCTAGTGGGTTGTTGACTGGGTTCTCAGGGTTTTGTAGGTTAGGACCATTGTTCCTAGCCGCTTCGTGAGCAGCCAAAGCGTCGGCTACTCCTTGAGCGACAAGTTGTGCTATTTCTGCAGCGGTGAAAGTCTGTCGTCGTGGCGGCATGATTCTTAAAAGAAAACAATATGAAACAAATGAGATTTCGTTGTGCTAGAATCAAACTTTCGCAGTTGTGTAAGATAAGACTATAAAGAGTTTCACGCACGATAATCAATATTAGGAAATAGAACTTGTGGTCAAATTTAAGCGCGAGGTAAGTCGATTACAATAATTCGAAGTTTACAAAACGTGCCGGGCATTGATACTTCCGGCTAGATACGAGATTTTACAAAATTTAACCTGTTGGGCACATCCCGCCTCAATAGGTTACAAAATAGGATAATAACTTAAGGCTGGCTTGGATTTGGCGGTGGGAGTAGTGTGACGACTCGTTCCATTGTCTCTGTGAGTCTGCCGACCATCCTAAGAGTCTCTTCAGCCATTACCCAGCGTTGTTCCAACGAGCGTGAGTAATCCTCTGTTTCCCGCAAACGTGTTTCACATTTCTCCAGTCTGGATTGCAGGACGGAGATCTCATTTCGGTTCCCTATGACTTGGTTATGCACCACACCCATAATTTCAGGTAATGTCCTCCTGGTCCTGAGAGATTTGTGCAACTCGACCTTGAGCCACGTGCATCCAGTTGGAACGGGTTTCGGGTTGTTCGGCTTGGCGGGGAAGTTCTTCGACTGCTTGTAAGCGTTGCTCATTAAGTTGCATCCTTACCCTTAATTCTAAGAGTTCATCTTTAGTGTCTGTGGACAAGTCATTGGTGAGGTTCACGACCTCCGAAATATCTTCTTGGTTTTGGCAGATTAGACTTAGCTTGTCCCGCATTTCGTTTTGTTCCACGTCCATAGTGTTTAGCCTCCTCTCATGGCGGTGGAGTCTGGCGGCTAACACTGGGACAGCGTAATAGGTGGGTTCTTGTGTGTATGGGGAGATATCCATGGGTTCAGCAGTAGCCTGAATTCCCTCTTCGGATCTCCAGGAATTTAGAGTAGTGGGTAGCCAATTCCAACGGCGAGCACTTGCCCGACGGCGGGCTCTGTTAGTGGTATTATTGGCGGTAGTAGTGCCGGGATATGATCTAGTCCGAGGAGAGTCAGTTGCCCTCCTAGTGGTGCGCATGACGCGGGTATTCGAAGAGGCGCGATTAGGTGAGGCTTGAGTATCGTTCCCTATATCGGTTGAAGTTGCAGTAGGAAAATCTGCCATTTCTGTGGCAAGAGTTTTAGTACGTGAGGTCTATATATATATATACATATAAAAAACTAGTACAAATAGCACATATAAGGGTTTGTCATAATCTATCCTCGGTCCATGTTTTCTAATGTATTCACATTTAATATAACTATTTCCGATCTTGCATCGATTCGCCTTTAATTATACATAGTTGATCAGGCTATGTTAAATTAGAGTTGAATGACAAAATTCCTGAACTAGTTATACCTAATGAGGAATACTAACTTAATGGTTATAGTCTAGGTCCACTAATGCAACCTAGTTCGCTATAACCTTGGCTCTGATACCAATCTGTCGCACCCCCAAGACACGTGGCAGCGGAAGGTAGGGTGTTGCGTTGGGGGCGCCGACCAAATCAAATATCACAACACAAGAATTACAACAAACGACCTCTATATGAGACGTTTCAAAAATCATTACATTTCCATAGTTCCATTGTTTACAAAAGTCTACATAATCATCAAATTTCGAGTCGACATTCTAGAGATTTTCACTACCATCCTAATCATAGTTACAAAATGTAGTAATGCATTCAAATCTCCGGTTTGATTGTGAAAACATGTGACTCGAGCTAATGCTTCCGAAAGCTTCTTACTGCGGCGGGTCCCTTGAGAAATACATACTAAAAGGTCAACATAAAGTTGGTGAGTTCATAGGTTTGTAAACAGTTGATATAATATCGTATGGAACACAAGATTTTCGTTTGTATCATTCAACAATGATAGGTAATGTATTACAAAAATGTAAAGATAGTGTATATTGTTGACATGAGCTCATAGTTCGAGCTTAACTGTGGTGTCGGGTCACAATCAAGTGCCACGATCGAGGTGCCTCCCAGCGAGTGCCTAATCCAACACTCGTAAGAACAAATGATAATTCGTCCGTTTGAGCAGTTAGCGCGACTAACCCGGACGGGGGGAGTCAATCCCAAATAGTCCTATACATTAACATTCATGCTATAACGATACTAACAAACTATGATGTGGGGGACTTTCAGGATTAGTAAAATAACTCATTCAACCAATATATCGAGTTTAGTACTTGTGTTCACATGAAAATAGCGGTATAAAAACAGTCGTATGTATTCTCACCCCAGTTAGAAAACAGTAAAAAGGGGCTATGAAACTCACCTGAGATTAGTAAGCAAGTAGCAAATAGTAAGCTAAGCGTGTTTTCCAAATGCAACCTTCTAACGTCCTAAACGTATAAGATTGTGTAAGTAGATGTCTCAAAAGACCATCTATAGTGATTGTATAAGTGGGGGTTAATGTCCACTTAAGCTAATCATGTAGGTGGAGGGTTAATGTCCACCTAAGTTAATCGTGTAGGTGGAGGGTTAATGTCCACCTAAATAAATCGTGTAGGTGGAGGGTTAATGTCCACCTATGCTAGTTCACTCAACTAGAATTGTCCAATTGTTCAGTTATCGTTTGTGCTTAGAAAACATATACGGGCCGTTGGTGATATTTTGTGAAAACACAGATTTGATTAATTATGTTACGAATATTTCTACTTTCTAGTTATGGGTAATTGATCAGTGTGGCAACGGGCGAAGCCCATTAATGACAGGGGTCCGGGGGCAGCGCCCCTGGTAGCGGGGTCCAAGGGGTGGCAACCCCTGGCGGGGTCCAAGGGGCAGAGCCCCTGGCTGGGGTCGAGCTGGAAAATTTTTATTTATGCTTATATTGCTTTAACCAAAAACGTATATGATTCTGTATTTTTGGCGACACTGGATTTGTGTCATTAAGGCTTGTGTCGCTAATGTGACGATTCGGGTGTTATGGCGACACTAAGGCTTGGGTCGTTAACGTGACGATTCGGGTGCTATGGCGACACAAAGGCTTGCGTCGCTAACGTGACGATTCGGGTGCTATGGCGACACAAAGGCTTGCGTCGCTAACGTGACGATTCGGGTGCTATGGCGACACAAAGGCTTGCGTCGCTAATGTGACGATTCGGGTGCTATGGCGACACAAAGGCTTGCGTCGCTAATGTGACCATTCGGGTGCTATGGCGACACAAAGGCTTGCGTCTCTAATGTCACGATTCGGGTGCTATGGCGACACAAAGCCTTGCGTCGCTAAGGTGACGATTCGGGTGTTATGGCGACACAAAGGCTTGTGTCGTAGATTACTGGGCTTCTGCGACACAGAGGCCTGTGACAGGTCAGTTTTGTACATTTTATTTCGTGTTCCAAATGTTCAAATAAAAATTCAAGAAAAATCTATGTTGTTCCTTAGTATGTTAGCTCCTTAAAATAATTTTTTCAGAATTTTTGGATATTCCTAAGTATTTTAAAAAATTCCGTTTGTTCCCTGAGGTCAGAAAGTGACCAATCCGGACACATGCAACAAGATCGGATTTCTGGGCAAAATCTACACATTTTCAGAAAAAGTTATCTAAACGACATTTGTACCTAACAAAATTTGTGAACTTTTGGTGGTGGTTTCAAGTCATTGGAGGTGTATATCTCGAGTTATGATTAAAACAAGAAGGGTAAAATTTCTGACTTTTTCGACAGCCCGTATACATGTTTTTGTAAAAATCATTTCGGGTATCAAACGGGCTCCAAAAATTATGAAACCACTTGGAAATAAAATCTAACTCCTTAAACTTAATTTTTGCCTTTTGAATCGTCCATTTTGGTCACGTTTTGAGGGAGAAACGTCTCCTTGAAGTTGGACTATTTTTCTGTCCAGAAATGCATGTGATGTTCTTGAACATTTTAAGCCATGAAAAACGTTTTTATGTTATATTTTGGACATTTCTTTGTTAAGTGAACATTATAACATGTTTATAGAAGTGTTTCACATGTTTTAGAAGAGTTTTAAAGTTCTTACAAAGTTCCCAAACCGAGAAGGAGGGGAAAGATGATTAGGAGAGCTTGATCTTGTGTTTTGACTTGATTTCTCCTTCAAAAGTGATGAGTGATGGTGGTGGTTGATGGTGGCAGGTGGTGGTTGATGGTGGTGGTGTTCTTGGGCAGGTTTTTGGGAGAGAGGAGAAGAGAGGAAAAGGGAGAGTTTGTGTGTGTAAATGTGTGTGAAAAATGAGAGTTTGCTAGAGTGGGAGGGTTTAAAAGGGAGAGAAGAAAGGGGGTCCATTGGGTTGGTTTTGGGCTGGGCTGGGCCGGATATTTGGGCCTGGCCCATTGTGGTTCTCGGGACCGTGACATGTTCTTCGATTTCGTATTACTTTACTTGTTCGGTTAAACGTCAATCGCGTGCGTAAAAATTAAATCGTTAACGTTTAATTTTTGTATTTTATTTTTGATACGAAATCACTATTTTAATTTGACCAATATATTTAAAAATACATTATTGAACCTTCTTAAAGTATTTGTCGGTTTCGTTCGGGTATCGGGCGCGATTCGTGCGTTTTCGTTGCGTTTGTTACGTTTTAAGCAAAACGTCTAGGTTTTTCGTATATTATTATTTAACAATAATAAGTTAGGGTAAATAATTACTATTTAATTTATAAAATAGGTTTACATTATTTATGAAATGTTATCACCAATGCCGTATAGATTGTCGGACCTCGTCCGGTTGTTTCGCGTAATTACTAATAATCACGTAAGCGTATATAAACATATACAAGTAGTTACAAGTATTTAGCCTAATCAAATACTAAATACACGTAATTATGGTTCTAGCTTAACGTAATCATTACCCTAAAGTGTCGGGTGTCACACCTTGGAACTGAAGATTCGGCAGAAGATGGTTCAAAATGAGTTGCACGAATCTTGGAAATAAGTAGAATCTTGTTGCGGTGCTGGTGACATTGTGTACCATATTGGTAAACACATATCTAGAAAAGCTATATGGTTTATTCAAGGTAAGAGCTATCTTGGCTGAAGCAAGCTGGTGATTGATTCCATCATATCCACCCTTCCTTGATCCTAGGCAGTGGATAATGGTATGCATAAGAAACCTCCATGTAGCACTCAACTTAGCCATCCTATATTGATCAGGAGAAACATCAGGATAACCAATCTTCTGAAAAAACCCACTGATTAGGGTTGAGGGAAAAAACTATTCTACCCTCCTTAGTGTCTTGAAACTGTAGAACGGTTCTTACAACTTCTTCAGTCACTCGAACTTCCTAATCCATTACCACTGATACAATTGTTGGAATATCTTCTATTGTCTCATACCGCACATGATTCCAGAACTGGTTCAAGTGCTCCCAGCAGATTTCTACATCAGAAGTGATAGCATGACTGATTCTTGATCTCTGAAGAAAGTTTATTAAAGGAAGGTACGGTCCCGATGAATTAATGGACGTATCCAGGAAAGTTGTAATGTTATGCCTTCCATCAAAGTTCTTTTTGATCGCATTCCCCGGAAGAGCCATATGTAATCTATACAAAGTACACATTTAAACAATAGATTGTTAAATTTCAAATTCAGAAATCACACAAAAACTTTCGAAGTGTTAAAACCTCTGAACTTATGTTAAGTTCGCGCACACTGTTCATGCGCACTTGAGACAACTTCGCAAAAACAGTTGAACTTTTCTCAAAGTATATGAATTCTGCGAACTTATCTTAAGTTCGCTAGTATTATTCATGCGTACTTTAATTAAATTCGCAGTTACACTATGAAAATCGTAGTCAAACAGTCAAACCTCACTGTTGCTGCGAACTTAGGTTAAGTTTGCATGTACAGTGTTTTTCAGTTGAACTCAGTCGATTTTGCCTTTTCTTTTGAAATTAACACAATGAAACAAGTGTTTCAGGCCGTTTAAACATGCAGGAAAGGATTTAGAATATTTTTGTTCATTTAAAACATCAAATAAAACCCTAAACCCTAGACCCGTACCTTCAAAATTCAAATCGAAATATGAAACCCTAAAAAAATAATCTGTGAGCTTACCGGTTAGTGAATATAGGGTTTTAGAACACGATTCAAACAGAAAGGGAGTGATTCAACGGTTGAAAAGCTTTCGGATTTGATTTTCATTAAATACGCAATCACAAAGAATAAAGTCGCAGAGTAAGTTCGCAAGATACTGTGAGGATACCTTCGCAGAGCAGATATTTATACCTCTAACTGTTCTTGCGAACTTATGACAAGTTCCAAGTACAGTAACTGCGAACTTACCATGCGAATTTATTTTAAGACTTGTGAAAAAATTTCAAGTTAAATTCAAGCTTCTCATGAAAATTAAACCTTTCTCATATTTGAGTGACTTAGAAAGAAAATAACATAGAAATATTAAATCTTTTTGTAATTATCTATTTTACTATTTACAAACAAAAATCACAATTTTTTTTCTTTCTATTTTTCTATTTGTAACACAAACATAGTAACCCTTAGTTTAAACAAAAACTTGTATGCTTTGGGATCATATCAGTATGAGTATATTTTCCTTTATGATATTTAATTCTATTTCGATTGCTAGTATAAATTTTCCACGTTAAACTTCACTTGATCAATTTTAAAACAAGTTTTCTTATCATCTAGACAGTTCAAGACGATTATTGATATTTTCATTCCCACTTAAACATTTTACACTTTAGTTTCTAAACAAAATGATTATTATTCTTGATATTATTTGTGAGACCCATACTTTGACATACTCTTGAAATCAGCATACACATAATCTCTATTATAAAGAATGAAAATATCTAATTATCTGTTTAGGGCCAAATCAGTTTTTCAAGAAACTATTAATTACAGGTCTGTACTAAGTACAACAAAGTAATTATTAGTTTAAACAAACTCAAATTTGAGTGGATTTGAATAAACTAGTGGCAATAGGTCTCTACTTTCATACAACATAGTAACCCTTAGTTTAAAAAAAACTCATTTTAGTCACACTTCAATACAGGTCTGTACTGTCGTACAACAGACTAAAGAAGTATGACTCACCCAAATATACTAATAGTGTCCAGGTCAACAAATATTCGGCAAAGGAACTACTTAGTATATGTTTGATAATTAATATTAAGACCCAAAATGATAGAATATGGTAAATTTCATTCATGAATTAAGACTAAAAAAAATCATACGTCAAAGTTTGTTTTTTCTAAAAAATATAATTATTTTTGTTTAAATTTGATAGAAACCATCGTGTAGTATGCCTATCAATACATCATATGATGAAAGTATCTATGATTTAGAAAATTTGGTTTAAAATTGTTAGGCAAGTCTACTAGCATATCAAAAATAGTTCTTTAAATTTTAAATTTTATATACATACACTCCTGATGTACTATCATTTCTCAACTTTTAACACACAAATCTTCCCGCGTTTTCATTTTATAATGTTTATGGATTTTTTGTATTTTTATATGTTTTTGGCCTTTTGTATTTTTATAAAAGAAAAACAGAAAGAAATATATAACGAAAAATTTTCCAGTCACTCAACATGATCGAGATCTTTCATCCCAATCATTGAAGTAAGTTCATCAAAACGATCTTTAGAGAAAGCTTTAGTAAAGAGTACGCTTTCTGTTTTAACGTGTCCAGGTGGACCAAGGTGATCAACCGTTTTTCGAAACAATCTCGTATACAGTGGTATCTTAACTCTATATGTTTGTTCTTTGAATGTTGTACAGGATTTTTCGTGACAGAGATTGCGGCTGTGTCGTCAATATGGATTGGGGTTGCAGTTATGAGTAAACCATAGTCTCTTAGTTGATGCTGAAACCAGAGAACCTGGGAGCAACAACTAGAAGCAGCAATGTATTCCGCCTCCGCTGAGGACGTGGAAACACTCGTTTGTTTCTTATTAGCTAACATTGTGATTGATTTCAATTGGAGTACTAGAAGACCGACAATCAAGCATCTTGAACCCACTCAAGATATCATTGACGTACTTAGTCCGATGAATAAAGATTCCTTTGTCTGACCGTTGAACCTGTAGGCCCAAAAAGAAAGACTTTTCACCCATAGAACTCATCTCGAACTTGCACTTCATTATCTTCTCAAACTCTTGACACAGATCTTCGTTGTAGAACCGAAGATAATATTGTCGAAATATATTTGCACGAGCAACAAGTCATCCGTTGATTTATATTCAAAACACTTCCGTACGTACTATTTCACGAATTTAATCGAATTCTCCTTCAAAATGCTCTGATACCAATTGTAGAACCCCATATACTGGATCTAGAACTCAATCACAATCAATTCTCTAATTGATTGCTCAATTCATGAAAAATTGATGTCGTGTGACACGTGTTAAAATATTTATAATCAAATGGATATTACTACAATTATGATTATCACACAAGCCAGACAAGAATACCCGTTCGTATAATAATATAGTTACAGTAAGTCCGAGTCGAACTCATGGAACGGTGTTTATTGAATTCAATTGGAATTTAAAATTAAACTAATAAAAAGTAAATAACAAAGGGAGGCGTTTTAGTTCCTTACGAACGTATTTAAGAAACTAATAAATCTTAAATTAAACAAAGCAATTTATAAGAAAAGTATGGATAAAGGAATGTATTTACTTAGACTTTTATTCTCTAGATTCAGTTATCATGAATGTTTACACCGCTGGATCATTTTATTGTGAATAAATCTTTTATGGAAAGTTACCTTATCTGATTAACAATTCCTATAAAATCTAGATAAGACACAAAACTCGTTATTAATACACAAGAAATCATTTCTATGTGTTGTCTACCTATTCTTTATTTAATTAAGCACTTCAACCGTTTATTGCGATTTACCCTAGCGACCTTGAATCAACAAGAATCTAATAATGGCCGTTTGACAACTGTCACATTAAATAATGTTCAATAATTATTATTACTCTTAACCTATCGCCGATTAAAGCTTCAAGCCACAATTATTTAACAAGTTAAACAATTGCAAATAATTAATAAACCTAGACAAGACTACGTTATAGAAAAGGTTGTTTAATCACGTTAAGTAACAATTAAAGATCAATTAAATAAGATGGATCTTTCGGATAAACACAATAAACTTCATAAAATTAATTACCATAAAATTAATTCCACGATCCAGCTTCAAATCTTTATCCTTTTTACATTTTCGTCATTTTACTTCGATTTTACTTCATTTTTTGTCCTTTTTCCATTCTTTTTCAGATTCAAGCCATAAATACACCTAATTGTAAATATGAACGAAATAAGTATTTAAAACCATATAAAAATGCAATATAAATGTATTAAAAATAGAAAAATATTGTTAATTAAATATATACTTATTTGATGTTATCAAATATCCCCCCACTTGAATCTTACTTGTCCTCATGTAGACTATCATTCTAGAACCAACTATAATTTTATCTCCAATAAAAGAAAATTAAAAATCATATGATAGATAGGAGACTATAAATGTACATGTCACTTTTTCGCAAAAAATTTAAAACTACCAAGGGATCATATTAGGATAAAACATGCTTTTATTAGGAAAATTTAAAACATCACATTGATAAATTGTTAACATTCACCGTGATAAACATTAACTAACATTCATTACGATAAATGTTAAAACATCAAATTATCACAGAATATTTTTAATTTTAATATTTATCTCCATGAATGTCTACTAACATTCACCGCGATAAATATTAACGATTTTAGATATAATATTCATCAATCGATTTTATAACCTGCAGAAAGAATTTATCAAGGAAACTTAACATTCATTGCATTAATTCTGATTATCACTTTGTTTTTTGTGAGATTTGTATAGGCGAAAGTAATATGCTTCTTGATGAATTATTACGCTTCCCTCTATCTCCCAAAAAAGCACTTTCCTTTGGATCATCCCATTATATATATATATATATATTCATACATATATATATATATATAAAGGAAAGAATCATGTGAGAACTAATACAATAGTGAGAACTATGAGAGCTAATGTATACCCACATCTCTTTATATCTACACACTGGTAACCTCTCTCTACTCACTCACCAAACTCAGCAACATCATCCTAACTAAAGAATCCAAACCCCCTTTCTCAAATTAATCAAATCTACAACTTACCTCAAACCTCAAACACCAACTTTCAATTAAACCCAAAACCTCTTTGAAAAATTATTTCAATTTATCCAAACCTACCGAATCGCGACACCCTCAGTGATTGAGATTGCCGACTTAACCCCAATAAATCTTACATGGGAACTAAATAAATAAATTATAAATTATTAAAAGAAAAAGACAAGGGACATTCATTTGGATCTGATTGTGTAATCCCCGATTTTAGCTTTCTATAATCTCTAATTTCCCTTTCTTTTAATTTACAATTTTCTTTCTATTTATTGCTTATGTTACTACCGAGCTGCTATTGTTGCGTTGGCCCGGAGCACAAAAATAAGAGGCATAATTTTTATTTGTATTTCTTTTTGTTTTTCAACGATCTAGTATTTTTGTAATGTGTGATTTTATAGTTTACTACTTAACAATCGTAGGTAGGTGTAGAATTGAAGTTAAGTGTATAATTGCAAGAAGGTGCAGAATTGCAGGTAAGTGCAGAATCACAGGTAGATGCAAAAATAATTTTCTTTGGTTCTTCAATTGCAATAACAAGGGGTGGTATCTGATTTATCTTTGTCATCGACATTCCTTATTTTAACAAATGCAAAACATAGTTTTGCACCTACATTGCGTTTTACACCTAGTCAATTGTAAAGAAAAATCAAATCTTGACTTACATCAAATTAAAGAGGATAGTAAACTTAATTCAGAGATCTAATTTGTTTGGTAATTTCTTTTTGTATCAAACTAATTTGGATTTAAAAGAGCTGTGGGTATTTGAAAAGAAGATGTGCGCATATTACAACCTCCGGTATAATATTCCTTTTATATATGGTTCTCACGAATCTCACCAATATGGAGTTCTCACGAGATCCTCACCCTAAATATATATACTAGCAAAAAACCCGCACGATGCAGCGGGTAAAAAGAACTAAGATTCATGTTCATTCGATATGTAGTATGTAAATCATAAATAAAATTTATATGACAATACACTACGATATGACATTTTTTAAAAGTAAAAAATCACCTCCTTTCTCATTTATAAAAAATAATACAATAAAACAAAATATCCGCCAAAAAATATATAAGCAATGTCGTTGCATACTCGATACTTGGGTTGCAAATTGTCAGATTACATGTTCATATGGTCAGGTGTTGTTGGTGCATAATGTGTGTCAGTCATTTGGTCAATCATTTGGTCAATCATTTATAATTGTCAAAGTCAATTAGTCTAAGTATGTGAAGTGTTGAGTTTGTATGTTCGAGTCTGTAATCGAAATGTAAATATAGAATATACAAAATATATTGTTTAGGCGACACAGAGACTATGTCGCTATAGCGACACAATGGGCTGTGTCGCAATGGGCTGGGCCTGCGACATAGGGCTTGTGTCGCAGGGTCCAGTAGGGTTTGTATAAATAGAGAGTTAGAGTTTATGTTTTAGGTTGATCAAACCCTAGAGAGAGATAGAGATACGGTAGAGAGTGTGAGAGGGAGAGAGTTTGTGATTTGTAATTGTTATTCTTCAAGTGTTAATATATACGAGAAGATTATAAAATCATTGTGTTTGTGCTTACGTTTAAATTACTTGATTGATTGTTCCGCCTTTCAATTGAGTAAAACGACAAGTCGAGATCCTAGAATAGGGAACCAACAGGTGGTATTAGAGCTTTCGGGCGTTTGTTTGAAGATTTATCTGGAATAGTTAAAATAGTTTTTCTAAATATTAGCTTCCTTATTTGATGTATAGGTAGACATTCATACTTAAATTTTTTAAGAAGCATAATGTCTAACTTGCATATTATTTTATATAAAAGATACTATTATGTATGACATTAAGTTGAAATAGGACTTAAAGTCTGAACTTTTGACACGTAGTCTTAATATTTGGATGCTTAACATGTTATGATCTATGTTTAGAATATTGATGTGGTCTTATCTGGGAAATATATTGATTGTCTCCTTTATTGTATGAAAATACAGAACTAGTTTCAACTGACATAGTTTTTAAAGGACATAGGTATGTAGTCTGTGAAGTTGGGGACAAATATTACGCACCCGTGGTAATCTTGCAAACTTACAACATTATATAAATATGCAAGAAAATCTATAAATAGATTACCTCTTACTAGTTTGTGTTAGACTATGGTACTCTGTTGTACGAAAGTACAGACCTGTACCCTCTAGTTTAATTGTTCAAACTGGTGTTTGATCCACCCGAATCAATGTTTATGTGACTCTGTTGTACGTTGTACAGATCTGTCACCTCTAGGCTTGGTTCTAAAGATATTACTATGTTACTACGTTTTACATGGAAAATACTAACATGTTTTAATTTCAAATGTATATCTTAAATATGTTTTATATCGAATAATATGCATATGCATAATAAGATCAAAGGACTTTTAAAAGTTCCTTAACTGAAATCTTTAGGTGGACAACAATATCGATAATCTTTTTGAACTAATTTTTGGAAAAACTGCTTTAAATATGTCATGTAAATTTCAAGTGGACAAATATACTAATAATTGAAATAACACTTACTATTTCCTAATAATTGCATGTTATCCTGATATGATCCCTAACCAGACTAAAACAATTCTGTCCCCAAAAAGATTGTTTATTTATTTATTGCTTTGAGTATTTTAATTTTGTCTTATAAAGAAAATTACAAAAATATTTTATTTCTGAGTTATTTTATTCAAGTTACATATCATGATCATATTCAAAAGATAAGAATTGATGAGAGTTCTCCAAAGACTTTGAAGATAAATACTATTGGAGAAGTTATTGATGAAAGAGATGATGGTCACTAAAGTTGAAGATCTAATTAGATGTCAGTCATATGAAACTGAACATCAAGATTTCTGATGACCAAGCTATCTAAATGGGGGAGTTTGTTGGTGAAGACTAATTGAAGATTATTTGACCAAGCTGCTGACATGGGGGATTTTGTTGGTGCATAATGTGTGTCAGTCATTTGGTCAAACATTTATAATTGTCAAAGTCAATTAGTCTAAGTATGTGAAGTATTGAGTTTGTATGTTCGAGTTTGTAATCGAAATGTAAATATAGAATATACAAAATATATTGTTTAGGCGACACAGAGCCTGTGTTGCTATAGCGACACAATGGGCTGTGTCGCAATGGGATGGGCCTGCGACATAGGGCTAGTGTCGCAGGGTCTAGTAGGCTTTGTATAAATAGAGAGTTATAGTTTATGTTTTAGGTTGATCAAACCCTAGAGAGAGATAGAGATACGGCAGAGAGTGTGAGAGGGAGAGAGTTTGTGATTTGTAATCGTTATTCTACAAGTGTTAATATATACGAGAAGATTACAATATCATTGTGTTTGTGCTTACATTTAAATTACTTGATAGATTGTTTCCGCCTTTCAATTGAGTAAAACGACAAGTCGAGATCCTAGAATAGGGAACCAACAGGTGTAAGTTGTGATATGTGAAGTATATTATGTATGTAAAATTAAAATTGTTAAATTTGATCAAAAAATTGAAACTCTAGAATATAGGAATTGACAGTATAAATACGAAATTAATAATGTGTAACACCTCAAAATTTTCTGATTTTAAAGGTTAACTGAAATTACTACTGTTTAGCGACACTATTAGAAATGTTGCAGGAGGCGACACTTAGTCTAGAGCGATACTATTGAGAGTGTCGCAGGTAGCGATACTTTGCCAGTAGCGACACTATTGGAAGTGTCGTTAAAAATGCTGAAGTGGCGATATGCAGGGGTTAAAAGTGTAAAATTGAGGTATTGAAAGCACACTTTCTGTTCCCAAACTTTCTAGAAACTGTAAGACCAGTGTGTGTGTGTTTTTGGGTGTGTTAGGGAGAGAAAGAAAGAGAAAGGAAGAGAAATCAAAAATCTAACTAAAGATTTAATTCTTGAAAGTGTTTCCTAGTATTCCCAATTCATCCAAGGTAAACATCTGAACTCCCTATTAATTTTGAGAATGATATCCATATGAATTGTTGAGTTATGGAGTTTGTAATTATATTTTTGATTGTGAAGAAATTTGGGTTAAAAGTTTGTGTTGTTAGGGAGTGAGTTTTAGGTGTATAGTAAGTTGCAAATCATAAACCGAGACCTGTATGAGTTAGGGAATTAGAAATTAGTTTAAAACTTGAGAAAATTCAGAATTTTGCTGTTGTTCTGTTCATCAGGCGACCCTACCTGCTGGTGTAGCGACTCTTTGATAAGTGTCGCTGTGATGTGCTGTGCGACACTTGTGAAAGTGTCGCCATTGCAAATAGCGACACTAGGAGGGAAGTGTCGCGCGGTTTAAACTAGAATATTAGTTTTAATAATGAATAAGCTAAGTTAAATCCGTATCTGCATATTTTACGGATGATAACATCAAATAATGCCATATTTATATAGTAATATTCCCTTATTTCTGAGCATTTTTATTGCAAATTATTTACATATATTACTGATTTCGTTTATATTTGCAAAAATGTGTTTAAATTAAAGAAATAAAGAAAAGGAACGAAAACGGGCTCAAAAAATGAAGAAAAGATTAAAGACCAAGAAGATTGAGCTTTGATAGAAGAAGAACCCAAAAGATTAAAGGCATTGGGCCAAATAAAAGAATAAAAATTGGATTATTGAAGATGGAAGCCCAATAAGAAGAAGCCCAGCCCGAGCATGGAATATTCTGGAACCACATTCAGCCGGCGGTTGAACCTAAATCAGAAAGGCGATCGAGCGCGCGGGTTAAGATCCGGGTTTTCGGGTAAAAAGCTAACCTAACCGGCGACTGAAAAATCCAACCGGCGGTTGGATTCGCGATCCTGAAATCTATAAATAGAGGCCATTATCAACCCTTATACAAGACAATTAACATACGAATTAAGTAAACCTTAATTCGGTTCTAGGGTTTAAATGTCGACTAAACGAGGTATTTGGAGGCTAGGAAGCTAGGGTTTGAAGGTTTTCAACCCTAGCGAAGATTTAGTTCAGTTTCTTGAGTTTGATTCTTAATCTTTTCTATTTAATATGTGTAATAACATGTTTTTAGATCTGGTTTTGTTTACTATAAACAAGAGCTAATTCTTTAATTGTATTTACTTAGATGAATGATTTTTAGATGAGGGTTTTATGATATGTTTATGTTGATTTAAGTTATGAATGGTTATTAAGTTTATTTGAAAGATCCATATTAATTGTGTGTTAATTAATTGTTACTTAACGTGATCAAAAGACTTATGCTATAACTAACGTTTGTATAAGTTGATTGATTATTTGCAATTAAGTAATTTATTAGTTAATTGTGGCTTGAGACTGTAACCGGTAATAGGTTAAGAGAATAGCAATTAATATAACCTAATTGATATGATAATTATTTAACCAATAATTATAGACTTGCATTAACATAAGGTTGCTGAATGAATCTTAATGATTTGTTGATAAGATTAATAGCATAAGGTTTAGGTTAATAACATGTAGAAGAAATTCTAGTGTATTCAAGAGAATCTAGTATTAAGCTAAGGTCTATTAGGGATCAGTTAACCTTAACAGGAGGCTATCTATATATGTTGAAAGCACCATAATAAACAATCAACAATTCAATAAACATATCTGAAACCTGAATCGAAAAATCACTATTCTAAGTAAATACATGCTTCTCTATCTGATTACTTTTAAGTTACTTTCTATCTTTTTAATTGTTTCTATTTTAATTAGTTTTCTTATTAAAAATCGTTCATACGGAACTAAAACGCACCCCTTATTTAATTGTAATTTGTAATTTTAAGTTTAATTAATTATTTTAATTTACACCGATTCCTTGTGTTCGACTCGGTCTTATCAAAGCTATACTATAATACGAACAGGTATTCTTGCCTGGTTGTGTTAAAGTTAACCTTAGTGTTTCCAATCATTTAAAACTTGTTATTTTTAAGCACTACTTAACACGCATCAACGGACATGTATCAGGTATGTGGAAGACCAAGGTTAATAACTAAACATCAATTCCGAGGTAAGTAATGGGGGGGAAAGTATGGGATGGATTTAAATATCTTGACTAATTTTGTGTGATTAATTATTTATTGTCCTAAGTTGTTCATTTTGATTGACAATACTTAGATCTCGTGTGTGGTTAAGTATTTGCTGTCCTGAGTTATTTATTGAGTGACAATACTTAGATCACGTGTGTGGTTAAGTATTTGTTAAATTCGAGATAGATTTTCGGGTAGGCCAATTGGAAGAGTATACAATTGTGCTAATATCCATCTATACTCGGGGAGTCAGACTCCGGGAGTCATGTGGAGATAAATTATATATTTTTAAATTGTTTTTCTCAAATTATATTTCCATTACTTATTAAGCAATGAGCTTAGCCCTATTGTGTGTGTATTGTTCTGATAGGTACATCGCGCGGGGTTAAGGGTGGAAATACGGGCAAGAGACCTGAAGGCTGCTAGTGGTGAAAACTTTCTATATTTATATAGTAAGTTATTATGTCTCGTAAATCATGTTTATGATGGAAAGAAGTGAGTGTGCGTATGTGTATTGACTACAGGGAGTTGAACAAAGTGACCATTAAGAACCGATATCCGTTGTCAAGAATTGATGATTTGTTTGATCAACTCCAGGGTGCTAACTATTTTTCCAAGATTGATTTACGATCGGGTTATCATCAATTAAAAGTTAAAGAAGAGGATGTTCCAAAAACTGCTTTTAGAACTTGTTATGGTCACTATGAGTTCGTAGTGATGCCATTTGGATTAACAAATGCTCTAGCCGCATTTATGGATCTTATGAATCGTGTATGTTGATCATTCCTTGACAAGTATGTGATTGTGTTTATAGACGACATCCTTATCTATTCAAAAACCATGGAAGAGCACGAGATGCACTTGAGGCAATTATTACAGGTGCTACGAAGTGAAAAGCTTTATGCTAAGTTTTCAAAATGCGAGTTGTGGCTTCGTGAGGTTCAGTTTCTAGGACACGTGGTAAATCAGGAAGGGATTAAAGTTGACCGAGTAAAGGTGGAAGCGGTACTGATGTGGAAACCTCCAAAGAGTCCAACTGAGATTCGGAGTTTTCTTGGACTGGCAGGTTATTATCGGAGATTCATTCAAGATTTTTCGAAGATTGTTGCCCCACTTACAAAGCTTACACGTAAGAACGTCAAGTTCGAATGAAAAATGGATCAAGATCAAGCTTTTAAAGTATTAAAAGTGAAACTTAGCCAAGCGCCTATCTTGGTACTTCCAGAGGGAACTGAAGACATGGTTGTGTATTGTGATGCTTCGCATGTTGGATTGGGTTGTGTGTTAATGCAACGTGGAAAGGTAATTGCTTATGCTTCAAGACAATTAAAGACTCATGAGAAAGGATATCCTACTCACGATTTAGAATTGGTGGCGCTTGTTTTTACATTAAAGATCTGGAGGCATTATCTTTATGGGGTAAAATGTACCATCTACACGGCTCATAAAAGCCTTAAGTATTTCTTCGATCAACGGGATCTCAACATGAGACAGAGGCGTTGGCTAGATTTGGTTAAGGATTATGATTGTGAAATTTTGTATCATCCATGAAAAGCAAATGTAGTGGCGGATGTGCTTAGTAGAAAGGCGACCCACTGTACATTAAAGGTGAAATCTCTACGGATGACGATTATTACTGATATAATTGAGCAAATTAGAGAAGCCCAACAGCTTGTGTTACAAAATAATAATGTAAAAGCAGAGCGTATCAAAGGTCAAAAACAAGATTTTATTGATGATTCTCGTGGGTTGAAGACTTGTTATGGTAGAATTTGGGTACCGAACTCGGAAGAACTGAGGAAGCTGTTACTTGACGAAGCGCATAAGTCGAAATATTCCACTAACCCCGGTGCCACAAAGATGTATCATTATGATTTAAAAAGAGATTATTGGTGGCCAGGTATGAAGAGAGATATTGTAAAGTATGTAGAGCAATGCGGAACACCAAAAACCTTACGGAAAGATAAAACCCCTGGACATTCCTGTTTGAAAGTGGGAGCATATTACCATGGACCTTATTACTAAATTGCCAAGAACATCAAAATATCACGATGCAATTTGAGTGATTGTGGACCGTTGAACTAAAAGTGATTTATTCTTGCCGATAAGAGAAGCATCATCCTCAGAAGTGTTAGCCGATCTATATGTTAGAGAAGTGGTTGCTAAACACGGTGTGCCAGTGTCTATTGTCTCTGATCGAGATAGTAGATTCATATGACACCCGACACTTTAGGGTAATGATTACCTTAAGCTAGAACCATAATTACGTGTATTTAGTATTTGATTAGGCTAAATACTTGTAACTACTTGTATATGTTTATATACGCTTACGTGATTATTTGTAATTACGCGAAACAACCGGACGAGGTCCGACAATCTATACGGCGTTGGTGATAACTTTTCATAAATAATCTAAACCTTTTTTATAAATTAAATAGTAATTATTTACCCTATCTTATTATTGTTAAATAATAATATACGAAAAACCTAGACGTTTTGCTTAAAACGTAACAAACGCAACGAAAACGCGCGAATCGCGCCCGATACCCGAACAAAACCGACAAATACTTTAAGAAGGTTCAATAATGTATTTTTAAATATATTGGTCAAATTAAAATAGTGATTTCGTATCAAAAATAAAATACAAAAATTAAACGTTAACGATTTAATTTTTACACACGCGATTAACGTTTAACCGAACAAGTAAAGTAATACGAAATCGAAGAGCAAGTCATGGGCTCGAGAACCACAATGGGCCAGGCCCAAATATCCGACCCAGCACAGCCCAAAACCGGCCCAATGGACCCCCCTTTCTTCTCTCCCTATTAAACCCTCCCACTCTTGCAAACTCTCATTTTTCACACACATTTACACACACAAACTCTCACTTTTCCTCTCTTCTCCTCTCTTCCAAAAACCTGCCCAAGAACACCACCACCATCAACCACCACCTGCCACCATCAACCACCACCATCATTCATCACTTTTGAAGGAGAAATCAAGCCAAAACACAAGATCAAGCTTTCCTAATTATCTTTCCCCTCCTTCTCGGTTTGGAAACTTTGTAAGAAATTCAAAACTCTTCTAAAACACGTGAAAAAATTCTATAAACATGTTATAATGTTCACTTAAGAAAGAAATGTCCAAAACATAACATAAAAACGTTTTTCATGGCTTAAAATGTCCAAGAACATCACATGCATTTCTGGACAGAAAAATAGTCCAACTTCAAGGAGACGTTTCTCCCTCAAAACGTGACCAAAATGGACGATTCAAAAGTCAAAAATTAAGTTTAAGGAGTTAGATTTCATTTCAAAGTGGTTTCATAATTTTTGGAGCCCGTTTGATACCCGGAATGATTTTTACAAAAACATGTATACGGGCTGTCGAAAAAGTCAGAAATTTTAACCTTCTTGTTTTAATCATAACTCGAGATATACACTTCCAAATTAATTGAAAGTACCGCCAAAAGTTCAAAAATTTTGTTAGGTACAAATGTCGTTTAGATAACTTTTTCTGAAAATGTGTAGATTTTGCCCAGAAATACGATCTTGTTGCATGTGTCAGGATTAGTCACTTTCTGACCTTAGGGAACAAATGGAATTTTTAAAAATACTTAGGAATACCCAAAAATTCTGGAAAAATTATTTTAAGGAGCTAACATACTAAGGAACAACATAGATTTTTCTTGAATTTTTATTTGAACATTTGGAACACGAAATAAAATGTACAAAACTGACCTATTACAGGCCTCTGTGTCGCAGAAGCCCAGTAGTCTGCGACACAAGCCTTTGTGTCGCCATAACACCCGAATCGTCACATTAGCGACGCAAGCCTTTGTGTCGCCATAGCACCCGAATCGTCACATTAGCGACGCAAGCCTTTGTGTCGCCATAGCACCCGAATCGTCACATTAGCGACGCAAGCCTTTGTGTCGCCATAGCACCCGAATCGTCACGTTAGCGACGCAAGCCTTTGTGTCGCCATAGCACCCGAATCGTCACGTTAGCGACGCAAGCCTTTGTGTCGCCATAGCACCCGAATCGTCACGTTAGCGACGCAAGCCTTTGTGTCGCCATAGCACCCGAATCGTCACGTTAGCGACGCAAGCCTTTGTGTCGCCATAGCACCCGAATCGTCACGTTAGCGACCCAAGCTTTAGTGTCGCCATAACACCCGAATCGTCACCTTTGCGACACAAGCCTTAGTGTCGGATAGTACCTTAGTGTCGCATATAGCGACACTAACCCATTGTCGCCAAAAACACAGAATCTATACGTTTTTGGTTAAAGAAATATAAGCATAAATAAAAATTTTCCTGCTCGACCCCAGCCAGGGGCTCTGCCCCTTGGACCCCGCCAGGGGTTGCCACCCCTTGGACCCCGCTACCAGGGGCGCTGCCCCCGGACCCCTGTCATTAATGGGCTTCGCCCGTTGCCACACTGATCAATTACCCATAACTGGAAAGTAGAAATATTCGTAACATAATTAATCAAATCTGTGTTTTCACAAAATATCACCAACGGCCCGTACATGTTTTCTAAGCACAAACGATAACTGAACAATTGGACAATTCTAGTTGAGTGAACTAGCATAGGTGGACATTAACCCTCCACCTACACGATTTATTTAGGTGGACATTAACCCTCCACCTACACGATTAACTTAGGTGGACATTAACCCTCCACCTACATGATTAGCTTAAGTGGACATTAACCCCCACTTATACAATCACTATAGATGGTCTTTTGAGACATCTACTTACACAATCTTATACGTTTAGGACGTTAGAAGGTTGCATTTGGAAAACACGCTTAGCTTACTATTTGCTACTTGCTTACTAATCTCAGGTGAGTTTCATAGCCCCTTTTTACTGTTTTCTAACTGGGGTGAGAATACATACGACTGCTTTTATACCGCTATTTTCATGTGAACACAAGTACTAAACTCGATATATTGGTTGCATGAGTTATTTTACTAATCCTGAAAGTCCCCCACATCATAGTTTGTTAGTATCGTTATAGCGTGAATGTTAATGAATAGGACTATTTGGGATTGACTCCCCCCGTCCGGGTTAGTCGCGCTAACTGGTCAAACGGACGAATTATCATTTGTTCTTACGAGTGTTGGATTAGGCACTCGCTGGGAGGCACCCCGATCGTGGCACTTGATTGTGACCCGACACCACAAGTAAGCTCGAACTATGAGCTCATGGCAACAATATACACTATCTTTACATTTTTGTAATACATTATCTATCATTGTTGAATGATACAAACGAAAATCTTGTGTTCCATACGATGTTATATCAACTGTTTACAAACCAGAACTCACCAACTTTATGTTGACCTTTTAGTATGTATTTCTCAGGGGACCCGCCGCAGTAAGAAGCTTTCGGAAGCATTAGCTCGAGTCACATGTTTTCACAATCAAACCGGAGATTTGAATGCATTACTACATTTTGTAACTATGATTAGGATGGTAGTGGAAATCTCTAGAATGTTGACTCGAAATTTGATGATTATGTAGACTTTTGTAAACAATGGAATTATGGAAATGTAATGATTTTTGAAACGTCTCATATAGAGGTCGTTTGTTGTAATTCTTGTGTTGTGATATTTGATTTGGTCGGCGCCCCCAACGCAACACCCTACCTTCCGCTGCCACGTGTCTTGGGGGTGCGACAGATTGGTATCAGAGCCAAGGTTATAGCGAACTAGGTTGCATTAGTGGACCTAGACTATAACCATTAAGTTAGTATTCCTCATTAGGTATAACTAGTTCAGGAATTTTGTCATTCAACTCTAATTTAACATAGCCTGATCAACTATGTATAATTAAAGGCGAATCGATGCAAGATCGGAAATAGTTATATTAAATGTGAATACATTAGAAAACATGGACCGAGGATAGATTATGACAAACCCTTATATGTGCTATTTGTACTAGTTTTTTATATGTATATATATATAGACCTCACGTACTAAAACTCTTGCCACAGAAATGGCAGATTTTCCTACTGCAACTTCAACCGATATAGGGAACGATACTCAAGCCTCACCTAATCGCGCCTCTTCGAATACCCGCGTCATGCGCACCACTAGGAGGACAACTGACTCTCCTCGGACTAGCCCATATCCCGGCACTACTACCGCCAATAATACCACTAACAGAGCCCGCCGTCGGGCAAGTGCTCGCCGTTGGAATTGGCTACCCACTACTCTAAATTCCTGGAGATCCGAAGAGGGAATTCAGGCTACTGCTGAACCCATGGATATCTCCCCATACACACAAGAACCCACCCACTACACTGTCCCAGTGTTAGCCGCCAGACTCCACCGCCATGAGAGGAGGCTAAACACTATGGACGTGGAACAAAACGAAATGCGGGACTAGCTAACTCTAATCTGCCAAAACCAAGAAGATATTTCGGAGGTCGTGAACCTCACCAATGACTTGTCCACAGACACTAGAGACGAACTCTTAGAATTAAGGGTAAGGATGTAACTTAATGAGCAACGCTTAAAAGCATTCGAAGAACTTCCCCGCCAAGCCGAACAACCCGAAACCCGTTCCAACTGGATGCACTTAAATAAGGTCGAGTTACACAAATCTCTCAGGACCAGGAGGACATTACTGAAACTATGGGTGTGAGGCATAACCAAGTCATAGGGAACCGAAATGAGATCTCCGTCCTGCAATCCAGACTGGAGCAAAGTGAAACACGTCTGCGGGAAACAGAGGATTACTCACGCTCGTTGGAACAACGCTGGGCAATGGCTGAAGAGACTCTTAGGATGGTCGGCAGACTCACAGAGACAATGGAACGACTCGTCACACTACTCCCACCGCCAAACCCAAGCCAACCTTAAGTTATTATCCTATTTTGTAACCTATACTTTTTAAGTTATATTAATCAATAATTAATGCAATGAATACATATATTTATACAATGGAAGATAGAAATAATAATTATGAACCCAAACATTGCTCTATGACAAAAACGTAACTCTTTATAATTTCATAAATGTGTACACTTATCATCTATATACAATTTATCAATATTATATTGTACATCATGTGGAATAGATAAGCGTGAAGTTTACTTCGATCGCTAATACCTTTTAAGTTATATTATAATAAAATTAATGCAATTATAGAATAAAAATATTTATACAGTGAAACATAAAAATGATAATTTGTATGAACCCGAACGTGGAAAAAATGTCGCTCTTTATAAATTTATAAATGTATACACTTAAATCTATATAAAACTTATCTACATTGTATTTTACATCGTGTGATATATGTTTTAGGATTGTATAAAAAATCAATAAAAGACAAATTAAGAATAGGACGGTTTAGTTACTATTTATCATATAAGCGTTAAATTAATTTTGAACGTTAATATGTTTTAAGTTATATTGATCAATAATTAATGAAATTATAGATTACAAATATTTATACACTGCAAGATAAAAATAGTAATGTGTATCAATCGAATATTGCTCTATAACAGAAACATTACTCGTTATAACTTCATAATTGCATACACTTATTATTTATATACAATTTATTTATATCGTATTGTACATAAATCATTTTAGGATTGTAAAAAAGATAAAAAATTTAACTATCACAAAATTTAGGAAGTGAACGACCTTATATTGTAAAAGTACCTTATTGCAAATATTCATTATGGGCACCTCAAGTAAATTAGTTAGTAACTCAGGGGGCTTGAATAACATTAGAAATAGATGAGAAAAGAAAGTTATTAACCAAAGTCCAACTCCTTCAGTAACAACAAATGTTCAAAACCAATAAGCTAGCCACCACCTTTGTTGAGTTTCTTCTTTATTATTTATATATCATCTGAAAACATGAAAAATTTTGATTGGACAAGTTACTATTCATTTCACCCTAAAATGTTATTAACTAGGGATTTATACCTGCGCTTTGCGACGGGAATAAAAATCTATCACTTTAAAAATCTTATCAAATAATTGAAACTGGCTTTGTTCGTTAATACTTATATGTCATATTGATCTATAATTAATATAATTAGAGAATGTAGATTGGAATTTATGCCATTCGCTATTAGTTTTAAGTTATATTGATCTATATAAATAATGTAATACACTTATCATTTGTATATCATTTACCTACTTTGTATTGTACATACATGTATGATATGTTTCAGAATTGAAAAAAATAATCACAAAAGATAAAAATGCTACTGTTATTAACATATATATAATTTATATGTTTTGTTGATATGTGATTAATCTAATCAGATAATAGATAAGCGTGAATTGATTTCGATCGTTAGTACTTTTTTAGTTATATTGAGCAATAATTTAATGCAATTATAGAATAAAGATTTATACAATGAAAGATAAAAATAATAATGTATATGAACCCGAATATTGTTCTATGATAAGAATGTGACTCTTTGTAACTTTATAAATGCATACACTTATCATCTATACACAATTTATCAACATTGTACTGCATATTGCACATCATTTGTGATACATAAGCATGAAATTCATTTCTAACTTTAATACTTTTTAAATTATATTATTTAAAAAGTAATGCAATTATAGAATAAAAAATATTTATACAGTGAAAGATAAAATAATAATGTGTATGAGCTTGAACATTGCTATGTGATAAAAACGTTGGTCTTCATAAATTTATAAATGTATAAACTTATCATCTATTTAAAATTTATCTGCATTGTATTGTACATCATGCGAGATTTACAATTATAGATTACAAATATTTATACAAAGAAAGATAAAAATAATAATGTGTATGAATTCGAATATTGCTTTGTTGGTGCAACAAGTTTGTCATGTAACTTGGAGTTTGGAAGTTGATTTTGTACTTGGCATTTTTTGTAAACTGATCTGCGAACTTAAGGTTAGTGCGAACTTGTAATGCGAACTTATGCTAAGTTCGCAGACTTTGATAAGTTCGCTACTTAGGTTCGCATGAACAGTGTCTATATATATGTGAGTCAGTTTGAATGTAAGTACGCACGAGAGAGAGAGAGGCAAGTGATTGTAAGTGTGAATTTGAGTATGTAACTGTTTGTGATTGAAGTTAATAGAAGTGAGAAAGTTATTTACGTGTTTGTGTGATTCACCGTGAGTTTCGGACGTATACAATTGAATCAAAGCAGGTTATCGGAGATTCCGCATTCGTTAATAGTAGTGAGACTTTGATAACTATTGTTGTATGAAAATACAGACATGTTTTCATTAGTTTATTCAAAGACATCCAAATTAGTGATTGTTAAAACTAATAATTAATTTGTTGTACTTAGTACAGACCTGTAATTATGAGTTTTCTCAAAAATTAATTTGGGCCCAAACATAAATTCATAATAATCAAGAGTATGTCAAGATCTGGAGCTCACAAATAATATCAATAATAATAATAGTTCTTGTTTAAGAAACTTGAGTGTAGAATGTTTAGATGGACAATAATATCAATAATCGTCTTGGATTGTCTATATTAAGAAAAGATGTTTTAAAAACTATGTTTAAGTTAGTATTAAATAATACGAAATACTAGATATCAAAAATAGTCTTAAATATCCTAAAATGAGACATACATTTGCTGATATGATCCCTTGGCACATTAATTTTCCTCACAAAAAGATTTTTCGTTTATTGTGTATTTTTATTTGTTTGTATATAATCAAAAATGAAAAATACAAAAAGATTTTAATTATGTGTTTATTTTATTCTAAGTCACTCTTATATGAAAAATATCGAAAATCTCATGAGAAACTTGAACTAAATTGAAAATGTTTCAAAATGTTTAAATAAATTCGCACAATTAGTTCGTAATCACTATTCAAGCGAACTTGTTTATATGAACTTGTTCACAAGTTCGCAGATAGTGTGTGTACCTATAAATAGTGAGCCTGCGAATTTATTCTCACAGTACACCTGCGAACTTACTTGCGAACTTATCAAACGAACGCGAACTTGTGCTTTTTCGATCCTCTGTAATTTCAAACCGTTAGATCTGTGTTTTTCTGCTTGAATCGTGATCAATAACCTTAGATCTATCAACTGGTACGTTTACAGATCTTTAATCAAGGTTAATTAGTCTCGATTTCAAAAATGAAGTGACGGGTTAAATGAGTTTTTGAAGTTGGGTGTTAATCTGCGGGTAAAAGTGGTTTGATATGCTTCTAAATGGTAAACCGGTCTAAATCATATGTTTGATTGGATTTTTACATCAAAATTGAAGGAAATCTGTAACTTGTTCGATCATCTGTTACTGTTCTTGCGAACTTATTACAAGTTCGCAGCTACAGTACAACCTGATATTTGTCTAAAATATTCAAGTGTTACTGCGAACTTATTAAACAAGTTCGTATCAACAGCGCCAACGTACTTATTTAAGTTCGCATCCTTCAATACTTTAAACTATTAATTCAACTGTACATGCGAACTTTATATTAAATACGCAGGAACTGTACATGCGAACTTAGCTTAAGTTCGCAGGTTTCAACAGTTAGAAAATTTTTGAGCTGAAATCTGATTTTGTTCTAACAATCGAGTTTGTATACATATTTCTCTTATAGCTTTCAGATGGCTATTCCTGCTAATGCTATTAAGAAGAATTTTGATGGAAGGCATAACATCACAGCCTTTTTGGATGTATCTGTGGATTCTTCAGCTCCATTTTTACAGATGATTCAATTTCTTCAGAGATCAAGGATTTCTTTTGCTATTACTACTGATCTTGTGATACGATGGGAACATATTATCCAATTCTGGGATAATGTTAGATATGAGACGGTTGATGATGTTCCAACAATTTTCTCTGTGGTAATGGGACATGAAGTAAGGATAACCGAGGAAGTAATCCGAACTGTGCTTCAGTTTAATGATCATCCAGAAGATAGAACAATTTTCCCGAGTACGTTGATTAGTGGATTTTTCCAGAGGATAGGATATCCAGAGGTGTCTCCTGATCAGTACAGAAAAGCTAAGCTATGTGCAAACTGGAGGTTTATGATGCACACGTTAATTTATTGCTTGAGTTCAAGAAAAGGAGGTTATGATGGAATAAATCATCAGTTGGCGTCAGCAATGGTCGCCTTAACTTTGAACAAGCCATATAACTTCTCTGGCTATGTGTTTACTGGTATGGTGCATAATGTAACACATACGGCCACGAGATTTTACCTATATCCTCGATTTGTGCAACTTGTTTTAGATCATTTATTGCCAAATCTACAAGTGGTGGGAATTCCTCTGCGTCTTATTCCAATGACAAAGAGAATTTACAAAGACTGTTTAGCAGTAAAGGAACCGATTCCACAGATGGTTGAGTTATTTGGGCACATAGTAGACGAAGGATATGTGGCTCCTCCTGAGGACGGTTGGGTAGATGTAGACCAACTTGTCCAAGAACCATTAGTTCATGAAGATGAGATTGAAGCTGAATTTTTATTTGAAGAACAACCGATTGACCAAGAGGGTGATGGAGGTAATAATGAGGAAATTAATGAACAAGCTGAGATTGAGTCGGATTCAGAAGCAACTGCAAGTAAGACTGTTGGTGAATCCTCAAGCGACTCAGATACGATCTATATCAGTGATCTCTTGCTATGATGCGAAAACGAGGAATAATTAATGAGCAACAAATGAGAAAGTATGAGAAAAGAATTGTTGATCAGAGGGAAAACCGAAAGAGGAGAAGAGAAGAAGGATCGGATAATGAATATGTTCCTCTGGAACAGCCAGCTCGTGTACGTTCGAGAATTTCAAAGATTAAATCTACAGCTGGTACATCTACATCACAAGCACAATCACAACCACAACCTCAACCGCAAATCCAACAACAACAACAACCAGAAGTTAGTTTGTTGTCTCTGATTCAAGGGTTAGAGAAACGGATTGATGAACAAGGAGCTTTAATTGAAAAACAATCCAAACAGCTTGAAGAGCAAAATCATACGATTTTGGCTCAAAATCAAAGGATTAACGGCCTGGAGGCCCGTATTACAGAATTGGAATTAAATCAGGCCGATCTGGGGGAGAATATTCCATTTAATGATTTTGATGATGATAATGATGATAATGATGGTGATGATGATGGTAATGATGGTGATGATAGTGGTGATGATAATAATGATGGTGATGACGGTGGAGATAAAGATCAACCTGATTTGAATGATGAAGCGATGGTCAAGATTTTGTAGATACAAATCCATTGGCTATGGTTGTTTATGAAGGTCAAGCTGAAGCTGAACCGTTGCAAATGACAAATGAAGATGATTTATCAGAATTTCAACATATTCTTGAGTTAGGAAATGAGATTCCGGATCCAGAGTTTGATGAAAATCCGTTTGAAGAAGGTGTGTTTGAGCTATCAGATGATGAGGATATGGAATTTGTGAATATAAGAGAGAATGAAGATATAAGTGAAGAGATTTTTGATGAGATAAATTTTTATGATAATGTTGGTCAAGAAGAAGAAGAAGAAGAAGAGGTTATTGTGGAAGATTGAGTTGATTCTGATGTTGAAGATTTGGGTAAAGAGCAAGCTAGTACAAGCTCGAGTAGATTGGATACGACGGGATGGTTTAAAGATCCAATAACGCCAGAGTCTCCACTGATAAAGAAGAAGTTTTACAAGCTTAAAGACGACGAATGTGTTGGTCAAATAATCAGTTGGAAGTACGATGGTGACAATAAAGTAATTATCGTGAAAAAGACCGACGGGCTGCAATACTTCAAGCGAAGTTTCAAAGCATTCAGCACACTGCCGAAGGTTGAGATTAATAGATTGGCTTCACTCCATTTGATTAATCATTCCGATGAGTACTTTGCTACGTGGTTCGAGAAGACATTGAGAAAGGAGGTTAGGCAGGGATTTAATCGGTTAAAACCAAGTCTTGGTAGACGAAAGATGTACAAGAAGATTAATCCTCTGACGGAAAAGCCATGGATTAAATTGATATATCCTCCTGTGAAGCGTTTGAAGAAGATTCCTCTGGAAAGACTTCCAATTAATTTTGCAAAGAAATTCAACTATTGGACTTTCAATGGAAGAACTCAGGAAGCTAAAATTGTTTGTTATGAAAAAGAAGAGATGAGGCATAGCATGTATCCCAAGTTGGTAACTACATTTGTCTTCGATCCTTTGAGTTCGATAAACTTATCTAAAGAAGACTTAGAATGCTTAAACAGTCACAAGCTTCTTTGCAATCAAGAAGATAAAGCTCAGGCGATCAAATATCAGAGAGTTGTAGAAGTTTGTTGTACACAGGGAGTTCATGTAGGCAGCAACCTTCCGAGGAATTGGACTTGAAGAATATTCAAATCATCCAAGCTGCTGACAAGGGGGAGTTTGTTGGTGCAACAAGTTTGTCATGCAACTTGGAGTTTAGAAGTTGGTTTTGTACTTGACATTTTTTGTAAACTGATCTGCGAACTTAAGGTTAGTGCGAACTTGTAATGCGAACTTATGCTAAGTTCGCAGACTTTGATAAGTTCGCTACTTAAGTTCGCATGAACAGTGTCTATATATATGTGAGTCAGTTTGAATGTAAGTACGCACGAGAGAGAGAGGCAAGTGATTGTAAGTGCGAATTTGAGTCTGTAACCGTTCGTGATTGAAGTTAATAGAAGTGAGAAAGTTATTTACTTGTTTGTGTGATTCACCGTGAGTTTCGGACGTATACAATTGAATCAAAGCAGATTATCAGAGATTCCGCATTCTTTAATCTGTGATTGAATTTGAACGATCGAGTAATTGGAACCTACATGCTTTAAGACAAAAATGTTACCACAATTTATCTATATTATATTATACATCTTGTGAGAATTATTTTAAAATTGTTAAAAAAATAACTTTGTCACAAAATTAAGAAGTTGAATGAGTTTATATTTGAAAGTACTTATTGTAAATATTCATCATATAGGGGACCTCAAGTAAATTATTCAGTAATTCAGGGGGCTTCATGTAAAATTAGAAATAGATGCAATAAAAGAAAGCATGGAGATGACTCAAAGTCATGACCTTCAGGAAGAACCAACATCCAGAAACCAATCCTTCAGGTGCCCACTTTTATCAGATATTTGCATTTCTTTTTTATATACCATACTAATAAAGCGTGGCAAAATTGATTGGAGTACTATTCATCTCATTCATAAATGTTATTAATGATAATGATAATGTTAGAGTGTAAATAGACCTATATAATATATATATATATATATATATATATATATATATATATATATATATATATATATATATAAAGTTCTAATTCATCATTGTTTGACATATAATTTATAATACATTTTCCTCTTAATTTCACATCATTTTATTGATGAGTTTTCTATTCCCTTACTAGATTAACATACAATGCAGAATTAATCTAGGGTATGAAGGAAACTAAACCTTAAAGGATCTTAACTTAATAATAATAAGCAACAAAAGTCTCCCACTTGGACAAGTCATCAACAAAAGTCTAAGTCTATCCCACTAACTAAACAGAGAGTGTCATCTAACGCAACTGCCGAACTCTAAATCATATCAAGAAACAACCCTTAGATAAGTGATCAAATATTCCTTTGTTCTACTGATATCGTCTGAAACTGAGACATGGATTTTAATCAATCTCAAGATTCAAGATTATGTTTTCTGATTTCCGATTATTTTGACTATATGAGACTACTGAATTGGGCACATCAACTTAGTCTCGGCTAGGCCTAGCACTTTAGAGTCAACTTTTAATCATCAGAGGGCCCATGATATCGCTTTTCCATTTCGGCAAAAGGAACAAATAAATTTAGACTACATAATACTAGTCAATCCATCATGTTACACCTAGCATACCCCTAATAACTGACATTTACGTGCAGCATTTGAATAAACTAAAGTATAACAGATTTGAAAAACTAGAAACTCAATGTATCTCTATTTTAAGAATAGAGGATATTAGTTTCTTAAAATCACTCGTTATTTTAACCCATGAAGTGATCTCTTTAAGTACGAGTCTTTCCTATACTTAAATCCTCATCAAGTACTCATGAGTGTTGCAGCATTCTCCATGCTATGTCTAATATCCATAGACAATCTACTAACACTCCATGACAGTCTTAAATCAACACTAACTTCCTGTAGTATGAACGACTGAGGAGGTTCGAGTAAAACTAATTACTCGGTAAGTGAATTCCAAACATGCAAAATGAAACACAATGACAAACAATAGTAAATGGTAGAACTCTTTCAAATAAATAAATCTCCATTATTTAATCACCAAATTTATTACATTTCAATCATTGCTATAATGTTTCAGATTCAAACTAACAACTAAAACTTTATATTATCTCTTAAACCTATGCTCCTAGCATGTTCATCGTGTTTGGACCTT